>QPMI01000015.1:0-609595 GCA_004431415.1 Cyanophora paradoxa
CCACTCTTCAAAGACTTCGCTGAAAGAAGCCCTAACAACCCCAGAAGAGGCGAAAGCCTTTTTCCTGGATAACTCCCTTATGCTTGGTCTCGAATCCAAATCTAAGCCAGTTCTAGTTGTTGTGAATCCCAGCAATACTTTTGAGAATAATGTTGAAATCGCATTTCCTTCAAGCTACCTCGCTACAATTTCTGTGGAAAACTCGAACTTGCTTTCGACCTTCCAGCCATCACGTTTGCTGGTGATACTGACCTAGTTCGCAATGGATACACTCGCCCAGTTGGTGCTTTAGTTCAGCGACTTGAAATTACCTATGGATCTTACACCTACCATATTCCATCTGATTTCCTTGCTCATTTCCCCTGGTCTATTATTCGGAGGATCAACTAGCTAAAAAGAAGCGATCAATGGGCATGGTTCATGGCATCCCTGCTCATGGAACCAACCGCCTTGGTGGCTCATTCTTTGTTGAAATCCCTGTGCCTTGGCTAAATCACTACCTTCCCCTTGGTGCTTTATCTGGTGAAATGGTTGTTACTGTTGGTTTAAGGATGCTGGAAAGGGTTATGTTGAAACTTCCTATGGTGGTCGCTCTCTCCCTGTTGTTGGTGGGACAGTTGCTGATAAGACAGAAGATGATGGTCTTGGTGATACTGCTAATGCCACACTTGCCCATGTTGGTCAAAATATCACAACTTTCAGTCTTGGTGCAACAACTCCTGTTATTTCTATTACTTCTCCTCGCCTTTACATGCATGCTATTAATGTTTCTGATGAGCTTTTCGCTACTGTCATTGAAAAGGTTAAGACACTGGCATGGCTATTCCCTCCCTTGATATTGGATTTGTAGATGCTAGTGCTTTCCCTGCAAGGGCAATGCCCAACCCAATCGAATTAACCTCTCTCAAATCTCAGGTCTTGTATATGCTCTGCTTGTTTCAGTTCGTGATCATGAAACTGTTGACAAATCCAATGGCTCCCACAGTGTTCTTAAGACCTATGCCAACTCCAAAGACATCACATTCACAACTGAAATAAATGGTCAGCGACTTTTTGCCACTGAGCCAATTTCCCTACTCAAAGGTGCTGAGCTAATTGCTGATGCCTTCAAATGCTCTAACATGGATAAGGTTGCTGATCGCTATGTCCTCTCAGGACTCCCATTCTGTCTTGATGGAGAAAAGGCAATTCGAAATATTGCCCAGTCTGGTTATGTTGATTTAACAAATTCCTCTTCTTCCTTCCTCACCCTCTACATGCCCTCAGATAAGGTAATCGATGTTAATGTTCGCGCTCTCATGCATTCGTTTATAATTTTGGACAAGGATGGTTTAAGGCGTATAAATTTGTAGATTGTTACGATATTCAGTCACCATGCATTATTTTTATCTGTATTTATTTAGAAAGATATACAACAATGAATGATTTGGATGAATTTGTGGCTGGTGAAATGATAGAACCACCATTTCGAGTCCTAGCAATTGGGAAATCAGCAACTGGTAAATCAGAAGCTGTAAAATATTGGTTGAAGCAGTTGCATGATGCCAAAAGATTGATGTTGTATTAGTTGTGAGTGGAACCAGCTTCAATCATTCTGGGATAAAGTTGCAACATTGCAACTGGGAAAATGGGATGCCCTTACATTGCTAAATTGCTAGATGAAAGGCAAGAGAAAATAGAAAAAGGTGAACCTGTTAACCAGTTATGTGTGGTTCTAGATGATTTAATCGATAATGAGATTGTAGACCTAACTCGTGATAAAATTATTGGCTCTCTGTATTCCAGAGGTCGCCATTCGAAAATATCCATTATCTGCATCACACAAAAGCTAAGGAAAGTCTCTTCGACTATTCGAGTTAATTCGGACTATGCTATGTTTTTAAGTGCTGCAAATCGCAAAGAACTGGAAGCCATAGAGGAAGAATACAATATAATGCGAAATAAAGAGGATTTTTACAAGATGTTTGAAGAGTATGTTCACTCCTATCAGTATATTATTTGGTCCTCTGCAAACTACTCAGTTAAATACTATGTAGATAAAGCTGAGCTTGTGAAAGATTTCCCATTTCCTCGCTTCCACAGAAAGCCAAAAAAGAAAGAAGATGAACTGAAACCTCCAGAGAAAGAGGAAGCCCTAAAGAAGTGAAAAGCCAAGTCCATAGCAATAAATTGATGCGATATAAACGCGGTTTATAAAATTATCTCTCATTCTAATAAAGATACAATGCCTCCCAAACGAAAGATAGGGATCCCAGCTGGGGCTGTTGGCTATTCAGGTGGTGGAAACAATGGATCCATTAATACTGAACCAATGAAATTCAATGGTATGAATGAGGTGAAGCCCTCACAGCAAGAAGAGGACCCTCTTAATGCTGCCTATGAGGAATCAGTCGATGATAAAGCCCCACAGGCTTCAACCAGTGATCAACTCAACATCTCACCAGAAGCTTCGAAAATGAGGGCTGTTGCTGAGGGTGCCAGGCGAATTATTGGTGCTGCTGATGATAAAGGTTTAGGCTTGCAAGATCTATCACTGGCTCGCAAAGGTGAAGGTCTTAGTAAGGAATCAGACAAGGTAATCCAGTCCATGGCTGGTGAAGTCACATATAAGACTGCTCCCACTCAAAATATTCATCGAATTCCAAGGCTCAATGGGATGAGATGACTGCTAAACTCAAAGATCTGGAAGCCAAATCCAGTGCTTTGGAGCAGTATGTTACTGAGAAGAAAGAGAGAGCCAAGCTAAAGGAGATGCTTCGAAAGGAAGTTTATAAAATGGGCATTACTGGTGTCCCAGATAAACAGTTTATTGCTAAGAAAGAGAACCAAATCGATGAGCAAGCAGTAGATGAAATGAAAACAAAGACCCAAAAGGGAACCATTGAACCTGGTGCCACTAAAGCTGAAGTAGAAAAGGAGTAGCTCCCACAGTATATAAAAGACGAGTTTGGCTTTAATTTTCTCTGTTTTATTAGAGACATGGATATAATACGAAAGTTTATTGAGATGCTCAGTCTGCATGTGGTAAGCAATTGCCACAGTGGATGCTGTGACACAACAATAGAGTTTGAGATGTCAGATACTGAGGATAATGTATCTGAGGCAAGAGAGAGAAGGAGATCAACAGTTTCTGTGGAGTCAATGCCAGCAGACCCCACAGAGTATACATATGAGCAACAGGAGTATCCAAGGAGAAGTTCTCTGCCAGCAGAAAACGTTTTCTCTGGGAATATAAATGGAGGACACTATTAGTTTAATCGAGTTTACCAGTGATGAACCTGTTACTGAGGGTTCTATTAGACACATACTAGCAATGCAGAAACGATATAGAGAGGACCCAGAATATAGAGAGTATAAAAAGCAGCAAGCCCTGGCATCCTATTATCGCAGAAAAGCCCAAAAAGAGGAGCAGAGACCCAGAGGGAGACCGATTAAATATTATTTGCCTACTGATAGTAGCAATGGACCCCCAGGTCTATAAGATAATTGAGAAAAAGCGGTCTCAGTATGCCACTGAGGCAGCTATAAAAGTTTACAGACAGGAACTGGTGTTCGCAACAAAAAATGACTTAAGGAAAAAGTAGATAGATTGTATTGAGGAAAAATTATTTTCGTATCTACTATTAAAGAGAAATGCCGAATATCCGCAAGATACTCACAGATGATGAAAAAGCAGAGAAGCTGAGACTGAAAAGGGAGCAAGATGCCCAAAGAAAACGCGAAGCCTATCATAAAAAGAAGCAGGAACGATTATCCCAAGGAGCCGCTACAGTTCACACACCAGAAGAACTCAAAAAGATTGCCCTCAGACACCAGAGGAAATACAGGGAAAATGAAGAATATCGCGAGCAAAAAAAGGCAAAAGCGCTGGAATATTACCACAAGAAGAAAGATGAACAGCCCAAGAAACCCAAAGAGCATAAACCGGTTGGAAGACCTCGGAAATATATCGAAGAATAAATTCTCGATCGAAACAAATTTTGTAGAAATCGATTTGATCGGAGGCAAAAAAATGACAGCTTTCTTCCCTCTTTTTTAAAACTGTACCTATATATCGAGACAGTATCCCGACCCAAAACTACTTAAGGACTTGGCAAATAATAGGATATATATAAAAGACAATTCCTCCTTCCGAAATTATTTTCTTCGTTAAAGGTAGAAGTCCCCAAAATCGAAAATGAACAAAATCGAGAAATTCGCCACCCCTGTTGAAAATGCTACATTCCTTAGTACTCTCATTGGTGATCGCAACAAGGTCACCCATGTATTTGATTCTGCCGAAGATGCCCTTGAAGCCATTGATAATAGCAAGGTTAAGACCTGGGCTGAATGCATTCAACCTGAGCAAGTGACCAGAGTTTACCTGGACCTGGATAAATTCGCTGATTTGAAGGAGAACATTGCTGATAACTATGCTGAGGCGGAAACTGTTGTAAGAGAGATGAGAGATAAGCTATGGAAGCGATCTGGTACCACTTCTATTAACGATATTGCTGTTGCAGTTCGCCATAGAAGGGTTTATTTGATTAAGGAGGATGTCACCAAGTTCAAGATTTCAGCCCACTTTATTATTAAATCGCTTGCATGCAAACATGAAGATATCCCCAAGCTTTTCAAAGCGATGGGATTGGTGAAAAATGAGGATTATGACAGTGGAGTTTACAGCTCCACACAGAACCTAATCTGCCTCAATTGCTGCAAAGGTGAGACTCTGGATGCTCAAAATAAGTCGAAAAAAGATGTTGATAAAAACGTTTGCTTTAAGAAATTCGTTGACTGTGACAAAGTGTTAATGCGAAATGAGGACTTCTTTGTATCTTACTTCTCAGCTACTACTAAACTTGTGGATGAATCAAATATTTCTGCATTTGCAAATTATACTCCTGAGCCAAAACCAGTTAAAAAGGAGCCAAAAAGTGATAAAGTGAAGACTGAGAAGGTAGAAGCTGAAAAAGACACTGAACCCGAAAATCCTGTTACTTTCGAACTGCTACAAAGTGTTATAATGGGTCTGAATGGTGAGAGAGCTAATGAGTATAAAACTTGGATTGATGTAGGACTGGTCATCATCAATGTTGGGGAAGACAACAAATTTACCCCTAAAATGCAGGCTGAACTCTTCCACCAATTCTCAGAACAGAGTGACAAGTATGATTATGATGAATGCCAGGAGAAGTTTACACAGCTTCGCAGAAGCAAGAAGAAGGCTGAGCCTGGCAAAGTGTTGACCTTCAAATCCTTGGTTTATTGGTTGAGCAAAGATAACAATGAGCTTTTCAAGGAACTCTTCCCCAAAAAGTATGCATTCCTACCAGAGGACACAGATGAAATCGATTACAAGACTGCAAGTATCCCTCCTTTGGCTGAACATTACAATGTGCATAAGAGGTATTTCAATGCTCGAATGCATCATGTTGAAAATGTTGGTTGTGTGATGCTCTGGGATGAACAACTACTTTGCTGGATGCCCAAAGATATTGGGAAGCTCTCTACAAAGCATTTCCCCCATTTGATGCATAAGGTGATTGTCAATGAGGGAACAGATAATGAGAAAGAGAAATGGGAGCAATCATTTAGGAAATGGATTGTGGATCCCACAGCCACAAGATCAACTTACATGGATTTCCTTCCCCCTCCTGCTACTCTCAGTGCAAAATGCAAGTCTGTATTTAATCTCTATCCAGGAATGAAGGTCGACCATCAGCAATTCGAAAATGCTCCAGAGGATGTAACTGCTGAGATGATTAAGCCTTTCCTTGATCACTTGTTCTTAATGTCTGGTGAGGATCAAAATACCTATGAATATCTGTTGAAATGGTTTGCCCACATGCTGCAAAAGCCTGGGGAACTCAATGGAGTATCCTTAATCTTCATTGGTGAACAGGGAACTGGTAAGAATGTGTTGGTTGATACTTTCCAAAAGAAGATACTTGGAGATGCCCTGAGTTATGCAACTGGTAAGCCAAAAGAGGATCTGTTTGGTCGATTTGCCCATAACAGAGAGGATAAGATCCTGATTGTTGTCAATGAAGCCTCAGGCAAGGACACATTCGAAAATAATGATATGCTCAAAGATCTCATAACTTCTGATAAGATTGTAATTGAACACAAAGGGATAGATTCATACACAAAAAGCAACTTTGCCAGGATTATATTCACCAGCAATAACAACATTCCAGTAAAAATTGAAGCTGGAGATAGGCGATTTGTGGTTGTTGAAGTTAGTAAGAAATTCGCAAAGGATAGGTCATACTTCCTTCCACTTGTAAAATGGCTAAATGATCACTGCAATATTCGAAACATTGCCCACTATTTGAGAACCAAAGTTGACTGTGAGGATGTGAACTGGATTGCTGATAGACCCCTTACAAATAAATACTATTTAGCCCAGCAGGTATGCGCCCAATCATTCTTATGTTCACTAAGTGGCTTGTGGATCGAGGCTTAATTTCCGAGAATAAATGCAAGTCTGGTAGCCTTGTGGAAACCTGGAAATGGTTCCAGGAGTTTATTACCAGCAACAAATATAAAAACGATTATAATAGTCGCAGATATTATACAGAAATGCGAAGTGTTACATATATCCAAGTGAAAACTACAAATGGCAAACAATACTATCATTTCTTGTTCCACAAGTATTTGAGGAATTCAGAAAGATGAAGCTTGTAGATGATGAGACCATTGAGGAAGAAGCTAATCCAAGGATGAAACAAGAACTACCTGCTGCTGATCCTGATGCATCAGATTATGACTCTGATGTTGAAGTTTAGGTTTACTCAAAAGTGGACTCACAGTTGACTCAAATTTATCATAAAAGACCCAAACAGTCTTTTATTTATGGTTTATTTATCGATTAGGTTGACTAAGTGGGGGAGTTGACTCATTTTTTCACAGATTCTAAAAGAGGACTCTGCCCTAAAAAGAAATAAAAAGTGCCTCAACTCCACCCACTAAGTCAACCAAAAAATGATTTAAGAGATAGAAAAATATATTTATATGTAACTAGTAAGAAATGGCTGGAACAGATCATGATTCTGGATCGATCTATATGATTGAGAGTCAGGAAATGAACAAAGTCTACATAGGAAGAACCTCACAGCCACTTCAAAAAAGATGGAGACAACACAAATCAGGTCAAATGCCATCTACAGCAGACCTATGCAAGGCTTCTGATGTGAAGTTCTCAGTCCTGTATTCAAGTAAGAAGGGTGGGCATGAAGACCTAATGAACAGAGAAGCATATTACATGTATCTCTTTGAACCTTGGATAGTCAATTTACAAAAACCGAAATCCCGATTTAGGATTAATAGGTTTTTGCGATTCCATTCAGAGGAAGCCAGTGGATCCATTAAAACATTTTAAATTGCGTTTAGAACATCCTAAAATAAAATATCCCCTTAGAATAGGAACAAGTTAGGAATAATGCCCCGAATTACCAACAAACTCATAAGGGAGAAGAAATGGGAACTCATGGGATTGCTGGGAACACTTTATGCAGCCCATGAAATTACAGAGGCTGAATATGACCGGGAAATAGATTTAATTGCAAAGGGCAGACCCACTTTAAGCAGATTAACCAGAAAAGCAAATAACCTATATGATAAAATTGAAACCTTGGATGAATTGGATAGGCTTAGGCAAATAGAACCAGATGCAGAAGATGGAACAGCCATGAATGAATTATATCGCTGGCTCACTTACAGAGCCAGAAGGGAAGTTGTTGTAGATGTGATTGAATTCCTGGATAGAATTGCTACATCCCTTCCAAATCGATTAAAGCAGGGTTTAGATCAATTCAGGGCAATCAAGGTTCGCTTGTCTTTTATCTGCAAGTTCGTTAAAGTGAGCAATCCACAGGTTTGGATATCGAAATACATTTACAGTGATTACTTTGTATTAACCAGGTCGAGAAATATTCGAACTGAGCTGAATAAAGCAGCCCAAATGTGTCAGGAGCAGATGAATGTGGTTGATAGCTATCGCTTAGAAAGAATTGAAATACTCAGAGTGGCTATTATGAGTTATGCTCCAACTGGTGGATGCTTTCTACAAACCCCAGAGTGGATTGCTAGGAAGAGAGCCACAGTAAATATTCGAAATATTGATGATTCCTGCTTCGAAAATGCAATTTTGGCATATATTCACAGAAAAGCGATAAACTCCCATAAGAGGAATGAGCTTTCACAATATCGCAAATGGAAATACTCAGCAATCGCTTATAATCCGCTGGCTCTCAATTTCGATAACATCCCATTCCCTGTTGCCTGTGATGCTGATATTATTGATAAATTCGAGGCTCAAAATGCAGGCATTAGCATTAATATATTTGGAATCGATGGAGAGGTTATTTATCCCTGCATCAATCAAGTAACCCAGGCAGAAAGCATAAGGTTAATCTCATGCTGATATTTGATGATGAAGGGAATGGTCACTATATTACAATCATGTCCCTTTCAAGGCTATTGAAAGTAAACCATGAAACATACAATGATCAGAAGTTACACTACTGTGACACATGCTTATCTCGATTCAGGTCTGAGGCTAAACTCACTGCTCATGTGGACTCAAACAGATGCATTGATTGGAGACTCTCAAAGGGAATCACACCAAAACCTGAGACCACCATAGAGTTTGGACTGAAAAACCTCAGGAAAACTGTTTGGCTTCCTGTTGTGGTTTACTGCAAGATTGAACATAGAAGCATCCCCATAGATGCATCGAAATCCAAGAGGGAAGTCTCAGCAGTCAACATTAGAATAGTCACTGGGGCAGATGTTCAAGATTTTCGATTTGAGGGTCAGGATCCAATGGAGGTCTGTTTGAATGCTTGGAATCCAAAGCAAGAGAGCTAATTGACTTCCTGTTTACCAATATTCCCATGAATGAACTCACAGATGAGCAAAAGGCTGTTTACAGGGCTACTAAACACTGTTACCTTTGCAGTGAGAGGTTCACTAAAGAAAACTTCAAATGCAGGGATCATGATCACCACACAGGTCATTATATTGCTCCTGCATGCAGAAACTGCAATCTCCATAGGAGAATCTCAAAGCAAACCAAAGTTGCAGTTGTTGTTGACCAAATGGATGACTGTGGGACATTCATTTTCAGAAAAATAGCAGGCATGGGTGATAAAAAGCGAATCGAAATCCTTTCGAAAAACTTTGATCAATACCTGTCATTGCAATGGGGTCTTTACAAGTTCATTGATGCAAGCAATTTCATGGATTTTGGAGCTGCTGATGTAGATGAGTTAATGAACAAATTCCAGGCTTTTAGAAGGCTTTCACACTCAGTATATGGATTGGACCCAGTTCATTATGTATCTGCACCTGGGTTATCTTGGGATGCTATGCTTAGGACCACCAAGGCAAAAATAGAGCTTATAAGTGATGTAGAGCAATACGAATTTGTTGAGAGGGAATCAGGGTGGCTTTGCAACAATGCCTTGTAGGTATGCTGAGGCTGATGGTGAAAACTCCCACATTATGCTGTTTGATGCTAACAACTTGTATGGCTACTGTTTGAGTCAGCCAATCCCAGTTGGTGATTTTAGATGGGAGACCGAATTCAACCCACAAGATAACAGATCCAGTTTCCTGGAAGTTGATCTGGATTACCCAATTAGGCTATATCTAGACCACAGTGATTTCCCCCTAATTATTAACAAGAAAATAGTAGAATATGCAGAATTATCACAATATCAAAAGAGCCTATTAGATCTCTCAGGAGAAGAGCTTGATAAAACCCCAAAGCTAACTGCAACCTTTGGTTCTGTGACCAACTATGTGATTTCTGAGCCTCTCCTACAGTATCTGTTGGACAAAGGGGTGATATTAAAGAAAATTCACAGGGTCCTATCATTTACTGTGGCTCCTGTAATGAAATCTTATATTGAGCTGAACACTGAGATGAGAAGGAAAGCAGTGAATAAATTCGAGGCTGATTTCTATAAACTGATGAATAATTCAATCTATGGGAAATGCATTGAATCATGTAGAGGTAGATCTGTGGTAAAGATTGCTAATACTGAGAAGCTATTTATGAAATATGCAGCTTCCCCATTGGTGAAATCAACAAGTCCCATAAACGAAAAAGCAGTTGCTTTTGAGTTTTACACAAAGCATGTGAAACTAGATAAGCCTGTTGCAATTGGGGCTTATGTTTTGGATGCAGCCAAACTGCATAATTACCAGTTCTTCTATGATACTGTAAGGTCCCAATGGACAAAAGCAAAGTTACTATTCCATGATACTGACTCCTTCTGTCTATATATTGAATCTAAGACCTTACAAAAAGATATAGAGAATATATCCTATGCATTAGACCTTGGAGGTGATTCCAGAATGACCCCAGGTAAATACAAAAATGAGATGCCAGGTTCTGCTATATTGGAGTATGTGGGTCTCAGAGCCAAAGTTTACAGTTTCAGAACTGCTGAGATTGAGAGGAGTAAGCTCTCTGGGACTTCAACTGAGGAACTCCAATTTAATGATTTTAAGGAGTGTTTATTTGCAGGTATCAGCAAGACTGTGACTGCAAAGCAGAAGAGAAGGGCAGATCACACAATAATAGATACTGTGAGTAGAAGGGTTGCCCTAAACTGCTTTGATGCAAAGAGATACATCTTACCAGATGGTATTAATTCTGTTCCTTTTAATTAAGAGATGCCAGCAACTGGAAGAATAGTTAGAAGAACCACTGAGCAACTGCAAGGTAACCTGTTGCCTATCACAATTCCAAAGGAGGAAAAAGGGGAATCTCGAATTGTTAAAAGTCTGAGATGAAAGAGCTTGTCCAGTAGAGATCCCAGTTGCTATTGCAGTGAAAGAAACCAGCAAGATTGCCAAGAGATTCTATGATGTGAGAACTGGTTACAAAGGGCTTCAAGCTATGAGGGCTGAGTTACCAGATGAATCCTATAAGCAGTTGCAAGAGTTCTATAAAAAACAAGAGGTAGTTCAGATCAATGCACCTGCTATATCTAGGAAGAGAGATCCCATGGTCCCAATTAGGCAACCCTTGATACCTATGTGATTGATTTGCTCTTTTTCCCAGCTTATAAGAAACAAAACAATGGCTATGATACATTTATGACTGCAATGGAATCAACACTGAGAACTGGGTATATCATACCTATAAGGGATAAATCAGCTCTCACTACATTGGCTGCATTTAAACAGCTTGAGATGAGAGTAGCAAGACCCATAGTAAAGGTTCAATCAGATGCTGGGAGTGAGTTCCAAAATCGAATATTCCAGGAATATTTATCTAGTAAATTCATAGAACACCAAGTGAGTGGAACTGCTGACCATAGAAGCCAAGGTCGAATTGAAGCCTTTAACAAGCAGATTAAGAGACTGATCACAAACTATTGCATAGCTAATAACACAGCTAGATTCTTTGATGTGTTAGGTGATATTGAGTATAATTACAATAATACAGTTCACTCAGCTACTAAGATGAAGCCAGGCGAAACTACAGAGGAGCATTATAGGTATATAGTGGGATTAGAAGATGAGAGATTCAAGAAATCAATAGCTTACCTTGATACCATGCAGCCTGGCATGTTTGTTAGAGTGAAAGTTGAGAAGAACCCCTTTGCTAAACAGGGTAACAATTGGTCTAGGATGGTTTACACAGTTGATAGTAGGGAAGGCTTTAAGTTTAAGCTAAGGAGTCCCAATGGTGAGATCATAGAAAACAGGTTTGCTTTCCATGAGCTGTTGCCTGTGAATGCAGTTGAATATCTAGAAACCCCTACAGTGGATGCCTTAGAGCAAGCCAAGGAGGAAGCTAGGGTTGATGCTGCTATAAGGAGAGAAGGCATAGAAGCTGCTAATGAAGTCCCAGATAAGCCTTTGATAGAGGCTAGGAAGGAGAAGGCTGGAAAAGTTAGCAGGGAACTCAAAAAGCTCACTATAGCAGGGACACAGAAACTTTCAGAAGTGAATAGCCAGAGATGGTATAATGACTTTCAGACTACTAAGGAGTCATATACAGCCCTAAACCTCAAAGAACACTAAGAGAAAGGACCAAAACTAGCTAGTTTCATAGCCGAAAACTCGTTTTTTCCAAATATATGTATGTGTGATATACATATATGCATATGATATACACATCAACGTGTAGATCTTCTCAAGCGCTTCACAATGCTATGCAGAACGCTGCAAGTTGACTATCTGGTGATGAGATACAAGCGTTTGAAGATGCCGACAATCGAAAAACCGAAACTTCGGCGAAACTTCGGCGAAATGTTTTATTCTTTATGGAAATCGATTTCATGTAATCGATTTCATGTAATCGATTTCATGCAATCGATTTCATGTACGTAATCGATTTCATGTAATCGATATCATGTAATCGATTTCATTTAGCACGAATTATCTTTTAATTAGTGGTTTCAGGCACGAATTATCTTTTAATCAGTGGTTTCAAGCACGAATTATCTATCAATTAGTGATTTCAAGCACGAATTATCTTTCAATTAGTGATTTCAAGCACGAATTATCTTTTAATTAGTGGTTTTAGGCACGAATTATCTTTTAATCAGTGGTTTCAAGCACGAATTATCTCTTAATAAGTGATTTCAAGCACGAATTATCTTTCAATTAGTGATTTCAAGCACGAATTATCTCTTAATTAGTGATTTCAAGCACGAATTATCTTTCAATTAGTGATTTCAAGCACGAATTATCTTTCAATTAGTGATTTCAAGCACGAATTATCTTTCAATAAGTATTTCAAGCACGAATTATCTTTTAATAAGTGATTTCAAGCACGAATTATCTTTTAATTAGTGATTTCAAGCACGAATTATTTTTTAATAAGTGATTTCAAGCACGAATTATGTGGTTTAAAGCACGAATTATGTGGTTTAAAGCACGAATTATGTGGTTTCAAGCACACCAATCAGATTGCGCCAAACATATATACATAAACAATATGACAATTAACACATCGCCGTGATCGTCATAATCTCCCGAGTCCGCCCGTGTGTCATATATATCATATACATATGCAACGTCATGATGACGTCATATCGAAAACTCCCATACAAAACACTAAAAAGCATGTATCTCTTCACCAACTCATCATCTCACAAAGATAAAAACAGATTCGGAATCCTCTCAACGAGACCAGCGTGACTATGTAAGTATCATAGGCTCAATAATTCATATGTTTCTAAGCATCTGCCCTAGATTCCCCCTATTATATTATATTTATATTTAAGTGGACTCAAGGTTGACTCATATTAATCGTAAAAGTAGTAAAAGTATATGGATTTTGTTACGAATTCAATGGGAGGGTTGACTAAGTGGGTTGAGTTGACTCAAATTTCACAGGAAATATTTGGGACCTAAAGTTTTCTAAAAAGGATTTGAAAAAATGTGTCAACTCCCCCCACTTAGTCAACCCTGACCATAAACAGTAAGGATTTGAGCTAACATGTATCACAAAGTGAACATTTTGAGTCCACTTAGAAGATCCACTTTTGAAATCCAAGTTGATTTTGCTTGAAATTTCAAAGTTGATCTAAAAGTGAGTCCACCCTGATTGATTATGGTAACAAAGTGGACTAAGTTGACTAAGTTGAGTCATCTTAAGAAATTCAAAGAGACTAAGAGTTCAAAATGTTTATGAAAAGTGAGTCAACTTAGACCACTTATGATAACAAAGTTAAATATTTATTTGATTTAATCGGAAAAGAACATGATTTAATCGAATTTATTGATATAATTCCGATTAGATTCATTTAGGATTCAATTAAGATCAATCGAAGTTATTGATATAATTCCGATTAACTACAATTAAGATACAATATCGATTAATCGAGTTTATCGATATAACATCGATTAAATTAATTGAAAATGCATTTACAAATATGAAAATTCATGTGAAAATTCAAATAAATTAATCGATTTTATTGATATAACATCGAATCACACATATGAATATTCATATTTTAATCCTGAGGCGGAACGCCGAGGGATTAAAATATGAATATTCATATGTGTCCGGCGGCGCGCACGGTCTCTCGGGTCAGACGCGCACAGCGAGCGGGTTGCTGACTCAGTGAGCTCTTCCGGGATCCTTCAAGGCTTCAAGGCTTGCGCCCGCGTTCCAGCCTCTTTCTTCAAAGCATAAGATGGGCAATTCGGAATCAGCAGCAATGGCCGCTAACGGCGGCATCAACCTCCCCAGTGTGTCACCACCGGTCCCCACCACTACGTATTCGCAATCGTCTGTTGGCGCGGGGTCTGTGGAGTACGTTAACGGAAGGTTCCGGCTGAAGCCGTCTGTATCGTTTTCGTATCAACAGACCAATGACCGGATGAGGTGCGTTGATCATCATTTATGATCACCACTCCGCCGACGCTTCAGCGTCGATCGCCTGCTGATTATCGTCTCCAAATTAGCGGCAAGTTGTGCCTTGATGAGACTACGGCCACCGTGAGCGAGGCCGACGTCGAGGTGAGCAGCTGACAAATCGTCGATCGCGAGCCGCGCGTGCAACCCGCAAATGATGAACCGTGAACGCGCGCAGGGCCTCGACTCGGCGGAGGCGGAATTCGACGAGGATCTCCTCCTCTCTGACCTCGCCGCCGATCTCGAGGCCGGCGCCCTGCAGCTGGCCGATGCGTGAAGGTGTCTGCACCTCTTCATGATCAGTTCTGTGGTCGATGTTTGCTCGAAAATATAACCAACACTCAGTGACTGGATGCTTACAAGGCAGTACTAGTGCAGTCCTACATGTACATGCTAATCGAGAGATCTAGATCAAGAGCGCGGGTCTTGCATTAATTGGTTCAGACTAGTGAGGTTGGGGCATATGGGCTCTGTTATCGTGATGGTTCTTTTTGGGGGAATCCGTGGTGTATTAAGGGAAAAATTAAAGCCCAAGTACACAATAGCTACTTCTATCACACACCCTAGCTAGCTATAGTGCTCCTGCCTCCAGCAGTAGGTGACGCTAGGTGACGCCACCGCGGGTAGTGTTCCGCGAGTTTATCCTACCTATCGATAGTTTTAATTTGCAATTGCCTGGCCCATGGCCACCCCCTCCGGACCGGAATTTACAGACTGCCCCCCTTGCAATTGCAATTGATTATCTAGCTCATCCCTCTGATCGCCCGTTTTCTGGTAGTGCGCATGCGTCGCTTTTGCCTGATCCCAAAATAATTCGCTGCAACCTCGTCGGTTTATCCCTCGAGCTCCCTCTCTGCAAGTACACTGTTCTTTTTACCCGGCCCTTCTTCTGTCACTCCCACTATATAACATATAAACTCTGTGTGTCAGTTATATAAACATATAAACACTATCTCGCTGCCTCTAGATCTTCCATCTATATATCTGTTCCTAGTGCTAGCTATTTAAACTAGTGGGCCCCCCCCCCCCCAGTTCCAATGGCTCGGAATCATGAAGTTTGCTGGCAAAACTGTGACTATAGTAAATCGGAACAACAAAGTTCCCAACTTCGTTCGCACTATGCACAGCTCTCGTACTATCATGTAGTATCGACAGCGTCAGTTGTAACGAGAGCAATCCAGAGCTGTCCACAGAGAACAAGGCGCGGCCGGGGCGCGGCACAGGGCGCCCGGGGAGCACTATCAGTGCGCTAGGCTAGCTCCGTACTCTTAGTAATTATAAATTAGCATTAATTATAATGCACTTAATTATAAAAAATTAATTAGAAATACCCCTGACCCGGCCCTCTCCTCCTCCGCATCTACCATTCCTCCTTCGAGCCGCGGCGCCGGTCCCTTTGCCGTGCATGATTTGTGACGTCGACAGCGTGACTACGTGAATTTGAAGGCCAACTGCAAGGGGCAAGGCAAGCGGAGCTGGACTTGGCAGCGCGCACGGGGCTTCCCAACGTTTACAACCTTCTTTAAGGGTGCGTCGACCCGGTCCCCCCCCCCCCTCTCTTACCCTCCCCCCCCCCCCCCTCCCACCACCCACCCCCACCCCTCTTCCCCGCAGCGGCAATGGACCGGCTAGCCCTCACCACCCTCCGCGAGGAGCCCAACCCGCCCCAGGCACCGCTCCCTACCCCCTAGCACACCACCCCTCCCCCATAACCCCCTGCCCCCGCCGCTGTGCTCATCCCGCCGGGTACATGATCATATCGATTGGAGCTACACATGTACCGTCGACCCACCAGCCTGGGCCCGGAGGCGGCGGGCCTCAGCACATTAGCTTCCAGCGCTCCATGTACGCCTCGTCGGGGTCGACGAAAGTCCCGCTGAAGTACTCCGACTGCCGCGCCGCCAGGAACCTGGGGGAGGGGAGGGCGGGGGGGGGGGGGAGGGGGGGGAGGGGGGGGCGAAAGAGGCACGCCGTCAAATTTAAATGAGAGAAGAAAGCGGCAGCACAGCCGTGAAATCTAGTTCGAACTAGGGTGGAGGCGGGGAGGGCGCCGGAGGGGTACGTACGCGAGGAGGTCGTCGAGGTGGTCGGAGAGCGAGCGGAGGCTCGCGTCGTCCAGCGTCGAGACGTCCACCAGCGTCGGCAGCTTCACTGCGCATGCGCCGTCCGTCGTGAGACGGGCGGGCGTACTAAGCGAGGGAGAGGGGTAGGTGGATTAGCATGGAGCCATCCGTTAGCGGTTCAACAGCGTCGGCAGCTTCAGCCAGTGACAGATAGACAGATAGAATAGACAGATAAGACGCAGCTAGGGGGGGGGGGGGGGGGGGGTAGATGGACGGATTGGATGGGCAAAGATTTGATCCGGGCGCACCGAAGAGGCGGAGGAGGTGCTCGGCGCCGTAGAGCTCCGAGGCCGGCGTCTCGGGGTGCTTGTCCGCCAGGGCCTGCAGGGGTAGACGGATCGAATTCGAATTCGAATTTGATCCGGATCAAATTCGATTCGAACTCGAACCTGGAACTGGGGCCGCTCGAATCGGTACAGGAGCATTACGCCCAGCGCCTTGTCGAAGTACTCCTTCAGGCCCGACACGAGCTCTCCGACCGCCTCGGCCGCCCCCTTGCGCGCCCCGGGGCCGTCTCCGCCCCGCGCGCCGCCGCCGTCCCCCGCCGACGGCGCCGGCGAGTTGCCCGCAGAGCTCCCCGCCCCGCCCGCCGCGGCCGTCCCCGCCGCCGCGCCGCCGTCCGCCGCGTCGCCGCTGCGCGCGCGCGCGGGCGGCCCCTCTTAGCCGCGCGCAGGGCGAGCGGAGGGGCGGCCACGCGTGCCTTGCGCCCTCTCCGGAGCCGGGAGCCGGGGCCGCCTCGATCTGAGCGATCTTGTGCGCCCGGTACGCCTCCAGGATGTCAGCCACCGTCGGGCTCCGTGGCACGGGAAGCAGCTGCCGGCCCGTCCCCGTCAGCTTCGCCGGCGGAGGAGCGCGGCGGGCGGGCGCGGGCGCGGGCGCGGGCGCGGACCTTCTGGTCCTTGAACAGCTTTTCCCATTCTTCAACGAGGAAAGCCTTCAGCGACTTGGGGATCTGGTACGTAAGGTCGAACTGCTCGGCCTGGTCTCCGCCCTGCGCCGCCCGGCGCCGCCGGCGCCGCCGTCAGCCCGCCCCGCCCCCGCCCCGCGCGCCCCGCGCGGGCCCCACGGCACGCACGTCGGAGGATCCGTCCGTTCGTCGCTTCTTGGGTCGCACGTCGTCCCCTGCGGCGGCCCGGCGGGCACCGTCGGCGGGATGCGGTACGGGACGGCGCAGCCGCCGGGCGGGCGGCGGGCGGCGCACGCTTGCGTCCCGGCTTGAGCCGCTTGAGCTCCAAAGCGCGCTTCTGCGCCTCTTCAATCGAACGCTTGCTGACCTCCTCGTTGTCGGGCGTGTGTTCCAGCAGCCACTCTTCAGGGAGCCACTCGTCCCAGCTGCGCGGAGGCGAGCCCAGACCCTCAGCTAGACAGGGCGTACGGCACGAGCCGCGCGGCTCCCCAGCGCACTTCTTGTTCCAGCCCTGGTAGTGGACGAGATACTCGGGCTTTCCGTCCGCGTTGACCTTGATCTGGATCACCTGCAACACGAGCACGATAAGAGCCTCGCCGGGAGCGAACGTGGCGCTATCGGCTTTCTCGCGAGGCCCGGGGTGGGCTCGCCGGGTCCGCGGTCATACCTTCGCATCGTAGTAGAGCGCGGTGCAGCGGTGGCCTGCGAACACGCGCTGCGAGAGGGTGAACTTCCCGGAGACCTCCGGCATTCCCGAATCCCGCGCCCTGTTTCGCGGTCTGCCTTCGCGCTGTACCCGGGACCAGTCGCCGTACCCAGAGACCGACCATGCTCTCGCTGGTGCCTCGCTTCCCGCCGGCGCCCGCGCGCCGTCTGACTAGGCCGCGCACAGCGAGCGCTGAGTCAGGGTGGCGCCGGTGGGCGGGCGCGGCTCGTGCGCTACCTGTCGGCGTCCGGCAAGGTGAAGACGCTGGTCATCGCAGAGCACAACAACAAGGCGCTCAAACCGAGCACGCTCAACACGATCAGCGCCGCCAAGGCCCTCGGTGGCGAGGTCGCCGTGCTCGTCGCCGGCAGCGGTTGCAAGTCGGTCGCAGACGCGGCAGCTAAGGTGGAGGGCGTGTCAAAGGTCTTCGCGGCGGACAGCCCGGTCCTCGCGCACGGCCTCGCGGAGCTGGTCACGCCGCTGGTCGCGAAGTTCCAAGGGGCGCAGGGCTTCACGCACATCCTCGCCCCCGCGACAACGTTCGGAAAGAACCTCGTGCCCCGCATAGCCGCCAAGCTCGACGTCTCGCCCATCGCCGAGGCACGCCGCGCCGCCGCCTCCGCGCCCGGCGCGCTCCCGCCCTGACCGACCGCCGCCGCAGATCCTGAGCGTGAAGAGCGCCGACACGTTCGTTCGGCCGATTTACGCCGGGAACGTCCTCGCAACGGTCAAGTCCGACGACCCGATCAAGATCATCACGGTCCGCGGGACTGCTTTCCCCAAGGCCAAGGAGGGTGCGCCGCCCGCCCGCCCTCCCGCCCGCCCCCGGGCGGCGCTGAGCCGAGCCTGCAGGCGGCGCATCGGCGCCCGTTGAGGCGATCTCTGCGGAGCCGGCGGAGGCGTCCAAGGCCCGCCCCTCCCCTCCGCGCGCCGCGCCGCGCCGCACCGCGCCGCGCCGCCCTGACGGGACGGGGCGGCGCCGCAGTCCGAGTTCGTGGAGGAGGCGCTGAGCGCGTCGACGCGGCCGGAGCTGACGGCGTCGCGCGTCGTCATCGCCGGCGGGCGCGGCCTCAAATCCTCCGAGAACTTCAAGCTCCTGGAGGAGGTCCGCGCTTTTTGGAAGCCAGGGAGCTATCCTCAAAACTTGAAAAGGCTTAAGCTAGCTAGCTTCCTCATAGCCAACTTCAAGCTCCTGGAGAATCTCCGCGCTCTCGAGAGCTTGCCAGCTAGCTACCCAGCTCCCCGAGAGCCGGCTTCACCTCTTCTCACGTTCTTACTTGCGTTCGGCCGCCCGCCCCGCAGCTCGCGGACAAGCTGGGCGGCGCGGGTGTGTGCGGCCCGGCCTGGCCCGCCCCGCCCCGGCTGACTTCGTTCGCAGTGGGCGCGACGCGCGCGGCGGTCGACTCGGGCATGTGCCCCAACGACTACCAGATCGGGCAGACGGGCAAGGTCGGCCCTGCCGGCTCCGCGCCGCCCCCGCCGCCGCCCTCACGCCCGCCCCGCCCCGCCCCGCCCCGTCATCAGGTCGTGGCCCCCGACGTCTACATCGGTACCCCGCGCGGCGCCGCTCACCTGATCCTGATCTGAGCCGAGACTGACGGGGCGCCGGCCGGGCAGGCGTGGGTGTCTCGGGCGCGATCCAGCACCTGGCGGGGATGAAGGACAGCAAGCTGATCGTGGCCGTCAACAAGGACGCCGACGCGCCCATCTTCCAGGTCGCCGACCTCGGTGCGCCCGTACCCCTCCCCCGCGCGCGTACCCCGGCCGAACCTCTTCCGCCTCCGTCCGTAGGCCTGGTGGGGGATCTGTTCCAGGTGGTTCCCGAGCTGACCAAGAAGCTCGAGAAGAAGTAGGCCCAGGTTTCGCCTCCCGCGCGGCTGCGGGCCCTAGGCCTCTGCGCCGCATTGGGTGTACAACACAAGAATTTGAATGTAGGACTGCACTCCGAGTCTTCGATGCAGGCGCTGGGCCTCGAAGCCGTGACTATGCATATGGCAGCGGGCTGCGATGAAGTGGGGGGGGTTGGCCGCTCCACTTCGTTCGCAGCACTTGACTTCGCCCTGCGCATGCGGCGACGTCGACAGGCTTGGATCTGGCTAGAGGCTTCGCTTTCGAATTCGACTGGTACGATAGGGTAGAAGCTGAGACGCAATCGCGTCCAGCCCGCGGCAGCCAGTATGCCGCCGACAGAAGCGACGCCTCTCCTGCAGCCGACGGTGCGAGCCGGGCGCCCGGCTCGCGTACGCGGCTCTCTGGCACCTGAACGGTGCGCTTGCACTGCAGGAAGGCGGGTCTCTACGAGGGTCATCACGGCGGACCTCGGCGGACAACTCGGTCCGAGCAGGCAGCATAACGAAGATAGCGCGCGTCCCCGTCGCACAGAAGATCCTGAGCAAGTTAGAAATCGCCCGGTACCAGACCACCTTGGCCCTCACCATCCTCGGTGCGCGTCCGCTCGGCCTGCCAACCGCAAGTCTCGGCTTACCCTTGCGCGCTCGCAGCGGCGGTTCTCGCCCCGTACCGCATCGCTTTCTTGGTTCGTGTTCGCGCGTGGAGCGGCCCGGCCGGCGTCCTCGGGTCGCGCTGCGACTAAGACCGCGTGGTGGCCGGCTGCAGAGCGACCGGACGTTGATCTCGCTCTCGCCCGTGATGCTCTTCGTCGTGTTTCTGGACGTGTGGTTCATGATAGACTGGTGCTTTGACGTTCGGGACGGTGCGCGAAGCTTCTGTTTCAATTTGATCCCCGCTCCAGCCCCGCTCCGGAGACCGAGCGGGGCGAGCGCAGAGTACGAGGCGCACAGGGAGGACGACGACGAGGCGCCGCTCCTCGTGCGCCTCTCCCACGTCTTCGGCTTCCGCCTCGTCTACCGCTTTGTCGCCGTGCGTATGAAGACGCTTTAACTTGAGTTCCCTTCGTTCCGCTCCTCATTCGATCCGACGCAGTCGCTGCCTTACGGGAGCGCGATCTGCCCGGCGCTCTGCGGCTACGCGTGCTCGGACGGCCCGATGGTCCTCGAGGTCCTCAGGCTTTTGAGGCTCGTCGACGTGCACGAGGCGATGAAGCGCCTCGAGCGCTCGCTCTACATCTCGTACTACACGGCCCGCCTCTCCCGCTTCTTCGCGCTCGTCCTCTTCCACGCCCACTGGACCGGCTGCGTCTGGTGGTTCCTCGCCCGCATCGGTTAGCGCGAGTGTACCCCCCCTCTCTCGCCCCCACCCCTCACTCCCCTCCCTCCCCGCAGACGGTCTCACGGACCACACGTGGGTCGGCCGCTTCAGCCCGGACCTGGTACGCGTCCCTACCCCCTACCCTCCCCCCCCCCTCCCCGGGCCCATCTAATCCAGTACCCCACCCTACAGGCGACGCAGGACCACACGGCGCAGTACCTCAGGAGCCTCTACTTCTCCTTCGTCGTCTACGCATCGGTGCGCCTTCGCTGTACCCCCACCCCGGAATCTCATCGATTGGCTCCGGAGTCCGCCTTTGCTGTATCCCCCCCCCCGCGTCGCCCGCTGGAGCTGGACCCTCTCGGAGGAGGGGGAAAGGCGCTGACCCCGGGGCGCCCCGCCCGCGCCTGCGCAGATCGGCTTCGGAGACATCGCCGCCGTCTCGAAGAGCGAGGAGGGTGCGCCCCGCCCCCCCCCCCCCCCCCCCCCCCCCCCCCCCCCCGCCCCGCTTCGTTCGGGCCGAGGCTGGCGTAGATTAGATTTTAATCTAGCAGATCAATCTGAGCTTCAGCTTCTCCTCTATTCTAATCTAAGCTGCCAAATCCAAGCTCCCTCTCTAATCTAATCTTAGCTTCCTAATCTAAGCGTCCTCTCTAATCCAGACACGGCTAATCTTCTGGCTAATCCAGACTAAGCTCGTTATCCAGACTTGGCTAATCTCTACGCCCCTCTGCCCCGCAGCGTTCCTGGTGTGCGTGATCATGCTGAACCTCGCGCTGGGCGCCTACGTCGTCGGCAACGTCGCCGCCCTCGCCACCTCCGCCGACGCCGGCGTCGCCACCTTCCGCGGCAAGGTCGGCGTCTCCAGGGGGGAACGGGAGGGGGGTACGGGGCGTTACCTCGTTAGCATCGGATACGCCCCGTAAGAGACGGCCTTAGTCCTTCGTACTTTAGAGGCCTTGCTTAGCATCAGGGCCTTACCACTGAAAGAGAGCCGGAACGGGAGAGAGGAGAGGGCCGCGGCCGCGGCTGGGGCCCGGCGTCGCCGCACCCTGACCGCGAGCGCGCTGCCGCGCAGATGCGGCGCTGGACCGAGTACATGGAGGCGCGTTCTCCGTTCTCCCCACCCCCCTCCTCTCTCTAACCCCCCGCCCCCTTCCCCCCCCCCCCCTTCTAGCCTTCGCCCCCATCTAGATAGACGCCCGACGCCCCCGCGATTCTAGAGGCCCGATTTCCCAGCAGCCTCCCTACTGGCCGTCCTAGCGCGGGCGATCCCAGCCGACCCTAGCCTTCTTTCCTGCTGATTCTAGCCTTCCCCCCCCGTCCCCTCCCCCCCTCCCCCTCCTCCCCCCCCACCCCCCTCTAGCCTTCGCCCCCATCTAGACGCCCGACGCCCCCGCGCATGTAGACATCTAGCCCTCCTAGCGCGGGCGCCCCGCCCGCGCTGAGGTCTTGGTGGGGGGGATTCCTTCCTTCCTGCTGATCCTAGCCTCCCTGCGTCTTCCTAGCCTCCCGCCCTAGCCCGGCGCCCCGCGCTGAGGTCTTGGTGGGGGGGGTACAGGCGCGGCGGTTCCCGCGGGACCCTAGCCGACCCTAGCCTTCCTTCCTGCTGATCCTAGCCTCCCTGCGTCTTCCTAGCCTCCCGCCCTAGCCCGGCGCCCCGCGCTGAGGTCTTGGTGGGGGGGGTACAGGCGCGGCGGTTCCCGCGGGACCTGGCGCAGCGGATCGCCGAGTTCCAGCGCCTCGCCTTCGAGACGCACGACCCCTACCACGAGATCCTCGACGACGAGGTGCGGGCGAGGCAGAGGCGAACCCGCTACCAGTTAGCAGGTTGTGCTTGGGTCTAGGCCTAGAGGGACCTAGAGCACCTATGAGCTAGCCCGAAGCGCCTTGTGATGACCCGCCGTATCCTAGTGTCTAGGCCTCACTCCTCACTTGGGCCGGCAGGACCTGCCGTACGCGTACCGGCTGGAGGTGGCCGAGCACCTCAACCGGCCCCTGCTCGAGGCCGGCACGCTCTTCCGCGGCTGCGCGGACGCCGTCCTCGCCGCCGTCGCCGTCTCCCTTCGGCCCCTCACCTACGCCCCGGGCTCCCTCGGCCAGGTCCGTTACCCCCCCCTTCCTCCCCCTTTGAGGGGAACTCCCGCTCGTCCCCGGCCCCGCCTCACCCCTCCTCCTTCGTTCGCTCCAGGTGGAGAGCGGGGCGCGGCAGCTCTTCGTGGTGGGGTACGGCCGCGTCGAGCTCGTCTCCGAGGTGGGTACAGTCGAGAATCGAGCCGCGGTCCTCCCGGCTTTGACCCCGCCCCGCCCCGCGCCCCTCTCTCTCCACTCTCTAGCCGGCCTAGCCGGAACTCCCGCCGCCCCGCCCCGCCCCGCCGCCCCGCCCCGCCTTGCCCCGCCCCGCCCGGCGCCGCTGTGACGCTCTCCCTCCCTCGGGCAGGTGGGCGGGGCGTCGGTGGCGCGGGCGGTGGGGGAGGGGGAGGCCTTCGGCGTCGCCGGTTTCTTCTTCCAGACGCCCCTCCACCTCGAGGTCCGCCGCGAGCGAAGGCTAGCTGGCGAGCGAGAGCTTAGAGCTAAAGCCAGCTGGCTAGCCTAAGCGAGCGAGCTAGCGCTGGCTCCGCTAAAGCTAGCTGGCGAGCTAAAGCTAGCCGACGAGCTAGAGCTTAGGGCTAAAGCCAGCTCGCTGGCCTAAGCGAGCGAGCTAAAGGTAGCCGACGAGCTAGAGCTAAAGCCTGAACCTAGCTTAGAGTCTCGGCCGCGGGACGGCTTGGGCTTAGCTCACGGCGGGACGGGGCGGGGGCGCGGGGCGCGCCCTCATCCTAGCCTAGCCTAGTCTAGCCTAGCCTAGCGTAGCTCACGGCGGGGCGGGGCGGGGGCGCAGGCGCGCGCCCTCACGACGTGCACGATCTTCGCGCTCGACTACGAGGACTTCGCCCCCGTCGCCGAGACGCACCCCCGTGCGCCCGGCCCCGCGCGCCCCCGCAGCTAGCTAGCTACGCGGAGCCAGACGCCGGGTCTAGAGATCCATCTAGACGATGCTGGCGGCGCTCTGGGCCTAGAGATCTAGAAGATCTAGAAGATGGGGATCTAATGACGATCTAGAATGATCAAGAAGCCGGGTCTAGACATCTAGACGATGCTGGCGGCGCTCTGGGCCGGGCGCGCGCGCTCTATATATATCTCGCGACCAAGGCGCCCTATCGAACCCGCCCACTGCTCTCGGCCGCCCGCCCGCGATCCCGCCCGGGCGCCTGATGGAGCCGGGGCCAGAGTCGGTGCTGGCGGTGCGGCGGGCGGCAATGGCGCAGCTGCGGGACTTCTACGGCGACCTCTACCCCCTCGTCGCCGCCGAGCTCCGCCGCGTCCGCCAGGTCCGAAAGAAGCAAGCGAGACGGACCGGCGCGAAACTTTGGGCGCGAGATGCCGCCGGCGCACGAAGGGCGAATTCCAGCGAGTCAGGAGAGCTCGGGCCAGATCTGCCCGGGCCGCCGCCTAGATCTAGATCTGCCCGGGAGGGTACGCCTGCCCGGGGCTGACCCCGGACGCTTCGTTCGCAGTTCAACTCGCAGGACCTCATCCTCGCCGCCTACACCAACGACGTCGCCGTGCGCCCCGTACCCCGTACCCCCCCCGCCCCGTACCCCGTACCCCCCCCCCCGCCCCGTACCCCGTACCCCGCGGCCGGCCGTGCCAGCTCCGCACAGGCGTCGTGCTTTTAGCTCGAACAGCTAATCGCACAGAAGAAGATAGAAGGCGAGGTTTAGAAGCCTCTGACGGCCGCCCGGGGCGCGCGCGCGCGCGCGCGTGCAGCGGGCGGAGGAGGCGTCGTGCTTTTAGCTCGAAGAAGCTTAGGAAGCTTCAGAGTAGGAAGCGCCTGACTTCGTTCGCAGCGGGCGGAGGAGCTTATGGCGGAGGGCGTCGACGTCAACGCCGCCGACTACGACGACCGCACCGCCCTCCGTCCGCCCCGCCCTCCGCCCGCCCCGCCCCGCCCCGCCCCGCCCCGCCCCGCCCCGCCCCTCGGGCTCTAGCGCCCACATCAAATCTTGGAGGGTGAGCCCGCCCTGACGCCCTACCCCCCGGCAGACGTGGCGGCGAGCGAGGGCCACACCGCCATGACCGAGTTCCTCCTCGCCCACGGTACCCCGGCCCCGCTTCTCCCCCCCCCCCGAAAAGAAGAAGAGGCCGAGATACTTCGTTCGCAGGGGCCGACCCGAGCGTGGTGGACCGTTGGGGGGCCACGCCGGCCCAGAACGCCGCGGCCTTCAAGGCGCGCTTTTTTGAAATTCAAATTTTTGAATTCAAAAATTTGAATTCGAATCGCAGAACGCGGCGCTGGCGGCGCGGCTCGAGCGGGCGGAGCGGGAGGCGCGGGACGATTCGATACCCCACTCGATCCCGGAGGGGGACGAGGAGGCGGGGGACGACGTTCCGGCGCCCGCCACCGTACCCCGCACCGTGCGCCTTTCCCGTTCAGCTGAGCCTTCGTTCCCTTCGACGTTTCCTGAGCGGTTTTCAGGCCGGCTCGGCCCGGTCCACGCCGGTACCCGGGCAGCAGCAGGGGCCGGTCAAGGGCCCCTCGCCTGTACCCGGGCGCGTTGCGTCCCCCGTCGTGTCGGGGCGCGGCTCGCCCCTGAGGGAGCAGCTGATCCAGCAGGCCCTCGCCTCGGCCGCCGCCGCCGCCGCCGCCACACCCGAGGTCTTCCTTTCGCTCGCTGTCCGCTTGCCGCCCCGGCCCTCCCCCTCACGCGATCGGGCCGGCGCAGGGGACCCGACCGGGCGCCGCGGGCCAGTCGCCCCGTGACGCCGCCGCCGCCGCCGCCGGCGGCGGCGGCGCGGACCCACAGCAGCAGCGGGGCCGCCGGCCGCTGCAACTCCGCTCGTCCTCCTTCGGCAGCGGCGGCGGGGGCGCCGGGCCGCTCGAGCCGCGGCACGCCTCCGCCGCTCCGACGCTGGCGGGGATCGGCGAGGGCAGGGAGCGTGAGCCCGTTCACCACTCCTCCTCCGAGGGGCACATCTCGCTCGCCCCGCCGCGCGCCAGCGTCGGCGGGGGCGCCGCGTCCCGAGCGGCCTCGCTCGACATGCCCCGCCCGATCCTGAGCGGCGCCGCCGGCGTCGCCGGCACCACCGCCACCGTCGGGCGCCCCGTCCCCCCCTCGGCCCGGCGTGGCTCCGTGGTTCTCCCCTCCGGCGTGGTCGGCCCCGCCGGCGTGCCGGCGCCCCTTTCCTCCGGCTCCCGCTCGCAGGCGATGCCGGCCGCCGCCCTCGGCGTCCCCGCCGTGGCGCTCTCCTCGTCCTACTCGGACTCGCTGGCGGCCGGGGCCCTCCACAGGCAGCTCACGGGCCTCCGCCGCCGCCACGTCGGCGCCGCCGCCGCCTCCCTCTTCGCACCCGAAGTCCACCCCCCCTCCACCCCAACAGCGGCGGCGGCGCCTCACGCGCACGGTGGCCGCCGCCTTTCTATCTCCATAGATCACCTGAGCGGCCCCGCGGACCCCGCCTCGGGTCCCAACGCGGCCGCCTCGGCTTCGTCGCGGCGCCGGGTCACGGTGGTTCCGGAGCGGGAGGCGCGTGCGGGGCGCATGCGGGCGGGGCGCCTCATGTACGTCGAGGCGGGAACGGGCATGGAGACCTTCCTCGCGATGGCCGGTGCGCTGTTTGTCGCTGCTTTAGATCCCACTGGCCGCCTTTGGCTTCAGTATAGCTCCGCGATTTAAATTCTGTAATCAACTAAGCTTGCTTCGGATTAACTTAGCATTAATATTGCGGTTAGCTGTTCTTGCTTTAGATCCCAGCGAGTCCCTGGCCGCCTTAAGCTTTCCCTTCGGCGTAGCTTCGCGCACTCCTACTCCCTCCGACCCCTTCTGCGCAGGGGCGCGGCTGCAAATGGCTGCGCGGGCGGCGCTGACGCCGCGGGGCGCCGTCATCGACGACACGTCGCTCCTCGGCCAGGTTCGCCCTCCCTTTTAGTCAGCTTCTTCTTCTTAATGCCTGAGAGGAAGAGGGAGAGACGATAAAGAGAAAGCTCCAGCTTTGCCGCGCGATCGCTCTAAAATTCATCTGTAGTTTCCTCAGCTTCTTTAGCTTAAGCTTAAGCTTCTTCCTCAGCCCGTCCTTCGTGATCATGATCGGCTTCCAACGCTTAAGAGAAAGAAGCCCGAGGCCTTCCGATAGCTTGCCCTTGCCGCGCGACTGCTCTCCTGCTTGCGCTTAGTTTTTAGCCTTTCTCCGAGGCTCCTAGCTCCGTCCTCTGAGCCCCTCCGCCATCCCCTTCGCCCCTTCCTTCGACCGGGCTCTAGCCTGATCTGCGCCTGGCCCCTGACATTGCCCGACTTCGTTCGCGCAGGACGACGTCGTGGTGATCAGCGACCAGGTCGAGGGCGCCGGGCCCGGCCCCGGCCCCTTCGACCTGCGGGCGGGGGAGGGGGCGCCGGCGCAGGGCCCGGCGGAGGGCGAGGGGGAGGGAGCCCCGCAGCTGCCGCGGGCTCGCATCAACACCTCCTAGGCTGTAGGCGGGGGCACAGCCGCAGAGGGCCCCGGCCGGCCGGCCATAAGAACAATGAATTGAAACATTCGAGCTCTTCCGGCGAGGGGAGTCGGCGCGAGAAGGGCCGCCGGGCCGGGCGCGCTGTGTGCAGCAAGGTATTGAAGACGGGCTCGAGCTTGGAGGGCGAGGCCGCCCTCCGAGGCTCGTCTAGATTCTGGCCTTAAGAGAAGCGAGAAGCGAAAGCGTATGAGAAAGCGTCTTAAGTTTCAGCTCCGCGCTTGCGATTGCAACATTACTTGCCTGCATGCATGCGCAGCTGCAGCTTCGAGTTTTTGAATCCACAGATAGCTATCGCCATCGCGCAGATAGCAAGCGCTAGCTATTGCTTGCTGTCGCCTGGTGAAAATCTCAGTTCAGCTGGTACGGAGGAAACATCTTAATTCATTTACTTAATTCATGTCTTCTTTACTTAAGGCGGAGGGGAGGGGGGAAGGGGGAGGGGGGGTACCGTCGAAGAGCTGGAATGCCGCCAGCACGGGTACCAGCACCGCCACTGCGCAGGTGAGATCGAGGCGTCGGGGACGGGGGGGGGATGCGGCTCAGATCGGGGATCAGGCTCACCTGAGGAGACGAGGGCGGGGTCGCTGGTGAAGAGGCGCCCGGCGACTCTGGCGGCGGCGAGGAGGGCGAGGGACTGGGCCGCCATGCCCCCGATGCTGACGCCCACGCAGACGAGGCCGGCCCGCCGCGCCGCCAGCGGCCGGCCGGCCCCCAGCAGGTTCCCCACACGCGTCGAGCCGGCTGCGAACGAAGGCGCAGGCGTTAGCCTGGCCGAGACCGGTCCGTCTCGAAACGACGTACCCCCCGCGAAGCCGACGGGCAGCATGTAGCACGCGTAGGCGATCTGGAGCACGATGGCGTGAACCGCGAGGGGGATCGTACCCAGCCAGCCCGCCATTAGCGTGCTGCGGGGGGAGGGGGAGTTAAGTCGAAACGGGGAAGAAAGCGGGAGGGGGTACGCGGACCAGCCCTGGAAGGTCCAGGACTCGAGGCACTGCATGGCCGAGGCGGGCAGCGCGAGCCGCAGCATCGCCCGCAGCTGCGGCCAGTCCAGAGCCTGTTTGGGGGGGTACGTGTCGGGGCGGGGCGGGGGGTACGTGTCGGGGGGAGGGAGGCGCGCCTCGCGGAGGCTCCAGCCGCCCCACGTGGGGCGGTGCAGGCCCCTAAGAACGATGTACCCCGCGAGGAGGGCGCACAGCAGCGCGCGGGAGAGCGACGTCGCCAGTGGCGAGCCGTGGTACCCCAGCCCCGGCCAGGACCCCACGCCGTTGATGAAGATCTGCGGGAGGGGCGTACCCCCCATAAGCGCCGAGCGCTGGGGTACGCAGTCGAGGGCGGAGGGGGTACCTGGTT
Source organism: Cyanophora paradoxa (assembly GCA_004431415.1). NCBI lineage: Eukaryota > Glaucocystophyceae > Cyanophorales > Cyanophoraceae > Cyanophora > Cyanophora paradoxa. Next base: position 29,176 of record QPMI01000015.1, read on the forward strand.
GAAGAGCACGTTGAAGAGGTTGGCGATCACGCCGACGATCATCGCCTGGGGTACGCGATGCGCGCGTCGGGAGGGCGGGGGGGTACGGGTGCGGGGCCGCGCACGGGGTACACGTTGCCCTGGGCCTGAAGGTAGCGCTGGAGGCAGAAGTACGCGACGTAGGGGTACAGCGAGGGAAGGAGGATCCTGGGGGCGGGGCGAGGCGGAGGGGGTGGATGAGCTGGGGGAGGGGGAAGGGAGGGGGGTACGGGCACCGGACGAACTCGCCGGAGAGGGCGGCGTTCTTCGGGTCCTCCCCCAGCAGCCGCAGCATCGGATCCGCGAAGAACTGTTTCAGGAGGAGGGGGTACGGTCAGGCCGGGTCGGGGGGGGGGGGGGGGGGGGGGGGGGGGGGCGCATGGGGAGAGGTGAGAGGTGAGGGTTAGGGATGGAATGATGGAATGGACGGGGCACGCGAACCCAAAAAACGCGGATGGGTACGCAGAAGAGGGCACCGAGGACCAGGCCGCGCTGCAGGTTGTACCCCACCAGGTGCAGGCTCCCCGGATGGGTGGGCGGGATGGGTGGGCGTCGGGGTGTGAGGAGCGCGCAAAGATCACGACACACCGAAGGCGGCGAAAGGTGGCCGGCCGCGCTCCGACGGCGCAGGCGCCGGCCCCCAGAGCCCCAGGGGTACCTGAGCGAAGGACTGGGTGGGTGAGATTCGTCGAGCGCGCGCAGGCGGCCCGCGAGAAGCGCACCACCGGATTGGGCTGGACCATGGGCCGCCACGCAGGCCGACCGCGAGAGCTGCGCGCGGCAGCCGCGGCGGCGCGTTTGGCCCGACGCTCAGGGGCGCCGGCTGGCTCTGGCAGTGGCTTACGGCCGGGCGCCGGCGACCGCAGTGCTGCGCAGCTAGCTAGCTTGCGCAGCGACGTGCGCATGCAGGTGCGCATGAAGGCTTGCGCAGCCGGCGCATGTGGCCTACCCCCTACGTATACGGTGGGCCCTACCCCCTGAAAATAGGGTACATTGAGCTGAGACGCAGACCAATCACAACGCCGTCAGGCCGTCATATACAACTCGGCAACCATTGGGAAATCACCTTGGCGCTTTGGCGGGGTACAACGCATCCGGAACCCTCGACGCGGGGAACGAAGCAGCAGTACTCGTGGCAATTTGCTGCAGGCTGAATGCGCAGGCAGCGCAGCCTATCTAGATCTGCAGAAGCTGTATAGCTAGCACCGCGCGCATGCCCAGCTTCCGACGTCGAGCTCCGCCGTCGTGCACAGCGCTAGGCGCCGCTAGCCGGCTGTGCAGAAGCTGCAGAGCTCCGTCTTTCCCCCTTCTTTCAAACCGTCTGAGCCACTAGTACTTTCGCCGGTCTCCGAACAGCGTCGGCTTCCACAAACCGCGGCGGCGTGCGTCCAAGCGCACGTGAGCGTTGATCATGCTATACATTCGGAGCCTGGTTGACAGCTAAACGAAGCGACGGGCGGCTGCGCATGTGCGAGGGCATCCTGAGTGTAGGGAGGTTGTTTCTCGTCAGCAACGTGCAATGGAGGTGCTGGTCGCGGCGCAGGCGCCCACTGGCAGCTGGGAACACAGCGATGCGGCTGCCGATCAGCCCCCCAGCCCTCCGCCTCCGGTTCGTGAGGCGCACATGTAGACACTGCGAGGCGCGCGCATGGGGCCGAGCTGCGCTCGGCCTGCGCGCTCCGAGGCTCAACCTCACACAGGCATGTGACTGCAGCTGACAGCAACCGTCGCGCGCGCGCAGCCGTACGACGAGGAGGGCATCGAGAGCGTTTTCCGCATCTTTGAGCAGTTCTTTCTGTCACCCTTTGCGGAGGGCTGGCGGGTCGCGGACACCCGCGGGCCCGTGCGGACCGAGCTCCGGGAACTCCCGCCCATCGCCCCGGCCGCCTCGCCCCTCTATCTGTTCCGATCGACCGTCGCCCTGCCCGACGTACCCGTCTCGTTCGCCATGCGCCGCACGGTCGCTGCGCTCCGCCGCCCAGCGTGGAACGAGGTGGGATCCGGAGCTCCAGCACGCGCCTGTACCCCCCTCCCGTAACCGCGTACCCCCAGTTCGTGCTGGAGGAGACGACGCTCCACGAGCTGCGGAGGGCGGCGGGGGACGCGGACGGGCTCGGGGGGGTAGAGGTTCTCCTCCAGCGAGCCAACTACTTCGGTAACCCCCCCCTTCCCCCCCCCCCTTCCTAGCGAGGTCGACGGGCGCCGACGCACCCGCGGCAGGCTATGAGCTGCTGACTCAGATGATAGTCGCCACGCGGCGCCTGTCGGACGGCTCCGGGCTCATCGTGAAGGTCTCCGCGGAGCTCAAGGTGATCGATCGCACCCGCGCCCCTCCCTCCTGCGCCCCCTCCCCCCCTTACGGCCCGGTACCCTTCCAGGACGGCGTGTGGACCCCCCACAACTTTGACAAGCGATTCAAGTCTATAAATGGAGGCCACGTGGCCGCCCTCCCCGCCGGCGGCTCTCAGGTGACCCTCTTCCACGGCTCCGGCCGCTTCTTCTGGCAGAACGTGAGTACCCCGCCCCGCCCAGCCCCGCCCGCCCGCCTTCTCCCCCCCCTCTCCGGTCCGCCATCAGCCCGCGTGACCTTCCCCTCTCCCGTTTGCCCCGCAGCTCCCGCCCCAGCGCTGCTGCGAGCTGATGGCGCCGATGCTGACGATGATGGGCCTCCGGGGCGCCCGCTCCCTCCTGTCGGGGTACGCCGAATCGAGGGGGATACCGTTCCGGGGTGCGGGGGGCCAGCCCCGCGCCCTCTCGTTCGCCTCGGGCTCGGCCTCCTTCGCCCTGGGGGGTACGCCCTCCTCCGACGCGGGGTTCACGCTCCTGTCCCTCGACCGCGCCGTCGTGGACCCCGACGGCGGAGCCGGCGAGATGGAGTACCCCCCCGGCGCCCCGTGGGGGCCGGCTGCGCCCGGGCCCTCCCCCTCCCCCCCCTCGGCCAGCCGCGGGCCCCCGCCCCCCGCCGCGCGTGACGTCTTCTACCACCTCCTGGGCCTCGAGGTACCCCCTGCCCTACCCCCCGCCAACTTCCCCCCCCCCCTCGAAAGATCTGAGGCCGGAGCGGCGCAGCACCCGTCGGACAGGAGCCCGGCGAGCCCCTCCGGCAGCGACGAGCAGGGCTGGTCCCCGGGCTCCGCAGTCGCAGTCGGCGGCGGAGGCGTAGGCGGGGGCGTTCCGTGCGGGAACAGCAGCAGGAGCAGCAGCAGCAGCAGCCCGCGGGCCGGAGGAGGGGCGGGGGCCCACGGGGCCCCCGGGGCGGGCGCGGGCGCGGGCGCGGGCGGTGTGCCCCGGCAGCAGCTCAGCGTGGAGGCGCCCGAGATCGAGGAGCCGCGGCTGCTCCCCCGCGTCGAAGAGGCCATACGGTTCGCCCCCTCCCCCCCCCCCCCCCCCCCCCGCCCCCCCCCTCCCCAACCCTGGCTAGCTGATAGATGGAAGGAAGGGGCGAACGGAAGGCTCACGCCCGCGCACCTAGCTGGCTGGCTGGCTGACTAGTTTGACTAGTTCGCCACCTAGCTCGCTGACTAGTTCGTTCAAGAACACGCGTGGGGCCACGCAGGGGGCATGCCGGAGGCACACGCGTGGGGCCACGCAGGGGCCACGTGTATAGACTACTCTGATAGATGGAAGGAAGGCGAGTGCTAAGGCTCACGCCCGCCCGCCCGCCCCGCCCCGCAGCGTCTCGGTGGACCTCGCCCTGCGGATGGAGTCGATGGGCCTCTCGGAGGGACCCAGGGGCTCGCGGGCCTCGCCCCCCCCGGCCGGCCCGCACGCCTCCGCCTGCAGTCCGGCCCAGCCCTGGCACGTGCACGTCGCCCCCCGGCCCCCCGGCTTCTCTCCCTCCCCGGGGGTACAGGGCTCCGCCGGCCCCCACCCGCCGCTGCCCCCGCCCCCCCTCACGCTCTCCCCGGCGCTCGCCCTCGAAGCTCTCGGTGTACCCCCCGCGGCGGACGCCTCCGCCCCGGCCGCGGGCTCCAAGAAGCGCGTACCCCAGCCCGACCAGTCGGATTCGGATTCGGAGTACCCCCCTCGGCGAGAGGAGCCGAGGCGGGCGAGGTCGGGCCGTGGGAGGCCCGCCCCGACCGGCCGCCCGATCATCGTCGCGGGGCTCATCGGTACCCAGGCCGACGCCTACTCTCCCTGCGTCGCCCTACCCCCAACGCGGCCGCCCCGCGATCCCTCTACCCAGGGGTCCAGGAGGAAGAAGGCGGCGGCGGGGGTACGAGCCCCGGAGCGCGCCAGCCCGCGCCCGATCGCGATCGCGTGCGGGGGTGGGGGGGTACCCTCTGTTTCCGAGCTGCCTTCCCGACACCCCGTGCCCACCTCCCCCGTTCCCGCTGGGGTGGGTCCGGCCCCGGGCGGGGGCGAGGGTCCCCCTCCCCGCGCCAGGCCCGCTTCCCCCTCCTTTCTGATGCCGGCGCCCGAGCCCGGCCCCTGGCCTCTTGTCGGCGGCCATCCCGCGCCCTTCGGCCAGCCCCCCCTGGCAGGCACCTTCTTCTGCCAGTGATCTGCAGCTGGTAGGAATGGGTTACTAGGCTAGGCGTCCGCGCCTCGATTCGCCAGCTCTTTCGCATTTCTATGGAACGCCCATCCCGCGCGTCCGGTGTCTATACATTTGCAAATTGTTGGATGCGTTCTTAGTAGGCTTACGTAGCTTACAGTTGGACTAACTAGTAATTAGGGATCGTAGTTTGACTACGAGTTGATTAACCTAGACTTTTCGGAATTATTTAGGTAGCCTAGACTTCACTGACAGCTGCAGGGAGTCAAATGTCACAGTGTCGGGTATCGGTTGTTTACATTTCTTTTCATACTTTCAGGCCGCTGGCAGTCCGCTGCGTCCACGCGGCGGGCCTATCTAATAGAATGCCTAATAGAATTAGTTCTTTTTAAGCCAAGCAGCGAGTGATTATGATCATCGGATTGATATCGATAGCGATATCGCATTATATCGTGGCTTTTATTTCGCCGATCATGTTATTGAGTATTACGTATAATGTATTGTTCCGATTCTTGGCTTTAGTGCCCCCGGGAGCTCGATCGGGAGGCGGCCGCGAGCCCGATCGCGAGGGAGGCCGCGGGGCCGGGGCTAGCGCTCGGGGGGGGGGTTGGGGACCTCTAGGCTTTGGCCCGGGGCGCGCGGCGTTGACATTCTAACGTTATGAAACTCTAATTACTTCAAGGCTTAGTTAAGCGTCAAGCGTTACTGGGTTTAACGTGTGTTGACGTTTTGACATTAATTATGAGCGTTTGATCATTACGTATACGTTCAACGGTTGATGGCCACGGGAGCCCGGGGGACCATGGCCAGTGGGCGCCTGGCCAGTGGGCGCCTGCCCCGAGGGCGCCCCGCCTCCCACCCCGCCCCACCTCGGAGGCTCCGAGGGCTTCGAATTTGGCGCCGGCGGATCTGGAGGCGGCGGCCCGGCTGCAAGGCCCTTGTCCCTTGTCCCTTACGGAAGGGGGCAACCCGCGGCCGCGCGCGGCCGACAGCGGCGTGGGGCGGTCTAGATCTAGATCTAGATTTAGATCTCCGGGGGCGTGCTGCATGGTGCGGGCGATTAAGATGGACTGGATGCGAGAATGGATTCGAAATTTGTGAGGGATATAGAATGGATTCGAAATTTGCGAGGGATACATAGCTAGGGCCTGGGCGCCGGGGCCGGGGCGCCGGGCTCGGGCCGGCGCCACGCGGAGTATTTCTCGACCGTCCCCAGCACCTCGTCCTTCCGCACCGGCCTGCCTCCCGGTCGGATCGGAAGAGACGGGGCGGGGGGCCGGGAGGGGGGGGGGTAAGAGGGGGGTACTTGGCGAGGAGGCCGTCCATGCCGGAGCCGAGGCAGCGCTGCAGGGCCTCCTCCGTTACGTTCGCCGTGAGCGCCTGCGACGAAGTCGGCCGAGGGCTCAGCGACTCGGCCGGAGCCGCGCGGCTGCGGCAGCGCGCACGACGATGGCCGAGGGCGGGCCGCCCGTCTTCCCCTCCGCTTCCTGCAGCAGCGCCCGTAGCTATCAGCGCCTGGGGCGGGGCGGGGCGGGGCGGGAGGGGCAGCAGGGGCGGGCCAGGCGGCGGATCTCGCGGGTGGCCCCCGTCCCGTTCAGCACCGGCATCTGGGGGTACAGACGGTGCGCGTAAGGGGCCGGGGTACAGGGATGCGGGTAAGGGTGCGGGGGTACATGTGCACCTCCACGTCCATGAAGATGACGCGGTAGGGGCACTCCCCCCGCGCCGCCCTGCGCGGCGCGGCGCTCGAGCTCGAGCTCGGGGCGGGGCAGGGCGGGGCGGGGCGGGGCGACATGGGGCGCGCGCCCCGGGCCCGAGCTGCGCAGACTTCGGATTCTGAACTAGATTAAATGCTGATGTTCGTTTCATGCCATACAGCGGTTCTTGGAATTCTAATTCCGCTATGTATCGTCTTCTGCATGTCAGAGAACGGCGGGATGAGGGTCGTGTCGCACCGGGCGCGGACGCGGTCGACGGCCTCGCCTCCGTGGGCCGCCTGGTCGGAGGCGAGGCCGCCCTTCCTCAGCAGCGAGACGCAGACCTTCCGGCTGCGAGCGGGGGCGGGGATAAGGGTCTGGGGCGCTAGGCTCTAGGCTCGGAGGGGCGCGGGGTGGAGAGGGCGGGCGGGCGGGGCGGGACGGGGCGGGGCGGGGAGGGCGGTGGGGTGGGGGTGGGGGGGGGGGGGGGGTGGGGGGGGGGAAGAAAGGGTATTACTTTAAATCCACGTCGTCGACGACGCTGCGCGGGGGCGTCGGAATCGGCGGCGTCGCGATTGGCCGCAAGCGTAGCGGGCGATAGGGGCAGGAGCGGGACGCAGGCGCACAGGATTCCCGGCTGCTGTTGCTGCTGCTGCGGCTGCTCGGCAGGAGCCGCCGACGGCGCCGACGGCGCCGCCGCTGCCCCTTGCGGATTTGGAGGGGAAGGGGAAGGTTCCGGCGTGGCCCGCGCCGGGGGCGGGCCCGGGGACGGGGGCGGGGCGGGCGCTTCGGGAGGGGCGGAGGCCTCGGTCGGGGCGGGCGGAGGCGGGGGCGGCGCCGGCGCCGGCTCGGGCGACGCTGCAGGGAACTCGGGCGGCGTCGGCTCTCCAAGGGCCGCGGGCTCCGGCGGGGCCCCCGCGGCACGCTCCCTATGCGCTCCCTCTGCGGACGGCTCTGCTTCGTACGGGGCGGCGCCGGGCGGGCTTGAGTAGGCCGCCACGGGCGCCGGCGCCGGGGACGGCGCCAGCGCCGGCGCCGACCGCCCAGCGTCCGGCCGCACTTCGATGACCGCCGCCTCCGGACCCGCCGCCCCACCACCGCCGTCCCCGCCGCCGCCGCCTCGAGCTTTGGCCCCGGCCCCGCCGCCGTCCCCGCCGCCGCCTCCGCCTCCGCCTCTGGCCTGGCCGCCTCCGCCTCCGCGGCGGCGGCGGCCTGGGCGAGGGCTTCGAGGGCGCGCTGGAGCGTCGTCACGAACTTGTGGTACCGCACCTGCGCATGCCGCGCCGTAATTATAAGGCGGCGCCCGGCCGGCCGCGCCGGCGCTGCGCGGCGCGGCGCGGCGCACGGGCTTTGCGAGGGACAGTTCGGCGACGAGTGCGGGGCCGGCCACCGCCGCCGCCGCCGGCAGCGCCGCTGGCGCGGCGACGGCGCACTCCAGCGGGCCCGGGGCCTCTGTCGCGCACTCGCAGGCCGAGGGGCGGCGGTCGGCCAAGCGGCGGCGGTGCGCGCGCTCGGAGCGCGGCAGGGGCGCCTCCAGGCAGACGAGGGCCGCGGCGGCCGAGGCGGCGGCGTCGGCGGCCGGCCGGCACTGCACCGACTCGTCGAGCACGAGGAGGGCGAGCGGCGGGCGCTGGGCCGCGGGCTCGACGTCGGGCGGCGGCTCGTCGGGGCGGCGGGCGGCCGAGGCGGGGCGGGGCCAGCCGGCGGAGCGCGCGTACTCGAGGAGGATGGCGGAGATCTCGGGGTCCGGGTGGACGATCCAGAGCGGGGGGTACGCGGCGAGGGCGGCCGGGAGGGCGAGGCGGGGCGGGTAGAGGGGCGCCGGATCGTTCATGTGGCGGCGCGGGGGCAGCGTGGCGAGCGACGGCGCGTCCTCCAGCCGCGCCGCCGCCGGGCCCGGCGTCACTTCGACCTCCTCCTCCATCCTCTCCTTCCCCTCCTCCGCCTTTTTCTCTTCCTCCCAGCACTCGCCGATCAAGCGCAGCGGCACCTGCGGGCCGGCCGCAGTTCGGGCCGGGCTGGGCCGGGCCGGGCCGGGCCGGGAAGGAGGGGCGGGCTAGCGCTAGCGCTAGCGCTAGCGCTGGCTCTGGCTCTGGCGCGGGCCCAGGGCGGGCGGGCGGGCGGGCCTCGACGACGAAAGTGGAGCCGACGCCGGGGGCCGACTCGACGGATATGGTGCCGCCCATCAGCTCCGCCAGGCGCTTCGAGATGGGCAGGCCCATCCCCGTGCCCCCGTACAGCCGCGTCACGCTCTGGTCCGCCTGCCCCGCGCGATCGTGAGGGGAGGGGCGGAATGCGCCGGGGGGGGGGGGGGGGGGGTACGCGCGCGCCTGGACGTAGTCCTGCCAGATGCGGTCGATGCCCGCCGGGTCGATTCCCAGCCCCGTGTCCGTGACCTGGACGCGTGTTAGGGGCGGGTGGATGCATATGGGATTAAGCGGGCCCGGGGCGGGGTGGGGAGGGGGGCACGTCGATGTGGAGGCGCGTGTATACGCGTACGAGTGCGGTCTCGGGCCCCGCGGGGAGCACCTCGCAGGCCACAATCACGTGGCCCTTGCGCGTGAACTATTTCGGCGGCGGGGATACGTTAGGGTGCCCGGGGGTACGTGGGCACGGGGGGCGGCGCGCCTTGATCCCGTTGTACGCGAGGTTCATGATGATCTGGCGGCGGGTCGGCGGAGCGGGCCGGGGAGGGCGGCCGGAAGGGCAGGGAGGGCGGGGGCGGGGCGGCGGCGGGGCGAAGGAAAATCGAGGCCCGGCACCTGCCTGCGGGCGGGGAATGGGGGAGCCGGCGCCGGTCAGGCGGGGCGGGGCGCATCGGACTGGGGCGCGCGGGGAGGGGCGCTAGCTAAAGCTATATATATAACGCCCGCTCACTTGAGGCGGCATGGGTCGCCGACGAGGCGCGGGCAGCGCTCGCCCTCCAGCGGCGGGGGGATGAAGCACGCGAGCTCAATGCCCTGCGGGCGCGGCGGGGGCGGCGGGGGCGGGGTCGGGGGCGGGGTCCGACGGTGAGGCGACGTGGCACTGTAAGCTCAAGCGTGAAGGAAGAGAGGGGAGCGGGCCTTGGAAAAAGCAGTCGGGGCCACGACCTGTAGTCGGACAAGTTCATGGGGGGCCGGGGTGGGCGGGGGGGAACGGAGGCCTAAGAGGGGGGGGAGGGGGAGGGGGGTACGGCGCGCCTCGAGGAGCTCCTCGAGGACGGGGCGGAGGTCGAAGGGGACGGCCTCCAGCTCCACCTTTGGCGAGAAGGTCAGAAGGGCGGCGGGGCGGGGCGGATCCGGTCCGGAGAGCTCATGATCAGCACTAGCTAGCTTGTTTCCGAGTTAGGCGGCGGCCGTTCCCTCTAGCCCTTTAGCCGACCCATCTAGCCTTCTAGCCGACCACTCTAGCCCTCAAGCCAAACCCTCGAGCCCTCGAGCCGTACCTTGCCCGCCTCGATCTTGTGCAGGTCCAGCAAGTCTGGAGGGGGAGGGGGGCAGAGAGATTCAGGTGAGGAAGTGGGGGAAAGGGAAAGGGGAGGGCGGAGCGAGGACGCGCCGTTGACGATGACGAGCATCTGAGCGGGAGTGGGAGGGGCGCGTGCGTGAGGGCCCCCTATAGAGAGATAGCTTAAGGCGGCTTATGATTAGGTGGGACGGTAGAGTTTGAGACTAGGCGGGCCCGGGGCGGGGTGGGCAGCCCGCGGTGAAGTGGTCGGGCGGGCCGGCCATCTCTCCGCCCTCTATCCGGATCTGCCGCCCCGCCCACCCCGCGCCGGCCCCGCCCGTCGGACCTGCTCGGAGCAGGTGTGGATGGCGTGGGCGAGGTCGCGCTGCTCCTCGTCCAGCGAAGTCTCCCCCAGCAGCTCCCCCAGCCCCAGCACCCCGTTCTGAAAGGGGCGAGGGACGGCGCCGGTCGGTCAGAATGGAATCGTAAGAATGACGGGGGCGGGGCAGCACCAGGGGCGTGCGGAGCTCGTGGATCGTGTAGGCCTGCGGACCCCGGCGGCGGCCCCGGGACGTCAGCGGGCGGGGCGCCGGCGCCGGGGATGCTTATATGAAGGAGGTTACTTACTGATTGGAGGTTACTGATTGGAGGTTTTAGCCTTTTAGCTCAAGTTCATTGAAGCTTAGGGTGCAGCGCACGAGGAACCTCATCTAGGCGTAGGGTGCGGCGCACGGGTGAAGTTAAATTAGGCTAGGCTAGGCTAACTTGAACTGGCCTTGGTCTCGTGGTCTTAAAGGCTAGGCTTATCGAGGCCTCAAGTTCTCTGAAGCTTCTATATAATTAGCGTGGCCGTGGGGCGCACGAGGAAGCGGGCCTTGGTCTCGTTGATCGCCTCGGCCTCGATGCGCCGCCGCTTCTCCGTCATGTCCTGCGCGGGGGCGTGACGGGCGAGAGGGGCGGCCAGGCCAAGGGCGGGAAAGAAGGGCCGAAAGTACAGTCTTGGATGGTCAGACGGCGAGAGCAAGCGAGAGCTGGAGGCTCGGGCGGAAGGCCTAAACATATATAAGGAGCCTGGGAGAGCTCTCGGAAGATTATACGTATACGGTTGGATAGCTATCTTGGAAGAAAGGAGATAGCGAATCGAAGGCCTAGGGATCCTGACCTGATCGAGCTCCCGGATTATTAAATGCGAGATTACATAGATAAAAGTACCTGCTCCGGGCTCCCCGATCGGGCTCCGGGAAGATCATTATAAGATCATTGGGGCTCTAATGGAGCTCTCCGAAGATTGCTTATAAGAATATGTATGATTACCTGCCCGATGGCGACGGCTCCGACGACGGCGCCGCGGGCGTCGCGGCGGGGCGTGGCGGAGAGCAGCAGGCGGATGTCGCCGCCGCCGGCCTGCGGGGTGCGAGAGAAAGATGTCGGCGGGCTGAAGGCACGAGCGAGCGAGAAGGGCGGCGGAGCCAGCGGGCGGGCGGCGGGCGGGAGGGCGAGAGCGCCGGGCGCCTGGCCATAGGCGGACCTGCGGGACGCGGAGACAGAGTTCGACGGGGTCGGCCCCCGGCCCCGCCCCCGCCCCCGACCCTGCCGCCGCCCCACCCGCCGCCTCCTCGCCCCCGCGCAGCGCGCGGGAGAAGAGCGCCTCGGCGGCCGTCCGGTCCTCGGGGGCCACCAGCTCGAGGAGCCCCCGCCCCAGCATCCGCTCTGTGCGCGCGCACCGGAGATTGTATAATTATTCCGTTGTTTGCGAGCGAGTTGTTTGCTAGGCCTAGGATCAGCTGAGGTGGCGAGCTTAGGGAAGACTTGGCGCGGACCCGCCCGCTATTAGCAAGCGAACCGTTCCAAATATTAAAGGCTTATAATTATGCTTGTTGAGAGTGATCTGGAGCTCGGCTCAGGCAAGCTAAGAAATCGAGGCGCTCGCTCGATCGCGAGCGCTCGAGCGCGCAGGGGATGCAGGTGAAAGCTTAAGCTTATAAATTATATACTTGTGCTTGTTAAGTTAAGAGCGAGCTGAAGCTCGGCTCAGGCGAGCTAATCAATCGAGGCGCTCGCTCGGATGCCGGTGAGGCAGCTCGCCCTCGGGAACGCCTCGAGCGCGAGTGAAAGCGGGAGGGGAGGATCGCTCGCCCTCGGGGATGCCGGTGAGGCGGGCGGCGGCCCAGTTCCAGCCGGCAACGCGGAGCTCCCGGTCCACGATGAAGATCGGCGCCCCCGCTGCGCCCCCGCCGCCTCATGATCAGAGGCGACGTGGGGGGTCGCTATGTAGCTTGAAGTCCCCGGCTGCAGCTATATATATTGCTCCCTCGATCTAATCTAGATCTGGAAGATGGGACCCTTGCAGGCAGGCGATGGGATGCACGTGGGCGCGGGCGCGGGGCGGTCTAGGCGGTCTAGATCGCAAGCTTAAGCTTCGGGGGGCGCGCCGGTCTCGAGGATGCGCTTCATGTCCTCGCTGGCGACGCGCGCCCGCCGCTCGCTCTCCACCAGCGCCAGCTCCATCGTCTGCGCGCCGAGGGGCGTCGGACGCGTCGGACCGGGCGGAGCGTCCTAGGTCTAGGTCGAGGGGGGTCGGCCGGGGGCGGACCTTCCGCTGTGAGATGTCCCGCACGACCAGCACGAGCTGCGCGGGCCGCGAATCGCGGGGATCATGATCGGGGCGGGCGGCGGCGGCAAGGCAAACCGTCAACGGTCTAAGGTGCTAGGGGCTCCGGATCCGGGCGGGCGGGCGGGCGGGGCGGGCGGGGCGGGGCGGGGCGGGGCGGGGCGGGCGCGCCAGGGAGCTCGCTTCGCCGTCGTACTGCATGCGCCCGACGGAGACCTCGACGGGGAAGCGGCGGGCGGCCCCCGCGCCCGGCACCCGCAGCGCCTCCGTCTCCACCACCGCGAGGCCCCCGCGCCCGGCCCCCGCCAGGAACCCCGACACGGCCGCCTCGTGCTGCGCGCCGCGGAGAATAAATTAGAAGGCGACTCGCTCATTCCGAGTGGGTCTATAGCTAGGTACATAAATACGTATCTTTTACTTGATTGTCGCTCTTAAGATCTATAAGATCTGACATGGCCGCCTCATGCTGCAGGCCGCGGAGAATTTAAAGCGGCTCAGTCGAATCCAAATTTTAATTTAGAGGAGCTAGTGGGTCTAGGTAGATGGATAGAAAGCTATATGTTACTCTGTTGTAGCTCTTAAGAGGAGCGAGTGAGCCGCGGGGAGGTGCCGGGAAGGGCGGGGCGGGGCGGGGCGGGGCGGGGCGGGGCAGGCGCGCGCCTCCGGGGCGAAGTACTCGAGGACAGAGACGCCGGGGGCGGGCGCGGGCGCGGGGCCGGGTCCCATGCCGAACATGGCGCGGGCGCTCCCGTTCATGTGCGCCACGTAGCCGTCGGGCCGGACAACGAGGAGGGCGTCCGAGATGCAGCCCATGATCTGCGCGAGGAGGAATCGTGAGGCAAGGGGCCGGGCCGCTGGGCTCGAAGCGAACTCGATCTATAAAACGTTCGGCTTTCTTCAGAATTGCAGCCCATGTTCTGAGTACTAGTTCTGAGTACTAGTGAGGAGGGATCGATATCGCGAGGCTAGCTATAGGGGCCACTGGCCATGGGCGCAATCCGAACTCGACCCGTATGTCAGGCTCTTTTTCCTCAAATTATAGTCGTAAGCCCTGTAGATCTCCTATTCTTGAGGCTTCGAATGCTAGATAGCTGGCGGCGCGGGCTGGGGCGGGGCGGGGCGGGGCGAACCCGGATCGCCTGCTTCATCTTTGCGAAGGCCTCTCCAACCTGCGAGGCCGGCGCCGGTCGGCCGTAATAATGAGCCGCGGCGGTCGACGACGTTGGGGCGGGGCCCGACGCCAACGTTAACGAACGGCGGCACGCTTGCCTGGTCCAGCTCTTTAATGGAGGACGTTGGCCGCCGGCTGCTCCCGCCCGATCCCTCCCCAAGCTCCCGCGGCGGCGGCGGCGGCGGCGGCGGCGGGATCGGCGGGGCGGATTCGATGTCGCGGGTGGCCATATGCATGGGAAGCGAGGGGCGCCGGAGGGAGGGCGGCAGGTCGGAGGACGTGGAGAGGAGGACGGTCGGGGCGGGCTCGTCGCGGTCGCGATCGCGATCGATGTCGGGTCCTGCAGGGTACGTATACGATCGCGAGTTGGAGGGCGGCGATGAGGGTGCCGATGCCCGGCGGCTGAGCTGCGGTCGGGGGCCCGCAGGGGCGGGCGCTGCGCGTGCGCCGCGGCCGGGGGCCACGGGCTCTTCAGATTCGCCCCCCGCCACGAAGCCGAGGCGACGCCCGGGTCCGAAGCCGGCACCCCACCTGCGGCGGACCGGTACCGGTGGGCGGCGGCGGCGGCGGCGGCATTCGTGAGAAGGGCGGGGCGCGCGGCTCGGGGGGCGGAGCGTGCGGGTCGGAGAGGTCGAAGAAGGCGATGCGGTCGAGCTCGGCGCGGAAGCGCCGCATCGCCCGCCACACCTGCCGCGGCGCGGCGCGCGCGGTCGGCCGCGCGCCAGGGCGAATGGGTGGGTGGGTGAGGGCGGTTTCGGATCCCGCGAAGCTTCAGACCTGTTGAGCGCGCGGTCGGCCGCGGGCCGGAGCGATCGCGAGTGAGCGAGTGAGCGAGCGAGTGAGTGGGTGGGTGGGTGGGTGAGTGAGGGCGGCTTCGGATCCCGCTCGAAGCTAGTAGGTGCGGAGCCGAGGCCAGCTGCAGGGCAGGGCGCGGGCACCTCGAATATGACGAAGGCGCTCAGCAGGAGCGCCGCGCCGCAGGAGACGCCCGAGACGACGGCGTTCGCCAGCGTCAGCTGCCGCACGTTCCCCACGATGTCTGCGAGTTCGAGCGTCAGATTCTGCACCTCGACGCTTGCATTAAGACCCTAGATCTATATCTTGACTAGTCCCATCTAGATCCGGATCCTAGATCTCGATCTTGACTGCTTTCTCTATATATAGCTACGATGTCTGCGCGGGCGCGCGCCCGGTTGCAAGCTTAAGCGCCAGACTCTAGATCTAGATCTAGACCTCGACCTAAATATCCGGATCCGGATGCGCGCCGCAAATTCAAAGCAAGAAATAGAACGGGTCATGCCTCTCTCGGGGGCGGCGACGGCGACGAGGAGGCTCAGGGCGAGCGTGTCGTTGGCGCTGCCCATGACTTCGAGCCACCGCCCCACGAACGCCCCCTTCCCCACCTTGAAACTCAGCGACTGCTCGTGGTCACGATCGATCAGTGACTCGGAGATCTAGATGGATATCGATGCTCAGCAGATCTAGAGTCGCGCGGTCTAGAGGGCGGGGCGGGGCGGGGCAGGGCACGCGCGATATATATCGACGCGCGGACGGGTCTATGGCGCCTCGGCCTAGCCTTCGGCCCCGCTCTGTCTAGATTTAGATGGCGGGGCGGGGCGGGGCGGGGCGGGGCGGGGCGGGTCTTGCGCACGTGCTCGTCGCCCAACCTGTACATGTCTTGGAGGTCTGCGGGGACGAGGCTGGCGCTGGAGTTGGCGCTCCGCATGCCGTGATCATGTAGCTTCACGACGTCCTCGGGGAGGGAAGAGAGCAGGGCCCGCAGCTCGGGGTCCGGCAGCTCGGCCGTCGGGACCCACTCGTTGCTGACGCCCTGGCCCGGAACCAGCGGGGCGGGGCGCGTCAGGATCTCGGGTTTCTGTCGAGGGCACCGGCATCAGCCGCAGCCGCAGCTGCAGAGGGCCGGCCCGTCGACGTCCCGCCCCGCCCCGCGCACCCGCCAACCGACGGCGCGGCGGGTCCCAAACGTATCGCCGGCCACTATGGCCGTGAAACCTGCGCGGGCGGACGCCGGGACGGACGGACGGCCGCTCGCTAAAGCGGCGGAATACGAAGGCAGAGGGCCCGCCCATGCCGCAGCCGGCGGGGCGTGGGCCGGGGCCTGCAGACCGTTCTCGGCGACTCGGATGGATGCGAGGTAATGAGAGATGCCAGCGGACTCCAGCCCGATCGTGATCTGTGCACGCCCACCACCCTCGGCCCCGTCAGAGGGCAGAGCTTCACGTCAAGCGTAAGAAAAAGGCGCGGTGCCGGGGAGCGCGCGCGCGCCACGGCTTTCAGGCCATCGCTGCTGCCGTTGACGCCGGCTGGCCGCTGGCCTAGGCCTTGGCCATGGTGATTGGAGAGCGGGACCGCGCCCAGTATGCCCAAGGGGCGGGGCCCGCGGCCGCCGCCCCCGTCGACGTCGTAATTGTAGATCGGCGTGGCCAAGCTGAAACCGCTGCGGCCGAAAACGAAGCGGATGGCGGGAGTCCAGATGGGCGCGCCGCTGGCGACTGCGCTCTTGTAGAAGGGTCGCGTCCTGATGTCGTACGAGCTGTTCCGCACGACTTCGTAGACGGAGAGCGCGCCCGTCGCCCGGTCGACGTACGAAATGATGCGGTCCGTCACCTGATCATGAGAAACAAACCGAGCTTTGAGAAACAAGGCCGCGCGCGATCGATATCGCGAGGGCGCCGGCGGCGCGCGCATCTCAGCGACGTCGACGCACCTGGGAGCCGGCGGCAGCGGAGGCCGTCGCGTTGATGCGCTCCTCCACGACGCTGATTGCAACGGGACGTCATGATCAGCTGCAGCTGCAGCCAGCAATGGAGGCAAAGGCGCCAGCGAGCGGGCGCGCGCGGGCGCGGGTGCGAGATCTAGAGGGGGCCGCGCGCGCCTGATCGGGAGGAGGGCTTCCGGATGCGCCCCCACGAAATCCGGCGCCTCGCGCTTCACCGCCACGCCCTCGCGGTTGGGGAGACCCAGGCTGAAGTACTCGAAGGCTTCGAAGCCAGGGGCGAGCAGCTCGGCCAGGAACATTGTTGATATCGCCGGGAAGTCTGCGGAGGTGATGCTTTCCTGGTCGCCGAATGTGTCGCGGACGCGTGTGCTGACCCTTCGCAACGATGAAGCGCGCGGCCGTGCGTATACGCGTTAGCCAGGGCCGGCGCCGCGATCTCTTCGGGTATACGTGCGCACCGCGCAGCAGTGCCTTGCGTCACATTGATAAGCAGCCCAACGTGTTCCTCCAGGCTGTGCGCGATCTGGTCGAGAAAGTAGGAGGACAGGCGCTCGGCACTTCGCTCCGCGTAGTAACTCGAAACGATCGTAATGATCTGCGCGGAAAGGGGTCGTAAATTAAAGAAAGGGGCGAGAACAAAAAAATGCGCGCGCGCTGGCCATGGCCATGCACATGGCCAGGCCGCTCCGGGACCGAATCTAGAGCGCGCGGAGGCGCGAAAGACACAGCGCGGCGCTCTAAATACATCCCAGAACCTAACGGAGCGCATACGGGAAGCCTGAGCTCGAGGCGATTGCGATCGCACAAGAGCTCGCGCTCGAGAGCGCCCCAGGCCTGGGCAGGCGCCAACGCGCACCACGGTCGAAGAAATGAGCAAGAAGAGCAGAACTGAGCATGCGTCCAAGCGAACGTCAGGCGGAATCGCGGCGGCGCGACCGAATGCGCGCGTGCGCAGGGGACGCGCACCGGGGAAGATGACGGAGATCAAGCCAAAGCGGACTTTCTTTCCCCGCAGACGTCGCATGCAGCTTGGGATTCGCATCTTAGCCCGCCGTGCGTTTGATTGGGGTTGAGGATCCGAAATGCGGGGGAATTCGAAGGGAATCTCGGAGGGGAGGGGAGGAATGCGAGCTCGAAGGAAATTCGAAAGGGGGTTAATATTAATATGCCCAGGTTCGATTTGCATGAGGGGGCTGGGGAATTGAGGGAATAAACGAGATTGAGGGGAGAACTCGAATTGCCCTCCGCCCTGCCCTCCGCGGCTGCGCATGCGTTGGAGAGGGATGCGGAGGTATCGATGGACCTGCCCCTGCCGCCGCGGCTCAAGTCATGATCTATAGCTAGACCCGCAATAGTTTTACATAGATATCTAGATTTGCAGCGGCCAAGAAACGGCGCCGGCAGCTGAAACTCGAATTCAAGATTAAGAGTCCCCTCGACCGGGGTACAGGCTGTGGCCGGGCGGGGGGAACGCGTGCTCGTACGGCCACCGGTACGGCCACAGGCCCGCGAAGGGGTCCGGTACGACGGCCTCCGGCGAGGCCAGGCGGTATCGGGGGAGCGGCTGCACCGTCATCCCGATGCGGCGGGCCACCACTCCGGCCGGGAGGAAGCAGAAGAGCACTGGAGCGGGCACGCAATTAATTAACGAAATCGAATTCGAAAGACGTTGAGATTCGTTTCTCGACGGCATTCGAAGCGCACCTACTGCGGTGGCTATGCCCGCGCGGCGCGTGTCCCCTAGGACCTCTACGCACACGGGGTGCCCTTGTCCTTGGCCGGAATCGCTGCGTCTGATTGGGATGTGATTTCCTGCTAAAGCGTCAACGTTACCGTCGACGGCACCCTGGCCAGCTGCAGAGCAGATGCTGAACAAAATAAACAAAGACCTTTTGTTAGCTCTTTCAATTGAACCACCGAGAAGGGCGCGGAGGTCGGGAGAACAATGGCGCCCCTCAGAGCCAAACCTCCGGTGCCCTGCCGTGGCCAGGGGCCGGGCGCCGAACGTTAGTGTGAGTAAGAATCGCGAATAGTAATTGTACAACCGCCACAGAGCGAAGGGAAGCTCAAACCCAATCGGCTCAGGCAAACATATCTACTATTATACGTATAGGGACCCGGGATGAAGCTAAAGGGAAGCTATATATATATAGCTAAAATATAGAGCACAGTTGGCTCGGACCTTGTTCCTGATCTTGAATACCTTCCGCCGAGGCGCCGATCCTTCTAGAGCCGTGCCCAGGTCGATGAAGGGGTGCGGATACTGTAAATTCCGACACAGAGTGTGATGTGATATGATGTGATAATTGGCATGGAAGTCGCCACGGCGTTCGCACCGTCGAGCGCTGAGGGGCCACGTGGATGTCCCCCACGGACGCCTCGAAGAGCTCGGGCTCCGTCGCAATTTGGTCCTGCGACGCGGCGACGGCCGCGTACACTGCGCGTGCGATATAGAAGCAGCGCAAGATTAGCAATAGCGATAGAGAAACACCACAGATCTAGATCTGCGCGCACGTTTGTGCAGGCGGTTGCTCAGGTGGATGGTGACCAGTCCAAACGTCTTGATTTTGTTCATCTGCACCTTGACATCCACCTTCCAATTGCAGGTCACATTCCAAAAGAGATGCTAATTGATTTTTACTTTTGTTGAATCATATTGCTATAAACGAAAGCAGCGGCCATCTAGATCTCCCGACGTCTAACAAACGTATTTACAGTGCTTCCACTCGAATTCGTGATCATTTATGATTAATATTGAAGCTGAACGTTTTCACCTTGCAGGTGTTGCACGTCCACAGGTCCAGATAACGATTGCGAGCCCCCCCCGCTCGCGCTGGGCGAACGAGGCCCTCCCGCGCGTGACGGAACGAAGTGGTGGAAGAACCTGCGCCCGCGATTCAATTCAATTTGCTGCCCGCGATGACGAAACAGTTCACCAAAGTCAATGGAATAAAACGAAAAGCTAGCTATATATAGCACGAACGCAGATGCGTCTTTGAGAAGGCGTGGTTCCGTATCTTGTGGAGCTGCAGTCGCCAATCGGAGAGGAAGTCCGAGCAGACTTTGCACGAGAAGCCTATCTCTCGGACACCGAGCCGCGTCGGATCCCACCTGGTCACCCTCCTGCTCAGGAAGTACTCTGCGATCGCGAGAATTCAAAGTATAGTCAATTAGAAGCTGTGCGGCCCTGCAACGATTTCATGCACGCACGGCGGTGGTTCGAGAGGCGCTCGTGGTCGTCCCACGCTCCCTCGGTTGCGGGGACGAACGTCTCGCACACGGGACACCAAGTCTGCTTTCCGCCCTGTGCCACGCTGTAGTTCTCTGTGAATTGTAACCGGGTGCGGGTCACAATCAAAATCGGAGACGGACGACGGGACGGGAAGCGAGCTCAAAATTAAACAATGTCACCGGCGTGCGTGACCCCGACGACATGTTCCGTCAACTTCGAAGCGGGGAACTTCGAATTGCACACGAAGCAGTCAGCCGTCCCGTCTCCGTTCGCTTGCAGAATCCATGCTACGGGCCGCATTTCAGATATATATGTATATATATATTGAGCGCGGCCACATGCATGGCCCATTGATTATACAAGATCTAGAATTGAGCAGGAGAAAAGCGAAATGAAGCCGCACATGAAGATGACTCGCAGATCGCGCCCTGCAGCTGTATATTCTGAAGCGATTCAAGCAGCCACTCAGGAGTTTCTTCATGCTGCTCGTGAGCATGCATATGATGCCCCAGATCCAACTCTTCTTCGAGTTCACTGGCGTCAGTGATGGGAGGGCCGGTGTCCGAGGCAGCTGCAGATGGCCCAGCCCAGGGTTCCCGAAAATGCTGCATCGAAGGTCAAGGTAAATTCAGAAGGGCTGGTTTAATAAAGGCCCAATGTAAATTAAAGGTAGTGGTTAATTACAAGTTATGATTTTAAACTTTAGCTCATTAAAGTTGAATAAAAGTCAAAGCAAACATTCGGGGAGTCGACGGCATTGTCTGAAGGTCCCTTATCTTGAAGATCAGTCGCCATGGCCATGGCGAGATCTTGAACCTCGCCGTCGGTGCACGTAGGAGTATGCTCTGTGGCAGTCGTCCACTCGTCGTCTGAAACAGCTCTAGATCTAGATCTGGATGGGCTAGCTGTTGCAATTGGTGCGCGATCATCATGAAGAAGATCGGTCGACGTCGCCGAAGCCTCTAGATCTAGATCTGTCGCGTGCGTATGGTCACTCGCGGCGTCTAAATCGTCCGAAGCCGAGGCCGAGGCCGAGGCCGGGGCCGGGGCCGAGGCTGCTGCTGCGGCTGCAGGTGATCTCGAGCAGGGGGACGCCGGCCATGGTGCAGCGTTGGGGCTACTCGCGCCCGCATCTGAAATCGATGGAGACGGCGTCGATGTCGCGGGCCTCGCCTGTGCATGCAGCCCGGCGTAGGGCCACATGCAAAGGGGAGGGCGGCTGCTCGAGCTCCCCTGAGCGGCTGCGGCTGCGTGCACGGCGGGCCGGTAGGACGGGAAGACAGTCATGCCGACGCGACGGGCCATGACCTCGCCCGAGAGGAAGCAGAACAGAACTGCCGCAGAAATGCATGCAACTATCAAAGACCAATCTGTTTATTGCTGGCGGGTACTAGTACGAGATCGTGTGAAGCTCACCGATCGCTTCAGCTCTTCCGAAATCGTGTGTGGTTGCTTTGACCGACAATTTCACAGAAGCCTCGATCCCGATCTTCTGTGCCTTGTCTGCGACGGACGAAAATCGGCGCAAATAATTGCAAATGAATTAGAAAGGTGGACCTTGCTGTTTTTGCGTCTGCTTGCTGCGCTTTGCATTCGCGCCGACTAGCGAGAAGGGCGCAGAGGCGGGGAAGATGACGACGTGCGGCAAGTGCACGATTTCGGAGCTCTGTATTGAACGCAGAGGTCATTCAAGAATTCGAGGTTGCCGGCCACGAGGGGAATTCGCAAATGGGCTCGCACGTGATTGGCGATCTCAAACTTTTGGACGGGAGGCGCGGACCCTTCGCGAATCTTGCCGAAATCAATGCACACAGGCGAGCCCTGGCGAACCGATATCAATGCAAAGCGCCGAAAATTAAAAACCTTCATCGGTGATACCAATGAGACAGTTTAATGTTTTAATCGATATTAAAACTTGGGGAAGCTTAAGGCATTCAGCCAGATTACGAGGGCCGGAGTGATCGATGTCGCACCCTCGAGCAATCAGGCCGAATAGTGACCGATCCCGTAGACGTAGATGCCTCGAAAAGCCCGGGCTCGGTCGCGATCAGCAGCTCGGAGGCGGCGTCCGCAAGTGCCAGGTACACTGCCGGAGCCGCACGGCGTCACGCAAGAGCAACAACGTTGCTTTGTGTAACGGTTTTTGCGTATATAACTAAATTGCAATGCGGTCATGGGCGCACTTTTGTGGAGGTGGCTTTTGAGGTGCGTCGCGACCTCGTCGAACGCGCAGCAGGCGCTCTCCCAGGCGTTGACCTGCGCGTGCGCCCCGGCCAACCCCGTCTCGAACGGTTCAACGGTTAGCTATACGAGCAAGCAAATATAATCATAAGAATTGTCGAAACCATCTTCTCTAGATTACAATCAGCCTGGCAGACCATCAATATTTGCATATGCGAGCAAGCACGATCGCATTGCATATGCGAGCAAGCAAGATCGCATTCGAAGCTCTATTCCAGCTCTCGTAATGAATTTCGGCGCTCAGCGGCTCTAAATCTTTAATTTGAGAACCATATATATATATAGCAAGCTCAAGCATATATCATCCGGGCCATCTCACCGCGAACTTGACGTTGCAGGCGTTGCAGAGCCACGTGTCCTGATTCTGGGTCGCCGGCGCCTGACATTGATCCAGATCGTGCTCGCCCGGCGCGCCCCGCAGCATCCGGCCCTCTCGGGCTTGCCAGTACGCGATGTCAGAGTTCGCTGCGCCCCGCGCGCAGCTCAGATTAGAATTCATAATTAAATATACAGTAGGGACTTGAATTGGGACGGACCGAAATGCGACTTGCAGAAAGCGTGGCTCCGGATCTTTTGGAAAGTCATCTTGCGGTCCGAGAGAAACATCGCGCAGACTTTGCAGAAGAAGCCGACTTTCGGCCTCCGGATCCGAATTCGAATGTGTGCGTCCTCCCGTGTCGGATCCGGATCCGGAGTGACCCGTCTGTTCAAGAAGAAATCTGTGCGAGACGGGAGTGCATTGGCGGCGTTCTCTAAAACTGCATGCTCTTGCGCAGATCTAGACACGGGCGGGCGAACTTCTGTCAATCTTAAATTCGATCGCGAGGTGTTATTAGCTCGCAGTATTTATTGATATCGATAGTTTGCGATCGGCAGGCGCATGCACGGCCACGGGAGGGCTGCGCTTGCAATTGCGCACCGTGGTGGCTGGAGAGCCGTTCATGGGCCTCCCACCCCCCGTCCGTTGCAGCGACGTAGACGTCGCAGACGGGGCACCACGTCCTGCCGGCGGCCGCGGGCGAGCCGCGTTATAATTAGATAATTAGAAAGACGATCTTGTTTAAGATCTACATCACAGGCGATGTCTAAGATCTTGTTAGATTAGAAGATTAAAGGCCTAACTATAGGCGACGCACAGCTGTCGTGCGTAAAATGCGGGTCCCTGCGGGTCGGGGCACGGCCTGACGCGGTACTGGTGAACTCCTTTCCAGAAGGTATCTGCCGCGATCGACATTATGATCAACATTGATCGTGAGCGATTGCAATTGTAATTGCATAGCCAGCGCTAGAAAGCTCAGATCTAGATCTAGAGCGGCGAATTCGAAGGGGGAGAAATATTCAGTTAATAGGCACACCAACGTGCTTTTGCCCGAGCACGTGCTCTGTCAACTTCGAAGCGGGGAAAGTGATGTTGCAGATGAAGCAGCCGACCATCCCGCCGTCGCTTGCATGCAGAATCGGCGCTGCGATCGCGGGAGCGCGGCCGCGGGTCGGCATGATTATAAATAGTCCATGAAATGAGAGAGCGCGCGTTTAATTATATAACGTTGATCATGATCATGCTCATGACTATCGTTGCGGAGCGCGGCCGCGGGTCGGCATGATTATAATTAATATTAGGCCATGAAATGAGAGCGCGCGCGTTCAACGTTGATCATGATCATGCCATGATGACTATCACGCACAAACATGGGACAGGTCCGGGTCGGGGTCGGCTCTCCTTCGCCATAGACCGGCGCCCCCGGGCCCGGCCGCGGCCGCGGGCTCCGGAGTCGGGTCCTGCTCGTCATGATCGATCGCGACGCCGTCGAGATCGACACCAGCTAGTGGAGAGCCGGCAGGCGAATTCGAAGGCCAAGGATCCTGCGGACGCAGCGGTGAGTTCGACCGTTGAACAGGGAGCCGGGGCGGGCTGCGTTTATTATGTAGCTACGTTTATTATTATATAGCTACGTTTACTGTATAGCTACGGCTGCAGCGTGCGCAGCGCTAGCTGACAGAGTGAACGCACCTGCTGCTCCAAAAAAGTCGAACAAGCTGCATCTGCTTCTAGATCTAGGTCTTCGGTTGCAGCTGACGCAGCGCCAGCGCCAGCGGCCTCGGCCGCGGCCGGCGCTGGACTGGTGGCCTGATAGTGATCGGTGTCTTCCGGGGCGGCGCGGGCCGCTGAGGCTTGCCCGGTAGGAGTAGCTGCACCAGGTGCAGCTGGCGCTGGCGCGCCGGTCGCGCCGGAAGCATGGCGCCGAGAGCGGCGGTGACGGGGTTTGAGAAAAGCACGGGCGAGCCATGGGGGAATCGCCGGCGGGAATCCAGCGGCAGCCCACGCGGCAAGGCTGGCGGCGCACGTCGGCGGCTGGTTCAGGCCTCTAGATCGCGATCCGGCGGCGGGATCGCCCGCCAAGGATTCGAACGCGTGGGACGCAGAATTCGCATGCAGATACATGCTGCCGCCGATTCTCCGTCCCGCGGCCGCGGCTGGTTTCTAGATCTGCGGATCCCCCGGCCCGCGAGCTTGCCAGGGTGATGGGCGCGAGCGCGCACGCGGTGCGAGAGGTAACCGCCGATCGACTCACCTCCGCTCCGCGCCGGCGCGCGCGCGCGCCCGCGCCCGCGCGTGGCCGCGCGCGCCGGCGCCTCGTGGTCCGAGTAACTGCCGGCGCCGATCGGGCGCAGATCGTCTCCGAAGTTAGAGTCCGAACAGCTCGCGATCCCGCTGAAGAATGCCGAGCGTGCCTGACTGGCTGCGCGGTTGGCGGAGCCTCGAAGGATGGGCAGCTGGTGGCAGTGTACCCCCCCAAGCCCAGCCCCGCCGCGGCGCGGCCCTCTCGGACGCAGCAGAGCATCATTCTAGGACCTGCAGAGGACGCCGGAGGCGAACGCGGGCCGACGCGATCGCAGAGCTCGACGAGCCGGCCTCGCACGCGCTTGTACGACACTCGGCGCGCGGCGGAGCGAGCGGCCTCGCTCACATCGACGCTCCACCCGGACGATCTCATCGACGGCGGTTCGGGTCGCGCCGTTCCGAGCTCGGCCGCGCGCACGCACCAGCAGCGCGGCGCGCCGGCGTTAGCTAAGCGCGCGAGCCGCGGAGCGCGGCGTCGACTTCAACTGCACAGCCAACGGAGCCTCGGAGCAACGGCGCGGCAGCGGCGTGCGCTGACTGACCTACGCCTAGGCCACGGCCGGCGCCTGCAGCTGTCAGATCTAGAGCGGCTAGCGCTTCGATGGGCGAGTCTGCTAAGCACCCCGGCCGCGAGGAGGAGGCGGGGACGGTGCGCGAGCACGTGCGGGAGATGGTGCTCCTCGGCTGGCCCATCGTCGCCACCATGTTCCTCGGCATGTTCATGAGCCTCGTCGACATGGCGCGCGTGCTCTCTCCTCGCCGCCCGCCCCTTAGCTTTGGCTAAGCTTAGCTGGCTGAGCCTGGCTAAGCTGTTCATGAGCCTCGTCGACATGGCGCGCCCGCCCGCCCGCCCGCCCGCCCGCGCCGCCCCTTCGCTTATGGCTTAGCTCGTCGACATGGCGCGCGCGACCGATCCCCCCGCGCCGCCCGCCCCTCAGCTTTGGCTAAGCTTGGCCCGCTCCGTCAGGTCTTCGTGGGGCACGTCGGGCCCGAGGCGCTGGCCGCCCTCTCGCTCTCCAACTCCTGGAGCTACACCTGCTTCATCCTCTCCTTCGGGGTCTACGCCGCCCTCGAGACCACCTGCTCCCAGGCGCCCCGTACCCCTCCTGAGCTCTCTTCCTTCCTCCTG
This sequence comes from Cyanophora paradoxa, assembly GCA_004431415.1. Classification (NCBI taxonomy): domain Eukaryota; class Glaucocystophyceae; order Cyanophorales; family Cyanophoraceae; genus Cyanophora; species Cyanophora paradoxa. The sequence continues at coordinate 54,565 of QPMI01000015.1, forward strand.
TCCTGAGCTCTCTTCCTTCCTTTCGCCGCAGGCGTATGGCGCGGGGAGCCTGCACCTGGTGGGGTACAACCTGCAGCGCGGCCTGGTCCTCGGCGCCCTCTTCTGCGTACCCATCGGCGTCCTCTGGGTTCGCGTGCCTCTTCCATTCCATCCCTCACCCCTCACCCCCCCCCGTTTCTTCCCGGCCCCGCCCGGCCTGACCGTACCCCCCGAAACAGTTCTTCGCGGATCCGATGCTGCGGCTGCTGGGGGAGGACCCAAAGAACGCCGCCCTCGCCGGCGAGTTCGTCCGGTACCCGTACCCCCTCCCGTCCCCCCCTCCCCCAGCTCATCTACCCCCCGCCCTCCTCGCCCCGCCCCCAGGATCCTCCTTCCGTCGCTGTACCCCTACGTCGCGTACTTCTGCCTCCAGCGCTACCTTCAGGCCCAGGGCAACGTGTACCCCGTGCGCGGCCCCGCACCCGTATCCCCCGCCCTCCCGACGCGCGCCTCGCGTACCCCAGGCGATGATCGTCGGCGTGATCGCCAACCTCTTCAACGTGCTCTTCAACCAGGTACCCCCTCCGCCCTCGACTGCGTACCCCGCCGCTCGGCGCTCACGGGTTTACGCCTCTCCCGCAGATCTTCATCAACGGCGTGGGGTCCTGGCCGGGGCTGGGGTACCACGGCTCGCCGCTGGCGACGTCGCTCTCCCGCGCGCTGCTGTGCGCCCTGCTGGCGGGGTACATCGTTCTGAGGGGCCTGCACCGCCCCACATGGGGCGGCTGGAGCCTCCGCGAGGCGCGCCTCCCTTCCCCCTCGCCTCCCCCCGACACGTACCCCCCCCTCTCCGCTTCGCTCACTCACGTCCGAACAGGCTCTGGACGGGCCGCAGCTTCGGGCGATGCTGCGGCTCGCGCTGCCCGCCTCGGCCATGCAGTGCCTCGAGTCCTGGACCTTCCAGGGCTGGTCCGTGTACCCCCTCCCGCTTTCTTCCCCGTTTCGACTTAACTCCCCCTCCCCCCGCAGCACGCTAATGGCGGGCTGGCTGGGTACGATCCCCCTCGCGGTCCACGCCATCGTGCTCCAGATCGCCTACGCCTGCTACATGCTGCCCGTCGGCTTCGCGGGGGGTACACCGTTTCGAGACGGTCCCATCCCGGCCAGGCTAACGAACGCTTGCGCCCCCGCCCCGCCTCAGCCGGCTCGACTCGGGTGGGGAACCTGCTGGGGGCCGGCCGGCCGCTGGCGGCGCGGCGGGCCGGCCTCGTCTGCGTGGGCGTCAGCGTCGGGGGCATGGCGGCCCAGTCCCTCGCCCTCCTCGCCGCCGCCAGAGTCGCCGGGCGCCTCTTCACCAGCGACCCCGCCCTCGTCTCCTCAGGTGAGCCCGATCCCCCGATCTGAGCCGCATCCTCCCCCCCCCCCTCCGACCCCGACGCCTCGATCTCACCTGGGCGCAGTGGCGGCGCTGGTACCCGTGCTGGCGGCCTTCCAGCTCTTCGACGGTACCCATCCTTCCGCAACCCCCCTCCCCCCCTCCCCCCCCCCTGCCGCCTTTCCCCTTCCCCCCCCTTCCCCCCCCCCCCCCCCCCTCGCCGCCTCTCCCCGTCCCACCCCCATGTCTCCCCCCGTCCCAGTCCCTCTCCCGGAGCTCCCCTCTTCTGACTCCTCCCCTTAATCCTCCCCTCTCCATCCTTCCATTCCCCTCCCCCCCTCCCCCCACCCTCCCCTCGCCCCTTCTCGCACTCCCCCCTTCCCTCCTCCCCTTCCACTCCCCACCTCCGCCTTTTCCCCCCTCTCCTCTCCTCACGCCCCGCGCTCCGCAGCGATGCAGGCGGCCGAAGCGGGTACACTCCGCGGCCTCGGCCGCCCCGGTACCCCCTCTTTCCCACCCACCCCCCGCCCCTCCGACCGACACTCCTTGGGCAGCGGTGGGCATGGTGGTGAACTTCGTCGCCTTTGGCGTGTTCGGCCTTCTGGCGGCGTACCTCTTCGCGTTCCGCCTCGCGGGGGGCCTCCCCGGCCTCTGGTGGGGCCTCGCCTCGGGCACAGCGGCCGCCGCCGTCCTCCTCCTCGCTTTCCTCGCCCGCGCCGACTGGCCCGCCGAGGCCCGCCGTGCCCGCCTTCGCTCCAGCGCCGGAACCGGCGGGGGCGCCGGCGCGGACGGGTACGCCCTGCTGGGGCGGGGCGAGGGCTGGGGCCCCGTCGACGAAGACGAGGAGGAGGAGGGGGAGGAGGAGGCCGGGGTAGAGGAGGCGGGGGATGTGGAGGCGGCGCCCGGGGGCGCCCGCGGCTTCGTGCACCGGCCCGGCCGCTTCGAGGCCGTACCCCCCAAGCGGCCCCGCGGACCCTCCCTCGACCTGGGACCCTCCGACAGCTAGCGGCCCAGCAGCTAGTGTCATATAGTGCAGTAGTGCAGATCGCTGTACTCCGGCTCCATCTCTCTCTCTTGTACCCCAGCTCCCTCTCGCTAGCGCCCCCCCCCCCTTCCCCCACTCTCCTCCCCCTGACCTTCCCCCCCCCCCCCCCCCCCTTCCCCCTGGGCAGGTTTTTCCGTCTCTGATCTCTCGGCTGATTTCTATTAAGCACGCTGGCAGAGCTGGCGGCTTTCCAGCGTGCTTTTTTTTTTGCCTATAGCTAGCGCAGGCCTACCAGGCTACGAATAGAATCAATATCGTTGAGCCGTGCATGAGGCTCGTGCAAAGACAAATCACGGGCTACCGCCGCTTCAGCGGCGGCAAGTCGCCGAGCATAGCCGGCGGCTTGCTGGACAGGGTCGACTCTTGCTCGCGGGGCAGAATGGGGGCCAGGCGGGCTCCAGCGCCCGACGGGCGGATGGGCGAGACCGGGAGCCCGGATCCGGTACCGGTTCCCCTCAGAGGCGGGAGGGGGGAGGTACCGCGCAACGGCGGCAGCTCTCCCGGGCGCATGAATGGCTGCTGATTTCCGGCACCGCCCGGGGTGGCTTCCGAGCTTGCAGATGAAGGTACCGGTGGTGCTTCCGAGGAATCGCCAGCGTTCGGCGCACGCGCGCCGTGGCCGCGAGCTGGGGTCGACGTCTGCAGCCCTTCCGGCTGCAAGCCGGCTGCCGATCCCTGCACGCGGTCGTCCAAGAAGGATGCACGCTCCTCAACTGAAATTCCACCGCCGGGAGCGGCATCGATATCTGCAGCTGCAGCTGCATGTGCAGCGGAAGAAATCGAAATGGAGTGTTCCTGGTCTCGCGATTGGGCATGGCCGGCCGCTGATTGCAAGGAGACGGCTGCAGCTGAGGAATTCGAAGCGCGATCTGCTGGGGCGGCTGCGGAAGAAAGAGCGGGGGCTGCGGCGGGGCTTTCCGGCACGGGAGGCCTGGAGGGCGCAGTCGATTCGGCCCCAGCATGCGCAGCCGAAGCCCTCGAATTCTTGTCTCCGAGGTCAACCTCTACTCTGCGCTTGGCCCGGCTCCGTCGCGCACTCCGAACGAACCACACGGCCGCTATTGCGATGCCCACGAGGGCGGCGCCGCCGACCGCCGCTCCAACCGCAATTCCGGCGAAGACGCCCGCGCCTGTGCTGCCGGAGGCGCCGAGGTCCGCGGGACCGGTGGACCGCTGCTGCGGCCGCGGAGCGGGAGGGCCGAGGCTCGCTGACGCCTCCTTGATCGGGAACTCGGTGCCCAGGCTGAGGCCGGAGGACGCAAGCTTCGCGTTGATGAGCTTCAGCGTGTCTTCCAGCGGGGCGGCCGCCGGGTCGCTCGCGACGCGCACGTCGAGCACAACGCTCCCGGGGCGCTTGTCCGCCACTGCTACTTGATGCTCGAAGACCTAGGGCGAAATAAACTGCAGGAAACGGGCCGTCTGCCATGATAATAATGGCACCTCGATTTCGCGGGCCAGCCGGCGCGCGAAGACGGTTTCGCGGGCGGCCGTGAACGAGGAGAAGTCGATCGCGAGGGTGATGTTCAGCCGAATCTCTTGGACAATGGACGACGAAGCCGTGCCCCGATCTACACGAGACGTATTTGAATTAAATTTCTTTGTATACCAAGCGTCAAATTCGAAGTCGATGAGATTTCAACTCGGGTTTCTTACCAGCCGCACTGACGATGCTCAAGATGAACGAGCGCGAGGCTTTTGCTCCAGCCGAATCCGTCACGTTGAAATCCACATTGATCGATTGGCTGGCGGCCTGCTCCGGAACGGAGAATGCGATCGTGCACTTCAAAGCCGATGCGCCATCCGAGCTCGTCGTCGGGCAGCTGGCCTTCAACCCCAGCGACTCAGCGACGGACGGCGAGCTCGTCGCCAGAAGGAACTTGTCGATGCTGCGGCCCGCCGCCGGCTCGACCGGAACGCTGACCGTGTATGGAGAGCCGGCAAGGGCACGGAGGGCCGGTATGTACGCGATTCGGGGGCCTGCGGCCCCGGGCCCGCGTAAATTTAAACCGAACGAGCGGGTTCGAGATCGGATCCGGAGATCGCGAGCAGGAATGGAGCCGCACCCTCCAGAATATGGACGGTGATGCTGGATGTGACTTCGCGAACCGCACTCGTCTCGACGATCATTGTGACGGACACCTCGGCCTCTCCGACTTGTGCCGCATCCGGCCAGAGCTGCAGGGTGAAGACGGGCCACGCCTCACTCGTTGCCGCAAAGGTGGCGCCTGATGCGGGGAAGAGGAATCGATTGCTTGAAGAAACACGGAAGCGAGGCTTGGCAAGGAGGCGGAGAGCGCTGAGAAGCGTTTCGTCCTCCGTCGAGAACTGGACGGTAGCGGTCACCAACAGCGGCTCTCCGGCAGTCACTGAGAGCGAGCGAGGCTCGAGCGCTATGCCAGAGATGTGATCCGCGACCGAGAAGTCGAAAGGCAGCTGGGTCGAGGTCTGAAGCCCGCCAGCGTCCGTTGCGATGAGCTGGAGAGGCAGCGGCTGGCCGTCCTGGAGCGCGACATTTCGAACACTTCGCGAGTCGACGTAGACCGTGACTGCATCGCGCGAGGCGTTCGCGACCAGAGACGCGTGCGTTCCAGTCCTGTCCACGCTGACGAAGATCGGAAGACCCACATCGGATGCCGTCTGCAGCGCGAAAGTGTATACGTAGCCCATGGCGAGTGTGGCGTTGACCTTTCTGCTGCCGCGGCCGGTCGGAAGCTGTACAGAGAGCTGCGGCCCAGTGCTGAAGTACACGGGGAGCTGTTCTCTTGCAGAGAAGCCCTCGGAATCCTCGGCCGAGATCGACAGGGTTCCGACGCTGCGGGCCGCGACGCGCTTGTCCTGGACCGCCTTCGAAGCGTCCAGCTCGACCTGTCGGGACCCAGACGCCGGTACCTGACGAGAGAGGAAATATTCAGCTAAACTCTTTCCAATGGCAGTTAATGGTATCAAGGCTTCCAGAATTACCGTGTCTGATAGGGTGACCAGAGTTGCGCCGTCCAGGACAAGGTCCGCCCGCAGCTGCGCGGGAAGGCCGCCATCGATCTCGGCGTCATTCGCGATCCTGAAGTTAAGCCGAGTCCCGCCGAGATTAATATTGGCGGCGTCCACGGCGTTGGTGCTGTTCCCTGGGACGCGAATCGAATAGACTGAGCGCAAGTTCTCCAATGCAGGTCCTGCGAACAAGCTTTAAGAACCAGACGGGATGAAGATGTTAATCTAACTCGCGCGGACCGAGCCGAGCACGAATCGTGACAACTTGGGTGGTTGTAAAATCCCAGTCGTCCGTTGCGACGATTGTGAGGTTTGCTGTACCGGATGCGCGAGGAGGGATGTTTATCTGGCGGCAAAATTCAATTAACGTTAGGCGTAGATTGTACGCGTAGATAAAGAAGCTGCGAACAAGCAGTTTGCGATCACGGCCAGTTCCGGTGATGCGGACGCCGGCAGGATCCACGATCGATGTATTCGATGACTCAATCTTAAATACGACGTTAGACGCGTTCCCATTCTCTACGAAGAGCTTAAAAGAGGCGTCCGCGATGGGCTGATCATGATTGTTTGCGCCCGATTCTGCGAGCGCCCCGCGACGGAGCGCGAGCGTCCTGTTTGCCTTCGGTACCCGGACGCTCATGGGCTTCTCCAGGCCCTCAAGCACGGGAGCTGCGAGCCGGGGTAATATCAGAAAAGTTCGAAAAGTTTCAAAGCAGAAAGCATCAGACGCACGTGTGGAGAACCGCGCATCGATGACGACCTTGTTTGTCTCGACTCCATTTTCGCTCATTAGCGAGAGCTCGATCGACGTCTTGCCGCGGCCCTCGCGCCCCGTCGCGTTGACCACCAGAATGCGAGATTCGCCCTCGCCCGTCAGGTAGATGCTGTCTCGCGGGACGACCGACTCGTTGGAAGAAGTGGCGATGAGCCAGCGACCCTGTTCAGATTCCGAAGCCGGCGGGAGGACGTAGGAAAGAACACTTTCAGCCTGGGAGCCTGGCGGCGCCCTGATTTTCTCCGTCTTATTTTCCGCCTTCAGCGTCCCCACTGCCGCGCTCTTCAGCTCAATGCAAGAGCAAGAAGAATGACTCCAGGCCAGAGACTTACCTCGAGACAGAATCACCGGGAGCTCGACTGATCCCTTGTACTCCTCAACGTCCGAGATATGCAGTTTCACGGACCCCGCAAAGCTGGACGTCTCGTTCGCTGTTTGGATGACGAGCGTTCGATTGCAGCCCGAGCCCACAACCGAGATCCTAAACACAAATGTCAAATTAAAATCGACAGAGCTTGGAATGCTGATACAATATAATTATGAAATAGAAAAGGCACGCAGACCAATCGTTCGGAATGACAGCGGCATCGCTCGACTCGACCGCAATGGAAGCGTTCTCACACGGAGGATTGTCGAGCTCGAGAGAGAAGCGAGTCCGCAGCTCCCAGCCGGGCTGGCCTCTTGCAGCATCGTACTCAAATAGTGCGGACGGGGCTGTACAAAGGTGCTCATGATCAGCCCTTGAAATTGTTTCTCGCGATTATATGCTTCTAGATCTGTGCGATATACGCATGCACACCCGTCGAAGATATGACTATGAAGGACTGCGTGCTCTCGATGCCGTCCGTATCTAGAGCAAACAGCGTGACGACGGATCGGCCACGAGCCTCGCTCGTTATGCCCGTGAGCATCCTTCCAGGCGTGACTGCGCGGTCAGAAAGCGTCAGATGTCGTTATCGCTAGCTGCAGCTGTAGCTGCCGCCTACTGTTGAACGAAGCGAAGAGCTCGGGAAAAGAAGCCAGCCATCCGAGTTTGAGGTCTCTGGAATCCCCGTTGTCCGTGCTGAGCATCAGCGCGACAGACAAGGGTTGTTTGGGGCTCAGACGAAGCTTGGCGGGGACTCCAATTCGAGGACCTGATACCAAGATTAGGAGCTTAGCGCTCTCTAAATTTATTACTATTCAGCGCACCGTTAACAACCATCAGCAACGACGCGAGCTCAATCTCGAAGCCGTATGCGTCCTCAACAAGAACCTCGATCGGGGTACTGCCGATGACGTCGCTCGCTTCGATCTTCGTAGCCGCGCGCGGACTGTTAGATCTAGATATTCGATCTGCTCAGAAATATACATGCTCTTCTTTACCTTGACCCGTCGCTTGCATCCAGAGGACGCCACAATTACGGTGTGCGCGCCGAAGAACGTCGTGTTTGCGCCTTCGGCTGGGGTCCGAACGCTGACAGATGCTCCCTCGCACGTTCCCAGGGCAACGCTCAGGTCTAAAAGGAATTCTTTCGTTCCCTGTGCTTTTACCACAATGCGATTCGGCCATCCTGAGATGGAAGGATCTGCAACCAGAGCCCATTATTAGCCTATGCATATGGTCGCCTTAAAGCTTGCATCCCACATCGCGCACTGTCGCTGACGACGATCTTGAGCGGGAGGGTCTCCGAAATCCCATCTGGATCTGCGGCGGACACGGAACATGTAGCAATTCCAGTGGTGTTTGCTGCAGGCTGGAAGCCGATTTCGCGGAGGAGTCCGCCAGTCGTGTCAACAGTTATGTTGACAATCGGGGCCTTAGCCCCGCCGCCTGAGCTGTCGGCACTGCAGATCCCCGACAATGCCACCGACTGCACATCCGAGTTGTCGTTTGCAAGACGGACAGCCGAAGCGAGCGGTTTGTTCACGTAAACATCCAGCTCGGTAGACGGAGCAAAAAGGTGGACTTGCGGTCCCCGCACGACCAGCACTGGAATCGCGAGCGATGTAGCAAATCCACTGCCCGAATCAGACGCGTTCACTAAGAGCACAGTGGAGCTTGTAGTGGAAGTCACAATCGTTCCAGAGATCAGCAGCTTGATTGCAGAGAGTCCGCCGGCACCGCTTGAGCTCGATTCCGCACTCGATCCGCTGACAGAGTCTGACATAACATAGACAGAACCCGTCGAGGTGCCTATATTTGGTATAACAGCAGTGCTGGCCGGCGATGCATGTCCGTTCAGATCGCGCAGGAATCCGTACGGCACAGAGATATCGCATCCGACGGATAGCGGAACGGTAGGTGGGGACTGGGAGAGTTTGAGGACAAACTTTCGGGGCGTGCACTTCAAAGCCGGAGCTGCGCGTTGCTCTTTCGTCAAAGGCTCGCAAGGATTTGCACATTCAGGTCCGACGCACGCATCGTCACTCGAACACTGATTGATGATGAAGATTCGAATCCCTCGGCGTCCCTCACTTTTACTTCCAAGAAAGCGACACCCACCTTACTTTGATTGGAAGAAGAATGCACTGCAAAGACCTGGCAAGGCCAGCCTCCCGCAGCGCGAGCGCCTGGGCACTCTCGCGATCCCAGCTTGCGACCACTTATCAAGGTCACATCGGAGGATCCGGAGCTGATAATGACATCCCAGACCGGAGCGGCTGACCTCGAACCAGCAACGTTTTCGATTCGCGCAAAGCATTCGAAAAAGTATGCGGATGCTGGTTGCATAGCAATGTTGGAGACATTGCAGATGATGCCGGGGGCTGCGATTTTCGAAATTCGCGATCACATCGCGCTCGGCAAGCGGCGGCAAAACGACGATCATATTCATCAGCGCACCTGTATTAACGACAAACGGTAAACTTAGAACTGTCGAGTAGTTCTCCTGGTCTACTACAGTCGTCGTCAGCGTTCCAGAACCTCGAGCCCCGGCTGTTGGCGTGAGAGAAATACTAAGACTGTTCGAACTGAAGGTCGGTTTGATGCTTGCAGCACTGATCACTTGCTCGTTGGATGAAATCCACACCCGGATTGCAGGTTCCTTGTTGTCCGCAAGAATAGAGCAATCGATACTGAAGCTTGTCTGGTTCACCAAAGGCAGAAGCTTTGGTGCAGGGCATGAGATAATCGGCGCTACCGCAAGAGCCGTATGAGCCAGGGTATATAAAGCACAACACATGCTCCAGTGTGGATGGCAAATTAAATACCTCGGGGAATCTGAAGACTCAGTTGCGCAGACGCCGCCCCCCCATCCTTGTCTTGGACCATCACGTCAAGCATTACGGCGCCGTAGGTTTTGGCCGGGATGGTCAAGTCGATCTTGAATGTTCCGATTTTAATTTGCTCTGTAGTCGAACTAGGTGCAAAGTTTTGGACGGATACGGAACTGGGATACACGATCTGCTTGTCGCACGTTCCAGTGCAGCTGCACACTGTTGGCCCAATAGGCTTCATGCAAGTATATGCTTCGACTCCGACTGGCATATTTGAGCAAAAGCCAAAAACGCAAAACTGCTTATAGACGATGCGAGTGCAGGTAGTCGGGACCAGAGACGGGCCGCATGTTTCTTTCCCGCAGGAACTGCAAGGAGGAGTGTACGAGCATCGTCCATCCGATTCGCACCCATTGTCTCGAACGTACCCTGTTGCGAAGCTATATTGATCAATGCGCGCGGGTTCGTTGCACCCTGTGTAACACCAATTGCAAGCGGTACGATTGCGCACCAAGCGGGCATGGACTGTAGCATGTGCCGCGCTGAAAGCCGTTCAACGTGTAGGGGCATGACAGATAGTCCGTGCCAGCGTCAGCGCAGTTGAGCACGCAAGCTCTCGCATTGTTCGGATCTTGCGTCGTGTAGCGAGGACACGCAGAAGTCGCAACTCTGGTGCCATCCACAATGCTAGTGAGTGCTGCAATGCCGCGTTGAATGTTCCCATACCCAGCGGTGGTGTTGGAGACAGAGAGACTGCGCACGCGTAAATTATATAATTACGATAAACTTAATACATTGTTAGACTGAAAACCCTTCAAGCGATTTGCGAACCTTAAGCGATCGCGAATATCGGCGATGGTCGATGATACGGTGTTTGCGAGAATCACAGTGCATGCAAACGCCGCAGACTTCGTTGCCGGGGCATTCGTGAAATCGCTGGCCCTGTACTTGAGACCTTGTCCGGGATTGCAAGTTATGGTAGGAGCTGATCGTGATGCGAATTCAGCATATGGTCATGAGCCGGGGTAAAATAGTTGACCAAAATCAAAGCGCACGTTCAGCGACGGAAACTCTGAAGGTTTTATAAACGGAGAATTGGCGATAGTCCGACAATTTCAGTGTTATTAGTGCAAAATCGGCGACGGAGGGGTTCAGAACAGTGCATTGGATGGTCAATGCAAAGTTCGTCGGCCCAGAACCGCTGATGCTAACGATACAATTGGAAGCACGCGCAACAGTTTCTCTAGAGGAGACGAGAGTCCTCTGCAGATTGCTGGGTAGCTGTCCCGCCTCGACCAACAACTTACAGCTTATTAGCGGAGCCACGGTAGGGGCGGTGGATGTGGTTTTCGGAACAAACACCGAATCCCCGCAGTCACTCAGAGCCGGGCCTGCAGGCGGATTCGAATTAAATCTTTGATTTCAAGCAGCTGAACTGGGTGAGCTTTAAAGAAAAGCGCATGGTCTCACTCTCGCCAACGTGAACGGTGAACGATGTCTCAGATCGAAAGCCCTCGTAATCTACCGCTGCTAGTCGAACTACACAAGAACCCGGTGACGTTGTCTGAGATGACCGCAAAACGGATACAGTTCTAATGGAGGCGCTTCCATCTACTTTGAATGTTTCTGCGCTCCAGTGATGTCAGAATAGCAAATTAATTATATATAAAATGATCATTTGCAATGACTCAGTGAGCTCGAGCATGCTTACCATCTGCAAGTAGTGAACATGCGACTGCAGAATCCTGGACTCTGGATACGATTGCTTGGGAGGCCACACCCGTATAAACAGCCAGGGAACATTGGGCCTCAGCTCTTTGACTCTGGCCTGGCCGCAAATCGATCGTCACTTGGGATGGGCATCGCAGCTCAGGGGCTGCGATGGCAAGGGAGAGACGTGAGATGTAGATTTAGTTTTACAGATACGCCTGCAATTTTTGAAAACGCACGTCTGGAAACAATAAGTCGGATTGTCACAGCTTTCGAGTACCCGGCCACGTCTCGGACTTTTAGTGTAAGAGCGACCTCTCCAGTCAATCCCGGACTATACATGTGCCGGAAAGATACTAAATATTGAGATTGTCTTGACTCGCGTCTAGTCGTGATCAGGCCTTGAGGGAGCATAGCAGAATCGTTCGAAGACACCTCAAAAGAGCTCTGTTGCATGGGGGGTAGTCTCAATATGATTGTTAAGAATGCATGCGCAGCTGCGCATGCCAGCTTCGTATGACACTATAGCTAGTCTTCTCTCACCTGTTCGAAATCTCCATTGGTGATAGTCACTGTGCAAACAATTGTGGTGCTTTCGGTAGCAGTAACAACCCGAAGAACTTTGGTGGAATTGCACTGGACTGATGGAACTGTGGAAATCCGGAAACTTAAAATGTGAGCATTTCAATTGGAATAATCGTTTGAGCACTTCAATGGGAAAAACACGCACAAACTGATGCTCGAGCCACAATCTGGAAAACTGTGACGAAACCCTCTGCGTCTTTCGCTTCGATGTACAACTGGGCAGAGCCTGCTTTCAAAGCTCTGATAACAGAGACTTGAAAAGTGCCGTCGGAGCTTGTAAGGGATCCACTCAGACCCGCAACAGCTATATCCGACTTCTGAACCACAGATAGATCTCCCGAATTCGCGGAGAATATTGCCTGCGCCGGAATCACTTATAATTCACGGTATGCGCGGGATGCGATATTTAGATCGATACGACGGGCGTACATCTTTGACGGATCCAGCAAATACTCTTATGTTGCAAGTAAGAGTTGACGGCGAAGCTCCAGGTGAAAGATCTACTCTCATTTCTAATGCACCGCATGTGACCTCCGGGCCTGAGCATGGGGACACGAGTGGAATATTAATTATTTATATTTATAATTAACGAGCAGTTGCAATTGCGCATCATCTACAAAAAGCATGCGGACCTTTTGACACAACGATTCGATACTGCCGCTCCCAGAAAGTAATTTTGGGTGGAGGCCCGCGATACTCCACGCTTGCGAGTCCCACGCCAATAAAATTGCTGTTTGGGATTACAAGCAGCTCCGAGGTTGCAGCGTCGAAGGTAATCTGAGAGCTTGCGGCGAGTGCCGGAGTGCGCCAAATGACGTTCAGCGCCGGACGATTCGAGTCTTCATCCTCGGGGAAAGGGCCTGAGGCATCCGCAATAGCAAAGACAGGGGTCTCCGATCGCGAGTCGGAAATGTTAAGTGGGAGTCGGATCAGCTGGCTGCCTTGCGCGGCAAGCACCTTCCTCTCTGAAACGATATTAATCTTAAGCTTGTTCGTGCAGCGACAAGATTTCGCTAAAGAGGAATTGGCATACCTGCACCTCCCTGCAGCCACTCAAATCTCCAGTCTTTGATTTTCATCCTCGGGATGAAGTCCAGAAAGTCATTTTCCCACTTCAATCCAATAGAGATAGGGTCTAACTCTATTTCGATTCCAGCCTCCACGCTCAGATATGGCTTCCAATAGATTGCTAACGCCAAGGACGTTTTGTACCCTCTGCGAGAATATGAAGCTTAGTTTGGAAAACAATCAGTCTTAAACATCGAAACCAAATTAAAGTGTTAGCACGCACGGCACATTATCGACCGAGAGATCAAATGAAGGAATTACGCCAACACCGAGCGATAAAGATGCAAATTCCATCAATGAAAGTTCGACTCCGAAACCGTTGCCGACACCCAAGCTGATGTCTTTCCGGGGGGCGGCCGTCAGCTATTTCGTTGTATCTAAAGACGGAATTACACTAACCAGCTCCAAGAAGGAAGAGAGGGTCTACTTGATCCATTGGTTTTGGCGTGAATTCGGCTATTTTCTGTCTCCGGCCTCGCGGTTAATTTTAAATTGACATTACATATACTTTGAGCCACTGTGTTACCTACCTCGAGACCCTTAGACCACGTATAGTCAAAGCCAGCCCGCATGGTTCCAGCGAAAGCCCCTCCCACCTGTCACAGAGATTGAAACATCACGTACAGTAAATTAAATGTGAGCAGCTGCAGCTCGATCTTCATATAACTAGCCTGTACCTTGATTTTGCCGAGAATGCTTCCAGAGAGCTCGAACGAGAGATCATAGGAGAAGCTCAATCCTATTTTACCGAGCGGCGTGAAGTAGGTTAGGCTGCAGCGAACAGTCATGACCAGGTCATGATCAGTCATGGTCGGCTGCAGTCAGTTCTTAATCGCAGTTGAAGTAGTCTGCGCTAACCCAGGGATCGGAAGCGGGATGGGAACGGAAAAGGTCGCTTTCAACTGTGCATCGAGATCGAGCTGTCGCGAATTCGAGGTTTGATTAAGATAGAAAATTCAGGAATATGTACATGTACATATATGTATAGCTTTAAAAAATTAGTTTACCTCAAAAATAGAGGAGAGAGCGACGGAAGCTCCCATGACAAACTTCGCCCGCCCCTTGAACTTGACCAACGACGTCGTTCGAAAATAAACATCCCGAGTCTTTACAGGAGACCGCGTGCAAGTCACGCCCACATCGCTGAAGCCCGACGGACAGCCCCCACAGAATCTGCGCAGATAATTTCATCGAACGTGCGGATAACGATCAGGTAGGCTGGTGAGCTCAAACGTACGGGTCCCAGACGCAAAAACGCCAGGCACAACGATTGCAACCCGGCTTGCGGACGAACTCAGGGGCCCTCCAGCACGTTGCGGGGCCTGGACTCTGTTGAACGAAGGATCAGTCCGTTTCGGCAGAATTGGCTGCGAGGGAAAACAATCACCCATCCCGGACCGCAGTCTTGAGAACAGAAAGCCTCGAAACCTGAGTACCCAGTCTTGCATGTTTCATAGCACATCGCTTTCAGAGCTGCCCGCACACGTGGTCGAATCAGCTCTCGTGAGCTTCAGCTTTTTGAATTACGACGGCCCAGCTCACCACTTTGCTCAAGCCCAGCCTCACAACCCAGGCTCAATTCGATGGCCACGTCTATGTACGGATTGAGATACAAGAAGCAGTTGTGACAGTGAAGCCTGCTTTTAATGTCCTCTTGCAAACACCCCGTCTTGTCTTTGTATTCTGCACAGGCTGAAATAGGCTTATCCATCCACGCTGGTCCCTCCTGTTTACGCAGCTCCCGAGTGAATACATTGTACGGAGAAGGCTTTTTCGATGTTTCGTGGAGAAGTTTCGATGCCTCGCTCGCTTGGCCGGTGGCTTTATCTGCACAGCATCGCCGCGAGCAGAATGCCAGTCAAAACATATATATATAATGTCAGTCAAACAATTTAGGGTGGTAATTAAATGTGCGCGCACTGTAGTTCCAATTAATCTCGAAGCCCGCAGAATAGGCCATATTCAGTTTTCTAGCATGGAATCGCGGATTCAATGACGCGTAGGCGGTCTGAGATGTAGCTGGGTCTGGGCCTTCCGTGAAGTATTTGATAATGCCGTCGGAGTACATCTCCTGCGCGTGCACGTGCACGGGTGTTTGAGTCGAACTGTTGGCGTATCTCGGAATATTAACCCTCCGTTATCGCACCAGGACAGATACCCCTCGAACGCTCAGGGTGACGCTCGTGTTGGACTTGGCTAGTACCCGATCTACACGATACTGGAACGGGGCGAGCTCGAGCTCGCCAGAATCGTCCCCTGTAGGCGGCGCCGGCGCGCAGCTCCATCTGCCAGCCCCAACGAGGGTCCAGCCAACCGAGACTGGAATCGCATCTGCATCGTGGGAAATGGAAAAGCTGAGCGTTATTGTTCCTCGGGTGCCGGGCTTCAGCTGGTCTTCGAATGTGGCCCCGGTCTTGAGAGGGCGCTTAGCGGCTGGATCACGGAAGATCTCACAAGTGACCGAGGCTAATCCGACAGTGGAGATAAATGAGTCGCTGTCCAGATCGACGATCAGCGGCACCGGCTCCGCGTTGTAAGCGAGAAAAGATCTGATCAAGTTTAAATTTCAGCCCCGGATGACCAACGTTAATGCACATGGAAGGCTCGAACCGCTTTCCGTCCGCGTCGGCGGTAATCTCAATGCCGTTCATGGTGAGATCTGAGTTGGACATTGCCCACGCCGCGAGCACATCGTTCAGATCGACGTCCGGACGAGCATCCTCCCTGGATCCGGACTCCTTGGCGCTGCGGCCGCCTGCAGCTGCAGCTGGCTCTTCGTGGCCGGTGGTCCCGTCCGCCGTGCGGTTGAGCGACTCATCTACATAACGACGATACCGGCGGGCGAGCTCACGCTGCCCTGGCGGCGCGTTATCGGCCCACCACGCTGCCAGGTAGCCTTCGACTGGCGACCCAACGAAGATGCTCATATCAATATCCTTCTGCCCCGGCGCTCCGTTCTTCGAATCGGAGCTGCCAGTGGCTCCGTTCTTCGAATTACCGCTCGGCTTGGAAGGAGGAAGCTTGAGGTCGCGATCGCCCCCACCTTTACCATGTGCATCGATATCGGCCGCGGCTGCGGTAGCATGCGCAGCTGACTGCTGCCTGGATCTTGCTGCGTACGCAGCTGCAGCTTTGCCTCCGGCCTCCGATAAAATCGAAGAACCGGGTGCGTAAGTCAGGCGAGGCAGCCGCGCAGGGGCGGCAGGCGTCCAGGCCGTTTTCAGCGTCTCAATCGTTTCACCTGCGATCGTTTCTCCAAAGTTTAAAGAGGGCGCTTGGCGCGCGGCGCGCTGCGCTCGAGATATGTCGGCGAACCGTCGAAGGCTGGCGTCTGCAACCCAGCATGATTATATGCATGCGCAACTTGAGCGCAAAACATGCATATGGCTGACAGGAGGATGACTGCAAATGGCTTTGCGGGCATAGTGTACATGTTTGCAGCTCTGTATCTATCTATAGATGTCGCATGCGCATGGACTCGCTGCAGCTGTACACGTGCTCGTGAGACCGCTGCAGAACTGCGTCTGCTCGGCAGCGCTGGCGCCCCCCGCAGCTTGCTTTCAGACGTTGACATAAACGACTTGCCGCCGGGGCCGGTCAATGTATTAATGTTGCCGGTGTGCGCGTACGCGCGCATCGTAGCTGCAGCCTGCATCTGCCGACACTCGGCGAGCACGCGCAAATTTAGATCTAGATCCCCGATGATTTTAGAGTCCCCACGGTCCGGTCGTAGACTCGCAGAGTCGGCGAACTGCGCAGTGCGCACTGCCACTGATGCCGCAGTGCGCAATACTAGTATGCGGCATGCCGCAGTGCCATGATCATGAGCCGGACCGCAGTGATATGTCGGTACCGAATTATGTCGGTTCGGACATGATCTAACGACATAATTTGAGACCGTCATAAAACGGGTACAGAGGCGGTAATTGTTGGGGGTACTGTATGGGCCGATTGGGCAGCCGCTGAGCAGGGAATTAACGCGGTACCAAATTAACGCGGTGAGACCAAATTTCCGCGCGTTAATTTGGCACCGCGTTAATTAAGTGCCCGCGGTATTTACGTGCCCACAGACCGGCCCACAGCTGCAGGCTCCACGTGCACTGTGCACATGTATAGTACAGGCTCCACTGTAGCCTCTACGTATACAGGCTCCACAGGACCACAGCTAGCGCTAGCCTAGTAGCTAGAGGCTGGACCACACTGCCACTGTCTGCCAGCCTCTCAGGGCCTGTGCGGCTGTGCCACTGGGCCAGGCTGGCAGAGGCTGCAGCTGCACAGTGTCACGGTGTCACCACATGTACTGTAAAACGAGAAATGTCCGGCAGTACTTAATATTCGGCGCTATTCGGCATAGCCTCGCGGTGCCGAATACTTGAAACTGCCAGAATTATGCAGATGTATGGCAGAAAGGGGATCAATGTACCCGCCGCCTAGGCGGACTGTCCGTGTTGCCGAAAATATGATGTCGACGAACCACAATTTCGGCGCATTTTTCGGGTTTTGCCGAAATAAAGTGACGCCGGATCGGACATTTCTCGTTTTACAGTACAGGCCTAGGCAGCCTGAGGCAGGTGACCGGGACCGTGACGTCGACCCCGCAGACTGGCCGCAGTGGCCGCACAGTGCCGCTGCACTGCCCGGCAGCCGCACTGCACTGCACTAGTACTGCGGCAGCTGCTCAGGCCCTCAGGGCCCACAGCCTCAGACACTGACCAGCTGCCATCGTGGCACTGCCTGCCAGCTGGGCCTCGGCGGCGCCTCGCCGCCTCGGGCTGGCGCCTCAGCGCCGACTCTCGCCGCCAAGTCACTGAGTCAGCGGCCCTCATGATCATGCCGGTGAGTCATGAGAGTCTGATGATGAGACTCATGAGTCATGACTCATCATGGCATCATTGGCATGATCAGGCCGGGACAGGCCCTCAGGCTGCCCGGTTGCATGATCTTGAATCATCCCGGGACTCATGGCCGCCGCATTGGCCGGGAGTCCGACTCGGCGACGGTCCGATGAATATGATCAGTAAATGACAGTCATCAATGCTAATCATCCGATGATCTTTGCATAAGTTCTGTGTTCGAATTCGCTGTCGCGAATCGCCGCCGAATCGGCGCAGATAATTCGCCACAAGTTCCGAGTTCGCATTGCATCAATTTGCATGCAAGTTGTTTTCGCAACTGAATTTGAAAGTTCATATCAAGGCCTCAATGGCCGAAAAGGAAACAATCTACGTACCCCAAATCCATCATTATGAAGCCATATAATTTCACAGAGATTATTTTGTTTTGGTGAATTACCGGAAACAGTCTCTAGACACCATGCAGCACTATATATATATATATAATTTCATATAGATCCCTTCTTTAAGAATCAAAATAGAAGATATATATTCAACATGCATGAAGTTGTTTTATAAAATAAAACATTTTTCTAGAGACGTGGCCGGTCATTCACAATACCAATTCTTAGAAGATTTCAGCTTGCCAAAGTTGAAACGTTAAATAACACATCATAATTTGCTGAGACGCTTGACTCTGAGATAGGGCACTGGCCGGCGGGTCTAGAAGCTTGCACCGGGGCTGGCCCAAAATTCCGAAAGCTTGCACCGGGGCTGGCCCTAGCGGCTTGGCGGCTCCAAAATTTCGGCTGGCTTGCCAGCGGCTTGCCAGTTACTATGGTACCGGTGGCCAGCGCGGCTTGGTCTGGCTTGGTGCAGCTCGCGCGAACTTCACCTATGCTTCGTTCGCCGGCTCGATTGCGAGCCCCGGGCTTGCTGTCTTGGCTGACAAGCCGGGGAAAACCGGCAAAACCCCTGGGCTGGCAAGCCGGGGTTTCGGCTGCCTAGCCCAGGCGCCCCCCGCCCAAATTGGCCGGCTAGCTAGCCGGCTTGGCCGCCGGCCAGTGCCCTACTCTGAGACGCTTGACTCTTGACTCACTGCCAACGTCACGCCGATCAAGGTCGAGGGTCTGACGACTTCAACGGCTCGACGGGTTTTCCGATTCATTCCGATCGCGATTCTTATAAATTCACGATGAAACCATGCAATTATAATTAGCTCGCGATTAAACACAGGAGAGGTCGCGACAGGTATCGATATCAATTACGAGCACAGATCCGCCAGATTTTAATTCTGACTATCTTATTTTACGGTGGGGCGCGAGCCTCGCGGAGCCCCTCGGGCCCCGACAGCTCGAATTTATTGCCAGGCACCAAGCTGATCAGATGCTCACGCATTCTTGTCCACGACGTCATATCGAATTCACCGCCCGCCGCCTTCGACGCCATAGCACCCAGCACCGTCGCTGAGAATGCTCCAGTCAAAGCATCACTTGCTGAGCGCTGCAGCGAAGACATTGCGAGCTCCGCTACTATCTTGTCCGGCTCCAAAAATTTCGGCGGCTGAATAAAAGTTGCCAGGCGCTCCAGCGATACGATCCACGATAGAACGCCAGTATTTGTTAACGCCGGAATTCGCTCCTTGAATTCTTTCAGCTCGCGGTGACGTGTGTGCATGTCCAGGTTGCTCTTCAGCGCCTCCAGCGCAGCGTCAGCTGCCGCCGCAGCTGGTTGCTGGCCCCCGATCGCGACTGGCGCCCCAGCCGCCGCTGGTGCGACCGGCGCCACTGGCGCGACCGGCGCTGGCCCCGGAGCTGGCGCTGGCATCGCGTTTGCCGCCGGAGCGGCCGCCGCCGCGGCCGCGGGCACGGCTGCTGCATGCGCAGCTGCAGCCGCCGCCCCGGGCCCGCCACTGCTCTGGCTGCCGCCCCCGGATCCGCCACTAGCGCCCGCGCCTCCGGATCCGGATCCGGATCCGCCGCTTCGCGTATTTGGAGCCATCCCGAACTCTAGACACGTCCGCCGCAGCAGAATTCCGCAGCGAACCGCCGAGCAGGTCCGCCCCCGGCGATCCGACTAGTTCTAGATCTAGCGCTAGCTCTAGCGCTTCCAATTCCTCGCCCGCGCGCCGCGGCGCGCGATATCGATGATCGACGTCGACGGCGCCCCGGAGCCCGAGCCCGAGCCTCCGAGGCTCGGAGCTAGCTATAGCGCGCCCGGCGGCCCCCGCGAGCTCGGCGTCGAGTCGGCGAGCTCGGCGCCCGTCGGCCGGCGATGCCACGCCTGTAGAGCTCGAGTGCGCTCGCGCCGCAGAATCCGATCCGGCCTAGGCCTGAGATGCGAACGCTGCGTCGAGCGGGCCCGGATCCGGATCAGACACTGGTCGCGGGACTCGCGGCGCAGACGTACGCGCGCGCGTGCGCATGCCGGGGCGCCGGCACGGCTGCTAGAGCGCTAGCCTAGTAGCTAGCCCCGGCAGAGCGACCATATACGCATCTTTTAAAGCGACGCGTAGCGCTGGCGCGCGGTAGCGTCCGCTCACCCGCGCAGCAGGTAGCGCCAAGTTGATAGTAGGAGTCGCGAACATGCGCAAAGGCTCTGGTCAGTACGCAGCGACTTCCGCATGCGCAGCAGCTATGCGCATCGCGACGCAGAGGTCGGCCAGCTAGCTTTGAAGAGCTAGCTGAAAGTTTTGAGCAGCCCCCACGTATTAAGCGTCTGGTTAAATCCGGGCAAGGCCCAGATATAGTCTAGGGGTTTGTAACCAGAGGCCTAATAACAGAGTAATTACAGACCTGGATCTCTGATCCCTGACGATGTTCCCTTAATGCTTAGCCCGCCCCTGATGTGCTCCCAAGTTGCAGATGCAAAATGGCAGAGTTTCGCTGCTAGTATTTCGAGGCTGTGCGCCTCACAAAGAATGACAACTTTGGCAGGTCAGCGGCTACTTATACTAGCCCGCGTTGCAAACTAGCAAGTATTTTCTAGGACTTTCACGGTTCTAGGATCCCGATTGGGTTCCGACTTGGGTTCCGAACCCCAACAACCGCTGCACCGAAAATCATTCGGCTGCGCCCGAAAGTCACCAAGCCAAGTCGCGACCGGCCACGCCTAGCCGGCTCCCGGCCCGCGGCCCGCGACCACGCCCGGCCAAGCTCTAGCCAGACTTGGTCTTGCCATCGCCCGCGACACCCGGTAACTCGGCGGTAAGGTAATCGGAGCCTACGGTGGAGTATAAAAGGGCCACTGACTTGCCGCGCGCGTCAGTTGGGTCCGGGGAAGGGCATGTAACCGCGGCGTATCCGAAGATCTAGATGCAGAGAGCAGGGACTTAAGCATAAGCTTAAGCTTAAGAAGGCGCGCGGTGCACGTGGGCGGGCGAGCCGCCGGGCCGGCTCCGAGGCTGGCCATGCCAGGCGAGCTGTCCTCGCGATCGAGGCGAGCTGTCCTCTAGAGGTAGGTAGGCCTCAGTGCCTAGCTATATAGAGCGCGGGCCCCGGGGGCGGGGGATGGCTCGCAGATTGAACCTTGTATGGACGTGCTCGACCTCCTGCGCATGCCCCGCGCGCGGTCGTCGCGCGCGTGAGGCGTGGCGGGTGCACGAGTGCGCATGTGCTGCGGGTGCGTCACGGCCGCGGCGTGGCGCGGAGGCGCGCGCGCGGCGCCTAGGCCTAGGCCTAGGGGCTGGCGCGGCCGGCGCCTAGCTATAGGCCTCCGCGCGATCTGGGCGCGGGCGCGGGGACGCTACACATAGAGAAACGCGGCGTTTAAACCCTCGGCTTATCTTAATTGATCTTGTTTATATCTCTCGTATAATTTATATCAATCAATCGATAATCTGTGTGAAATCTATCGAATTCTTTAATATTTTGAATTTTGTGTAATTTATTGATAATTTATTGATGTTCTATTGTAAATTTATCTTAATTTCGATTTGTCTTACTTAAATCAATCTTGAATTTGTATAAGTTTCCGAATAATATAACTGGATCTTAATTAGATCTTGCCTCCGGTTTAAACGCCGCGTTTCTCTATGTGTGATTTTAACGCAATAAACGCGATTAATATGTATTTTATGCAAATTCGATATAATCTCGATTGACGGAACATAAATTTGTGATATAATCACGATTGAAGTAGTCCACCGCCCATTCTATCGTAAAACGCAAAAATTCACACAGAGTTGCATTATGTCCAATTAAACAATCGATGAGATTGCGGCGTATTTTGTTGGAAGAGATGGTTACTGCATTATGTCCAATTAAACAATCGATGAAATATCGGATGAAAATAATTCACTCGTTACGGCATTATGTCCAATTAAACAATCGTTGAGATTGCGGGAAACAAAAATGACCCCAGAGTTGCATTATGTCCAATTAAACAATCGATGAAATATCGGATGAAAATAATTCACTCGTTACTGCATTATGTCCAATTAAACAATCGATGAGATTGCGGCGTATTTTGTTGGAAGGGATGGTTACTGCATTATGTCCAATTAAACAATCGATGAGATTGCGGTTCGATTTTTACTGTATCAAAAATGACCCCAGAGTTGCATTACGTCCAATTAAACAATCGATGAGATTGCGGTTCGATTTTTACTGTATCAAAAATGACCCCAGAGTTGCATTATGTCCAATTAAACAATCGATGAGATTGGATTCTGTTTTTTACTGTATCAAAATTGTGTTTCAAGTGTAACATGTCCAATTAAACAGTCGATAATCAATGTGTAACAGGTGAATCCCAACGTGTAACAGGTGAATCCCAACGTGTAACAGGTGTAACAGGTAAATCCCAACGTATGTTATAAATATACAATGCCGCCGAAACGTAGAGGTGTTCCCGCTGGTGCTATGTCATATTCCGGCGGTGAAAGTCATGGATCTCTCAACACTACACCGATGAAATTCAACGGAATGAGCGAAGTGAAACCATCGCAACAGGAAGAAGACCCCTTAAATGCGGCGTATGAAGAAGCGCCCGGTGATAAAGCGCCGCAAACCTCCCAAAGTGAGCAACTGAACATTTCACCGGAAGTCTCGAAGATGAAGGCGGTCGGTGAAGGTGCGCGCCGGATTATCGGTGCTGCCGATGATCGTGAACTTGGTCTAAAAGATCTTTCACTCGCTCGCAAGGGTGAAGGTGTTTCCAAAGAATCCGACAAAGTAATTCAATCGATGGCTGGTGAAGTTACTTACAAGGTTGCGCCAACTCAAAACATCCACCGAATCCCGAAAGCGCAATGGGATGAGATGACCGCTAAATTAAAGGATCTCGAAGCGAAATCAAGCGCTCTGGAACAGTATGTAACCGAGAAGAAGGAGAGATCGAAAATCAAGGAAATGCTGCGCAAAGAAGTATTCCGAATGGGTATTACCGGTCTTCCCGATAAGCAGTTTATTGGTAAGAAGGAGACTCAAATTGATGAACAAGCGGTAGATGAGTTGAAGACAAAGACCCAAAAGGGAACAGTTGAACCTGGCGCAACCAAAGCGGAAGTCGACAAAGGTGTAGCTCCCACAGCATACAAGCGGAGAGTTTGGCTTTAATTATATATTGTTTAAAGAGGGAATCAATGGAGTTTCTGAAAAAGATCATTGAGATGTTTGAGATGCATTGCGTAACCGATTGTCACAATGACTGCTGCGATACGAAATTCGAAATGGATTTCTCAGATGGTGGAAGCGATGGAGGGCGAAGGCAATCGCAAGATTCGATAACAACTGAGACAGTCACCGTTACGGAAACTGAGACTGTCCGTCGCCGATCGTTTTCGCATAACGATCATAAATAATATCTTTGGTTATGGTATCGAATGCTCGAAGAGATCTACGCCATCATACTATCGAAACGACAGATTTACGCCGTTAAATCTGCAATTGAAGAACGTAGACACCAACTGGCTTTGGTCACCAAAAAATGACACCATAAACTACTTAAAGACGTAACGCATAATACAGAGTGGTAAAAGATTTTCTCAACTATATATAAAGTGGAACATGGCGACTGTAATTCATATAACCGAAGACATGATTAGTGTTATCGAATTCGGCGAAGAAGAAGAGGAGACCCGCGCCAATTACAAGATGAGAGATGCTCTCAGGAAGCGAACGCTCTACAACGAAGACCCGGTTTATCGGGAGTATAAGAAGGCGCAATCGCTCGCTTCATATTATCGTCGTAAGGAGCGGGAGGGAATTGAAAACAAGTCGCGGGGACGTCCACGAAAGTATTAAGGGAAATCCCCATTTGACCGCTGAACCCAATTACTCATTTTTCGAGCGGTCTATCGATATGCTTCGATAGATCCGTTACCATCTCCCGATTGCCGTTTTTGGTAATTGGCGAGATATCAAGCACTTAAAGGTTAGCCGCCAAAAAATGACAGGAATCCGGAGAAACTCTTTTCTCTATCATAGATAAGACACCCCCGATTATCGAGATGAACGCTGCCGCCAAGAAATCCCTGAAACGCCTTGTTGATTGGCTTCGTGAAGACGATGTCCGGTCTGAGAATATCGTAATCCCCGTCGATCCCGATACCAAAAAACCCCTCTTCGCCCATAAAGACGGATCGTGGACTTGGGATAAATTCGATGAAGCCCTGAAATCCGGTAAGTATACTGCTTGGGGCATTCTCGCTCGCAACATCGTGGTTATCGACTTCGACCAAGAGGAGGATTTCGCCAAATTCGAGGAGGAATATCCCGATGATTTCGGTGGTGTCAATCCTCTTGCTAAAACCAAAAAAGGATATCATGTTTACTTCTCTCGTCCTGCTGACTTCGATACTGTTAAGCTCTGGGATAAAGCGGGTGCTTTCAAAGGTTATCCTAAGATTGACTGTAAGACAGTTGCATCCACTGGAACGGCTGGTTTGATTAACGTTTCCCCAAGCCCCGGTAAAACTTGGATCAGAGAACCATGGGCGGAAGGCTGTGAGTTGATCGAACCGAGTGCTGAACTCCAAAAGTGGATGATTGAAAACTACCTTTTTCCGAAAGGCGGACACTCTTCTATTGATAGGAGCATTGAAGAGGATTTGCAGAAACACATTCTCCGGAAACTTGAAGAATTCGGTTTCATCTTACCCACAATCATTAATGAGACCGAGAAGGGTTACAGTTACGGAATCTGGGAGATGGATGAGACCGGGAAACGAATCTATCTGTGTTTGAGTTGCAGGGTTTGCCCGGCTTATCTTCAACGTGCTGTGCAATTCGCTCAGAGAGCGCTTCGTGATGAAGAGAATCGTGCGTCTTTGGAGGAGAGATCACAGGTTCTTCTTGGTATCGCAAAGAAACTCAAACAGACTAATTACCGAACTTCTCTTCTGTCTGATCTCACAGTTCTGATGAACGATAAGACATTCTTCGAGAGACTTGATACTGTTACCAATGTGATTGGATTCACAAATGGCGTGTTTGATCTGAATTCTATGACTTTCCGAAGGGGACTCCCAGAAGACATGATCAGTAAGACTGTTGGTTATGATTATTGCCCCGAGGTGGATTCTGTGAAAGTCGCCAAGATCCTTTCCATCTACTCTGACATCATCGAAGAGGAAATTGAGCGCAATTTCGTGATGGGTTCGATCGCTTTCTCTCTGAGTGGTCGCACAGATATTCAAAAGTTAGATCAAAGAGATTACAGGTGGTAACGAGATGAAGGTTCGCGCCCTGTTCAAAGATCCTGTTACCTACATTCCTATGGGTCAAATCTTCTTATCGACGAATGAGAACCTGGGGATGAGTAAACCCGATGCTGCGATTTACCGGCGACTCTCTTACTATCGTTTCTCTTGTGTCTTCAAGCCCAACCCTCAACCTGGTGAGAAGAAAGCGGATACTTCGCTTATGTCCATCATGAATGACGACGAATACAAGATGGCTCAAATGTCGATCTTCTTGGACATGTGGAAGAAACAGGATCTTGCACAGCTGCTGATGAATCCGCCACAGTCTATCATCGATCAGGGACTTGAATACTTTAATGATAACGATAAAATCGGGGAATGGCTCCGCAGCACTTATGAGAAGACCGGAAGCCGAAATGATTTCATTTCGAGTGAATCTATCATTGCTGGCTATCGTTCTGTTGATGATAAAACCGATGCCACGAGTATTGGAAAGCGAGTCCGCGAAGTCTTTAATGTGAAGTCTGAAACTGTTCGAGAAAGAGGTCAGGTGAAGCGTGGTTACTTCGGACTGAAAAAAAAGATTATGATTCAGGACGACGACGACGACGTAGAGGCTCCCAACTAATTACAACAAAACATACTATTCTTACTGATAATTCATACTTTTTTTATAACCTTACTGAAAACAGTAAGTGTAACAGGTGTAACAGGTAAATCCCAAACTTTGCTCCTAGGGAGGTGAAAATCCGAAAACTTTGGGATTTACCTGTTACACCCGTTACACCGAATAAAAAATAAAAAATTGACTGGTGATTTAAAAATTGAACGTGTGTCTCAGTTGAAAATGAATAACGTCAAAATGAACCAATCAATTGTGGAAGGTGATTTGGAAGAGGTTGCAAAGTTCATAAAGTATAATTGTGGTATCAATAACAGGCGGAAGAGAAACTATGTTACTATATATATTCCAAAGGAAACAACGGTGAGAATCATTAGAACTTAATGCGTTCAAACTCCAAAATAAAAATGTTCCTTTATAGCAAAGATGCCCCGCCAAACGAACAGACTGATCAAAGAAAAGAAAAATGAAATACTTGGATTGTTAGGAACTCTCTTAGTTACCGGTGAGATAACCGAAGCGGAATTCGATAGAGAAGCCACCATCTTAGATAGACGACCGCGATTAGGACAACTCACTGAGATTGCAAATGACCTCTACAATCGCATGCAGAGGATGGAGGAGTTCATGGATGAAGGACAGAGATTAGGAGCAATTGACCCGGACATTGAAGATGGTCAAGCAATGAATCAAGCGTATTCGTGGTTGACCTATCGCGCCCGAAACGAAGTTGTCGTGGATGCTATCGAATTCCTCGAAAGAATCGCACCAAGTCTACCGCAACGCATTAGAACCCGCTTAGATCAACTGAGAGCGGTTAAAGTCCGTCTTACTTTCGTTTGCAAATTCACCAAAGTAGGTAATCCGCGCATCTATATCACCAAATTCATTTACAGCGATTATTTCGTAATTACCCGATCCCGCAACATAGACACAGAAGTTCGCAAAGCGTTACAGAAAATGCAAGAGGAAATGACGCAAGTGGATAGTTACCGTTTGGAGAAGATCGAAATACTTAGAGGCATTATCATGTCTTATGCACCTGTGGGTGGTTGTTATTTCGCAACTCCGGAATGGATCGCATCCAAGAAGGCAACAGTGAATGTTAAGAATATTGACGGTCAAGATTGCTTCAAGTATGCGATTTTGGCTTACCTGCATCGAAAGGACATTAACAAACACAAGAGCAATGAACCAAGCCAATACCGCCGATGGTTAAATGAACTCAATTTCGATGGTATTCAGTTTCCCATTGCATGTGATGCTGAGGTAATCGATCGTTTCGAAGAACTAAACCCCGATCTATCTATTAACATTTACGGAGCCGATAACGCCAAAGAGTGTTTCTTTCCTCTCCATCAATCAAGTAACCCAAGGAGAAAGACCAAGATAAACCTTTTACTTATCGAAAACACCGAAGATGATCGGGGACACTACATCACTATCATGTCTTTTAGTCGTCTTCTGAAAACTACGTTTGATAAAGCATGTGATGGTCGCATTTATTACTGTGAAACCTGCCTGTCACGTTTTAGAACTCAGGAGAAATTAGACCTGCATGTTGAATCGAATCGCTGCATTGATTGGAGGGAGAGCAAAGGCAAATGCCCGAAGGCGGGAAGCGTAATTGAATTCGGTCTGCAACATCTACGTAAAACTGTGTGGCTTCCTGTGATCTGTTATGTTAAAGTTGAAGATCATTCAGTTGCTATCGATGCTCAGAGGAGTAAACGTGAGATTAAAGCGGTTTCACTGAGAGTGGTAATGGGAGAAGAAGTGAGAGCATACCATTTCGAGGGAACCGATCCACTTGGTTCTCTCTTTGCTACTCTCCAAGATATCAGACCCGAAATCGTTGAGACGCTGTTTAGAAACATTCCCATGCATCCACTCACAGATGATCAGAAGGCGGAATACAAGGTAACAAAACACTGTTACATTTGCTCTCAGAGATTCACCCACGAAAACTTCCCGGTTCGCGATCATTGCCACCAATCCGGCGATTTCATCGGAAAGGCATGCCGAAACTGTAACCTCCACAGGCGCATCTCAAAACAAACCAAAGTAGCTATCGTGGTCGATCACATGGATGAATGCGGGCATGGAATATTCCGCAAAATCGCCCAACAAGACGATAAACTACGTGTTGAGATTCTAAGCAAGAATTTCGATCAATACCTATCGCTTCAATGGGGCATGTGGAAGTTCATCGATGCTTCCCATTTTATGGATTTCCAATCTGTTGATGTCGGCGATTTAATGAGAAAGTTTGAAGCATTCCGCAAATTGGCGTTTTCTCAATATGGATTGGATCCTGCACATTATGTTAGCGCACCGGGTCTCTCTTGGGACGCTATGCTCAAACATACGAAAGTTAAGATTGAACTAATCGATGATGTAGAGAAATACGAATTTGTTGAGAGAGCCATTCGCGGTGGATTTGCAACCATGCCCACACGATACGCAAAGGTAGAAAACCCCGACGATCATATAGTATTGTTGGATGCGAATAATCTTTATGGGTATGCACTCAGTCAACCACTACCTATCGGAGATTATCGATGGGAAGACATCACAGAGGCACTTAAAGAGGTAGAGGGACGAAGCGCATTTATTGAAGTTGATCTTGAATACCCCACAAACCTTGAAGATCATTACGATTTCCCACTGATCGTGAATAAAGAAGTGATCACCACTGAGATGCTTGGTGATTATCAACGAAACCTATTAGATCTGACGGGCGAAAAGATCAGCAAAGACCCCAAACTTACGGCGACATTTACTCCCAAGAATAAATACGTGATTGCTCGACCTCTTCTTAATTACATCGTTAAGAAGGGTGTCGTTTTAAAAAAGATACATAAAGTTCTCTCATTCGCTACTTCCCCATTCATGAAATCATATATTGGTCTGAATACTCTACTCAGGCACAAATCTACTAACCATTTCGAAAGCGACTTCTTTAAACTCATGAACAATGCGATTTATGGTAAATGCTTGGAATCTTGCAGGGGTCGCTCAACTGTCAAGATCGCTAACAGTGAGAAACTCTGTAAGAAATACGCAGCAAGTCCGCTTATCAAGGCGACCAATGTATTAAACGAAAATGCCGTTGCCTTTGAGATGTATTCGAAGCATGTTAATTTAGATAAGCCCGTAGCAATTGGCGCTTTTGTATTGGATTTCGCGAAACTCCATAATTATCGGTTCTTCTATGATGTGGTAAGGAAGAAGTGGGAAACAGCTAAACTACTGTTCCACGATACAGATTCGTTCTGTCTGTTCCTGAAAACGGATAATCTAAACGAAGATATGAAAGAGATAGGTGAGTTTCTCGATAGGAGCAATTACGATAAATCCCATCCTCTCGTGAGTATCAAAAACCGCATGGTTCCCGGTAAATATAAGAATGAGTTTCCAAACGCAAAGATCATGGAGTATGTGGGTCTGAGATCGAAACTCTATGCTTTCAGAACTGAGACCAACGAAAGAGTAAAGATGTCGGGGACTTCCTCGAAAGAGGTTCATTTTGACGATTTTAAGAGATGTCTGTTCGAAGGCATCATAAAAACAGTATCAGTAACAAACAAGCGAAGGCAAGACCACAACTTATATGACTTGGAGAGCAGAAGGGTCGCTCTAAACCAACTCGATAGCAAACGGAAGATATCAGCCGACGGCATTCACAGCATTCCATTTGGTCTTTAATATACTTGCTCAATACTTCTCTTTTTATTTTTTCGATCTCCAAGTAGCAGTAAACCACGGATCAGATGCAGCAACCATATGCACCTTAAACCGGGGTCGTTTGGATCGATCGCAAAGTAGTTTGGTTTTGGGTGTTCTGTCCAAACCGGCTCGTCCATTATTAATATATTGAAAATAAAGTAAAGATGCCCTCAGCACAGATAGGATTGCGACCCGTCCCTAAAATTGTAAAGAAGAGCATGAAAGAAGACCAAGGGAACATGCTACCAATCACTATTCCGGTCGAAGAGAAGAACACACGAATCTTGAAGAAGTCTGAGATGGTTAAAGAACTGATCCCGGAGGCATTACCTACTGAGACTGTAACGAAAGAATCAAAGATCGCGAAGAAGTTTTACGATCCGCGCACAGGTTACAAGGGTTTCGGAGCAATGAGAAAGGAACTACCAGAGGAGGATTACAAGAAGATGAGAGAATGGTATGATAAACAGGAAGTCGTTCAGATAAACGCACCGACCCTTTCAAGAAAGAGAGACCCGATGATTCCAATTCGGCAACCTCTCGATACTTACGTAATCGATCTGCTCTTTTTCCCTGCATACAAGAACCAAAACGACGGTTACGATACGTTCATGTCCGCGATGGAATCTACCTTACGCACGGGTTACATCATTCCGATGAGAGATAAGAGTGCTCTTACGGCGCTTGCGGCGTTTGAGCAGCTACAAAGAAGAGTTCCGCGACCTATCGCTCGCGTTCAGAGTGACAGCGGAAGCGAATTCACAAATACGATGTTCACGAATTACCTTGCTAAGAAGTTCATAGACCATCAGATAAGTGATGTCGCAGATCATCGAAGCCAAGGTAGAATCGAAGCATTTAACAAGCAGATCAAACGATTGATCACCAACTATTGCATAGCAAACAACACAGCGAGATTCTTTGATGTTTTGGGAGACATTGAGTATAACTATAACCATACCATCCACTCGGCAACCAAGAGGAAACCCGCAGAAACCACAGATGAGCATTATAGAGAAATCATAGGTTTAGAAGATGAGAAGTTTAAGAAGTCGATGGCTTACTTAGACGGTATTCAAAAGGGCATGTTTGTGCGGGTGAGAATAGAAAAGAATCCATTCGCTAAACAGGGTGTCAATTGGTCGCGGATCGTTTATACTGTCGAGGGTAGGGAGGGTTTTAAGTTTCGGTTACGAAATCCGAATGGTGAAATGGTCGATGGGAGGTTTGCTTTCCACGAACTGTTACCTATCAAAGGTGTAGAGTATCATGAGGCACCCACAGGTGATGCATTAGAACAAGCCAAAGAAGAAGCGCGGGTGGATTCAGCGATACGTAAGGAAGGCATCGAAAAAGCGGATGATGTCCCAGAAGAACCGCTTTTACAAGCCAGATTAAAGAAAAAAAGTAAAATTACAAGGGAGTTAAAGAAACTTACAATTAATGGAACTGAAAAGCTCTAATTTCTAATAAATGCGCCCGTTACATCGACTCTCATAGTCGGAGCATTTATATATATTAATGGATAAATACGTATATATCGTGTTCTCAATGGATAACCTATGTAAAATACATCGTTTACCGACAGCGGGAACCCCATAGCATATGATACATCCCCAGAGTTATTAGCATTATTTATATTCTCACATACAAACATTCTATTTACACCCTCATATTTGATAAATGACCATGTTATACCATCTTGCGATGTCGCAACATTGAAAGTCTTAATAAACGCAGTTGTTATACCTGACCCATAAGCAATTATAGAAGCGATTTCAAATGTATATGGAAAGGCTATTTGCAGATATTCAGTAGGCGTTTCCCATACTCCGTTAATTGCGGACGCATTCGCTTCCCATCCAGTTAATGATGGGCGGGCTTTAAATGCCTCTTTTCCGAATTTTGCAGAAGAAGCGGTAAACGCATTATCTGACAGAAGATACCAATTAGCATCGATGGGAGGTATGTTATTAAGAGTGGATGACACATATGATCTGACAGGGTTCTTAATCTCATAATTTGTTACAAGTAACTCACATAGTCGATTTATCATGGCGTCATTTGCTTCTATATACGTTTCAGTCGCCGCTATCATGTCCGGAATCTTAGAAGTATCATCGAGGGAGTTTAAGATATCTTTCGGAAGCGGCACAGAGATACGGTAGTATCGCGCATATCCTTGGTCATCATTATATGGTAAAAACTCATGCATCTTTTCAAGAGCCGATAATTCACTTGCAGCCATTAGCATATTGATTAATGGACTCCCTGAGGTGGAAGCAATCCATGATAGAATTCCCCAGGTATTCACACTTTCGTAAGAGTAACCCACATTTGGTGCGTCGGTTTCGTTAACCTCACCACATGATATGCTAATAACTATAATATCGTCGTCGTTATCATAAATCTTTTTTGCGTGACTGTAACCACAAACACTTGGGTTATTGTTACCTGATATCGCACCATCAATTAGACACATCCCCTCGTAATCGACAGGAGCAAAATATGTAGGAGCGGCGGAAGTAGAACGTGCCGCTATTTTACTTGGTATAGTCTTGTAATCATTATCATTTGCTATAAAAATTGGTTTCATGCTTACAGTGTCGAACGTCGTAATAACCACATCTTTTAGTGAATCTTTTATGAGAGCTTCCCCAGTCACAGAGAAAATAGCGGTTTCTAATGGTGATACATCGTATTTAGTATTAAAAAGTGCATTCTCTATGATATTCCGTGGATTCGCAAAGATCAATGGGAGATGATATAGGTAAGTATTATGAAGGTCGGTAGCCGTTAATTTAGGTTCATCGGGAAATTCGGGATTTTTCACATTGAGACCGATAGCAATAATACCGCCTGTGGACGTTCCACTTACAAGATCGACCAAATCAATAACGCGTTTACCTGTTCTTGTTTCTATTTCTTTTAACAACCTTGTTATGATAATACCACGTGCGCCGCCGCCGGACAATGCTAAAACTACGCGTAAGGGCATCTTTACTTTATTGAAATTTAATAAATCTCTATTATTAGAGTAATCAGGGATGAGTTTCAATTATCCAGCAAATTTACAAACCATAACAGGTAGTGGTAAAGGAAACACTAAACATGTAAACTTTGATAATATCACCATTAAAGGGTCGGCGTCAATTGATCAGAGCGCCGATAAACCCAGTAAGACGCATCCCAGGATTCATGCTTTATCGCTGAATCAAACAGACCCAGAGAAAGAAGATGTAAGTATAGCTTTCAGTTTGGGGAATGTAAAAAAAAACGCGGTTGCGGAGATCAAGGCAACAAGAAGGAGACCACGGAAACTTAAAGCAAGTGGAACGCATCCCGATATTCCCACACGTTACGATAGCGGACGTTTGGTTTTTAATGTCCAGGATGAGAAGGGAGTTCATCGTAGCGGTTTGAGAATCTATAATGAAGGATCAAACGCGATTACACAAATCCCTCAGATATTACAGGTAGCCCCCCATGGTGAAGAGAATCAGATTCGCCACACCAATAATATTTACCCAAAGGACATCGTCAACAGTTCAAACACTAATGCACTGTTTGGTTTCACTCTTCCACCGGATACTTCCAAAGAAAAGGATTCGATCACAGTCGACAGTAGTCCCAGTCAACCAGTAGCTATACATTTACATCCTGATCTTGTCGAAATGGATCGACATTTACTACCTTTGTTTTCAAACACAAAAGATCTTGGTATTAGAACCCGACAGTGGCGAAATATTCACGGTAGCAACGTGTATGCAAATGGCGAGAAACTTGTTAGTGAGAAAACGATAAGAGAAATATTTGAACATTACGGACCTGTTCCAGTTCCATTTCCGTTACCATGGGATCCACCAGATCTTACACCAAAAAAACAACCCGGAAGAGAATACACAGCTGATGAAACGGTTGCGTTTGGTCAACATTTAGTTAGTTGGGAAAAAGTTTATAATAAACCAGTTTTTAAAGATTACAAACCGCCCGCTGAGGAACTCTTAGCACCAGATATTAATGTAATCCCTCTCGAACATAAAGAATGTGAAGACGTGGAAGAATTGCCGGATGGATTTGATCCTAACCATATGTTATATGATCGTTACGAACCTTTCGATGAACAACTTTTACCAGATGGATTAAATCCACCTAACATAGATTACGAACAACCACATATACCAGATGAAGAGTTATTACCAGACGGATTACAGCCGGGTTTTTTCGATTTTACCGTAGATTGGAGGGATATTATTAACAAACCCGAAACATTTCCACCAGATCCACACGAACACGAATGGGAAGACATTTTAAACAAACCGGAAAGATTTCCGCCCACAGAGCATCGCCACGATTGGGAAGATCTCGATAACATACCGCCAGAGTTTCCACCAGAAGACCATAGGCATAATTGGGACGAAATCGATGAGCAACCTACTTTCGCATCGGCAGGAAATATATTAACAGATTTCCAACATGGCGTAAGTCTCTACCGAAACATAAACACACCAGAAAGATTACAATTAAACGATTATTACGTAAATCGCAGGGGAATAGATGCAGGCACCACAATGGAAGGTGAATTATACATTCGACCACCTACAAGGGATGTAATATTACCACTTGGTGGAGGTATTGAAATAAAAGACACAAAACCGGGAATCTATCTTACCAATTACTACGCAGATGATGTCCCGATGACAGGAGGTTTATTATCTCTACCATCTGATCCAGCAAATTATGATGATAAAAACGCAGCAATCCAAATTAATGTGACTAATGTAAGCGATTTAGACGGATCAAGACCAAAATTAATATTTAGCCGTGAGCAACTCGCAGCAGAAACACTTTTAGGAGATCGTGACGATTATAAACAATGTGAGGTTGCATGGATCAAAACAAATTATAATGGTGGAGTTCCAGAGGGTCTTTTAGAAATCAATCAAAGAGCAAGCGCCAAAAACATACACAATGAAGATATATCGAGAGTGGTAACGGAAGATTACCTAACGGCTGTAATTCTCGTTAATTTCGTAACTCTTGCGATGCTTGGAAATTATGTAACAAAACCTGAACTTGCGGTGGAATTATCAAAATATCTCCCGCTTGTTGGTGGGACAATCACAGGAGATCTTACGGTTAATAGTAATATTTACAGTAGCAACATAGAGACAAGCAATTTGAAAGTAAATGGAAATCTCACAGTGACAAGCAATGTTTTTATTGGAGATAGAAATACAAAAGTCGATGTCTTTTATAACACACCATATTACCCAGTTACATCTAACACTGATCCAGCTACAACCATTCCGAAATGTCTTTTAACTATCAGACCGGATGGGCTACCTGTTAATACAAACCCCTATAATCAGTTTATCGCAAATAGGGCTACATCAGCTGTCCCATTCCTTTCAGGCATTTCTTTCCCATTTTGGGGGAGCAGTGGAACAGTTGTAGCAAACCCCAATCTCAACAATCAAAAGGTAGTAAGAAAGTCAGGTGGATATACTTTTCAACCATATATAAACTACTCTGTTACCGTGGATTGGTCGGAAGGAATGACACTTTTTTATGTTGGTAATCACTATTCCGCAACAAATTGGCAAACAGTTCATTTAGATTTTGGTTCTCCTGATGGAACCCATAAAATAGCATTTGGGTATGGGTCATCTTTATCATTTGGCTTGTATTCATTTACGAGTAATGGGGTGAGCTACCCAGCTCCACGAGTGAATACCAATTACGCTTCCCATTCTGCTAATTATTGGGACACCACCATAACTTCTAATGCAATAACTTTCGGCATCGGTGGTCAAGATGTAGGAACATTTACAGGAACAAATTACCTTCCCCCTTCCACTTTCAATCGAATGGGAGTCGATTATTTCATAGGTGATGTAGCCGAATACATCGTTTTCAACAGAGCCTTGTCGTTTGAGGAGAAGCAAAAAGTGAGATTCTATATTCAAGATAGGTATGGCTTCCCAAAAACGCAATCGCTTTATTATCCTGATAATCTCCGAATCTCCGCTGAATTTGTCCATATTCGAAATCTTATCGTTTCTTCAAATGCTGTTATTCCGAATTATACTACATCGAATGTGGTTCAAGGTTGGATTCAGAACCACACACACACAAAAGCGCAAATTATAGATTTTGCACACAATCATTTATGGGAGCATATAACTGATAAACCTTTAACCTTCCCACCAACTACACACACTCATGATTATTCACAAATAACGAATAGTAATCACACTCACACTAAATCAGAGATTATAGATTTCGCCCACACACATTTATGGGAGCATATCACAAATCCTCCGTTAACCTTCCCACCTGATTCACATACTCATGATTACTCAACAATAACCAATAGCAACCACAGACACCCATGGAATGAAATAGATGAAAAACCACGTTTTGCATCAACAGGTGATTTAGTAAATGGTGATGGATTTTATGGGGTTAGTTTCTATCAGAGTGATACCATCGCTGAAAGATTACAATTAAGTGAATACTATTTACACCGAAAAGGAATTGAAGCAGGCACCACAATGGATGGCGAATTATATATTAAACAACCAACAAGAACAACATTAGTAGCAGCAGGTGGTGATGCATTGATAGACACCAAACCAGGTATATTTTTAACAAGTTATTATAATGCGGATATCCCGTTAACATCAGGATTACCACCGCTACCATCTGATCCAGTGGGTTATAGTCATAAAGACGCCATTTTACAAGTGAATGTAACAGATGTAAGCGCAACCGATGGATCAAGACCCAAAATAATATTTAGCCGTTCAAAATTCAATTACGCACCTCTTGCGGGACAACCAAAAGATGATTTCGGGAAATGTGAGATGGCGTGGATTAAAACATTAGCAGGTGGCGCCTTAGAAGTTAATCAGAGAATGGCGGCGAAAAACTTACACAATGAGAACCTTTCGGGTGTGGTCACGGATGATTACATGCAAAGTAAAAACTATGTGGATGATACACATACTCATACCAAAGATCAGATCACAGATTTTGCCCATACTCACACCAAAGATCAGATCACAGATTTTGCGCATACTCACACAAAAGATCAGATCACAGATTTTGCGCATACTCACACAAAAGATCAGATCACAGATTTTGCCCACACTCACACCAAAGATCAGATCACAGATTTTGCGCATACTCACACCAAAGATCAGATCACAGATTTTGCCCATACTCACACAAAAGACCAAATTACAGACTTTGCGCATACTCACACAAAAGATCAGATCACAGATTTTGCCCATACTCACACAAAAGATCAGATCACAGATTTTGCCCATACTCACACAAAAGATCAAATAACAGATTTCGCCCATTCTCATTTATGGGAGCATATCACAAATCCTCCATTAACCTTTCCTCCGGATTCACACACTCATGATTACTTGCCTCTCACAGGAGGAACAATTTCATCAAATCTTACGATTTCATCCAATTTGAATGTTATAGAAAAAATTCAAATTGGAGACAAAAATACAAACATTGATGTATACTATGACGCACCCTATTATCCTGTTACTTCCAACACTGACCCCGCCAAAACCACACCGAAATGCCTTTTAACAATGAGAATGGATGGGCTTCCTGTTAATACAAATCCTCAGTCACAGTT
This sequence comes from Cyanophora paradoxa, assembly GCA_004431415.1. NCBI lineage: Eukaryota > Glaucocystophyceae > Cyanophorales > Cyanophoraceae > Cyanophora > Cyanophora paradoxa. Next base: position 91,782 of record QPMI01000015.1, read on the forward strand.
CATCCCCAATAGGGCAACATCAGCTGTTCCGTTTATTTCAGGGATAACATTCCCATTTTTCGGGAGCAGTGGTGCTGTCGTAGCAAATCCTTTATTCAACAACCAAAAAGTAGTAAGAAAGTCAGGTGGATATACTGCCTCGGCATTCATTAACTATAATGTATCCGTTGATTGGTCAGAGGGCATGACACTGTTCTATGTAGGTAGTCACTACTCTGCACCAAATTGGCAAACAGTTCATTTAGATTTTGGTTCTCCTGATGGAACCCATAAAATAGAGTTTGGGTATGGATCGTCATTATCATTTGGTTTGTATTCATTCACAAGTAATGGAGTGGGTTACACAGCCCCACGAGTGAACACCAATTATGCTTCCCATTCAGCTAATTATTGGGACACCACCATAACTTCAAACAGCATAACCTTTGGAATCAGAGGACAAGATGTAGGAACCTTTACAGGAACAAATTACCTTCCACCTTCAACTTTCAGTAGGATGGGTGTTAACTATTTCATAGGTGATATAGCCGAATACATCATTTTCAATAGAGCATTAACGTTTGAAGAGAAGCAAAGGGTGAGATACTATATTCAGGATTATTATGGCTTCCCAAAAACTCAATCTCTCTATTATCCTGAGAATCTACGCATTTCTTCGGACTTTGTTCATATTAGAAACTTAATAGTAAGTTCAAATGCTACCATTCCAAACTACACAACATCCAATGTGGTGCAGGGATGGATACAAAACCACACTCATGCTTGGTCGAATATCACAGATAGACCTTCAATATTCCCACCTACAACCCATGAGCATACATGGGATGAGATCAATAACCAACCTGAATTCTCAAAGGTCGAACCTGTGAATATGGGGGTTTCCCTTTATAAATCCTGCAATATTGCGGAAAGAACTATTTTGAATGAGCATTATGTTCACCTCAAAGGGGCTGATGCGGGCAGTGCAATGACAGGACCTCTATTTGTCCGAAGCTTGCCTCAATTCCGAGTGCAAGATATGGCGTATGTTAACCCGGGTGACACTTTCCCGAATATCTATGTGACAAGCTATTACAAAAACGATATTCCAAAGGATGGGTTCGGTGTTCCTCCAATCCTGCGGGTTATCAAGACTTCTCAGCAGCTGTCCATGTGAATGTGACAGATGTAAGCAGCTTGGATGGATCAAGACCTAAGATAGTTTTCACTCGGGATAAACTCAATTATATTCCACTTGTTGGGCAACCAACTGATAATTACAGTAAAGCTGAGATCGCTTGGATTAAAACGCTATCAGGTGGGGCTATTGAAGCCAATCAGAGAATGGCGGCTAAAAACCTGCACAACGAGACCCTTTCAGGTGTGGTCACAGACGATTACCTGCAAAGCAAAAATTATATAGATGAAACCGAATTGGGTGTTGCACTTCAAACTCACAGTCATGCATGGAACAATATCACAGATAAACCTTTAACATTCCCTCCTGCAACCCATACTCATGCTTGGTCAAATATCACAGATAGACCTAATCTTGCAACTGTTGCAACGACAGGAAATTACGATGATCTGATAAATAAACCAACATACACATCCCCTATCAACTTTGATGCCACAAATGGTCTTTCAACAGATCGCACAGGCGATTGGAGATTTTTCACATTTATATCTCCTTACTCAGGAGCAAACACATGGGCTTCTGGTGATGAAGATTGTAGTGGCTACAAGATGTTATGGACTGTCCCTGCGGGAATGAAAACATGCTATATCTTCTATGTGTGTCTATATAATAGCAGATACTTCGATGTTGTGGGAGTTTATCCATCAACGAATTCTTATACACTTTCGAGAGTAAATGCTTATTCTCCTGGTATTGACCCAAGTGTAGAGTATAGGCAATATGTCGGAGTGAATTGTGAAGGGCTGAGTAAAGTGGGTGTTCAAGGGCGAATAGGAAGGATTTACCTTGTGGGTCTTGTAGGTTGGAGCAAGAACCCCACTGTATCCTCACATAGCGGCTTCTTGCATTGGGATAACATTTATGGGAAACCAACAGCTTCTACAACTGTCGGACCTCACTCTCACACTAAATCAGATATCACCGACTTTGCCCATACTCACACAAAGGCAAATATTACAGATTTCGCCCATACTCATACTAAATCAGAAATCACAGATCTCCCAAGTTTAGACCCATTCACAGCCAATACAATCACTGCAAATAATACTATGTATGTAGGATCAGGTCAAATAGTAGCCCCTGCATCGCCTACAAATGAGGAAACTTGGTTCTTCCACAATTCAGCAAACTTTTATGATAAAACCCTACTCTGTCGCGGAAATGCTTATGCAAGAGCATTTTATGCAATGAATGCGGGAACCACGAATACAATTAGCCAACTTCCAACTTGGTATGATATAGAAAGACGATTTAAGTCAGGAAAATTTCAAGCTTACAGTGGTGTTATAAGCGCAGGTCAGAGAACACAGCATGCACAGGTTTTGAATTGGGATCCTGCTTTTTACACTAAGACACCTGTTGTAACTGCCACACTTGAAGGAACTCCTGCAACAAACCCCGGGGATGTAGATTTTAGAATTGGAATCTCAAACTCCACATCTACCTATACAACAATTTATGTGACATTCATAGCATCCCCTACTCTATCTGAAAGCCGAAGTATCACTTGCACAATCCATTGGACAGCATATGGAGTCCCATAATAAATGCATATTTCGCATTATTTTTCTTTCCTTCTTAGTAAAAGAAGCAATGGGTGAATACAATCGTGTGCAATTACCCGTTTACGCATTGGGTGCGCCCGCCGTTCACTTTCGACAACACGAAGTAGCCGACGAAATCCGCGGTGTGGAATCTACGGAGCGGGCTAATTCCGCGAATGCATTTGATAAAAACAGTATGATACGTGTGAAAGAACTACGCGCCGATAAGAATTCGGGAGTGGTTAAAACGACTCAGCTTCTTGTAACAAATGCGAATTTCAACGCGGGTATCGGGCAACCTGACGCATGGGGTGTGGATATTAGAACGTTAGATTTTGACGGAGAACGTGCCGCCGCTGTTGTCCGATCGGGAGGCGCTGTTATTGGTGGCGGTTGTCGTGTGTCGGGTATGCTTGCATCCTCCGCTTCTGTCACCGATATTCCCGATACTCTACCTGAGCATGCGGACAATCCGCAACGAATCCGTATGTATACTCCATGTGGAGATTATCCATATGTGTTTGGAATGGTTAGAGTTGCGGTAGATAACGTAAATGCAACACAACCCGATGGAATTATGGGAAATTGGTTATTACCTAATATTGCTATTCCTAAATCTATTGAGTCTATATGTCGTTCACAAAATGGAATTATCGGACCGGCTTATACTTTCTTTGTTCAAGGAATCGGACGCGGTAGAGGTTGGGTGGAATTCGACAACCAGAACCCCGCTACGTTTAATGTTTGGACAACAGAAGTAGGAGGTTACGATATTCTCATTTTCGGAATGCGAACAGATCCAGCCGCTGTGGCGGCTACACGTGGTCTCAATCCTGATAACAACCTAAATAACTTCTACGATGATCCGTTCCCAGGAGATCCCACACCATAATTATGTTTTAATATATTAAATGGCGGCGCCCGCTCCACCTGAACGCATCTTAACAGCGCAACTATCATTAGCCGCGCCGGCAAATCACGTATTACAACATGCCGTTATCGATAATGTCGATGGTTTAGAATCTACGGAACTTGCACCTACTCTCAATACTTTTGGTGATACACACAAATTGCGACTGAAAGAGTTGAGATGTGACAAAAATAACGGCATTGTGAAAACTACGAAACTCCTTGTAACAAATGCAAACTTTAACGCTTTTTATGGAGATCCAGATAGTTATAATGATGATAACAAGGTAACAAACTTTGCTTATGAATCGAGAAACGGAGCAATTAAATGTAGATCGGGTGGCGCATATATCGGGGACGGACTAAGAGTTGGTGGTATCATTGGAGCGCCTCTTTTGGTGAATGATCAACCAAACCCCGATGATGCGAACACAAGAATAAGGACGTATTGCCCAGGCATGAATGAACCTTACCTAATTAAAATCTATACAATCGTTATTAGTTTACAAACGGCGGTAGCCGATGTTTTAGAACCCTTAGGAAATCATTATAGATATAGAGACACGATACCAGAGGACATTTACGCATTATGTAGAAGAACCGACGGAGCAAGACCGCGCCTTACGATACACATTATCCCCATAGATAATTTCGGTCAAGCGTTTCACTCAATACCTCTTTTAGATACGCAAGACAACCAATTTATAATAAGAGCGACACAACTTGGAAATTATAGAGTCATTATGTATGCCGAAAGAAACGACGCAATCGCAACGGCTAACCGATTCGGTCAATATCTTAATACCAATCTATACAATCCAATCGGCGGCAGTGATCCGCTACCATAAATCTACGGTATATATAGAGGAATGGATGAAAAAACAAAACGATTTATTGAGTCTGCGATTATGGTTCATGGACTTGATAAATTCGATTACACCGAAACTGTCTATAAGAAGGCACAAGAGAAGGTATCCGTGAGATGCCTACAATGTAATAAAGTCTTTCAGACCTACGGATTTAATCACATTAAGGGATCGGGTTGCCGACAGTGTTCCAAGAAACATTCTCATGCATACAGAAAAAGACTACATGGGGAATCGTTATAGAAGAGAAACCGATTATGTTATATTTTGATTAAAGTTTCGAAAGAGAAATGAGCATCTTTCCGCATTTACCTTTGGTTATTATGCAAGTATCGAAGCAATTCGGACACGTCTTATGATAATGGAGCATTATGATATCGACCAACTCAAACGGAAATACTTTTGCTAAGATCGTTCGCATCCTACCAATTTCGTTTTTAATTTTTCTATATAATTCATAAATGAATCATCGCGGTTTCCATGTTATGTTAGATTACAAGTTCAATCATCCATTGATGGTGGGATTGGACAACATAGACACCACAACGAAGTGGTTAATGCAATTTTTTCAATCTATTATTCAAGAACAAGGTATCCGAGTTGTTCACAAGCATTGCGAGATTTTCGATGGTGGTGTTTCGCCACCGGGTTTTGCGATGGTATTACTTCTCGATGAGAGCCATTTAACCGCTCATTGTTATTCGGATCAAGGAATGTTAGCGATTGATGTATTCACTTGCGGAACAGAAGCGCAAAGTAAGACCTCCGTAATATCTAAATTGATAGATGAGAGAATAACAGAGATCTTTTCAGGGTTGGAGAAAGCGGAGAAGCAGATAGCAGCGCGATTTCCGAGTTAATCACACTGTGATTTTGAAGAAATATAACATGTATTATTGAATATCGTCATGTGTAACAGGTGTAACAGGTAAATCCCAAACTTCGCTCCTAGGAGGTGAAAAATCCAAAACTTTGGGATTTACCTGTTACACCCGTTACACCTTGGGATTCACCTGTTACATCTATCAAACAAAGCATTAATATATTCGATTCCTTACATTGATTATAGTGTCATGTAACAGGTGTAACAGGTGTTTCCCAAACTTTCCTCCTAGGGAGGCCAAAAATCCAAAACTTTGGGATTTACCTGTTACACCTGTTACACGTTGGGATTCACCTGTTACACGTTGGGATTCACCTGTTACACATTGATTATCGACTGTTTAATTGGACATGTTACACTTGAAACACAATTTTGATACAGTAAAAAACAGAATCCAATCTCATCGATTGTTTAATTGGACATAATGCAACTCTGGGGTCATTTTTGATACAGTAAAAATCGAACCGCAATCTCATCGATTGTTTAATTGGACGTAATGCAACTCTGGGGTCATTTTTGATACAGTAAAAATCGAACCGCAATCTCATCGATTGTTTAATTGGACATAATGCAGTAACCATCCCTTCCAACAAAATACGCCGCAATCTCATCGATTGTTTAATTGGACATAATGCAGTAACGAGTGAATTATTTTCATCCGATATTTCATCGATTGTTTAATTGGACATAATGCAACTCTGGGGTCATTTTTGTTTCCCGCAATCTCAACGATTGTTTAATTGGACATAATGCCGTAACGAGTGAATTATTTTCATCCGATATTTCATCGATTGTTTAATTGGACATAATGCAGTAACCATCTCTTCCAACAAAATACGCCGCAATCTCATCGATTGTTTAATTGGACATAATGCAACTCTGTGTGAATTTTTGCGTTTTACGATAGAATGGGCGGTGGACTACTTCAATCGTGATTATATCACAAATTTATGTTCCGTCAATCGAGATTATATCGAATTTGCATAAAATACATATTAATCGCGTTTATTGCGTTAAAATCACACATAGAGAAACGCGGCGTTTAAACCGGAGGCAAGATCTAATTAAGATCCAGTTATATTATTCGGAAACTTATAAAAATTCAAGATTGATTTAAGTAAGACAAATCGAAATTAAGATAAATTTACAATAGAACATCAATAAATTATCAATAAATTACACAAAATTCAAAATATTAAAGAATTCGATAGATTTCACACAGATTATCGATTGATTGATATAAATTATACGAGAGATATAAACAAGATCAATTAAGATAAGCCGAGGGTTTAAACGCCGCGTTTCTCTATGTGTGACGCTGCTCAAGCTCACGCTCCGCTCAGAAAGCGGCCGGAGGGTCCGTAAGGGCGCTTGCGCAGCGGGCCAGCTCATGATCATGATCAGCGGCTGCAGCAAGCATGCGCATCGCGCGCGCGGGGGGGGTCTGCGTCGCGCGCGCGCGGGGGCTCTTCGTCGCGCGGCGCGCGCGCCGCGCGGGCGTCGGCTCGTTGCAAGTGGCATAGCCGGCCAAGTGCGGCCGGCTTGCGGCCGTCTTGTGCAATTGCGTCGGGGCGTGCGCGGTTGGCGCGGCTAGCCGCTGAGCCACAGCAAACTGCCGCGCGCGCGAGAGGCGTAACCATTGTTGAGCCGAGCCGAGCTGCGGCGCCCGGGGGAGAAAGCGGCCGGGGGGTACTTTAAGAGGTTTCTCAGGGTAAGTTCGCACTCTCCAATGTGATTGGCTAGCGCGCGCGGCGTCCTCCCTCGCGACCGCGCTCGTGCCCGGCCTCGTTCCTGCAGAACGGAATGTCAAGCATGATGCAAGCATTGACCTCGAACTGGTCTGGCCCGTATATCTGCTCCCTGTGCGTCGCTGGACCCATTTTTGTCCCGGGTGTTGGTGCCTGTTCCTGGATCACCCTTTGGTCGGACGGGACCGGGAGACACGGTTTCGGGGTCCCCTGGGGATGGGCTTTCAGGGTGTACCGCGCGGCCCGGGTTTTGAGGAGGTCGGGGAAACGCGATTTGGGGTAGGGTTAACGTTGGGCCCAAAGGAGAGGGACAGGGGAAGTGTTTTACCCTTCCCCAAATATTGAAAGATAACAAGTTAATAATAAATGAAAGATATAGCAGACACTCGCAGATCTAGAGGGATCTAGAAGATATTAATATTCGAGTATTCCGCCAGATCTAGATATATTCACGCTCTCAGAATCGAATATAGAAAGGGGCCCGGGGGCCCGCGGCCGGGGGCTGACCGTACCCGGCTGACCGTCAGACCTGTCTCAGAGTCTTAGAGCTCGAGTCTTACCGGGTAGGGCTGTCGATGTCTTTGCCCGAAGTCGACGTCGCGTGGCGAAATCAAGACGCTGGTTGAATAATTTTGAATAATTTTAATTTCGCGGAACAAATACGTACTGGCCATTATAATTACGTATACATTGTTTTTGGTGAATTACCGACCACAGCCTCTAGTCTACTCCAGCACTGTGGGGGCGTGTACAGGCAAGGTAGGGCAGGATCGTATGATATTCTGGAACGGGCGGGATTCGAAGGCGTGATTCTCATCGCAGGGCGATTCGAACACGGGAGGCATGGATCAGACAGCGTGTATGATAACGTATACATGGAAGCTATACCGTGTAACACAAAAATATGGCTGACAGATTTATGTCGTTATAAAACTTGGCCCTTCTGTTGGTGCAATATGCATATGGCGGCCCCAAATTATGTCGTCATGAAATTTTCAGGCTTGTGTGGGGCAGCACATTGTATGGGGCGACTCACTGAGCCTCAAAAGGTTACACCGCGTTAATTTATGCCGCAGTAATTTAGTGCCCGACGGACCGGCGACGGTGGTAGCATTTGCCGCAGTAATTTAGGACCATACTGCCAGGCCTATAGGCTGCCCACTGGGCCAGGCGTCGCGCGCACTGCGGCACTGCAGGCGGCCGCGGCCCAGCCGGGGCCAGTGGCCTGGCACTGGCACCCGCACTGCTCAGCGGCTGCCAGTCTGCTGGCAGTGCTGGCACTGGCTGGCAGTGGGCCACGCCGTGACTCACTGAGTCAGTGACTACCGTAGTACGGCCCAGTCTACGGCCGCAGACTACGGGTACTAGCCTAGTAGCTGCAAATGGCATCACTGAGTCACTGCCGGCGAGTCTCAGAGTCTGCCGCATCAGATTATATATATATAGATTCAGATATCGATGCAGATCTAGACTGCAGTGCGGCCAGTGCCCGCTTATGCAGCATATATATATGATAACCTTTGAACGCTAGCTCACTGAGTCATGATCATGATCAGCCTCAGCCTAGCGCTAGCTGGCAGCGGCTGCAGCTTCAGGCTTCAGCGCGCTGACAGCTGCCTGCAGCGACTGCATGCATATGCCGCAGTGCGCAGGCTGCGCAGCCTACCTGGTAGGCCTAGGCCTGGGGACCCCGATCCTCCAGAATAGATCTAGATCTGCACTGTCTGACCGGTACCAAGCATATGGTTGCAACTGGTACTGCATGCGCAGCTGCAGCCGGCGATGAAGGGGTCGTCTCCCGCTGGCGACGAAGGCGTCGTCTCGAGCTAGCACTGCATGCGCAGGTTCGAATTCGCATGCACTCACATTTATGTATAGCTGGAGTGAACAAGCTTGATCATGACCATGAGTCGTTCGAATTCGAACGTACGCGTGCAGAGCCTCGGCGCGGCGTTGACGACGACGACGCTTGCTGCATCTGATCATGATCAAGTGAATCGTAGTACATGTACATGTCCATGTATATGCATGCGTATGCATATGCACAAGCTTAAGCGCGGTATACGTACCGCGGCCGGTGCGTCCGGAATATCGATCGTGCATGTGTACATATCAACGTGTATATATATGCTTCCTGCAGAAGTCGACATATCCCAATACGGGTGGACGCACACAGCCTCCAAAATTCCCATTTTCGGCATCTTCTTCATTCCCTTCGTCCCCACAAAAACCAGCCGCTTCCTCAGCCGCATTCCAATCATCAACATTGTGGCCGAGTACACGTTCTACCTTCCGAGCGTTAGGGCGCTGAGTAAAGTGGTAGAGATCCTGGGCATCACGTCCGCCCTCATCATCGGTGCAGCAACCGGCTTGGCCAGCTCTGTCGACATTGACGAGCTTCGGACGGCGGACGAGCGATTCACCAGCCCCCCTTACTTTGAGACTACGGCCTGGGTCTACGACATGCGCCCTTCAACCTACCTCGCCAACTGCTTGACTACTTCATTTTTCTGCTCTCTTGCTGTTTTGATCTGCTCGAGTGTTATTCTGTTCTTCATTTCCAACCTTGGAACAGAAAATGATGACCAGCCAGTTCCGAGGTCGTGGTATACTCCAATGATTCCTGTTTTGCTCTCCAACGTTGCTTTGTTTATTCTTTCTATAATTTTAGCTTCACTCGCTTTTAGTACGCTTTTGATCATCAAGTTCCCCGACTATGATGTAGAGGGCACGGGGCAGGTCCACTTCACACTGTCTTCCGTCAAAGGCTTCAATGTTCTCATTGCCTCGTACATATTTCCGATAATGCTCGCGTTTCTTTTAATTATCGTTTCCCAGGCCGTCTTCTTGCACCGGCTTGGTCTCAGAGATCCAGAAGATCTAGAGAAAGATGAGGCGCCGAAAGACATCAATTGCGACGATCTAGATTGCCAACGCCCCAGCTGCAGGCCTGTAGATCTAGATAGTATCAAGCCACCGTCACTTTGAAAATGCGCGTACTATATATACAGTCGAATTCTTTATTTTCCAATCGAATTCTTTATATACGTACGCACTTTTTGCACACTATATATATGCTCATTTGCACGCGGCCGCGGAGTGAACCCAAAATTAGCCTATAATTAACGAGAACCGGGCTCCATAATTAACTACAACATGTCAGAGTCGACGTCGCTGCCGCCGGAGCTGCTCTCTGCCTGCGCCTGCGGCGGATGCTGCTGCGGCGGCGGCCGAGGAGGATCGAAGGCGGGGGCCGCTCTCGCGCCAGGCCCGCCGGCCACGTCGGGCCCGCGGGCCCAGGTGGCCTTGACCGGCGCCTGCGACGGGGCGGCGCCGGCGGCAGCAGCTGCTGCTGCAGGCCGTCGCGGCGCCGGCCGCCCGCCGCGCCGCAGGATCGACGAGAGGGAGAAGGGCGGATGCACCGAAGGATGCGCCGACGGGCCCGACAGCAGGAGCGCGCGGAGGCGCCCCGGGGCCGCCTCGACGGGGGAGAGCCCCGCGGCGTCCGGGGGACCCTCGAGGGACGCCCCCGCTGCGACCATCGCCCGCGCGCTCTCGGCCCGCCCCCGCTGCGCATTCCTCAGAGAAGGGGCGCAAGGACGGAAAGGTCAGGAAGGAGCGGGGACCTGGCAGGCGACGTGGAGCGGGGTGCGCCCCGCCGCGTCGCGGGCGGCGAGGGCGCCTGGCGCCCGCGCGCTCGCGAGCATCGCATCCAGCAGGACGCTCTTGTGCTTACCCCGCGCCGCCACGTGCAGCTGCGGGGCGCGCGGGGGCGGGGAGCGCAAGTCAGCCTCGCAGTACAGCGACAGAGCAATAACCTCCAGTAAGAGAAATATTAATGGAGCGAGCTCGAGGGCGCTGGCGGCCGCGCGCGTACGCGGGCGGATCGGACGGACCGCCGTTCGGCCGGCGGGGTCCTGCGCGGACAGGTCCGACGCGGCGACGAGCTCCGCCGCCGCCCCGCGACGGCCTCGCGCGCCGCCGCCCGGTCGGAGGGCGCCGCGGCCGGCCGCGACCACGGGCGGCGCGCGGCGAGCTCCATCAGCGGCGTCGCGCCGGCCGCGTCCCGCACGCGCGCCGCCTGCGCACGACGGCAATTGCAATCAGCTATCGTCCCGCGTCTTAGGCCTCGATGCCCGCGCGCGTTCCCGAAGCGGCGCCTCATACAATCCGTACTGAAACCTTATAATTATAGCTAAGAAGAGATTGAAGGAGAGGGAGCGGAGCGCACGGCCGGGCACTTGGCGAGGAGGGCGCGGAGGAGGCGGGCGGCGGACTCCGCTCCGCCGCCGCCTTCGGCGTTGCCGGCGCCTAACTCCCGCAGGGCGTGCAGGGCGCAACGGCCGTCCGCGTCCTGCGGCGCGCGCGCCGCGAGCGGGTCAGAGCAGAGCGATCTGAACGGCTCAGAGCGCCGCTCAGATCTGAGCCGTGCGCGTGCACGCGCCTGAGCGGCGGGGTCCGAGTAGGGGAGGAGGGCCAGGGCCGCGTCGTGCCTCCGGCGGCACGCGATCGCGAGCGGCGTGCGGCCTGCGAAGGTGTTAAGGAGGAGTAGGCTTTAGGAGGGGGGCCGAGCTCGAGGGACCGATCGGGTCGCGGCGGGCGGCGGCGGCCGCGGCCGCCGCGGGCTCCGGGAGGAGGGCCAGGAGGTCGCCTACACCCCAGACCGTGGGCACCGCCGCCGCCTTGAGTAAAGAGAGAGAGAGAGAGATCAAAAGTCAAAGGAGAAAACCAAATGGAGTAGCGGGGTACGGGTGCGAACGTAGTGGAGGACGCTGTACCCCAGGTCGTCCGCGGGCTCCAGCGGGGCCCCCCGGGCCACGAAGGCAGCCGCCGCGGCACGCGTCTTCGGGTGCCACTCCCCCTGCGAATCGAATCTCAAGTCGAACTTGGCTCGACTACGGTACGTATTTGAATACGTACCGGGAGGCTTGCGCGGGCGGCGTCGCCAGGGGAGGGGCGGAGGAGGGCGAAGAAGGGTGAGGGCAGGCCGGGCGGGGCGGGGCGCCAGTCGGCCCCCGCCTCCAGCAGCGCCACGACCGCGCCGGTGGCCCGCGCCTCGCAGGCGACGTACAGCGCAGTCCTGCACGAGGGCCCCTTCATGATTAGCCGGGATGAAAAGACTCATAGATGAGCAGCGCATTCATAAATCACTAAATTTATCCGCCGAGATTGATCATTGCATTGACCAGACGATCAAGCTTAAGGATGCCGTTTCTTTTAGATTAGCGAGTGCATCGATTTCATCATCACCTGCCGGAGTGGTCCTGGGCGTCGATGGGGGCGCTCGGGGCGCCGCCAGCGGCCGCCCGGGGCGCGAGCAGGGCGGAGACGAAGGACGGGTCGGCCTGCGCGGCGGCGGCGTGGAGCGCCGTGGCCCCCTCGTCGTCCCTCGCCGCCGCGTCGACCTCGGCCCGCTCTGCAAACGAAGTGTTCGGACGAGGCGAACGCGGAGCGCGCCGCGAACGAAGCGTTTGGATATGCACGTACCCAGGAGGGCCTTCAGCACGGGGAGGCCCCCCGGGTTGCGGGCGGCGAGGTGGAGGGGGGTACGCCCGCCCGGCCCGGGAGAGCGCAGGTCCGCCCCGGGGGCGCCCACCAGCGGCCCCGCGACCTCCGTGGCGGGGTTGTCCCTCTCCAGCAGGCGCTCCAAGGGGGTACGGCCCTCGCGATCTGCGGATTTTCACGCGTAGGTACGACGAGACAGAAGGAGGAGAAGAAGAAGAGCTGTACCCCGGAGATTCACGGCGCGGGGGCACGCCGCCACGATGGCCCGAACGGCATCGGCCGCGGCCGTGGGGGCGTGAGGGGGGCCCCGGAGCAGCGCGCCGAGGAGGGGCCGCCCCTCGCCGTCCTGCGGCCCCGGCTCGGGCTCGTCATCGATCGCGAACCGAATTCGAAGCGAAGGCCGAAGGCGTCGTCGTGTGAAAGGCTAAAAATAGCGCACGGGGATGCAAGGGTCGGCCCCGAGGGACAGGAGCGCCTGGAGCGCGCCGAGGGCGGCGGGACCCCATGTCTTCGTTCCCGCCAAAACCTGCGCTATTTTTAGATTGGATTGGATCTATTTTTAGCGCAGCGGACCTGGAGGGGGGTAGCGGTGGGGCCTTCGGAGAGGTACGCGCCGGCCTTCTGAGGGGAGAGCGCCCGCGCGTTCGCGGCGCCGGCGAGGCCCCAGCCCCGGAACAGCTGCGCCAGCCGCCCGATCGTGAGGGTCCCAGTGGGAAGAAGGGCCTTAGTTGGACTAAGACGCGCGCGCGACCTCGGCAATGTCGCTCGGGAGCGGTTGCGCGTTCGGCTTCGCGCAGTTGGCAGCGACGAGGTGCAGCGCCGTGGAGCCCGGGGGGTACAGCGGCGTCAGCGTCGGGCTGCCGTCCGCCGAGTGTAAGCGCAGTTGCGGGGGGGTACATGTATATCAAGGGATCAGCGTACATGTCCGTTCCCAGCCCCATTGGGTAGGGCGCGCCCTGCGGTCGGAATCGGTCCCAGCCACCCATGAGAGAGAAGCTAAAAATAGCCTTTAAGCTGAAGCGCGCACCCAGGGGTCCGGCTGGCGTCGCCAGGCGCCGGGCAGGCACGCGGCGCGGGGGTCGGCCCCCCGGGCCGCGAGGCGGCGGGCCAGGTCCCAGTGGCGCTCGCCCGGGGCGGTCCCGTTGGCGGCCTGGAGGAACGGGGTGAGGCCGCACGGGTCCCGCCCCTCGAGCCCCGCGCAGGGGACGCCCGCCGGCCTCCCCGGTCCAGCGCGCCCTCCTAAGGGGGAGACGTTAGGGGGGGGGGGGGGGGGGGGGGAGGGGGAGGAGGAGGGGAGGGCGCACGCGGGCGGCCTCCGAGGGGACCCCCGCGCGGGCCAACTGCAGCGGATCCGGACGCAGTTCAAAGCTCAGCGGCCGGCAGTTCAAAGTTTACGCTTAAAAATCGCTCCTAGAACTCTCATGCTATATTTGAAGGGAGTGCCGACCTCTGCATAGAAATTTCCGTCGACGATGAGGAGGCCCGGCCGCGCGCGCCGCAGCTGCTCTCGCAGCGACCTTCCTCCTCCTCCTCCTCCTCCTCCCCCCCCGCCGCCGCCGCCGCCGCCGCCGCCGCCGCCGCCGCCACCGCCGCCGCCGAACATGCCGCCGCCGCCGCCAAAGCCGCCGGCCCCGACCGGAGCCCCGAAGAGGCCGCCCGGGGCGGCAGCGTTGCCGGCGGCCGCCGGACCCCCGCCGAGAAGCCCCGGGACCGGCGGCGCGTCGTTCCCGACGATCGTTACCCCGCCTCCGCCGCCGACGATCGCTCCGAACTGGAGCCCGCCCGGATTCGGAGCCCCAAAGAGCCCGGCGTGGGCCCCGCCGCCGTCCTCCGCTGCCCCAAAGGGACTACCGCCCGCCGCCCCAAAGGGACTACCGCCCGTCGCCCCGAAGCCGCCCCCGCCTGCCGCCCCGAAGCCACCCCCGCCTGCGGCCCCGAAAACGGCGCCGTCGGCTGCTCCGAAGCCGCCCCCGCCTGCCGCCCCGAAGCCGCCCCCGCCTGCCGCTCCGAATACGCCTCCGTCGGCTGCTCCGAAGGCGGCCACGCCTGCAGCTGGGTTCCCAAAGACGCCGTCGTCGTCGGCTGCTCCGAAAGCTCCGCCGCCTGCGGCGCCGAAGCCGCCGCCTGCCACTCCGAAGTCGACGCCGCCTCCACCGAACAGGCCGCCTCCCCCTGCGTCGTCCGGCGGCTGCAGGGCGTCAGCTTGGGCGCAGCGTCTGCAGGGGCTGATGGGACATGCAGGCACCAGGTACAGCTGTGCGAGCTTGGGCGCGGCGTCGAGGAGCGCCTGCGCGAACCCGCCCAGGTCGCCCTGCCGCGCGACGACACCCGTCACGTCCAGCGCGATCAGCTCGGGGAGGCTGGGGGTACAGCATCAGAGAAGGGGGGGGCGGGGGCGACGACATGGGGAGGGAGGCCGGGCGCACTGAATCCCTTCGAAGGCCGCCTTCAGGCACTCGGGGCCGCCGATCACAGTGGCGCTGCGCGGCGCGGGTCAGCCTTCGCCAGTGTTTTGAATGCTGCTGGATGAGCGCACGCGAGGTAAATGTGCTGCACGGACGCGCGGCAGGCCTGAATGCAGGCCCGCAGGACCCTGTAGCCTATCTTGAGGCCGGAGAGGTTGAGGAGGCGGAGGCGGGGCAGGGGAGGTAGAGGCTCCTCGAAGTCCCCGAGGCGCGACCCTCGCAGCGGGCGGAAGAACGCCGCGGAGAGGTGAGTGAGCTCGTTTGTATGCGAGAGGATCTGCCGTCCGACAGGCGCGCTTCAGAAAGAGCGCGGCGGCGGCCGCGCGGCAGATCTAGACTCGGGCTCGCCTTGTAGATGTGGCGCTCGGAGAGCTGATGGAGCCCGCTGAAGCAGAGGCGGCGGATGTGGCGACTCATCTTGAGGCATGCGCCGACGGCCAGGCTGGGCGGGTCCCGGTCCTGAGAGGTCCGCGCGAGCGCGATCCGGATCCCGGAACGAATTCGAAGGTTAGCGCGGGGAAGAAGGGGAATCCTGGGTTTTGGAAAGCGATCATACCGATAAGATGGGTTCCTCGAAGAGCGACGGATGCCAGCAGGCGGCGCGCAGCTGCCTGGCGGCCGCGCCCAGGTTGCACAGCGCTCTGAGCCCGTCCGCCGCGACGAAGCGCGCCACGATAACCAGCACCTCATCTGCAATTCGAATGAGCGAATAAGTAGGTTCGGTGCATCCGCGACACGAACCTGGCACTGACAGGAGACCGGCCTCTGCAGCGTTGAGCTGCGCTGCTGCAGCTTCCATTTCGTCGACCAGAGCCAGCGCTGGCGTGCGCCCAACGCGTTTGAAACGCCCGCTGGCACCGCTACGGCGCTGCTGCGGCCGCTGCGGCGCTGCCGGCTGAAGGGGTACGGAGACCCAACGCATCATGTTCTCGGTCGCCGGCGCCGTGAGCCAGCCCCTGAGCGTCCGCTCCGCGGCGCCGCCGGACCGTGGTGCCACCTGCACCGCGAGCCAGCACCAGCGGGCCAAACGCGCCGCCGAAGCCGCCGCGCGCAGCTGGCTCGGCAGCCCCGCGCAGCTCTCGCGGTCGGCCTGCATGGCAACCCGTGGCAGTTCGTTTGGTGGCAACGGCGCGCGCACGGCGCGTGCTGGCGGCAGGCGAGATCGTGCGGCCGGCGATTCGCGCTTCGCAGCCTATCGAATCGCAGGTCGCGCCCGCTCGCGGGTCGCATTTCCAGGGCTCGTGCGAGTGTGCTTGCCGTTTGTGTGGGAAACAGAGCCATTGCGGCGGCACCGCCTTAGTGGCCGCCGGCACGCACCAGCTGCGGCCCGGCCTCTCGATCCAGCGGGTGCGCCCGTCTCGTAGTCGCCGCGGCTTGCGCTTCTAACGCCTTTGGACAGGTCCGCAAGGCAAGCTGCGGGCGGGAGCGGTCGGGGCGTCCACGGGGGCCGGTCCCTGAGCTCGGGCGCGCGGGCGTGGCGGGCGGGCGGGCGGGACCCATGCGGCCGCCCCGCGCTCATGACGGCTGCTAAGTGATTCCCCTCGTGCACTCCGGTGCGCTTGCAGCCCGCACCGCGGCCTCCCGTCCTCCCCCGCCGCCGCTGACGTTTGCCCGGCCAGCATTTTCCATGTACCCCTCCACGCTGACCCCCGCGGGGACCCGCCGGCCTCGGCATCAGACTCGTCTTGTCGCCCCCGTTCCAACGAGGTGCGACACGCCGGGGCGCGGCGGGGTAGAATAGGGTACCCCCCTCGGCCCCCCACGCCGACCTTCGCCCCAGGACGCCGTTGAACTTCCCCCCGCCCCTCTCGAGTGTGGCGAATCCGATGGTGCGCCTCTCGCGGGCCGCCGGCGCGCGCTCGACGAGATCTCACCCACCCAGTCCGACGGTCCTTCGCTCAGGTACCCCCGAGCTTTTGGGGCCGGCGCCTGCGCCGTCGGAGCGCGGCCGGCCACCTTTAGCGCGGCGTTGGACTTCGCCGCCTTTGGCGCGTGCGGCCTGCTGGCGGCATCCGTGGTCCGTCTTCTCGCTGCTCTCCGGTCCGCGGGGGCCTCCCGGAGTCCCCGGTGGCGCCTCGCCCCCCCCTCCTCCTTCGCCGCCCTCCTCCGCCGGCCCCCGCCGGCCCGCCCGGCCGCACCCCGCCTCCCCGAGGCCAGCAAGGCCAGGGACACGTATTGCGGTCGGAATCGAAGGCTTCGTGACAGGAGGCCGATAGTGCAGGCATCTAGATCTAGATCTGACAAGAATCTAGATCTTGGGACAGAGAAGTAGATCAGGCTAGAGCTAAACAAAAAGCTAAAAGATGAGAGCCGCCGCATTGGACAAGAACAAGCTTAAGAACGAGAATTAGAAGTAGCTATTGCGCTACAGATTCAAAATAAATCCCCGAATAGCTGACGCGCGACGGCGAGATGCCGAGGGCCTGCGCCAGCGACGCCTTTGCCCGCTCGGCGTCTCGGGCCACGGACTCCTGCGGCTTGGACCGGTACTCCCTGGCCAGAAAGAAGTCGACCTGCTGCACCATCAGCCCACGCCAGCGGGTCAGGGCCGGCGGGAAAACCCGCAGATCTCGAGCGCAGCCGGCGAAGGCGGAGAGGCGATCGAGCAGGCCGCCCTCCAGAGCCGCCTCGCCCACGACGGTCCAGAAAAAGAGGTCGCGCGGTGGGGCGGCAGCAAGCTTAAGCGCCGCGGCGGCCTCCGCGAGGTGCGGGGACGCCGGGTCGACCCCCATCCGGAGCGAGAGGACGCGCCCGCGGGCCGCGCGGGCCAGCGCCGCGAACGCTTCGAGAGCCAGAGGGGGTGGCAACCCGTTTAGATCTGCCTCGCCCTCAGACGGGGTAGGGGCGGGGCGGGGTGGAGCGGGCAAAGGCGCACAGACGCTCAGCTCCAGGCCGGGAAGGGAAGGCGACCGCTCGAGGGCAGTCGCAAGGCCGTAGAATACTTGGATCGCCGTAGAATGGCTCAGCTTGCCTGCCCCGCGCGCGTTCTTAGACGGGGCGGGGCGGGGCGGAGCGCGGCGCGGAGCCTACCGAAGTTCAGCGCGAGGTAGGCGAGGGACGGAGACCGCTCGAGGGCAGCCGCGAGGCCGGCGAGGCGGGCGGCGAGCGACGCGGAGCCGGCATCATTCTCAGGGCCAACAAGCTTGAACAGTGGCCCCAGGCTTCGGAGCGCCGGGCAGGACCCCAGAGCAGCCAGATCGTCCTCTCCCACATCCGGGTCCAGCTGCGGCGCGGGCGGGAGAATTGAGGCGGGACGCACGGGCGGGCGGGGGCGGAACAGGGCGGGCGGGCGGACTTGGAAGTAAAGGGCTGTGAGACGCTCGAGGGCTGCGAGGCGCGGTAGGGCGCGCAGAGCGGCCCCGGAGAGCGGACAGCCGGGCCGCCCCTGAAACCACAGCCTGCTCGTTGTCAGGCGAGGAAAGGGAAACGAGACTTCAATTGCGTGCGCACTCTTTGAGGGAACGCGCCGCGGGGCCGGAGGCGAGGCCCTCGAGCAGAGATTCGATGGCCAGACGCTCTGGTACATCAGAATTGGTTTCTCCCACGTGTAGAACCTCCAGGGAACGCAGGGCGGCTAGTTTTCCAGCGGCCTCAACGCTAAGATAACCGGCTTCGACCTGCCGTGAGGAGGAGAAGTTCTTAGCACACACCACGAGCGAGAACGCGCGCGAGGGCGCGGAGGGGAGCGCGGACCCGCTTGAGGCGCGGGAGGCAACGGGCGATCGCGCCCGCCGCCTGCCCGTCGACGCACCAGTAGGCTGGGATGGAGAGGTTCTCCAAGTTGGGGAAAGGGCGGAGAAGAGGCTCCAGGTGGGGAAGCTTGCCGAAGCCTGCATGCGCTGAAGAAGCCGCGTTTATGTACCGAAGGCTTAAGCTGCGGAGCGCGGGACAGACGGAGGAGCCCCGCGGCACGAGGGCGCCGAGCACTTCGCTGAAGTAGAAGCTCTCGAGCTCGTCGGCGCCGCCGCTGACGAAAAAGCGGTGGAAGACGACGCGTACGTCGTCGAGCGCGCCGCTCGCCATCACGAACGCCTCCACGAGAGAGCAAGCGATCTGGTTCCAGCTCGCCATCTTCTTTACATCTGATCCTTCGGGCTCTCGCATCTCCAGGCACAGCGACGCGCCGCGAGAGACGTGTATCCACCGCCCGCTCGAGTTCGCTCCGCGGTTCTCGCCGTCAGCTTCGATCAAAAGACGCTCGAGGCACTTTGCGCCCTCCACACTGGACGCGCTGACGACCACCCGGCTCCAGAGCACAGCCTCGGCCGCCGCGCGCCAGCGCTTGCAGACCGCACGCGCGGCGGCTGCTGCTTGCAGGCCGATGCTCTCAAAGATTTGAGAGAGGAGCGCGTCCGGCAGCTGGTCAAATGGCGACGACTGTGCCGTGGCGGCCAAGTCGAGCGCCAGCGTCTCTCCCTCGCTCGCCGGCATCGCGTGCGCAGAACCGATCGCCGCACGCGCTGAACGCGACACTACAAGTCTGCAACTGCGACGGAGGCTGGCGGAGCAAGCGCAGCAGCTTCAAGCGCAGCTTGAAGCGCTGGCTGCTGGGGTACGCAGATCCAAACGCATCATGTTCCAGGTCGCCGCGAGCCGCTCCGCGGCGCCGTCGTCCCACGGTGCCACGAGCCAGCCCCAACGACCCAAATGCAAGCGCGCCGCCGCAGCCGCCGCGCGCAGCTGGCTCGGCAGCCCCGCGCAGCTCTCGTGGTCGGCCTGCGTGGCGGCCCATGGTCCAGTTCGTTCGGTGGCACCGGCGCGCGCACATGTCGTCGCGGCGGGCGATTCGCGCTTCGCAAGTCACGCCTGCTCGCAGGTCGCGTTTCCAGGGTCGTGCGAGTACGCTTGCTGTTTTGACGGGACAGAGCCGTTGCGGCGACACCGCCTCAGCGGCCGCCGGCACGCGTCAGGTGCGGCCCGGCCTCAAGATCTAACGGGTGCGCCCGTCCCGTAGTCGCCGCGGCGTGCGCTTCTGACGCCTTTGGAGAGGTCCGGAAGGCAAGCTGCGGGCGGGAGCGGTCGGGGCGTCCACGGGGGCCGGTCCCTGAGCTCGAGCGGGCGCCGGCGTGGCGGGCGGGCGGGACCTATGCGGCCGCCGCGCGCTCATGACAGCTGCTCAGCGGCTTTCCTCGTGCACACCGGTGCGCTTGCAGCCTGCCCCACCGCCACCCGTTCTCCCCTGCCGTCGCTGACGCCCGCCCGGCCAGCGTTTTCGGTGTACCCCTCCACGGCGGCCCCGCAGGGACCCGCCGGCCTCGCCGTCGGACTCGCCGTGTCGCCCCCGTTCCAAAGAGGTGCGGCACGCCGGGGCGCGGCGTGATAAGATAGGGTACCCCCCCTCGCCCCCGACGCCGACCTTCGCCCCAGGACCCCGTTAAACTTCCCCCCGCCCCTCTCGAGCGTGGCGAATCCGATGGTGCGCCTCTCGCGGGCCGCCGGCGCGCGCTCGACAAGATCTCACGCACCCCGCCGGCCCTTCGCTCAGGTACCCCCGAGCTTTTGGGGCCGGCGCCTGCGCCGTCGGAGCGCGGCCGGCCACCTTTAGCGCGGCGTTGGACTTCGCCGCCATAGGCGCGTGCGGCCTGCTGGCGGCATCCGTAGTACGTGTTCTCGCTCCGCTCAGCCGGGCCAGTCCGCGGCCACGGGGGCTTCCCCCTCCTCCTCCCCCCCCTCCCCCTCCGTGCCGCTTGGAGACCGCCCGGCTGGCCCCGAGCTGCCCCCGCCGGTCCTTCCTCGACCTGGCGCCCGGTTAGGTATGTGCCTCCGCCCTCCGCCCTTTGGGGCCGCCTGGCCGCAACGAGTGGCTCCCACCCCCCCGGCCCTCCCCCGACCTGCCGCCCGGCCGCACGACCCCCGCCGGCCTCCTCTTCCGCCCCGCGGCTCCGGTCGCTCCTCCGATCCCGCTTCGAGGCCGCCTGGCCGCCCCCGCCCCCGCGTGGCCCTGCTGGCCCTCCCCCAGCCTGGCGCCCGGCGGCCACCCCGGCTGTCCCCCGCGCGCCTGCCCTTCCATCAGGCTTGTGTACACGTATTAACATTGTATAATCCGAAGGCTTTTTCGCAGGGCATCTGCCAAGTAGAGCTACGGAGACCCGAGAAGACAGAGACGACTCAGGGGCAGGGGAGCTGCCTCGGGCAGAGGCACAGTACTAGTCGCCTACCCCCCAAGTACCTCGCTGTACCTCGCAACTGCCGACGGCATTATCCCCATGAACCTGACGCACGACGCGGGGATGCCGAGGGCCCCCCTCAGCGAGGCCGTCACCCGCTCAGTGTCTCGATGCGTCGACTCCTGCGGCTTGGACCGGAACTCCCTGGCCAGGCCGAAATTAACCTGCTGCAACATCAGCCCACGCTAGCTTTAGCGGGACAGAGCTGGCAGGCCGGGCGGACCTGCAGGTCCTGGGCGCAGCCGGCGAAGGCGGAGAAGCGATCGAGCAGGCCGCCCTCCAGAGCCGCCTCACTCACGACGGTCGAAAAGGAGAGGCGGCGGAGCGGGGCGGCGACCAGCGCCGCGGCGGCCCCCGCGAGGTGCGGGGACGCCGGGTCGACTGTCATCCGGAGAGAGAGGCGCCCGCGGGCCGCGCGGGCCAGCCTCTCGAACGCCGCAAGAGCCGGTTCAGGCGGCAATCGCGCTGCCGCGTCCTTAGGATCTGAAGATGTGGAGTGCGAAAGAGGGCCGCGCACTGAGGGCCAACACGAGGTCAGCGAGGGATGGAGACCGCTCAAGGGCAGCCGCGAGGCCGGCGAGGCGGGCGGCGAGCGACGCGGATGCCGCAACGTCCATGGGCGATAGGAAGATCTTGTCCAGGCTCCTGAGCGCCGGGCACGACCCCAGAGCGGCGAGCTCGTCCTCCCCCACACTGGAATCGAGCTGCGGGCCGGGGAGAAGGGGATCGAGGCGGGTCGAGGCGGGTCGCGCGGGCGGGGGCGGGCTCGGGGCGGGGGCGGGCGAACCGTGAAGCGGGCCGCGAAGCGCTCGAGGGCGGTGAGGCGCGGTAGGGCGCGCAGATCGGCACGGGAGAGCGGACCGTCGCACACGTACAGCCTGCGGGGTGTCAGGCGCTGGTATATTAACGGGGAGCAAGATTGAAAGCGTTCGCACTCCTTGAGAGAACGCGCGGCGGGGCCGGAGGCGAGGCCCTCGAGCAGAAGTGTTGTGTCCTGCGGTTGATTGCGGAGCGTTCTGTTCACGCGCAGAACCTCCAAGGAGGGAAGGGCGGCCAGGTTCCCAGCGATACCGCTGTGCACATAGCCGATATCGACCTGCCGTGCGACGTTCGTTGTTGGCCTCGCGATCGCAGAACGCGAGCGGGCGCGCGAGGGCGCGGAGCGGAGGGGAGGCGCGGACCCGCTTGAGGCGCGGGAGGCACTGGGCGATGACGTCGGCTGAGGGCCCGTCGACGACCCAGCAGGTCAAGGAGAGACTCTCCAGGTTTGGGAAGGGGCGCAGGACGGGCTCGAGCTGGGGAAGGACGACAGCCACGAAGACGGCGACGGATCCGGGCGTGCTGGTCTCATGGGAGAAGCTGCGGAGCGCCGGACAGGCGGAGGAGCCCGGCGGCACGAGGGCGCCCAGCAGACCGCCGAAGTCGGGGACGCCCAATTCGAGACCACGTATGACGACGTCGCCGAGGCCGCCGCTCGCCGACGTGAACGCCGCCACGAGCGAGGCAGCGACCTGGAAGCAGCCGCTCGGGTACAAGCTCCAAACCAAACCTTGATAATGCTGATCACCCATGCTTGCTCCCTTGAACTGCACGCGCAGCGACGCGCCGGGAGCCACGCGAATCCATCGCCCGCCCTCGCCATCCGCTTTAACCAGAAGACGCTCGAGGCGATTCAATTTCGCTTCGCTGGACGCGCTGACGTCCACCCGGTTCCAGAGAACGGCCTCGGCCGCCGCGCGCCAGCGCTTGCAGACGGCTCGCGCGGCGGCCGCTGCTTGCAGGCCGTTGACCTCGAGGATATGTGAGAGGAGCGCTTCGGGCAGCCGGTCGAATGGCGACGACCTCGCCGCGGCGGTCAAGTCGGGCGCCGGCGCCTCTCCCCCGCTCGCCGGCATCGCGTGCGCAGAACCGATCGCCTCACGCGCTGAACGCGACACAACAAGCCTGCAAATGCGAGCGAGGCTGGCGGGAGCAAGCGCAGCAGCTTGAAGCGCTTTGCTGGGGTACGCAGAATCAACCGCATCATGTTCCAGGTCGCCTTGAGCCAGCCCCTGAGTGTCCGCTCTGCGGCGCCGTCGGCCCGCGGCGCCATCTGCACCGCGAGCAAGCCCCAGCGGCCCAAGCGCGCCGCGGCAGCCGCCGCGCGCAGCTGGCTCGGCAGCCCCGCGCAGCTCTCGTGGTCGGCCTGCGTGGCGGCCCATGGTCCAGTTCGTTCGGTGGCACCGGCGCGCGTGCCGCGCGTGTTGGCGGCGGGCGAGGTCGTCGCGGCGGGCGGCATGAATCTCACGCCCCAGCTGGAGACGATCGTGGAGTCGTTCCAGATGGTCCCGGACCCGAAGATGCGGTACCGGCAGCTTCTTTTCTTCGCGAAGGAGCTCGCTGGGTGCCCCGAGGAGGTCAAGAAGGAGGAGAACAAGGTCATCGGCTGCGTCTCGCAGGTGTGGATCGTCGGCTCGCTCGACGCCGAGGGGAACGTGAGCTACGTCGGCGACTCCGACTCGGAGCTGACGAAGGGCCTCGCTGCGCTCCTCATCCGCGGCCTGAGCGGCAACAAGCCGGCCGACATCCTCCGCGTCAGCCCGGAGTTCGTCAAGGAGCTGGGCCTGAACCAGAGCCTGACGCCATCCCGCAACAACGGCTTCCTGAACATGCTCAAGCGCATGCAGCGCATCGCGGTCGAGCTCGCGGCCGGCGACGGCGGCTCCAGCAGCGGCGGCGCGGGGGCGGCGGCGGCGGCGGAGCCCGCGCCGCAGGCGGCCCAGGAGGAGGAGCAGGACGACGGCACCGTCTACTCGGCGATCCGCCGGAAGGCCCGCCCCGCCCCGCTTCGCCCGCCCCGCCCCGCTGTGCCCCGCAGCGAGCGCCGCTGACGCGCGCGGCGCGCAGCTCACGGCGGCGCTGAAGCCCGCCAAGCTCGTGATCCATGACGAGAGCGCGCAGCACGCGGGGCACGCCGGCGCCCGCGGCTACAACGGCGAGAGCCACTTCCGGTGAGCCGCGCCGCCGCTCGCAGCTAGCCCTCTGGGGCGCCGCTCGAAGTGGGCGCTGAGCGCGTCTCAGGGTCGAGGTCGTCTCTGCCGAGTTCGAGGGCAAGAACGCCGTGGCGCGGCAGCGGATGGTCTACCAGGTACGCTCGGCGGAGGATGCTTAAGATGGATGATTAGGGGTTCAAGATAGAAGATCTAAGGATTCTCGCCCTCGAATCTCACCCTCTTGCGCCAGGTCCTCGCGGACGAGATGCGGGAGCGGATCCACGCCCTCGCCCTCTCCACCAAGACCCCCGCCGAAGCTGCGTAGTCCCGGGTACAGCGAGAGCCTCGGGCTCGGCTTGGTCACGAGCTTGAGCTTCAAGGCTTCGACTCTGATTCAGTGAATAATAACATAGCACATGATACGTTTCTGCATGGGACCTTACTGCCTGTCGGGGAGAGAGGGAAGCGGGCCCGGGGGCTGTACATGGGCCGGGGGGTACCGGAGAGAAAGGAGGAGGAAGGCTAGGGGCCGGGCGGCTAGGCGGCTAGGCGGCGACGGACTGGGGCCGGGGGAGAGAGTCGGCGGGGTCCACGATGACGTACCCGTCGGCGTCTACGGGCAGCGGGGCCGCCTGGGCAGCGCCCCTCTGGAGGGCGTGGCCCCGGCCCGCTCGCGGGGCGGGCGCCAGGACGCCCTTGAGGCCCGCGGGAGAGCTCGAGGCCGCCCCGTTCTGGAGCTCCGAGGCGGAGGGGGAGAAGAGGGGGACGGGTACGCCCGAGACGAGCGCGCCCTCCACCGCCGCCTTCGCGATCTGCGTACCCGGCTCAGGGGGGTACTCGCGTCGCGTCGGGGCCGGAGGGGTACGCGCCTTCTGCACGATGAGGGGCTGGAACCCGGCGACGAGATTCTGGAACCAGAGGGGGATCCAACCTGATGGGGGGTACACAATCAGATAACGCGCGAGGGGGGTACTAGGTATCCTCGCACCCTTGAAGTCGGCGTGGGAGATGAAAGTGACTGCGGAGACGGAGCCGAAGGGTTTGATCACGAAGCCAGTCTGGAAGACCTCCGCACGTACGACGCCCTGCGCGAGCCGCGGCGCTCAGCGGCGCGATGGCGCGGACGAGCGCGGGCGAGGCGGGCGGCGGGTCCGACCTCTTCCTCGGGCACCAGGTGGTCCGCCTCATCGGGCGGCAGGCTCTTGCAGAAGATGACGTACGTGTCGCTTTCGGGGTAGTGCCGGTACGTCTGCAGCGTCACCTGCGCCGCGCCTTCAGCGGCGCTCAAAGCGGCGCGCTCGGTCCGCGAAACGAACCATATCTCGTGCTGCAACGGGGAAGCGGCCGGCGTACTTCGTGTAGACGTAGCGCGTGTGCGGATCGACCGTCTTCACGACCGAGGCCTCCTCCAGATTGCGGGACCATTCTTTCCACCGCGTCGGCTGCCACGCAATCGGAAAGACTGCGCGGGGACGAGTCGAGGCCGGCCGCGCGGGGCGAAGCGGCGCGGCGGCCGCAGGGCGTCTAAATTCATGTCACCGCGCCGCGGCCGCGCGGCGGCGGCGGCGTGGCGAGTGCGTGAGGACGGCGCGAGGCTCAATTACCTCGCTCGGGGCACGCCTGGGCGACGCCGACGCCGCGCACGCATGTGAGTGAGCTGGATTGCTCCTCGACGTCTATTCTTCTGGACGTGAGGACGCCCCGGCGCTCCCCGGTCTCCTGCCACGCCGTCGCGTCCTCCGCCAGCCTCCTGAACCGCTCGATCTCGCCCTCCATTGCAGCGCCGCGCTGTCCGCTGCTCGTTGTGCGACAGGTAGTTGAGCGCCTCGACTTTTTTTTGCACCGGGGTAGAGGCGTGCCGGCGCGAACCACCTCGCTCGAGGGTAGATCGCGAGGTTCCTCGGACGCCGCGAGCGCGGCCATGGACCTCGAGGTTGCGATTCGGACAGTGCTGGGGGCGCCGCACTGGTCGCCGCAGCTCGTGCACCAGGCCTTGAAGGAGCTGCGATCGCTCGCACTCCCCGGCGGCACATTCCTCATCCGGAGCTGCGAACCCCAGCTCTTCCCGGCCCTCGAAGCGCTCCTGCACGACACGCGCTTCGCGGGGCGCGCCGATGCCGCGGCGGCGCTGGGGACCTGTGGCGCGGCGCTCCAGTACGAGAGCTACCGATTCGTGGCGTGGCTCGTGGAGGCCACGAAGCGCTCGCCGTTCGCACGCAATCTCTACCTCGCCGCCCTGCGCGAGGTGCGCTCTCCCGCCCCAGCCCGCCCCGACGAGCGCGCCGCGGCTCACGCCCATCCGCGCCGCGCGCCAGTTCATCGAGGTGTGCGACGAGCGGTGGATGCAGCCGCAGCTCGGCACGCTCAGCGCGGCGATCGACGGGATGCTCGGCGAGTTCGAGGAGTACGAGCTCCTCCCGAGCCTCTTCGCCTGCCTGCGGGGCCTGGCCGCCCGCTTCCCCGCCCGCGTCGCCGAGCGGCTGGACGCCCACTGCGAGCTGCTCTTCTCGTGGCTCCTGGACCCGCGCACGCCGCCCCGCCTCGCCCGCGGGGTACTGGACGGCCTCCCCTCCCTCGGGCGCTCCGTCTGGGGCGAGCACGTGCAGTACGCGTCGGCCCTCGCCGCCCGCCTCCTCTCCGATCTCGAGGCCTCCGCCGCCCCGCCCGCCCGCCGCGCCCCGGGCTCCGCCTCTGGCCCGAACGCCTCGCCGACCCCCCCCGGGGCCCCGCCCGATGCTCGGGACCTCGCCCCGGCCCACATTCTCATGCGCGCCGTCGCGAGCCTCGCGGCGGCCGTCGGGCCGGCCCTCCTGCTGCCCGTGCGGGGCGGCGATCCCGCCCTCCTCCCCCGGGCCGTCGAGGCCGTCCGCCGCGCCGCCGCCGCCCCCGCCACCCGCGACCGCGACGCCCCTTCCGAAGGTCCGCTCCGCGCCGCTCGACTCGCGAAGCTACGCCTCGCTTCGGCTGACGGGGGCGCAGCGGGCCGGGCGCTGGCGGCCCTGGCCGAGGCCCTGGGCCCCGCGTTCGCCCCGCAGTACCCCACGGCCGCCGCCTGCCTCCTCGCGCCCCTCTCCGAACCGGCGGCGGCTTTGGCGGCCTCCTCCTCCTCCGGCGGCCTGCCCGCCTCCACCTCCGCCTCCTCCGCCTCGGCGCCCCACCCCGCTGTGCTGGCCTCGCCCTCGGGGGCCGGCGGGCCCCTCGACGGCGCCCGCGCCGCCGCCGCCCTCGACCTCCACTTACGGGTACGAAAATCCCTCTCCGCTCCGCTCCGTTCTTTCTGTCTGTTCCGACCCGCCCTGCAGGTCCTGAGGGCGCTGGGCCCGGCGCTTCCCGAGGCGGCGGCCTCCTCCCTCCTGGGCCCCGCCTCGCCCCTGTGGCCCCTCTGCAGCCACCCGCAGCCCCGCATCGTCTCCGCCGCCCGCGCCACCGCCTCGGCCCTCGCCGCCAGCGGCTCGCCCGAGGCCGCCCCGCGCGCCGCGGCGCTCCTGGCCGCCCGCGCCTGCTCCCCTTCGGCCCCGGATCCCGAACGCCTCGTCGCACTCGCCGCCCTCGCCGCTTCCTCTGCCCCGGACGGCCAGGCCGCCGCCGCCGGCCCCTCGCCGCCGCCGCCGCCCGCCTCGCGGCCCTCGCCTCCGGCGCCCCCGACGCACCGGAAGGTTCCGCTACCCCCGCCGCTCCCTCATCATCCTCCGAGCCGCAGGGCTCCTCTACCCCACGCGCCGTCGCCCCCCTTCGCCCCGCGGGTCCCCGCGGGCTCCTCGGAGCCGCCTCCCCCGCCCCGGCGCCCTCACTCCCCGCCTCCCCGCCCCCCCGCCCCGCCGCGTCCCCCTCCCGCAGCCCTACCCCCGCCGCTCCTCCCCCCCCGTCTTCCCCCCCCGCGAGCGCGGCGGTCCGCCTGGCCTCTCTTCGCGTCCTCCTCCTATCCCTGTACCCCGCCGCGTCCCGCGCCTGCTCCCAGGACCCCGAGGCGGCTTCCGCCCTCGCGCGCGCCGCGGAGGGCGCCGCCGCCGCCGCCCTCGCCGCCTCCGCCTCCTCCGCGGCCAAGCTCACGGCTCTTCAGTTTCTCGAGGGCCCTTCCTCCGCGCCGGCGGCGCCGGCCCCGCTCCTCGCCGCCGCCGCCCGCCTCGCCTCGTCGGACCCGGAGGCATCCGTCCGCGCCCGCGCCGCATCCCTCCTCGCCGCCCTCGCCGCCCGCGGCGCCCTCCCGCCCCGCCTCGCCTCCCGCGCCGCCCGCGCCGCGCTCCTCGGGTGCGATTTTGTTCGCCCTTCCCGTACCCCCCTTCTTCGCCGAACTTCGTGCGCAGGCTCCTGGACTCGGACGCGGCGGCGCGCTCGGCGAACGAAGCGCTCCTCGCGGCGCTGGCGGCGTGCGCGGCCGCCGCGCTCGCCTCGCCGCGGCCCGGCGGGCCGACGGGGAAGGGCCCTGGTGGCGCCGCCCCCTCCTGGCCCTCCCGTGGGCCCAGCCCCTTCGCCCCGCCTACGTCCACCGCGCCCTCGCCGCCCTCCGCCCCGCCTCCGCCTCGGCCTCCGCCGCCGCCTCTGCTCCGTCTCTCGTCTCGGCCCTCTACCGTCCCTACCGCTCCGCCCGCGCCCTCGCCGCCGCCGCCGCCGCGTCGCCCCGGCCGAGGGCCCCGCCCTCTCGGCCCTCGGCCCCGCGGGGCGCGCCTCGCGCGACGCGGGGGAGTTCTGGGCCTCCTGGGAGCTCGCGCGCGCGCTCGTCGCCAACCGCCTGCGTACCCCCGCACGGCGGCGCGCCCGGGGCCGGCCCGGCGGAGACGCTCGAGGCGCTGGAACGGGCCCTGGCGGCCCTGGCCGAGGGCAGCGCCCACGCAGAGGGGGGGGAGGCCGCGCAGCAGCAGCCTGTACCCTCCTCGCCCTCGCCCCCGCCCCCGCCTTCGCCCGAGGAGGAGGAGGCGCCGGCGGGCCCCGGGGCCCCCGCGCCGCTGGAGGCGGCCAGCGAGGCGGCGCTGCGGGGCCGGCGCCTGCTGCAGGCCCTCGACGCCCTCGAGAAGCAGGCGCGTGAAGCGTACCCCTCCCCTCGCGAGCGAGCGAGCGAGCGAGCCCTTCCCTCCTTCCGTCGTGTAGATAGAATCCATCAGACGTTGCTCACGCTGCTCACGCCCGCCTCCACCCTCAGATTAGATTGTTAGAGTGTTAGAGTGTGAGATTAGACGGGGAGAGATCGTTCCCCTTGCGCCGCTCGCTCACGCCCGCCCTCTCCGCCCCCGCAGGTGTACAACGCGTGCGAGGGGAGCTTCTTCCTGGCGCCGGCGCCCGCCTCTGCTGTCCAGTTCTTCCGCTCCAACCGCAAGGTGACAGGGGCCACACATCTTAGGCTTCCGGTAGAGATATAGGCGATAAGAGTGATGAGGCGATAAGAGCTCTAGCATACAAGCATAGGAGCTCTAGGAGCTCTAGGCAAAGGACACCCAGTGCTAGGTAAAGGTAAGGGTGATAAGGCGATAAGAGCTTCCGCTCCAACCGTAAGGTGATAGGAGCTACACATATCTCCTTTTATGTTTGTTACTATTGGACCTTCACGATGACATCTTTTGATCTTCGTTTAAATTTGATCTGCCGCTCTGATTAGGCTTCCGGCTAGCTTGGAGAGCGCTTGGCCCATGAGCTCAAACCTTGCAATGTCCAGCTCTACATTCGAAGTCTAGCTCTCGCGTCCAGCCTACGTCTTGCGCTCTAGACCTGTTTCTTCTCTTCTGACTCTCGCCTGCCCCCCTCAGGTCTGCGACGACTGGTTCGCGCGGATGCGCCCGCACGCGCTGGCGGCCGCGGCGTCCGCCGGCGCCCACGCGCACGCGGCGCGGCACGGCGCCCTCCGCGCCGCCGCCGCCCTAGCCTCCCTGCGCCGCTCGGCCTCGGCCGACCCCGCCGCCTCCTCGCGGGCCCTGCTCGAGGTCGAGGCCGTCCTTCTCCAGGCGCGCCCTTTACATCTCTCCAAAGCCTCTCTTCTCTTCTCCCTTCTCTCTTCTCAACGCGAGCGCAGCTGGGCCCCGCGCTGGTCGCCCTCAGGGAACCCGACGCCCTCCGGGGCCTCGCGGCGGCCCTCTCGGCGGCTTCGGCGGCCTCGTCGGCTTCCTCCTCCTCTTCTTCGACCCCTTCTGCGGAGGCGCTGGAGGCGGTGCTGCGGGGCATGGCGATGCAGGCGGACGCGCGCCACGAGGACGCCGCGGGGGCCTTTTTAGAGTGCGCTCATTTGATCCTTGTTATCCTTCCTATATTATCCTTCCCCCTCTATCTTCTATCTTTCTTTATCGTGTTCTTCTAGTGAGCCCTTGCTCTCGCTCTCTAGTGACGCCGCGGGGGCCTTTTTAGAGTGCGCTCATTTGATCCTTGTTATCCTTCCTGTATTATCCTTCTTCTTCTATCTTCTATCTTTCTTTATCGTATCTTTCGATCTAATCTTAGCGGCCGCGGGGGCATTCCTCGAGTGAACCTTCGCTCTCATCCTCCTTATCTCTATCTGCTGTTCTCTCTATCTTCTCCCTTCTATCCTCTACTCACTCTCCGCAGGATCGTCGCCTCGGCCGCGGGCCCCGGATCCGCCTCCGACCCCGCCTCCGCCTCTGGCCCCGGTGCGGGCGCGGGCGCGGGGACGGTGCGGGCGGCGGTGGACGGCCTCACGGAGTGCTACCTCGCCCTCGCCGACTGGGAGTCCATGGACCAGGCGCGGCCCCTCCCAAGCTCTGCCTAGCTCCGCCTTGTGTTCCGCCTAGCTTCGCCAGCTTAGATCCGCTCAGAATTACGACCAGGCGCGGTCAGCCCCCCAGCTCAAACTCGCTTAGTCCTCTAGTTGGCTCTCAGCCTAAATTCACTCCGCCACCAGGCGCGGCCCCTCCCAAGCTCTGCCTAGCTCCGCCTAGCTCTGCCAGCTTAGATCCGCTTTGAGCTTCGATCCGCTTCCCCTCCCGCTCAGCCAGAGTTGGCTTCCAGCTTAGATTCGTTCAGCCTCCAGCCCTCCGGCTCCCTCGCTCACTCTCTCTGCCTTCCGCAGGCGCTGGCGGCCCTCTCGCAGTGGCGCGCGGACCACGAGCGGCGCGGGACGCCCCTACGCTCCGCCCTGCAGGTCCGCATGCGCGCGCCGAAACTTCGTGAAACTTCAGCGTGAAACTGACAGTTTCCCTCGCCCTCGACAGTCGGTGGACTTCAGCGGGATCCGCGCCCTCTCGCGCTTCGACTACGGGGACCTCCCGGGGGCCCTCTCGTACCTCTCGGGCCCCGCGGGGGGGCCGGGGGCCCCCGCCCGCCCCGCCGCCCCCGCGCCCCGCGCCGAGCGGCTCCTCCTTCGGTCCCTCGCGGCCCCCGCCGGCCCCGAGCGGGCCCGGCTGCTGGAGGAGGCCCGCGGCGTGCTGCGCGCCGCCCTCGCCGCCGCCGCCGCCGACTGCCCCCGCGAGGCGCCCCCGCTCCTCGTCCAGCTCCACTGCGCCGCCGCCGCCTCCGCCGCCTCCGCCGCCGCGCAGGGCCCCGCCGCCGGCTCCGCCGGCCACTCCTCCGCCCCTTCCGCCTCCGTACCCGGCGGCTCGTCCCCCGTCGAGGAGCTCCTGGCGGGAGGGGTACTGGACGCCGGCCTCGGGAACGCCCTCCTGCGGGCCGCCGCCTCCTCCACGGCGCCCACGCCGAGCCGCTGAGGGCGGACGCCCTCGCGGCCGCCCGCGCCGCCCGCAAGGCCGGCAACGCTCGCCTCGCGGCCCGCCTCCTCGCCGGCCCCGCCGCCGGCTCGCTGGCCGCAGCGTACGAGTCGGCGCTGGGCGCCCGCGGGGCCGACCCGCTCGACGCCGCCCGGCGCTTGGCGAGGGCGCTGAGGCCGTACGCGACGGGCCGCCCCCGCTGGACGCGGAGGAGGGCCGCGTGGCCGCCAAGTGCGCCGCCAAGCTCGCGCTCTGGGCGGCCGAGGACCCCTCGGGGGCCGTCCTCGCCGCGGCGCGACCGACGGCGTCGGCGCTGCGCGGCGGCTCGGCAGCCACGGCCGAGGCGTACGCGTGGCAGCAGCTGGAGGCGGGGACGCGGCTGGCGCCCGAGTGGCCTGGGGCCTGGCACCGCCTCGCGGCCTGGGCGGACCGCTGCGCGGCGGGGGCGCTCGAGGGCTCCGCCCCGGCGCTGGCCCCCGACGAGGAATCTCGGCTCGCGGCGCTGCTGGCGGAGGCGGGGCCGAGCACCCGCCGCCGGCCGCCGCCCTCCTCGCCCTGGGCGAGCTGGGCGAGCCGGCGGGGGACGAGGCGGCGGTCCGGCGGGCCCTCCGTGGGCCCCGGCGCCCCTCGCCGCCGGCCTCGCCGCCCTCCGCTCCGACCTGCGCGCCCGCCTCGCCGCCCCGCTCCGCGCCGCCGTCGCCGCCCACGCCCGCTTCCTCTCGCTCCCGGCGGGGGCGCCCCCTCGGCCCCGCCCCGCCGCACCGCCGCCGCCCTGCGGCTGCTCCGCGCCCTCGCGGCGTACGCCCCGCTGGACGCGGGCACACGCGAGGCCCTGGCCGCGGCGCTACCGGCCGTCCCCGCCGCCGCCTGGCTCCCCGTCCTCCCGCAGCTCTTCTCCGCCGCGGGCCACCGCGACCCCTTCGTCCGCGACCAGGTACCCCCCCGCTTCTCTCCTTTCTTTCTTAAGCTTACGGCTTAAGCTTGTTAAGCTTTCTTAAGCTTCTCTCCTTTCTTTCTTCATCTTTCTCACTTCCCTCCCGCCAGGTCCGGGCGCTGCTGCGGAGCGTGGCGGGGGCGGCCCCCGGAGCGGCCCTCTTCCCCGCCCTCGTCGCCGCCCGCCCCCCGGCCCCCTCCTCGGACCCCTCGGAGGACTCCGCCGCGGACTCGACGGCACTGGCCGCCTCGGCCGCCGCCTCTGAGGTGCGCGCCTCCAGGCCGCAGGCTGCAGGCTGCGGGCTCGTGGGCGGGCTGCAGGCGCCTTCGGTTCTAGGCGCAAGCGAGAGAATATAAGCCCGCCTAGCTTTCACTCCGAGCTTTCACTCCTAGCCTTTCCTAGAGATTCTCGCGCTCCTTCTTCTCATTTCTCACCGCCTTCGTCCCTCCCGGCAGGTGGTGGAGCAGCTGCGGCGGGAGGCGCCGCGGCTGGCCTCGGAGGGCGCGGCGCTGGTGGCCGAGGCGCAGCGGCTCGCCGTCCTGTGGGACGAGGCCTGGCTCCAGGCCCTCTCCGAGGCGAGTCAAATAACTAGGCTAGCAGAACTAGGCTAAGGACCGAAGACCCGACCGGATTGGATTAGAGGGACGCGATAAGAATCTAAAATCTAGAATCTAGCCTCCACGCCCTCTCCGAGGCCTGGCTCCAGGCCCTCTCCGAGGCAAGCGAGGGACCCGAGAAGCTTGAGAACTAGGCTTAAGAGCTTAAGCTCAAGAACCTTAGCAAAACGAATCTTAGCAGATGTGGGCTGCGAATCTAGCAGCCCTCCTCTTCCTCCTCCTAACTCCGAACCCAAGAGGCTGCTAGCAGAGCTCAGACCTCATACCTCCTCCTTCTAACTCCTAACCCAAGCAGAACTAGGCTAATCATCCAGCAGCCTTTTTTCCCCCTGGATCTCTAATAATAATAAAGAGGATCCCTACCCCTCCCTCCTCTTCCTCCTCCGCGGCTGACGGGGCGCGAGCAGGTGCAGGCGGAGGTGGCGCCGCGGGTGCGCACTATCGCCGACGAGGCCGCCCGCCTCCAGGTGCCCCCCCGCCCCGCCCCGCCCCGCCCGGCTTCCCGGACGATCGTAGAAGACGTGAAGCCGAAGACGAAGTCCCCCGAAGAGCGTAGAAGATACATAAGGCCTCCCCGCCTCCTCCCCGCCCCGCCCGCGTTCCCGCTTAGAGCCCCGCCCGCGCCCGCCCGCCCGCCCCTTTCTGAGCGGCGGCAGGCCAACACGGCCCTCTCGGAGGCGGACAAGCGGCGGCTCCTGGCGGCCAAGTACGAGGCCGTCATGCGGCCCGCCCTCGCCCCCCTCGAGCGCGCCGTGGCCGCCACCTTCGGGGCGCGCGGGGCGGGCGCCCCGCCGGGCGCCCTTCCCGAGAGCGCCCACGAGCGGGCCTTCCGGTGCGCGAGCGAGCGAACCGGGGCGTGGGCTAGTCAGGACCTGGATCTGGATACCCCGCCTTCCTCTCCCTCCCCTCTCTCCCTCCCTCGGATCTGGCGTGGGATAGCGCCCGGGGCGCGCCTAAGGGATCCGGATCTAGATCGTCCGCCTTTCTCTAGAACCGGGATCTAGATCGCCCATTTCCTCTTCCTCTCCTCTATATTCTAGAATTCTACCTACATATACGCCCCCCGGGCGCGGCTATTCTATATTCTCGGATCTAGATCGCCCGCCTTTCTCTCTCCAGGGCGCCTCACGACGGGGCGCGCAGGAACGGGCACGGGGCGGCCGTCCTCCGCGCCGCCGAGTGCCTCCGGCGCCCCGCGGACCCCGGCGACGCGGCGGCCGCCTACGCGCCCCTGCGGGAGGCCACCGCGGCCCTCTCGCGGGCCGTCAAGGCCGCCCAGGGCTCCCCCCTCAGGCTCCAGGTGCGGGGCTCAAGACCCTAACATTAGATCTAAGATGTTCCTATCGAAACGGTCTCGATCCTATTAGTTACACCTCCCCCTTCCGTTATCTCATCCCTCTCCCTCCGCAGGACGTGGCGCCCGGGCTGGCGGCGCTGCGCGGCTCGGCGCTCCCGCTCCCGGCCTGGCCTCGGAGTGGGCGCCCGAGGCGGCCCCCGAGGCCGCCGCGGGGCCCGACGCGGGGGCGGCGCCCACCCTCCTTTCCTTCCAGGACGAAGTGCGCATCTAGGATAGAAGCAGTTCATTAGGGCGGGAGCTGGGGTACCCCCGCTCCACACCTCTCCTCTCCTCTCATCTACTCCTTCTTCACTCCCCGCCTGGGAGGGCTAGAGCGTTCAGTCGGGTTAGTTGGGGCGGGTTAGTTGCGGGCGCTCCTCTCTTCGTTCCTCTTCCGCTTCCCCGACACTTCTAGAAGTTCATTAGGGTAGCAGCTGGGGTACCTCCGCTCTCCGCTCTCCTCTGCCCTCAGCTGAACGACTTCCCCCCCCCCCCCCCCGCTTCTCCGCCCCCGTTCTCACGCCCGCTCCCCCCCCTCGCCCCGCGCAGGTGGCGGTGCTGCCGTCGAAGACGCGTCCGAAGCGCCTCGCGGCGCGCGGCAGCGACGGACGCCCCTACGCCTACCTCGCCAAGGTCCCCCCCGCCCCGCCCCGCCCCCGCCCCCGTCTATCCAGTCCATTCGTATATGACCCTGACCCTGACCCTGGACCTGACCCCGCTCCCCCCCCCCCCCCCCCCCCCCCCCAGGGCCTGGAGGACCTGCGGCTGGACGCGCGCGTGATGCAATTCCACCGCCACGCGAACCGCCTCGCCGTTGCCGACCGGTCCCCTCCCCCGCTCGGATCAAATCTCCTCTCCTCTGAGCCGAGCCCCTCTCAGGCGGGGCCGGGTGCGGCGCCTGCGGGTGCGGCACTACGCGGTGGTGCCCCTCGGCGAGACCGGCGGCCTCATCCAGGTGCGAAGAATGGTGGGAAAGCAGGACAGGATTGGATGGGAATCGCCCGACCTCATCCACCCTCGCTTGTACTCGGATAGGACGGGGTGGGAGGATAAGGGTTGGGGGTACATAGAACGCTTTCCTACATAGAACCCTTTCCTCCCACGCGCCCCGTGCGCCCTCTTCTCGCGCCCTCTCTGACACCCCTCTTCGCCCCCGGGCAGTGGGTGGACCACGCGGTGCCGCTGTACGCCCTCTACCGCCACTGGCAGCAGCGCCAGGCCGCCGCCCGCGGCGAGGCCGGGCCCCCGCCCCGCCCCACCGACCTCTTCTACTCCAAGGTGATGTGATATGATGCGATATGATGTGATCCGATCTGATATGATCTGATTCTTCGCAGCTCATGCCGGCGCTGCAAGAGGCCGGGATCGTCCCCGCGGGGGGCGCCGCCCCGCCCCCGCCCCGCTCCAAGTGGCCCCCCGAGGTCCTCCGCCGCGTCTACGGCGAGCTCGTCGCCGGTACCCCCCGCGACCTCCTCTCCAAGGAGCTCTGGTGCTCCTCCCCGACCCCGGGTACTCGATTCTTCCTTTCTTTCTCTTTGCTTTCTTCTTCTGAAAGCCCGCAGGGGAGTGGTGGGAGCGGCAGCAGTCCTTCGCGCGCTCCGCCGCGGCGGCCTCCGTCGTCGGCTACGTCCTCGGAATCGGTACCCCCCGCTCCCTTCTTCCCCTTCCCCCCCACCCTTTGATTCATCCCCCCACCCCCCGTACAGGGGACCGCCACCTCGACAACGTCCTCCTGGATGCCTCCACGGCCGAGGCGGGCCTACCCCCCTCCTCTCTCTTCCCCCCCTTCTTCTGAATCCCTTCGTTCGCAGGTGGTGCACATCGACCACTCCGTCTGCTTCGAGAAGGGCGCCCGCCTCCGCGTGCCCGAGCTCGTACCCTTCCGCCTCACCCACGTACCCCCCCCTCCCCCCTCCCCCTGCCCCTCGCCCTGCCCCCCCTCATCGACCCGACCCGCAGACGATGGCGCACGCGATGGGCGTCGGCGGGGTTGAGGGCGCCTTCCGCGGGGCCTGCGAGGTGGCCCTCTCGGCGCTGCGCGCGGGGCGCGAGGGCGCCGAGGCGCTCGTGGAGGCCTTCGTCGGGGAGCCCTTCGTCGCGGAGGCGCTGCGCCGCGCCCCGGCCCCCCGCCGCCGCGTCCGCCCCATCCCTTCTCTCCCCGCCCTTCGCCTTGGCCTTAGCCAGCCTTAACGTTCTCTCTTCCCTTGGCCTTAGCGTTCTTAGCGTTCTCTCTCTCCCGCCCGCTCCGTCTTGTTCTGGCCTGACGCACGGACAGGCGCTGGAGGCGTCGGTGGCGGCGGCGCTCCTCGCCTCCCGCATCGACGAGCTGCGGCCGCCCCTCCTCGTCCGCCCCCCCGCCCGCCACGCTGCCCCCTTCTTCTCTCTCACGCGCTTCCTCGCGCCTCCCCACCTCCTCGCGCAGGGGGCGCAGGCGGGGCTATCAAACGCGCTCCCCGCGCTCCGGGCGATCGCGGGGGACTTCGCCCTCGCCGCCCGCGACCTCGCCACCGTCCGCCACGCCGCCGCCCTCGCCCAGGTCCGCCGCCCCCGCGCTCGATTCAATGATTTCGTGTGCCTGGCTTTCCTTTATGAAGCGGGATATAGCTTCTCTAGCTTGGCTTTGCTCCTTGATAAAGCTTTGTCCCCCCGCCCGCCCGCCCGCTCGCCCGCCCCCGCGCTCGATTTCACGTGCCTGGCTTTCCTTCGCTAGCTTAGCTTTGCTCCTTGATAAAGCTGGATATATGGATTTACTAGCTTGGCTCAGCTTAGCCCTGAGCTCTCCTCGGCAGGCGCGGGCGGACGCGGCGGCGGCAGAGGTGGCGGCGGCGGGGGCGGCGGAGGCGGAGGCGCGCGGGGCGCTGGGCGCGACGTCGGCGCAGGCGGCGGCGGCGCGCGAGGCGGCGGCGCGGGCGGCGGCCGACGCGGGGCGCGTCGCGGCCGAGGCGGCGGCGGCGGCGGACGAGGAGGAGGCGGCGTTCGCGGCGCTGGAGGCCGCGAACGAAGTGGGGGGGAGGGGAGGGGGAAGGGGAGCTGGGGGCGGCGCTGGCGGCGGTGCGGGGGGCGCTGCTGGGGGCCTCGGGGGCCCGCCGCGGCCCCTCGCGCCCCTGGGCCGAGGCCTTGGCCGCCTGCGCCGCCGCCGGCCTCGAGGCCGACGCGGAGGGCGCCCTCGCCCGCGCCGCCGCCGAGGCCGCCCGGGGCCCGCCCGGCGTCCCCGACGCCCCGTCCCTCGCGGCGCTCGAGGCGGCGGCGGAGGCGGCGGAGGCAGCGGCGCTGCGGGCGCGCGAGGCGGAGGCGCCGGCGCGGCAGCGGGCAGCGGAGGCGTCGGCGGCGGCCGAGGGCGCCGCGGAGGCCTTCCGAGGGACGGGCGGGCCGGCCGGCGCGCCGCGGCCGTCGACCTGCTCGGGGCCCTCGCGCGCGCGGCCGAGGCCGCCGCGGCGCTCGGGCCGCCGGCGGCGGCGGCGGCGCAGCCGTCGCCGCCGGAGCTGCGGGCGCTGCCGCCGGCGCCGCTCGCCGCAGCGGCGCTCAGCGGAGACGAGCGCGAGGCGCTCGCGTGGCTCCTGCGGCGCGAGGCGGGCCAGGAGGAGCCCGCGCTGGCCCCGCCCGGACCCGAGGCCTTCGAATTTGGCGCGGTCGAGGCGCTGGGGGCGGCGGCGGCGGCAGGGGACTC
Source organism: Cyanophora paradoxa (assembly GCA_004431415.1). Lineage (NCBI taxonomy): Eukaryota > Glaucocystophyceae > Cyanophorales > Cyanophoraceae > Cyanophora > Cyanophora paradoxa. The sequence goes on from QPMI01000015.1 coordinate 130,215, forward strand.
CCTGGGCTCGCTGTTGGGCCTGGGGCCCGAGGGTCGGCCCCGCGCGGTCCTGCGGGCGGCGGCGGCCCTTGCGGAGGAGCTGAGCGACGCCCCGCGGGGCTGCGGAGGCTGCTGGAGGCGCCGCTCCTGCGGGCCGACCTCTGCGGCGATCCCGCGCCGCCCGCCGCCGCGCCGCCCTCGCGCGCCTCGCGGCGGCGGCCGAGCGGGCGGCGGGGCGCGCGGCGGCGGCGCGGCGGCGGCTGCGGGGCCTGCGGGCGCTCGGGGCGCGGCCGGAGGGCGAGCTGCTGGTGCCCCTGCTGGGCGCGCTGGAGCGGGCGGAGGCGCGGCTGGAGCGGGAGGAGGACCTCGAGTGGGAGGAGCGCGAGGAGGCCTCCGAGCGCGCCGACGCCGTGCGCCGGCCCCGGCCCCGCCCGGCCGCCCTCGAACTCTGCCGTTTCGCTGATTTGATTGCAGGCCGCCCGCGCCGTGAGCGCGCTGGAGGCGGCCCGGCGCTGCTTCCCGCGGCCGGCGCCGCAGGATGAGGATGAGGAGGTGGAGGCGCAGGAGCCGCCGGCGCCGCCGCCGCCGCCGGCGCCGCAGTCGGAGCCCGAGCCGTGCGGCGAGGCGCGGGCGCTGGCGGAGGAGGAGGCGGCGGCGCGGGCGGAGCTGGCGGCGGCGCGCGGGAGGTGGCGGGGCTGGCGGGGCGGGGCGGGTGGGGGCCCCTGGCCGCCGCCGACGCCGCCCTCCGCGCCCTCGAGGCCCGCCGCGCCGACCTCGCACGCGCCGCCCGCGACCAGGCCCGCCCCTCCGCCCCCTCCGCCCCCTCCGCCCCCGCCTCTGACTCCGCCGCACCGCAGCTTCCGGAGCCGGCGGCGGCTGACGAGGACGGGGACGAGGACGAGTTCCTCGCCCCCGCCTCGCCTGCCTCGCCGCGCTGCTGGCGCCGCCGCCGCCGCCCGCGGCCAAGGCCGACGGGACCCCGCCGGCCCCGCACGCCGCCCTCGCCGCGTACTCCGCCGCCCTCGCCGCGCGCTCCCTCGCCCCGGCCGCCCTCTCCGCTCTCCACGCCGTGCGCCCCGTAAACCCCCCTCGCCTTCCGTCCCTTCCATTTAACGCTTCGCGCAGGCGCTGGCGGGTTTCCTGGCGCGGGAGCACGTGCGGGCGCCGCTGGGCGCGCTGCTGGAGCCGGCGCGCTGCGCGGCGGCGGCGCCCCTCTTGGAGGCCCGCCTCGAGTTCGGGGCGGCGTCGGACGTGCTCGCCTTCGAGGCGGGGCGCGCCCTCGCGCGCGCCCACGCCGGCGCGCGGGCCGCCCAGCGCGCGGCGGCGCGGGCGGCGGGGGCCGCCCCAGCGGCGGCCGCCGAGCACGGGGCCGGGGCGGCCGCCCTGCGCGCCGCCCTCGCCGCCGCCCGCTGGCACGAGCCGTCCTCCCCCGCCCGCCTCGCCCTCCTCGCCCGCCTCGCAGCCGCCGCCGCCTCCGCCGCCCCCGGGGCGCCCCTCGCGCCCCTCGCCCGCTCCGTCCTCGCCGCCGAGGCGCGGCGCCAGCCGGAGGGCCCCCCGGCGCCCGCTCCGCCCTCGCCGCCCTCGCCTCTGCCTCCCGCGCGGCGCGCCTCGCCCGGAGCGCCGAGGAGGGCGACCGCGGGGCCGCCCGCGCCGCCGCCGAGGCGGCCGCCGCGGCGCTGCAGGCGGCGCGGGCGCGGGCGGCGGCGCCCGCCGCGGAGGCGGCGGCGGCGGCCGAGTTCCTGCGTGCGGTGCACGCCCGCGGGGCGGCCTTCGCTGCGGAGGCGCGCCCTCTGCTCGAGGCCGGCGCCGCCGCCGCAGCCTCCGCGGCAGCGCTCTCGGCAGAGGCGGCGGCCGCCGTCGCCGCCGCGCTGGCGCCGCTGGTGGCCCAGGGGCGGGGCGGGGGCGGGCGAGGAGGCGGGGCGGGCCCCCGTGCGGTCCCTCCAGCGGCTCTCGGGCGAGCTCGCGGGGGCGGCCGCCGCGGTGGGCGCCGCCGCCGAGGCGCTCGTGCCGCGGCTGCGGGCGATGGCGGCGGGGCCCGAGCCGGCGGCCGGCGCCGGCGAGGGCGCCGCCGAGGCGCTCGACGCCGCCGCGGCCGCCTCGGCGGCCTTCGGGCGCCTCTTCGACGCCGTCGCGGCGCGCGCCGCGCGGGCCGCCGCCGCGGGGCCCGACGAGGGCGACCCGGAGGAGGAGGCCGAGTCCGAGGCCGAGGCCCCCGCCCCGGCGCCGCCGCTGCTGGAGGCCCCGCCGCTCGCCCCTCCGCCGCCGCCGCCGGCCGCGCCCGCGCTGCCGTTCCTGCCGCCGCCGCCGCCGGCCGCGGACAACGGGCGGAGGGCGCGGGGCTGGAGGAGGGCGGCGAGGAGGGCGCCGGCTTTGCCCTCCAAGGCCTCCTCGAGGAGCTCCTAGCCGACGAGGCGGCCCCCGCCGCCCGCCCCCGCGCACCCCCGGCGCCGGCGCCCCGCCCGGCCCGCGGGGGCCGGCGCCGCCGCCTCGCCGACCCCGGGGCCCCGCCCGGGCGCCCGCGGCCCCGCTCGCCGGCGCCGCGGCGGGACGCGGCGTCGACGGGCGCGGCGGCGCTGCGGCGGGTGCGGGCGAAGCTCGAGGGGCGGGACCCCGCGCTGCAGCCGCGGCAGCAGGCGGCGCGGGCGGCGGGCCCGGCGTCGCCGGCGCCGGCGGGGCCCGGCCTCACGGTGGCCGAGCAGGTCCATCGCCTCCTCGCCCAGGCGACCGACCCCGAGAACCTCTCCCGCATGTACGAGGGCTGGACCCCCTGGTGCTAGCCCCAGCCAGAGTTAATTTAACAGATCGAGACCTGTTGAAGCATAGAGGCCTAAGCTTAAGCGCCGGCACAGGGCGGGGCGCGCGGGCAGCGTATACGTAGAAACAAAATTTAAGGACTCTGAGAGGGGGGGACTCTCCGGGATGCACTGCGGCATATGGGCGGATCCGGAGGGAGCTCGAGGGGGGGAATTCGAATTCGAAGCTTAAGCGGAGCGAAGGGCCGGGATTGCAATTGCGATATCGATGCCGCAGTGCGTGAGACCGGTCGAGCGCGCCCCGCGCGGCACAGCGATTGCAATTGGATGGGGGATGGGAAGGGGGGGAGGACATGGAAGTTTGGGCGGGGTACCGCTCTGGGAGAGCCGACTTCGCGACTAGTACTGTTCTCAAAATCTGTACAAGCCCGCGCTAGGAGCGCCTTGCGCCATCGATAGAACTTTCGAAGCGCTACACAGTCGTACAGCAGGCTCCCCCGGAAGCGGAAGTGGCACTTTCGGACTTCGCGTGCGCGGCGCTCATGCATCAGCTGCAGGTGCAGAAGAGGTACGGTCCGATGCCCCGCATCGCGCGGAGCTACTATACTTTCAGATAGTGCGCGTCATGATCATCGCGCGTCGCGCGTCCGTACGCATCTGACAATACTTTCAGATATCGATAGCGCGCTCGAGGCGCCATGTGCTAGTGGCGCGAACTCGGCATGGAGCACAGGCGGGACACAGTCAAGCGGCCGCCGCCTACGCCCGTGAAAACCAGCGCAGACAGCGCGCCGGAGAAACCCGGCGAGCAGGCCGAGCAGCCCATGGCCAGCGACGAGCCCGACTGGTCGGCGCATGAGCCGGGTACGGAGAACAGCAGCGCGCAACCGTCCAGCGACAGCTCCAGCTCTGATCCATCGAAGTACGCGACCGACCGGGCGGCAGCCGCACGCCGGGCAAAGCGCCGGAAAGCCAAGAAGCACCGTCAGCACGTGAAGCAGCTCCACGACGGCAGGGATGAGTATAACCAGAGCCGACAGCAGCGCGAGCGGCGCCCGCGGCGCCAGCTGGAGCTCAGCAACACCCCCGATCCCGCGCCAGCGCCGGCGCTTCCCGCGCTGGAACCACCTCTTGCGCTGCCGGCGCCAGAGCCCGCTCCAGATTCAGCAGACCAACTCCCATCTCCAGCTCCCACGGCCGCCACAACCTTCGCGGCCGATTTCGCGCCCGTCGCTCTTTCAGCTCCCGCCCCGGATGCGCAGCCGCAGGCGCCGCCTGAGCCGGGTGCGGAGCTCGGGTACAGCGGCTCGCCGCCTTCCGACAGCTCCAGCTCCGATGAGTCGAAGCACGCGACCGATCGGGCGGCAGCGGCACGCCGGGCCCGGCGCAAGAAGCTCAAGAAGCAGCGCCAGCACAAGCAGGCGCTCTCCGCTGGCAGAGATAAATACAACCTCAGCAGACCGGAAGGCAGGCGCCGACAGCAGCGCGCGCGGCGCAGGCGGCGCCAGCTGGATCTGAGCGACGCCCCCGATCCCGCGGCCGCACCAGCGCCGGCCCTTCCAACGACGGAACCACTTCTTGCGCTTCCAGCGCCAGAGATCGCTCCATGGCCAAGATCAGCTGCCCAACTCGCGCCTCCAGCTCCCCCGGCCGCCACAACCTCCGCGGCCGATTTCGCGCCCGTTGCTCTTCCAGCTTCGGATCCCGGGGCCCCGGATGCGCAGCCGCTGGCGCCGCCTCCCCTTCCTGCGGGCGTCTGGAAGTGGCATGCCCTTCAAAAGGCTTGTATTTTGGACTGGCATTGCTTTGAAAGGTAGGTAGTGCGTATTCATGCTGAACTCAGTGACTCTTAGAGATAGAACACTCGTGAACTCGGGTTAAGGATGAGGAGGAGCAGGGGGGCCGGGTCCATATATATATATAGCCCGGGGGTACCGGTACCTGAGCGAATTGAAGGGCCGGCGTTGAGGTCATTGAGCGCGCCCGCCGCCCGTGATATTTAGAGGTGCACCATCGGATTCGCCGCGCTCGAGGGGGGGAGGAGGGGGGAGGGGGCGGGGCGAAGTTCAACGGGGTCCTGAGGCGAAGGTCGGCGTCGGGGGGGCGAGGGGGGGTATCCTATCTTACCCCGACGCGCCCCGGCGTGCCGCACCTCGTTGGAACGGGGGCGACAAGGAGAGTCCGGCGGTAAGGACGGCGGGTCTCCGGAGGGCCGGCGTGGAGGGGTACACCGGCAATACTGGCCGGGCGGGCGTCTCGATCAGCGGCGGCGGGGGAAGCCGAGGGGAAAGCCGAGAGGCGGAGAGGCGGGCTGCAAGCGCACCGTGGTGCACGCAGGGAGCCGCTCATAAGCGGGGAGGCCGCATGCCATGATGGGTCCCGCCTGGCCACCACGCGCGCCCGCCCGAGCTCAAGGACCGGCTGTCCTTGGACGCTCCGCGCCCGCTCCCGCCTCCAGATCGCCTTGCGGACCTGTCAAAAGGCGTTAGAAGCGCAAGCCGCGGCGTCTTCGGGACGGGCGCACCCGCTGGATCGAGAGGCCGGGCCGCAGCTGGTGCGTGCCGGCGGCCACTGAGGCGGTGCCGCCGCAATGGCTCTGTCCCGTCAAAAGAGCAAGCACCCTCGCATGAGCCCTGGAAACGCGACCTGCGTGCGGGCGCGAAGTGCGAAGCGCGAATCGCCCACCGCGACGACATCGCCCGCCGCCGGCACGCGCCGCACGCGCGCCGGTGCCACCGAACGAACTGGACCATGGGCAGCCACGCGCAGGCCGACCACGAGAGCTGCGCGGGGCTGCCGAGCCAGTTGCGCGCGGCGTCTGCCGCGGCGCGCTTGGGTCGCTGGGGCTGGCTCGTGGTGCAGATGGCGCCGCGGGCCGACGGCGCGGCGGAGCGGACGCTCAGGGGCTGGCTCACGGCGCAGGCGACCGAGAACATGATGCGACCGAAGCATACCCCAGCAGCAGTCGCTTAATTATAATGCAGCAATGCCAAGGCGGCGGCACAGCGCGGGGCGGCCGGCCCGGCCCCGGGCGGCCCCCCCGGGGCGGGGTGAAGGGGGGTAGAGGCGTGCGCGGGCGCCAGCTCGCCAGCCACACCAGCTGCAGCAAGGCCATGGTGAAGATCAAGGACGGGCAGGTGCGTCGGAAGCCTGCCGAGGTCGAAGGGCGGGGCGGTCGGGGGCGGGCGCGCGGTCGATGCCGGTCGCACTCTATGCGCTTCTTCCCCCTCTTCGTTTCCAACGCACCCGCGGGATAGCTACCGCGCGTCCGTGAGATGGGGCCACCGACAGCCGCCGGCCGCATCTCGTCAGAACGACTGCAGTTCTAGCGTGACCGGGGCCGGTTCGCCAGCGGCTCACCGCGTACGCGCCAGATCGTGCGGGATGAGGAGGCAGGCACGTCCGCGCCCTCCAGCTCCTCCGCGGGCTCTTCGAGCGGCGGCGGCGACGGAGGCGGCCTCTTCCAGCGGTGGATGAACTGTATGGCGTGGCTCGAGTCGAAGAAGATCTCGCCGCGCATGCTCCTCATCATCTCCATCTTCGCCATGATCTTCTTCGGTGCGGCCGGCCGGCCGGACGCGGACCACATGCGCATACGCGTGCCCCGCGCGGCTCCGCTGAGCGTCGCCCCGCGCCATGCGCAGGGATGAAGGGACTCCTCATCGTCGGCGTCCTGATCGGCCTCGCGCTGCTGTACGCCAGCTCGCAGGGCGGGCCGCAGGGCGCCAGCTCCAGCTCCGGCGGCGCCGTACCCACCGGCAACCGCCTCGGCGGCGGCGGGCGCGGCGCCAACATCCGCGGGGTAGGGGACTTGCCTAAGCCCCCTCCCTCCGCCTGAGGTCCGCTCCCCCCTCCCCTCCCCGCTTGAATTCGATCCCCCGGCCGCCCCGCCGACGCCCGGCCGCGGCGCAGGTCGAGGCCCGTGCTAAGCGCGTTCTTAGCACGGGCCCTGCCCTCTCCGCTTGCGAGCGGCGCTCCCCGCGGCCTCTGTGACGCGCGCCGGCCCACCGCACCCCGTGCGAGCCGCCGCGCCGACCCGCCGCCCCGGAGCCCCTCACCCCACCGATGGCGCCGGCCCCCGCGCCGGCCCGCCCAGCTCTCTCATGTACATAGCTCCTCGTCATTCCAACCTTCTCCTCCCGACGCCCCGCCAGGCAACGCCCCAGCCAGCTCGCTCCCAGCCCTCCGGTCGGGAGCTCGACGCGGCCAGCGCGCGCGCCCCTGTCGTCCCGGCGTCCACTGTGTCCGTGAAGTACTCTCTGTTCCGCACAGCTTACAGCTGCCACTTTCGCTCGGCGCTAAGATGCGGGCGGGGCGGGCCCGCTGCGCGTGTAGTGGACAAGTCCCCACGTGAACAGGACAGTGAAGGCCATCCCGCTGCGGGGTTCGGGGCGTTAGAGCAGCGCACGTCGGGGCGCCCCCGGCAGATCGGGGGAGGCGGGTACCTGTAGACGAGCCAGCGATCCGTGTACTCCCGCCGCTCGATCATGCGCATGATCGTGTTCGAAAGGCCCAGAGAGTTCATCACGTCCAGCATCCGCCGCTGCACGCGCTGCGCACGGGGCTCGCCACCACGCCGCGGCTGGCGGGCGGGCGGGGGGCGGGGCGCGCCTTGAGCCGCTCGCGCTGCCCGACCAGGTTGCGGAGCACATCGGCGCCCTGCGTCAGCATGCCCTCCACCGCAGCGTGCGACCGGTTCAGCGACGTTCGCTCGTTTGTGAGCATGTTGATCACATGGCTGTCCCCGCCCTGCACCTGCGCCGCCTCCCGCGTCGGCCGGCCGCGAGCGGCGCGACTGCGCGGACCCGCCGCGCCGCACCTGTTGCCTGCCGCGGAAGAGCGCCTCGCGGTCCGCCGCTTCCTTCTGTTTCCTGAATGTCCGCTCCATGTATGTGTCCATCGAGCTCCGCAGCGCCGTGTACTCGTCGGCGACTTGGTTCGACTTCCTGCGGCCGCCGTGCGTCAGGCGCCCGTGCCGCCGCGCGCGGCTCGCGCGTCGCACGGCCGCACTTGCGCCACATCTCGCGCCGCTGCCCGGGCTCCATTGCGACGAGCCCGTCTAGCGTCTGGATGAGGCGGCCGAGCTCATTCAGGCTGCGCGACAGCTCGCCCTGCAGTTGCAGCGATGTGTCCTTTCCGCTCTCTAGCAGTTCCAGCTGGTGCTGCACCGCAAGTGTCGTCTTCTTCACTTGCGTGAAAACCTGATCTATCTGCTGCGCCATCGCTGCGCAGCCGCCGCTGCGGACACTAGCTCTGCGATCTCCTGGCGCGTGCTTCGATATGTCCCTCGCGCTGCTGCGTGCTTGACAGGGCGCGTTCAGTTTTCGCGTACCCCGCAAGTTTTGCAACTGCGGCGAAACAAAGCGCTCCAATGGACGCCCCAGGGCGCTCGCCGAGCGCTCCCCTGCGCGACCTCGCGCTTTGGCTTGCCACCCTTGCGGTCTGCAGCGTGGTTGTGGGCCTGCTTGATCGCTGGGTGGGCATTGGTTCAAGCGCGCCCGCCTCCCTCGCCATGCCCGCGGCCACGCTCGCATGCTTCTTCGTCACCCTCTTTCTCACGTTTCGTGCGATCCCTGCTGCCGGTAAGCCCCGCACAGCGACCTTTCCTCTCCGCCCATGCCAAACGCTCAGCGGCTTGCAATTGACCGTGAGCGCAGTCTATTACGTGCTCGCGTTCTTCCACTTCTGCTTCGTCAGAGTCCTTCTTCCTCTTCTGCTTCGTGCGCGATTCCCACTGCCCCACTGCGCGCCGCTGCAGCTGCAGCTGTCCAGCGCTTTCTGAGCCCGTTCGTTCTGATTCCGACGACATGCGCGCAGTAATCTGGAACGCGGATGATCGACTCCCTGCCCTCTTCGTGTCTTGGGCTTGCCGCGCGCACGAAGCGCTGTCGTCGACGCGCATGCGCAAGCAGGACTTGTGCATCGACTCCGCTGAACCGGGGATCGACTCACAGTCTTCCAGCGAACATCTTCCCGGTGGGGCCGCGCCCGCTCTCTGTGCGTCGCCGCCGGAGCTTGCAGCTGGCGTGGACCATGAAATCGTCCGCCCCTCATCTGTGGCGCCGCAAGCCGCTGAGCCATCGACATCGACGTCTATGTCCGGTGCCGGCTTTGCTACTCGAATCAGTTCTGCCCGAGGCGTCCCCTCTGATGCTGTGTGCGCCCCGTCGCAGGTGATCCGCTAGCACTACTTGCGCCTCCTGTCAGCTGCGGCTCGGCGGATGCGTCGGCTGCGGCCGGGGATGCGCCGATCCTCTCGGCGGAAGCCCACACAGGCCCCTCGCGATTGCAGCTTGAGGTTGCGATGCCGGACGCGCAGGGCGACCCAACCCCGAGCACCGGATCCAGGCCCGTCCCGCCTCCGCTCTCGATCTGCCCAAAAGCTTCTCGCCTGACGTCCCTTTCCGCAGCTCCACGGCAGCGCGGCCCGCCAGCGAGCCCGCTCCGCCGGCGGCCGTCCCCGCTCGCATCCCGGCGCCCGACGTCGACCGGCCTGCTCGGGTCGCCGAGCTCCCGAAGCTCCCGAAGCCGCCGAGTGCCCCCGCCCCTGCAGCTGCGGAAGTAATCGACCTAGAAATGGAAGAGGGTCTGTACATTTTCGAATTTGGATCTGAAAATGATCCGTTGTGAGCCCGCAGTCGCCGCAGATCCCGACGCGACACAAGACATGCAAGTTGAAGCAGCTGCCCCATCCCCCGCGGAGGCGCGCGCCGCGGCCGCGGTAAGGATTTCGTTACGTTTCGAAGCCCTGGTCCCAATCGATCCGATACGGCAGACCGGAGCGAACCAGCCGCAGCAGGCGGAGGACTCGAGCGGCGGCAGCCGCCGCGGCGCGTGGCTGACGAAGTACGGGTGGTCCTCTCTGCTCGCGAGGTGCCTTCATCTATTTCAGATCGCCTGCGCGGTCCATGCCGCCCTCGCTGAAGGCCGCCCTCAGCCTCCGCCTCGCCGCGGGGGCGCAGCACGAGACGGCGAGCCCGCCGGGCCTCGCCAAGGCCGCCTGGCACCCTGACGAGTTCTACGGCGCGGGACCGCCCTTCGAGGCGACGCTGCGGTTCCCGTGGCCGGCGCCCGGCGGCCCGCCGAAGCTCTTCAGGGGTCTAGGCCCCTCGAAGGACGCCGCAAAGGCCGCGGCCGCTCGGGCGGCCTGCGAGTGGCTCGACCAGCTGGCGCGCCTCCTCCTCCTCCCCCTCCCTGTCCTTATCGTCGCTCACCGACTCGACTCGCAGGGACGCCTCCGGCCGTGCCCCTCGACGGGCCCGAGCAAGCCGCCCTTCGCCGCCCGCCCCTCCGCCTCCGCCTCCGCCTCGGTTGGCGAGAAGCGGAACCGCTCCGGCGGACCGGCCGCGGTGCATGCGCGCCGTACCCTCTAGTTAGAGCCCTAGAGCCGCGCTCCTTCCCCCCTGACGTCATTACTCCATCCAGGCTGCCGCAGGGGAAGAAGAGGAGGCGCCGGGAGCTCCAGAGAATGGTGTGCTGAAGGAGGAGGAGGAGTCGGGGCAGGAGGGGCAGGGGGAGGGGGGGGAGGAGGGCCCCCCGCGCTCCCGCCGGCGCCTGGCCGAGGCGGACGACGACGACGACTCCTCGACCACCACCCGCGGCTCGCCGCCGCCCCCGCCCGCCGGCCCCACCTCTGTGCGTTGCCTATAGCTAGGACTCCGGCGGTCGCTTTTCCTTGTCTTGTCTCGATTCTAACGCTGATCTTGTGCAGGCCGACTTCGACGCGGGGACGGAGCGCGAGGCGGGGCACCGCGAGAGAGAAACCGGTGCTTGAGAGCCGCAGGCGGCTCCGGGCCCCGGGCCCGCGCTGAGCCGGCCTTAGGATCGCCGGCACGAGGGTCTCCGACCGCTCCGCGCAGCTTCCGCGGATTCTTCTCGCAGCCCGTCGTCGGCTGCGCCTGGTTCCGCGGCCGCGGCTGATACGTGGCCCCAGCATGCTCTTTTGATGAAGGAGTTGCTTAGCTGTAGCTAGTGGACGCCACCCATCGGCAATGTACATTCGACGCTCTTGATCAATTGTAATTACAAGCGAGATCGATCACCGGCGCACATCGACGCCTCAGGGGCCGGGGCACGTGCACATCGCTGAGGCGGCGCGATGAGGGGCGGGGGCTGGCCCGGGCTGAGGGCGAGAAGGATAGTTCTCGGCTCCGCCCGCAGTCTAGATCTGGCGCCTACTCCCAGTGCCCCGTGACGAGGGGCTCCACGGGCAGCGAGCCGCGCTTCAGCCGCAGCTCCTTGAACAGCTGCGGCGAAGAAAGACTAAATTTAGACCAGTATTCGAATTCGAATTCGAATTCGGAGAAAGGCGTACCCGGTCGGGGTCGTCGAGCTCCTCCTCGGCCTCGGCCAGCGAGCCGAGCTGCTGCCCCGGCTCCCCCAGCTCCTCCACAACGTCCACGTCCGCCCCGCTGCGAACGAAGCAAACGGCTCGAGGGGGGTACGCCGGAGTACGACGCAGGGGGGTACGCACATGAGGATGAACTGGACGTTCTTGTAGTTGAGGAGCTCCAGGGCTGCGAGGTACCGTGAGGGACGGTGGGGTACGCGTCGAGAGAAGAAAGGGGGCACCTTGCATTGGACGAACTGGTACCCCCGAGCGATCTCCATGAGCTGCGGGGGGCACTCAGATGGGATTTCGGGGCGGATGGGGGGTCCAGGCGCAGGCCTTCTTGGGGTACTCGGGCTTCGCCTTCGGGCCGAACGGGGTACTGGCCTCCGGGTTCTAAGGGGCCGGATCAGGGGGAAGTGGACTCGGGAAGAAAGGGGGCGGGGGTACGGGCCTTGATCTGCAGGATGTAGGAGCCCTGGTCGGGGATGTTGAGGGCCTCCTGCACCTCCCCGGGGCCGTCCTGCGCGCGCCGGGAGGCGCGCAGCTCAAGAGGGCGCCGCCGCGCGGAGCTCGAGGAGGGCACACGGCGGGGAGCTCGAGGAAGTAGGCGAGGTGCGTGTGCTTCCCCGAGTGAGACATGATCTCGTACCTGCGCACGCGCGCCCGGCCGAAGACCAGGCGGCGCGGGGGGTGAAGCTCTTAAGCTTCTGAGATGGACGAGCGGAGAATGCGCATGCGCACACGCCCTCGCCGGCGGGGCGGGCGGCGCCCTGGACGCGGTGGCCCCGCGTGGCCGTCTCGTACTCCTTGGGGAGGAGCTCGCGTGAGATATCCTCGATGTCGCTGCTCACGTTCTGCACGAAGCCCAGGTGCGTCGCCTGCGCGCGCGCGAGTCGACGTCAGCCGGCCGCGCGCGAGTACATAAATCGAAAGGACGGCCGCGCCTTGCGTCCGGTGCCCTTGGGCGTGAGCTTCGGGAGCTGCTTCTTGGGGACGATGAGGAGGCGGTTCAGATGCTCGGCGGGGATCGCCGTCTTCTGGTTCGCGAAGGGCCGCAGGACGATGTACAGCCGCTGCACCTGCGCCGCGGGGCGTCGCCACTGCTTCTCGAGCCGCGCTTTTAAGGCGCACATCGTCGAAATCATCCGCTCCGTCGTTGTGCCCGCTACCGATCTGAGGGTCGCAAGCGGCGCGCTCCCGTCGACGGAAGCCCGCGCCGCGCGGCGTTCGCAACGCGACAGGGGCGGGCGCTTGAAGTTGCATTCTGCAGCGCGGCGCGCGCTGGCTGCGCTCGCGGACGCGCCTTCGGTCGGTAGAAGAAGTAGATGTGCCTGCGCATTCAGCCGTGCGCCGCCGATGAGGCTCGGGCGCACGCGTGGCGAGAGAGCGCGGCGCGCGCTCGGCCGGCGCTCACCCCGCCTCGTAGATGTCGCGGTGCAGGCGGAGCTCCATGTTGTCGAGGTCGACCTCCTGGGTCTCGGGATGCTTTTGCATATCTCTGCGGGGCTGTAGAACGCGATGTCTGTGCGTCGGATGCCTGGCGTGCCTGTGCAAAGCGCAGCGAGTTGGTTGGAGTTGCGGCTTGCGGGGTACACCCGCCGTCCAGTCCATGTCTGCTAAGGCAGAATCGTTCAACGGGAAGGCCGCGGGTGCAACGATGCCTGCCGACGACAAGCGCAAGCAGGCCCGTGCGGCCGTCAACCCGGCCGATGGCGCCACGCTGAGCGGTGCTCGTGGGCCCGCCCGCCGTGCCGCCGCAGCCGCTCACTATCAACGCGCGTGACGCAGTCAACGAGCGCATCCTCAAGAAGGTGAGGCGGGATAGCTTGCGTGCGGGAGCCTTGGGGTGCCGAAGAACCTCCAGCCGGACGCAAACCACGCGCGCGCAAGGCCATATCGCGGAATTCGCTCTAGTAGTCATATAGACATCTCTTCCCGTGCACGGCGGGTGCCCGCAGCCGCAATGCTGCCGCCTGCCGGAAGTGTTGCGCCGGACAAGCGACATCCGGCCTAGGGAACGGCTCCATCGCGCGAGCGCTCTCCTCTGAGTTGCTCACCGCTCGCATCGCGCGCAGGTCCACGAGGTTCGCGCGGACAGGGGTTTCGAGGTTGAATGTGCCGTTGCAGCGCGTCTGAGCTGACGCTCGCGACGGGCAGATCTACACCAAGAGCGAGAGCGGCGCTCTCAAGGAGATCGCGGACTCGCTTGATCTTCAGGCAAGCCGAGCCGACCTGGGCTCCGCCGGATCCGATCCTCTTCAAATCTGATCCGCCCGCAGCCGAAGATCCTCGCCCCGCGCAAGCGCATCTCCGTTCTGATCATCGGTAACCACTCTGCCGGCAAGTCTTCGTTCATCAACTGGTGCGCGCGCTTTTCAACTTTTCTTTCTCTTGTGCTGCGCATACCATACCATCCCGGAGAACCACAAGAGCGGCTCCCTTCGAAACTCCCCGCGGGCTGCTTGCGCAATCCGAATGACGTGTTTGCAATAGGTACTGCGGCGAGACCGTGCAGAAGACCGGCGTTGCCATCGAAACCGCCGGCGTGACCGTCATCCACAGGTCCATTACCGCGCCGCGCCACGCCCTTCCTTTTGTTCCCTTGTACTCACGAGTGCCGCAGCGGCAAGAAGCGCGAAACGTGGCGCGGCGAGGGTGCCTGCCCCCCTTTCCGTCTTCCCGGCGAGCCCCGCCCACGCCCCGCTCACTCTCCTCTCCCTCCTTCCCGCAGCGACTCTCAACTACTTTACGTGCGCCTTTCAAGCGGCATTCTCTTTTTTAGCGCGCGCCTGATGGCGGCGCGGCGGCGGCGCAGGCACCTCACCCCCCTCCGCCAGTACCCCAACCTCATCCAGAACGTCGCGACCGGTACCCCTTCCCGTCCCTACCTTCCTCCGACTCCGACTCCGACTCCAACTCGCGCGCAGAGATCTCGGAGTCGAAGGAGCGGCTGTTCGGCCTGGTCGACTTCATCGACACGCCCGGGCTGGTGGACGGCAACCTCTCGTACCCCTTCGACGTCGACGAGGTCATCCTCTGGCTCGCCTCGGTCGTCGACCTCATCTTCGTCTTCTTGTGCGCCCCTCGCCCCTCGCCCCTCGTCGAACTAGAGAACATTAGATCTCAACGAACTAGAGCCATAAAACAAGCAAACGACCTAAGACCGCTTAGACAGTCTTCGACCTGATCTTGGTCTTCTTGTGCGCCCCTCGCCCCTCGCCCCTCGCATCAGTTCCTCTTAAGATGCCGCGGACCGTTAAGACTCCCCGACCTACCATCCGAACTAGAGAACACAAGATCTCAAAGAGCTAACGCTAACAAGCAAACGAAAGCAAAACGACAGGCTCGCTCAGCGTTCACGAAAGCGCCCGCCCGCTCTCGTCTCACGTCTTCTGACGGCCGCCCCTTTCGCCCCTCTCTTTTCGCGCACAGCGACCCCATCGGCAAGTCCCTCACCTCTCGCACCATGAACATCGTCGAGCGCCTCAACGTGCGTTCGATCATTTGTCTCTCTCTTTGTTTGCTTCCGCTCCGTCTCTGGCGCCCGCCCGCCCGCCCCTGACATTCAGCCGCGCGCAGTCCGAGGAGAAGCTGCGCGACAAGATCAAGTACTACATGGTGCACTCCTTCTCCTCCTCCTCCGTCTACATCGGCTTCGAGTCGCCGCCGTCGCCCCTGTCTCTCACCTCCTCGCCCCTCGCTCCGCGCCCCGCAGACGAAGGCGGACACGGTGCCGGACGCTGGGGACAGGCAGAAGGTCCTCATCCAGATCACCCAAAACCTCACGTCGCGCGTCCGCAACGCCCACGGTCCGTTCACGTCCTCTTCCTTCTTCTTCTTCTCTCTTCGCCTCGGCATAGCCTAGCCTGATCTTCGCCCCGCGCGCAGCGTTCGACCTGCCGACGATCTACATCCCCCAGAAGGACGAGCACGGGAACGAGCGGAAGAGCAACGTGACGAACAAGCTGCACGAGGTCGTCGAGGCCATCGAGCAGACCGTCAACCTCTCCGTCCAGGTGAGAAAAGAAGAGAAGAGGAGAGGAGAGGAAAGAATGTGGAGAAGAGAGCTGACCACCGCTCCGCAGTCCTCCCTCAACGTCCTCAAGCGCGACTGCGAACGCAGCCTCGAGGCCATCCAGGAGTACGCGATTTCTCGCTTCTGGGGGGTACGACGATACGGAGCTGAGGGGGGTACGGGCGCGCGCAGGATCGAGGAGCGGGACGCGCGGCAGAACAGCGCGAACCTGTGGGCGCGCATGAAGGGCTTCGCGCTCCGCCTGGCGGCCCTCGCCCTGCCCGCCCTCCTCCTCCTCCACGTCGCCGCCGGCGTATCCCCCGACGCCTTCGCCCCCTTCCGCAGCGGCCGCCTCGGCGCGCCCCTGCCCAACCCCCGTCCCCGCCCCGCCCCCGCCTCGCTTACCCGTACCCCCCGCAGCCACGGCCTTCGCTGTCTCCGACTTCGTTCGCTCCCGTGCGTCCGCGGCCGTACCCCTCCTCTCTCCCCCCTGATCCCCCCCCCCCCCCCTCCAGAGGACGCGACCGTGCAGCAGTACATGGCGGCGGCCCTCGGCGTCGCGTTCCTGTTCCTCTACGGCGTCTCCTGGGTACCCATCCTCTCTTTCCTCCCCCCCCCCTCTTCCTCCCCGATCCCCCCTGACCTCGTGGGGGGTACAGTGGACGTGGCGGATCAAGCCGACCCTCTCGAAGAAGGACCTGCAGGCCCTGCGCCAGGCGCGTATCGACGTACCCCGCGCCTCTGCCCGCGCCCCCACCTCGCTGCTCACGCCGGCCGCAGAAGCGCACGACGGTGCAGGGGATCCTAAAGGTCCAGAGCGGTGCGCCCAGTCGCTTCCCGCCTTCCCCGTTGTCCCTGTACCCAAGCTAACGCTCATGTACCCCCGGGCACGCAGAGCTCTACAAGCTCTACTTCAAGCAGAGCGTGCAGCAGGAGTTCGAGTGAGGGCGGTCCCGCCCACTGCGCGCGACGCATGCGCCCCCCACCAGCATTGTACATCAACGTAGCTTTTATCATAGTATACTGCGAGTGTTGATGTTACAGTGCATGCAGGTTCTAATGCTTACAAATGCACATGGATGTGTATGGCTAAAGACATCCGAACGGGTCGACGGTCAATCGATATCGATGCAGAGCTCGAGTACTGCAGCTGCAGCTGCGCGCGCGCGGTCGCGACGTCCGACGGTCGACCGATATATATATATATATATCGATATCGGCCGCGCGCGACCCGGTACCGGTGCACGTGACCGTACGCGTCGGACGTCGACGTTGACCGATATATACCGGCCGCGGCGCCGCGGCGCGTTTTTAGCGCTATAGCTAGCTACACATACGTATACGTAATATAGTTCTTTTAGCGAGCTAAATGCATATGTACGTAGTCAACTACGTACGCGCTAAGTGTAGCGGAGTCAATATCTATACCCCATTTCTTCGCGTACGCCTACCCCTTCTGTCGTTCATCAAAGGCAAGTTTAAGTTACGGTACGCCAAGGCGACCCGGGATGACCCGCTTGCCATAGGCGCTGTCGGTCTGCTAGACATGCGCATGCCTTACTGACTGCGCCCTCCACGCCGTCTTCTTTCGCATCACCGAGTACAGAACCTCGCGGAACTTCTGTGCGTCCGACGGTCTCCTTTCGCTTGCGCCTCGTCCTTTTCATCGAGATTTTCTCGTGGGCTAGCGCTCAGCGCCTGGGCCACCGGGCTCGCGCACCCTAGCCTGACTGAAGCCATAAACCATTGCCGCCGGGGCGGCCGACACGGCAAGCCTATGTGCTAGTTGCAATAAGCTTGTTAAAGCTAGTTGAACATGCGAGCTGATAGTTCGACATGCGAGCCTACGTACAGACCGCGTCGCACGTACCGCAATGCACGACCATAAACAATTGCACTCACTGGCAGCTGATCATAGAGCACGCCCCGCGCAGGTGGAGAATGCCCAGGCAGGATTTTGGCACCATCGCGGAAGCGTGGGGAAGGCTCGACCAGAAATGGGTCGACACACTGGGTAACGCGAGGGATCAAGCTCAGATCACATCGAACCCGGTCGCGGGGCGCGGGATCATGTCGTCGGACATCAGGGTCAAGGCCAACGTCGACCAGATCAAGGCGTTCGGGGCCAGTGCGCGGCGGCCGCGCGCGCGGCCGCACGCCGCGCGGCGCGCACTTGATGCCGACCCGGCCCCCGATCCGTCGCAGATCTCGCCATAAGGCTCATGGGAAAGCACAAGGGGCTTAGCTGCACCCACTACCAAGGGGACCCGAGGCAGAAGACGGTGAGCTGCGAACGAAGCGCCTCGAGGCGCGGGCGCTGCGGCGCGTGTGACGCCGGCGGCGTGACGGAACCAGATCATGGTACCCATCCTCACAAGGAACGCATCAATCGGCGGCACGGTGGTGGAAATCAAGGATGGCAGGCTGCTGGAGATGGTAGCGGCGACGGGCCAGCAAGGCTCAACGAGTGGCGGCGACTCTCTTTATGCGTGCGCACGCTAGCTATATATAGCCCGCCCGGTTGCCGCCCGGTCGCCGCGTCCCGAAGAACCGAATGCTGACCAACGGCGCAGGTGGAGCGAGGTAGGCCTTCGGACCCCTCCCTTCCCCCCCCCCCCCCCCCCCCCCACACACCCCCACCCCGCCCGCCCCCGCGGGCGCCCGGCCCTGCCGCCGGTGCACTCGGCACCTAGGCCTGCCGTCCTTACTTGAGCCCCCGCCGGGCCGTGCAGAACCAGCTGGCGTGCTGCCCGGAGCTCTCGATCTACGCGGCGGCGCCGGAGGACGGCACAGCGTTCCCGAGCTGCCGCTACAACGAGAGCGCCTCCTCCGTCGGCCGCAAGGGCGACTACGTCAAGAACGGCGCGGGGCAGACCGTCCTCCAAGTCGACGGCGGCGTGCAGGTGAGAGCTGGGCCTGCTACGGCTATCTAACCCGGGTCCAGCTATCTAATCCCGCTTTAAATAACATACAAATACGGCTACTAGGGCTACCTATCATACAAATAAGCCGGGCCTCGCTCCCGCTTTGAATTGCGGACAACGACGGCTTTCCGACCCGAACCGGGCCGGGCCGCTCGCAGGCCTACAGCGCCGCCGACTTCGAACTCGCGGAAGCCGACGCCGCAGCCGCCGACGGCGACGCCGACGCCGCCGTGAGTCACCGCCGCCGCCCCGCATCCCGTACCCCTCGCCTCGCCGACGTCGCCCCGGGCCCGCGCAGGCGGAGGGCGGCGCGGACGCCGCGGACGGCGCCTTCGGGGACGCGGGCGAGCACGCGGCCGGCTACCTGTCGGCCCAGGCCCCGGGCGAGCACCTCCTGTGAGATTTCCAGACACCCCCTTCGAATTCCATAGCATGCCTCAGTGGAAGGATGTACACTGCTAGATCTGCTGCGAATTTGAACACTCGACGACCACACTAGTTAGTACCCGCGGGGCGCGGGTGGGCGAGGATGGTGCCGAGGGCCCCCGCGAGGCGGACTGGTCCAGGGCCCCGCTCGGCCACTTCACCGCCTCCTCCGCCCCCCGCCCACCGCGGCGAAGGCCTGGCGCCCGCCGCGCCGGCGCCACGTGCACCGCGCGCGCCGCCGCCGCGCGCGCGCCGCCGCCGGCGCCGCCGCGCCGCGCGCTGCGCATGCCCGCCGCAGGCCGCGGCCGGGCGGATCGGAAGCCTAGGCCTGGCCATGGTGTTCTGGACGAGGCCTCAGCTGCAGCTGCAGGGCCTATATAGCTAGCTATGGCCTAGGGGGCCTACCGTAGTACCGTAGTACGTTAAACTTGAAACCGGTACCCGTGACTGGTGGAAAGAAGTTCCCGGGTACGTATACGTATAGTATACCGGATCCGAGTCCGAGCTCCGAGACAGCAGGCCTATTGCTAGGAATCTCGAAGCAGTTTCGAAAAGCTCTAGGCCTAGGCGATGGGCAACTGCCAAGCGTCTAGTACAGATGCCGCAAGCACTGCATGCAAGTTCCGCGACGCGACGGCATGCGAAGGCCCCGTCATCCACAACATAGGTGAGATGAAGAACGATCTAGCGAACAAGCTTCAGTACGATTACATCATAAGCTATCGGGACGGTGCCACCGGTAATGTGCGTGCCTGGCCTCGAGCTAGCGCGGCGCTCCGAACTCGCCGGAGCCGCAGTCCAAGCCCGCTAATGCACTCGCAGTCCAAGGGAGAAACGGCTATACCGCCTTCGAAGGTCGCTTGCTGCCCTAAAGGTGCGCGCGCGTCGCACAACGCATATGCATCTGCGGAACATCTTGAGCTAGCGCTTCGACGGTCCGAAGTCGAACTGCGGGATGCGTGCAGGGTCGAATGCGAAGTGGGCTTTCCTGGAAGCCGTGCAGAAGCCGGGCGACGTTGTGGAGCATCAGGTCTACTGCTGCAGCTCCGACCCTCCGCGGTACGTTCACGATTCGAACCCAACAAAGACCGACAACGACCCCACAAACGACAAGGACGGGGCCTTGAAAGAGTTCAACAGGACTTGCAGACGTGCGCATGCGAGATCTAGATACCCCTAACCCCCCGCCCCCCCCCCCTCCCCTCCATCCCCCCCCACTCCTGCCTCGCCCCTCCTCTTCGCTCACAGCCGCGCCAGCGGCCCTGGATCGCTCCGCGAATCCGAGGGGCTACGCCGGGAAAGGGGAGCACATGACATGGCCGGCCTCGGCGACGGCGCGGTCGGCGCCCGTGGCCTCTGCGGCTCGCCTCCTCGACTCCTCAGAGATGATAGTCGCCTACGACGCGGGGGCGGGGGCGGGGGATCCGGAGGCCGACATTGGCGCCGGCACTGGCACCGCCCTGGAGGTCAGCGTACCCCTGGGCCTCTTCCCCTGCAGCCCCGGCCCCGCTGGCCTGCTTCCTGGAATGCTCTCCGCTGTCTTTCTTTAGTTCTAGACTGGCATCCTGCCGGGCCCGGCCCGGGGCCGCGCTGACGCTCCGAGGCCGCAGGGCGGCTCCTGGTGGGAGGACGGGGCGCTGGCGGAGGCGCTCGGGGCGGGGGGCGACGCGGCGGGGGGGTACGCCCTCGCGGACGAGTCGGCCCTCGCCGACGCCGCCCGCCACGCCGCCCCGCTCCTGTAAAGCCTGATCATGAGACTCTGAGAGCCCGCTGCAGACCCTTCGAATCCCCCGCAGCCGGATCGGATGTGATTATTATAATATTAATGTATGCAGAGTACATAGATACGGGTCCCGCAGGCCCAGGGGCATCGACGCCGGGGCCGGGTTCGAATTCAGCCGGGCCCGTGGGGGGGCCAGCACCAGCGCTAGCGCCAGCGCTAGCGCTGGATCGACATCCGATCATCGGCCACCGGGCCCCCCGCCGCGGGCCCAGCCTCAACACCGTCCTCTAGATCAGCGCCGGCGCCTGGCTGCGAGCTGTGAGCGGAGGCTACGGAGGTCCCAATTCAGCTCTGATAAAGTCGGCCTGACAAAACGTGGGATCCGGAGCTCGCAGGCCGGGCTCGCTCCGCACGAGCCTCGAGCTCATACAGAGCCGCTCAGAGCGCGTGGATCAGAGACTGAGGACGGACTACCGGCCTTTGCAACCCCCCTCCCCCTCCCCTCCCCCCCCCTCCCCCTCCCCCCCCCCCCCCCCCCCCCTCCCACACCCTCCATGATGACACCCGCCGTTCCGCTCGAGTCGACAGGGGAGCTCGACCCGAGGCTGAGCCCGGCCGCGCGCGCTGAGCGCGAATTGAAGCTGCGAACTCAAATCGGCAAACACGCTCATGATCAGGCCGGGCGAACTGCCATTCGAGCTCTACGGGGGCAGGGGGGTCGCGGGGGTCGCGGGCCGCGAGTGGGCGAGGATGGTGCCGAGGGCCCCCGCGAGGCGGTCCAGGGCCCCACTCAGCCGCTCCACCGCCTCCTCCGCCCCCCCGCCCACAGCCGCCACGGCCCCCTCCTCCTCCTCCAGCGCCAGGGCTCCCTCCGCCCCCTCATCCTCCTCCCCGAAGGCCCCCTCGAGCTCCAGCGCGCGCCGCGCGTGCCAGCCCCGCGCCGCCGCCTGCAGCGCGACGGCGGCGCCCTCCTCGCGCGCCCGCCGCCGCTCCGCGATCGCGAGCTCGATCGCGAGCTCCCGCGGCGAGGCGGCCGCCGCCGAAGCCGAAGTCAAAGTCTGAGGGGCCGTCGCCGGGCGGCCGGAGTAGGGCGTCGTGGCCGTGGGCGGCGGCGGCGGAGCGGGGCGGCGGGGCAGGAGGCGCCGGGGCGCCATGAGCTCCCGCCCGAGGGCCGCCGACGCAAGGGACCGAACCACGAACCGCCGCCACGCCGCCCCGATCGCCGTCACCGCCGCCGACGAGGACGAGGAGGAGGAGGAGGAGGCGGCTGCCGCGGGCCCCGCGGGCTGGACGCCCCCCCTTCCTCCCAGGCTCGCCCTCCGGGGCCCGGGCGCAGTGGGCGGAGTCGCCGGGGGCGCGGGTAGGGCGCGCGGCGCGGCGGGCCGCTCTACGGAAGACGGCTGCGGCTGCTGAGGCGCCGGCGGGCGCCCGAACAGGGGCGCGTAGTGCATCTGGGAGCGCTCGGGCGGCCGCGGGACGTAGAGGAACGTGTTGGGGTGCCCGTGCCCGGGCCCTGGCTGCCGGCCCGGCGTCCCGGCTGCACCGGGGCCGGCGGCTGCGCCGGGGCCGGGGAGTCCCGCGGGGCTTCGGGAGGGGAGGGGAGGCCCGCGGGCTGTGGGGCGCGGCGCGCGGCGGCGGGTCCGGCCGGCCGGGCGCCGGCGGGGCGGCGCCGGCGACAGGGGCGCGGAGAAGGGCACCGCGAGGGCGACGGGGCGAGCGAGGTGCGGGGCTCACGCTGGCCCGGGGCGGGAGGGGCGCGGGAGGGCGGCGCGGGGCTGGCGGACTCGTACAGCGGCGCGGGGGGCGCCGCCGCACGCTTCGGCGTGGGCGCCGCCGGCCGCGCCGGCAGGTCCGGGGCGGGCGCGGGCGAGGCGGAGAGGAACGAGCCGATGCCAAAGCGGGGGGAGGGGACGAGGAGGGGGACGGGGAGGGGTACTCGGACGTGGAGTACGGGAGAAGGGGACCGCGGGGGGAGGAGGGCGCGGGTCCGCCGGGCAGGTCGATGGAGGGCTGCCGCCCGCGGCCGCGGGGCACGCGCTGCGCCGCGCTCGGCGAGAGCGGCCCCGCGCCCCACGCCGTCGGCGGCGCCGTCCCAGGGCGCTCGGCCGGCGGCGTGGAGGGCACGGCGGGCGGAGTCGGGGCCGAGGCGGCGGGGAGGGGGGGAACGAGTCGGCGGGGGCGGCCGAGGAGCGGGGGAGGGTACGTGAACGCCGTACGCTGCGGCGTGGGGCCCGGCGCCGCGGCCCCGCGGGGCCGGGAGCGGCGCGGCGTGCGGCGGGGGCCCTGCGGGGCGTGCAGCTGGGGCCCGGGCGACCCTCCGAGGGCGGCCGCGGCCGGTCGAGCTGCGGCAGCGGCTGCGGCGTCGGGAAGCCGTTCACGGATCCGCCGCCGCCGCCGCCGCTGCCGTTGGGGGGGGGCCCGTACGGATCGGGAGCATACTCGGCCGCGGTGACCCAGCCTCCCCCGCCCCCGCCTCCTCCTCCTCGCCTTCCGCCCCCGGCGGCGGCGGCGGGGGCGGTGGCGGGCGCATGCCCCGTCCTGGCCCAGTGCCTGGGCCACGGGACGCCCTTCATCGGCCCACGGGGCGTCGTCGTCGACGCCTTCGAGGACGTCGAGGAGTGGGAGCGCTGGGAAGGGGACGGCCGCGGGGCGGCGCCGGCGGCGGGGCGGGGCGGGGCGGGGCCGCCGGAGGAGGCTGCGCGGCGCAGGACGAGCGTGAAGGGGTGCGCCTCGCCCAGGGCCGTGGCGGCCACGCGCAGCGCCCGGCGGCGGTAGGCCGCGCCCGTCTCGCCCCGCGCGCCTGCGGGGCCGGCCCGGCGTCGGCGGGGCGGGGGGGGAAGAAGAGAGAAGGAGGGAGGAAGGGGGGGTACCGGTCGCGCTGGCGATGACGTCCTTCTCCTGCGCGGCGTTGTGCAGCGCGAGCGCCAGAGACACGGCGACGCCCGTCCCCGGCCCCTCGTCCTCCTCGTCCTCCTCGTCTTCCTCGTCTTCCTCCTCCGCGCGCCGCCGGGAGCGGACGGCGGCCGCCGCCCTGGACTCGTCCTGCATGTCCGAGAGCTGGGCGATCGCGTGCTGGCAGTGGCTCAGGGCCTCTACGTGCCGTCCCGAAGCCGAGGCCGCCGCCGCTGCGGGGGCATCAGAGTGGCGGCGGCGGGCGGGCTGCTGGGACGCGGCGGACCGAGGTTCAGGTGCGTCCAGGGCACGACGGTGATCAGCTTGAAGCGCTTTTGCAGCGCCAGGGCGCGCCGCGCGATCTCGGTGGCAGCGGCCAGCTTCCCTCGGCTGCGCGGGCGGGCGTTACGGGGCCGGGCCGGGCGGGGCGGGGTGGGGCGCGCGCGCAGGGCGGACATTCTGTAGAAAGTGGAGAGCTGGTTCTGCGTCAGGCTGAGGACGGGGCTGACGGAGGCGACCGAGCAGGCGGCCGTCTCGCAGACGGTCTCGGCGAGCAGCAGGAGCCGCAGCGCGTCCTCGAGGTAGTCAGGCGAGCGCATGAGGATGTCCGCGCGGTAATTCAGCGCCAGTACGATCTTCTTCACCGCGTCCACGTCGGTCAGCGGGTCCTGCAGCTGCTTCTCGAGCTCCCAAATCGGCGGCTGCCCGCCAAGTCAGCAAGGTGCGGGGATCCGTGCGCGCGCTCGCCATTGCAAGACGCTGCGTTGGCTACTCACCTCGGCCGGATTGGAATCGCGCAGCTGGCGCATCAGGCCGCTGGCGGCGGGGCCGCACATTTGGGCCGTCAGCGAGATCAGCTCCATCGACGCCGACATGGCAGTTGAAGCTGTCCTGTAAATATAACGACAGCTGCGGTGCTCTGCCTAACGTGTGCCGGGCCGGGCGGCCCGTCCGGCGAAACCCCCACGTTAAGGCGCCGGGCTCCGGCTATGACGCGAAGGGTTCAAGCTGCCACGTTTGCAATCGCTTTGGGCGTCGCAGCTAGCCGGCTTGAGCAGCTTGCGATGGAGTTGAGGGGTACGACTCAAGTGGGCAAATTGGTCCGACCCCGCACACAGGGTCCGAGGGCATTACTAGCGCACAGCGGCCTTCAGCGCAGTTTGCGTCAACTACGAGCAGCCAGCCAGGCGCCTCGGCGGCCCGGCGTGGCCTGCAGCGGGCAGCCATGGCCTCGAAGGCCTCCAGATACAAAGACGAGCGCCGTGGCGCGTGGGGCATGAAACCGGTTCGTAGCTCCGAAATCGCGGGACCGCAGCCCCCGGAGCCGCCCGCGGTTCCACTTCCCCTTCTCGCGCGGAGGAACTCCGCCCCGCGGGCCGCCTAGAGGGAGAGGCACCGGGATCCGGCTGTTCGTAGCGTGCTGCGGGCACTGTCCCTTGCGGGCGCGGCGCTTGCGGGGAGCGGTTCTGGGATTCGGCTATGCCCTTCGGGGAGGTAACGCGTGCGCCGCGCAGGTCGACAGGCCGCGGGTCAGAGTCCTCTCGGGCAGCGACGCGGAGCGCGGCGGCTGGGTCACTCCTCCACAGAAGGGCCTGCAGCGCTACGACGCGGTTCTTGATCCACACTGCACAGTGTTCAGGTGCCTCGCTTGCGTGCGTGGTGGGATCCCGGCGCCTCACACGGAGCGAGCAGGACGCCGGCGTGGGAGCAGCACTACAGGATAATGCGCCTCTCGGAGGACGAGAAGAACAGGTGGAACGAGCGATCACAGTCCTTCCTCCCGCCCCTGCCGAACAGGGCTGCGGCGACGCGCATCCCCGTGACGGCCTCGCCGCACTTCGACCCGCTCGCCCCAGCGAACGCGATCAAGGCACTCCGCCGCCCGCCCCGGCCCCCCAGGGGCCGCGCCTCACGCGGCCTTGCAGGTGTACGCCCCCGGGATCAGCTTCCCCCCTCTCTACCACGCGGTGGCGGCGGCCGGGTACGGTGCCGATGGCCCCGTGCAGAGCAACGCGCGGCACAGCGAGCGCCGGGCGGCCGGCATGGCGATGACGTACCCCGCCTCCGTGAAGCTCGCCGTTGCCGTGGCGCCGGACGGGACCATGTCGTACTCCGCGTACCCCGTCTCGGACACGCCCCCCGCGGACCCGTACAACCCGCACGTGGGCGTCCAGCCGCAGGCTCCGCCGCAGTCGGTGCGCGGGGCCCCGCCCGACGCGACCGGCGGGCGCGCCGCGTGACTGTACCCCCGCCCGGCAGTACTACTACCCCTCCACGGTCATGGCGGCGGGGCGGCCGAAGGCGAACGCGATGGGGGGCACGCGACACCCGGCGACCCTCGCCCCGTCGGCGCCGGCAGGCAGCCGGGGCCCGCAGGGGATCCCCCTCGTGCCGGCCCCCGGCCATCGCTCGGAGTCGCGCGGGGAGGTCGGGCGCCAGGCTCAGGCCGCGGTCGCCGTCGCGGCCGAGCAGCGCCGGGCGGAGGAGGCCGCGGCGGCCGCCGAGGAGGAGGCCGCGCAGGCGGCGGCGGCGGCGGCGAGCGGGGCGCGGCCGATGGTCGTGTGCGGGCCCAGCGGCGTGGGCAAGGGCACGCTCATCCAACGCCTCATGGCGCGGCACCCGGACTCGTTCGGGTGAGCGAGCCGTGCCCCCCTCCATTGCTCCCTCGCTCCTACCCCCGCCAACACCACCCGTACCCCAGCTTCGCGGTGTCGCACACGACGCGGGGGCCGAGGCCCGGGGAGGAGCACGGGGTACACTACTACTTCGCGGAGCGGGGGGAGATGGAGGCTGCGATCGCGCGGGGCGAGTTCCTCGAGAGCGCCCACGTCCACGGGAACCTGTACGGGACCTCGTTCCGGGCCGTCCGGGAGGTCCTCGCCTCGGGCAGGGCCTGCGTCCTGGACATCGACGTCCAGGGCGCGAGGCAGGTCCGGGCCGCCGCCGACCGGGGCGCCCTCCCGCGGCCCCTCTTCGTCTTCATCGCGCCGCCCTCCTTCGCCGAGCTCGAGACGCGGCTGCGGGGCCGGGGTACCGAGACCGAGGAGAAGATCGCGCTGAGGCTCAAGAACGCCCGCGCCGAAATGGACTTCGCCGAACAGGTACCCCCCCCCCCCGCTCCTCTCGCTTCGCTTCTTTCCCGCCTGAACTCGGCACCCACCATCGCAGAGCGAGGGATTCTTCGACCAGACAATCGTGAACGACGAGGTGCAGATAGCGTACGCGGAGCTGGAGGCCCTCGCCTCCTCCCTGGTCAGAGGAGGGGGCGAGGGGGAGCCCGCGGCGGCCCCGGCCGAAGCGGACGCGGAGGCGGGGGCGGCACCGGAGGCAGAGGCGGCGCCAGAGCCGGAGGCGGAGGCGGAGGCAGAGGCGGCTGCGAAGGCGGCCCCGGAGGCGGAAGCAGAGGCGGCTATGGAGGCGGCACCGGGGGCGGAGGCAGAGGCGGCGCCGGAGGCGGCGCCGGAGGCACTGGAGGCGGAGGCGGAAGCGGCGCCGGCTCCGGAGGCTGAGGCGGCTCTGGAGGCGGCGCCGGACGCGGAGGCAGAGGCGGGGCCGGAGGCAGAGGCGGCTCCGGAGTTGGGGACGGAGGCGCCGGAGGCGGAGGCGGAGGTGGAGGCGGCTCCGGAGGCGACGGAGGCAAAGGCGGCTCCGGTGGCGGCTCCGGAGGCGGAGGCGGGGGCGGAGGGGGAGGCAGAGGCGGAGGCGGAGGCGGCGCCGGGGGAGGCGCCGGAGGCGGAGGCGGCGGCGGAGGGGGGGGCGGAAGGGCCGAGCGGGGCCGACGCGCCGCCCCCCGAGGGGCCCGCGGAGGCGGCGGCGCCGGCCGATGAGCCCGAGGTCGGAGACCCGGCGGCGGGCCCGGGGCCCATTGACGTGCCCCTCGTCGCCCCGGCCGCGGGACCCCTCTCCCACCTCAACCCTCCGCAGAAGCCCCGCAACGCAATCGTTTACCGATAGGGTGCGCCGTAGCTCGAAGCGCTAGGCCTAGGCCTGTCCGGACTCCGGAGGCAGCGCTAGCGCTGCTCGTCCCGCCAGTACTTTGTTTATTATAAACGCGCTGCTGCCAAGCTGCTCGTGGCAACTTCCTGCTACTTTTTTGAATACTATGATATTCGCTCGCGCGAATTGCGTACCGGATTCGGAGTTCGCATGCTCCGCGTATAGCTTGTGTCAAGTTGTGTAGGGCAGGGGAGTACAGCAATTCCCCAGCACAGGCCAGACGTCGACGTCGACCGTCGGACGTTGACATCGATCGCCGCGCGCGGGCTTCTCTGCGGGCGTCATTCAGGCCCGCACGTGCGCATCAGCTGCGTCTTCGAGGGGCTGTGGCTCGTCATCCAAGCCGCTTGCCGAGTCGGCGTTTGCTCGCCGGCGCCCGGTGGCTCTTCGTCAGCGAGCCGTCCGGCTGTCGCCCCGGCCCGTTCAGAGAATTTCCTCTTGAGAGGAGTTGCAGAGCTTCAGCTTTTCGCCCGCCAGCCGCAGGAGGCGCCGCGCCGGTCGCGGCGCATCGGCCGCGGCTGTACCACGTGCGCCGCGCGCGATTCGGACTCTCTCGGCGGAAAGGAGATCTAGAAGGGACTCGTCGCAGCTCTGGACGCGAACCCGCCGCCTTTTCTATGGTCTGCTCAAATGCCTTGATTTAAAACGGCCGATCGAGGGCTTTGCCCAGCCTGCATGCGATGCCTCTGACGCGCGCGTTGGATGAATAGGACACTCTGCAGGACCCGAGCGCGTACGGACAGGCGCATGGGACGCGGAGGCACAGCACGAACACGAACAGCGGGGGCCCCTACGGCGTAGAGATCGTGAAGCTTAACCTGCGCGGCCGCATCTTCGTCACGTGTGCTCTCTTTCTCTCTCTCCGTCTCGCGCTCAAGAATTCGAATGGGCGCTAAGGACGCGCGCGCGTGCAGGACGCGGGACACGCTCCTGGCGGGCGGCTCGACGTTCTTCTCGGGGCTGCTGAGCGGCCGCTTCCGGTCGCCCGTGTGGATCGACGGCGCTATCTTCATAGACCGCGACCCGGAGAACTTCGAGCGCCTCTTGAACTTCTTGAGTGCGGGCCCCGCGTTTTGTGTCTCTCATCTCTCTAGATTTGATCCGGCTGACCTGAACTCTTTCCTTCTCAGCAACGAAGTACCTGGAGGTACCCAGGGACACCGGCGCCCTGCGGCGCCTCCTCGCCGATGCCGATTACTACTGCTTACCCATCCGCGACGGTATAGCGTACCCCCCCCCCGCCCCGCCCCATGTACCCCGGCCCCGCACGCGAGCGTGTACCCCGGCAGGCCTGAGGCGGTGCGGCCGGTGCCGGACGATCTACCTGGCGGAGGGGGATCCGTTGCCGGAGTGTGCCTGCGAGCTGCACCCGGGGGAGTACCGCCAGGGGCCCCTCGAGCACACCGGCTCCTCCATGATCCGGTACCCCTCCTTTTGTCGCCGCTATCCCCTGCTTCTGACCGTTCCTCCGGGGTACAGTTGCCTCGGGGAGGATTACGACACGAACGTCGTCATGCCGGCGACCAGCAATCACTGCCTCGAAATGTCCCGGGTACGCGGTTTCCTATCGCCCAGCCCCTGTACCCCCGCTGAGGGGCGCATTCCAGGGCAAGGCGGCGACACAGGGCCTCTTCTGCGAGCGGTGCGCGCACGGGGAGAGCAGGGGTACGGGAATGGCGTGGCGGGAGCACCGGCGGGAGCACGCCTTCCAGTGGGCGTGGTCCTGCTGCGGGGACCGGAGGCACGACGCGCCGCCCTGCGCCGCCGGGCCCCACGTCCCGGGGCCCCTGGCGCCGCCCCCGCCCGAGCCCCATCACGTCTGAGTTCTCGGATCTCGGATCCAATATCGGTTCGCGATTGCCATGCGGTGCACGATACGCTCGATCGCTACTGCTAACGCTAGCGTTTGATCCTGCTACTAGGCTTTTAGTCAGCCTTGCAGTACTAGTACTGCTATATCATAGTACATTGCATGCATTCTTCCTCGACTGCACGGCCATCCCCAGCTCTCCGAGGCTCGTCAATTGGATCCGGCGCTCTAGGTGTAGAAAGTTTTGCATACACTGCGATCGATGTCGACTGAGTCGATATTCTTCGATTCTTCTGCTACTTCATGTTTGCTATCATAGTATGAATTATCATAGTATCATAGTAGTATCATGACTTCGAATAAACTTGTGATCGATCATGATCATGAAACTTGTGATCGATCATAATCATGATGCACTGCACTACCGCCCGGCGGCCGGGCCGCTGCGGCACTAAGGCTTCATAAGATAAGGCGGCCCCGGCATGCGCATGCGCACTCCGACGTCGACTCGGCGAGGCTCTAGATGTTCATAATTTTAAGGCTTCCCGGGTCCGGATCCGATGATCCTTGCATTTGCACAGTACTAGCCTAGTAGTGAAGAATAGTAGAAGAATATCGACTCAGAACTATCAACTCAGCTACTGCGTCGTTGGCAGGCCTAGGGCGGACCGCTGCTGATAAGGAGAGATAGCCTAAGGCGGCTTAGGTGTGCCGCAGTGCACGCGGGGGCCGGGCCTGGGGCGCCCCAGGGCAGCTGAAGGCGGAAGAAAAGTAGATGCTAGCTACTGCTAGCTACTGCTAGCTACTGCATGCGCATGGGTCTACATAGCTACTGGATGCATTCGCGATCGGCCGGCGCCGCGGCGGCGTCGCGCTCGCCCCAGGGCAGGCGGAGGCGCATGCCGTCGTGGGCGGGGCGGACCTCGAGGGCCAAGCGCCCCGCCGCCCGCAGGCCCCGCAGCTCCGCCTCCAGCCCCTCGTGCTCCACGTCGCTGCGCGCGCGCAAGAACGAAGTTAGCGCACGAAGTAAAACTTCGTTCGAGAGCGCTCTTAAAGTAGAGCGAACGAAGTAGGGCGAGCTTGCTTAGAAAGAAGCTCAAGTCAAGCTCTGAGTCGTGAGGGATTGATTGATCGTAAATTCTAGCTTATGCGAGCTTGATCATGAGCGCGGGAAACGGTTTGGGGGCCGCACTGGGCGAATCCGACGAGGAGGCCGAGGGCCGGGGCCGGCTCCAAGCGCGCGAGCTCCCCCAAGGCCTGGTCCACGCTGAAGTGGCTCGGGTGCAGCTCCCGCCTCTGCGGGGGGAGGGGGGGGAGGCAAGGTGAGAGGCGAAGAGGCCACTCCGCAGGGCTCGGAGGGGCGCCCGGGCTCCAGGGGCTCGGAGAGGGGGGCGAGGGGGGAAGGGGAGGGGTGAGTAGAGGTTCTGTCATGGTACGATCTTGAGAGCGCAAGGGCAAGAGCGCGGTCGGAGCGCGTGGGCGCGGGGGGCGGCGCGGGGGGGGCAAGGGGGGGGGGGGGGGGGGACATGGCGGCAGCCGGCTGATCTAAGAGCGTAATGGTTGGGAGAAGCTGAGAGCTCTCTCCGGCCGGAGGCCACAGCGTAGAATAAATGGGTTTAGAAGCGTCAGGGAGGTCTGGTCGCCTCTATTTTATGAGAGAAAGGAATGAGGGGATGACGAAAGCGGACCCGCAGGGAATCGAGGACCACGATCTCGGAACCCTGCATCAGCTGCGCGGGCCGTCAGAGGAGGGGGGGGGGGGGGGGAGCCGGGGGGGGGGGGGGGTGTTACGTGCCTCGCGGGTCGAATCGGGGAGCTCGGACAGGTCGGAGATGTAGGAGAAGTTCCCTATCCGGAAGCCCAGCTGTATGTACCGGCAGGTGTCAGAGGAAGAAGGGGGGTACGGGAAAGGGGCTAAAGGGGGTACCGAGATGTACGGCTCGCCGCGGACGCGGCCGTGGACGACGGGGAGGGGTACGAAGCGCGTGCCGAGGACGTCGAAGGGCTCGAGGAGGGGGGGGTCCCCCGGGGCCGCCCCCGGCCTCTCCGGAATGACGTGGAAGGATAGCGAGGAGACCGATCCGCCCCCTGTCGTCGTCTTCGAGTCCACCAGGTACAGGAATCTGAGGGAGGGGGGTACGCTCAACTCTGGGTTAGGAGAGAGGGAACAGAGGGGGGTACCGCGTTCGGAGGGCGTCGAGGTCCGTCTGGCGGAGGTACACGGGGATGCTCCCCTGGTACCGGCTGCGCGACGGATTCGATTCAAAATCGATTTTTTTCGGGGGTGAGGGGGGCGGGGCTGGAGGGGCGTACGGCACCTGAAGTCGCGGAGGTCGTCGAGGCCGCCGGTGGCGTCATGGTGCTCGTGGGTCAACACGACGGCGTCGATGCGGGAGACGCCGATCCGCGGCAAGAGGTGCATCGCCGCTTCCCACCAGAACTGCAGTGGCGCGGACCGTCGGACCGGATCGGATCAAATTCGAGAAGGAGCCGCGGCCGGCGCTGACTCGCCTTGCCCACGTCCACTGCAATGACGATCTCTCCCTCCTTCCCGTCTGCCATCCGCTTGCGCCGCCGAATCAGGAGCCCCGTCTGTGGGCGCGGCGCTCATTGGCACGGCGATCGCTTCCCGAGCTGCAGCAGCGAGCCCGGCCGCTCACGTTGCGGCGGCGGTTCTTCGATTCCGGAAGCATCGCGTGCTTGCACGCGCACGGGTGCTTCGAGCTCTCGTGGCCAGCGTTCAGGCCAGTGAGGCAACTGATGCGAGGGATGCCCTGCGCGCGGCCCCTGTCGGCAAATGCTCCGCTGAGAGAGCGTGATGCGGTCTATCTCAGAGCGTCGCCGCGCCGCCGCGCCGCCGCGCCGCGCGCGCCCGCAGTTGGCAGCGGCATGGCTTAGCGCCCGCGCCCCGGCGGCGGTACGCACCTCGCTCGTCCCAGTTCCTGTGAAGATGATCTCATCCTGGTGCTCGTCCCCGGGTCCCAGCTCGAACGCGGCCGCTGCGGTTGATGGACTCATTGGAGGCCGCTGCTCGGTGGCGCCTGGCTCTTCCGCAGGCTTGATTGAGCCGTGCTGGGCTTGCCGCAGTGCTGGCTCGGGCTCTCAGGCGCGTCAGGCAATGTTATTTCTTGCACCCCACCCGCGTGCCATCCCCCTTCAAGCTCGCGCCTACCCCCAACTTCAAGCCCCCGGCCCCAAGTCTAGCTTCAGCGGTTCGCAGGCTATCGCAGCCTATACAGCTACCTGGACGGTTCGCCGGAGCGTCTGGCCATGACCAGCACTGGCAGATTGGCAGCACTGCAGCTGCGGCAGTAGTGTCCAGCGCGAGCACTGCCAGACAGTGCACGGTGGGGCCTGCTGCCGGTGCAACGTGTACCTGCAGCTGCAGCAGCCGCTGAGCCTGTACCGGTCTCGCGTGCAAGCGTAGCCTATAGCTAGCTATCGGTACGCGTTCGCTACCGCTAGCTACGCGCGCAGCGGAGCGGAGCATCGCGACGGTCTCTGCTAGATCTCGGTCGGCCAGCCGCGGAGACCCGACCGCGTCGCGCTTCGTGCAAGTTGCACGTGGGCTGCCGCCCCATTGAGCGTCGACGTCGTCGGCCCGCGGGGGCCGGGCCTCGAGGATGGTCGTCGAGGATGGGGCGGCTGCTGCGCCTCCCGTCGCGGTGGTGGATGAGGTCGCGATAGACCACCTCGACCGTCTCATCCTGTCCACTGCTGCGCTGCAGCTGGGGGATGACGCCGAGGACCCGGCCTCGGAGCTCGAGCCGCCGCCGGCTCCGGCGCTCTTGCCGGCGCCGCCTGTGGTGGAGGAGCTCGTCTTGCCGCCCGTGCAATCAAGTCTGCAGAAGGCTGCGGTGCAGTCCACTATCCACGCGCCGCAAGTACAAGTCGTGCGCAGCCGCAGCCCCCCCGCGCGCGCTCTTCTCTGTGCGTCGCTGTATCGCATGTGCGCTGCTAAGAGAGGGCGCGCGCGGAGCGCAGGCGCCGCCCTTCTGGGCGTCGGACGGCGAGGTGGAGTCCCTCGCGGCGGCCGCCGAGGTCGCCGGCTCCGCCACGGACACCGAGGGCGGCCGGGCGCGCCTGGCGGGGGCCCTCTGCGACCCGCGCCTCCTCGCCTCGCCCCTCTTCCGCTCGTTCTCGGGGCGGCAGCGCCTCCACGCGCTGCTCGCCGCGCTCCGGGCCTCCACGCCCGACGCCGAGGGCTCCCGCCTCGCCTCGGCCGCCATCGCTGCGCTCGCCGAGGCGCTGCTGCGGCCCCTCCCGCCGGCGCCCGACTCGCCCGGGCCCGGCCCCTTCGCCGAGGCCGACGTCGCCCGCCTCATCGACCTCGCCGCCTCCTTCGTCGAGGTGCCCCCCATGGGCCTGGGCCGGCTAGATGCAACTAGAAGCTTAGTTTAGGCCTGGGTGAGCTTAGCTTAGGAGGCACGCTTAGCTCGACGTTAATTGCTTCTAGATACATCTAGAAGCAATTTTCATCTAGAAGCAATGAACGTCGAGCTAAGCCTGCCTCCTGAGCTAAGCTGAAGCTGAGGCTGAGGCTCATTAACCGTCAAGCTTAGCCTCTCTCTTAAGCTTAAGCTTAACCTATAGGCGCAGACGTGCACGACGTGGGCGTCCCGGAGCGACCCGCACCACTTCCTCCTGCCCCCGCGCCTCTGCGACCGCCTCGCCCTCTGCGCCGCCGACCTCGCCCTCCCCTTCGCGTCCTGCCCGGGGCCCATCTACGCCCGGGCGCTCCTGCTGCAAGCCAACGTCCACCGCGTCGTGCGTACCCCCCCCCTACCCCCACATACACCCGCCGCCGCCACCCCCCATTCTTTCTTCGCAGCACGATCGGACAGCGCCGGCCATCGAACTGTACTACGAGGTGCCCCCCCCCCTCCTCTCTTAATCTTGCGCTGGCAAAGCTGAGTGGAGGGTGCAGGCCTGGTCCGAGCTGCGCCGAAAGGGACTCGTACCCAGCGACGAGGAGGCCCACCTCATACCCCGCCTCAGCCTGCTCCTCTGTGCGCCTGTGCCCCCCGCCCCGCCCCGCCCCCCCCTGGCCACCTTTCACCCGCGTCCGCCGCGCCCTGCGCAGTTGAGACCTTCCAGCTGCGAACGGCGCTGTACGGTGAGCGAGCGAGAGACGGCGCCCGCAGCGCGCAGCCGGCGCGCCGCTGATCCGGGGCCTGCTGGGCCGCCCATCCCCCCTCAGTGAGCGGGAACGCGTACGTCCCGCCCAACGCCGCCGGAGAGGACCGGACGATGGCGGAGTTCCACGTCGCTTTTGTCACCAGTGCGCCCCGGACCCGCCCCGCCCGGCCCGGCTCGGCCCGTGCTGCCACCTTCGTGCTGGGGCTCACACGCCGCGCGCAGAGACGGCTCTCCGCTGGCGGAAGGAGTACGCGGCCGCCGAGCGCATGGGTCGTCGCTGCCTGGAGATCGCCGGCCGCCTCGACCCCCGCGCCTCCAGGTGCGCCCTACGCCCAGGCCCAGGCCTCCGGGCCCCTCGGCCGCCCCCTCCAGACCCGTCGCGCTGACTCGGCGGCGCTCTCGCGCCCGCCCGCCCGCGCGCCCGCGGCGCAGCGTCCTCCGGATCCGCGTGATCAGCGACTTGATCGTGATCGCGAACCACCGCAGTGCGCGCCACCCGCGCTACCCGTGGGTACCGCCAACAACGCTCTAACGGAAGACTGGCCTCCGGCTCGCAGTGCAGCCCCTGTCCCTCTTCTCCTTTGGCCAGCAGATCATAGAGCTGGCGTATTCCCTCCACGTGCGCATGCGCCGCGCGCCCCCCCTCCTTTCCCTGCGATTGCACGCCCGCGGGCGTCGTCGACCGTGACGGCGATTCCGACTGGGCGCGCGCGTACCCCGCAGGACCCGACGCTCCCGGAGGTGGACATACTGGGGTACCTTCGCTACGTCAGGCTCTTCGTGCGCAGTCGCGCGGCTCGGCTCGGCGCCGCCCTCCCTGCGGCTTCAGCCGCTGCAGCCGCTGATCGCGATCGCGACCGCGACTGCAGGCCCCCGCTCGGGTCGCCGTCAACGTCTGCAAGCTCTCCGTCGCGCTCATAAAGGTCCCGCCCGACGCCCCGACCCGCCCGCCTCGGCCGCGGGCAGCGTCGACGACGCTGACGCTCGCTCGTGGCCCGTCCGCAGCGCTCCGCGCACTCCAGAGGCTCGCCCATGCTAGCCCACGGCCTCTACCAGCTCGGCGAGGCATACCTGGTCACCGGGGACGGCCCCGCCGCCGCCCGCTGCTTCGCCGCCAGCCTCGCGGCCCTCGAGCCTTTCTTTCACTTGTTCCCCCCGGAGCACCCCCGCCGGGCGCGCCTCGCGTTCGCCCTCTCCGAGCTGCGCGCCGGGCGCCTGCCCCGCCCCGTCTTCCCGCCGCCCCAGTACGAGCCCGCGACCACGGCCAGCGGCGGCAAGCTCGACCCGCCCTCGCCCAGCCCCGCCGCTGCGCCCGCCCCCCGCTCCTTCAAAGAGACCTTTCTCGTCCGCCGCGCCATGGATATCCCCGTGGACACGGACTCGCCCCCCCTTTCATCCCCGTCGGACTTCGACTCTCCGGACACGGCCGTCTCGAGCTCGGGCAGCACCGCGGCCTCTGTACCCCGCCAGGAAACCACCTCGGCGGGGGTACCGGTACAGGTACCGGCCTCGCTCGGCCGGCGGCGGCGCCCCAGCGCCCCCAGCGACGACGAGGACCCCGAGCGGCCCCCGAGGCCCCCGCCCGTGCCCGACTCTGGCGGAGATGATTGCAAGTGCAAGCCGCCCCCGTTCGCGCTGGCGGCCCCCATGCCGATGGTCGAGCCGTCGGGGCGCATCGCCAGATGCGCCCTCGTGGCGCAACACTCGGAGGGGCCGCCCCCCATCTGTCTCGCGGCCCCCGTCGCGCTGAACGCTCCGGCCGCTTCGGCCTGGCATGCTCAGGCCGGTCCCTTGCAGGAGCAGCTGCAGTACGCCTCGGTGCCTGTCTTCGTGCCTGCACCCACGCCTAGCTCGCTCCAGTACCTTTGAGTAGTTTCTTTAGTTATTTCTCTAATGAAAATTAAATACTCCACGCCCGACGCCGACGCCGAGGGCTCCCGCCTCGCCTCGGCCGCCATCGCTGCGCTCGCCGAGGCGCTCCTGCGGCCCCTCCCGCCGGCGCCCGACTCGCCCGGGCCCGGCCCCTTCGCCGAGGCCGACGTCGCCCGCCTCATCGACCTCTCCGCGTCTTTCATCGAGGTGCCCTGGGCCAGCAGCTAGCTAGCGCTATAGACCTAACTCGAAGCAGTTAACGCAAAGCTGAGCCCGTCTCTTAAGCAAGGCCTAGGCGTTGATCGCGACGTCAGATCCCGCCCCTCCCATTCTCGATGTTCAATATCAATCTTCCTCGTCGACCGTCGGACGTCGGATCCGGAGGCGCTTCCTCATGCTCATGTTGCAATTGTACACTACGACTAGCGTCTCATATATATAGCCCGGACAAGCGTCTCGTCTTGCGGATCCCGGAACTTCGGAACCTCATAGGCCAGCATAGGCATATGCATATATAGGCCTCAACCTGCGATTGCAAAGCGCTAGCTATATATAGCTATTTATCTAGCATGCGCAGCATGCGCAGATCTAATTGTTATGCGTGCTATGGTCATCGATCTCGAATCGCAAAGCACTAATCATTATCATATCATTACGTGCACGCTTATACATGCTACGGTAATTGTGGGCTGTCATTGTAAAAGAAAACTTCAGACTCTGAGATTCGGAAGTCGAATTCTGCTTCTAATTCTGTAAAAATCAAAGAATCATGATCATAATTTAAATTGGACCGAATGCAACATTTATAAAATAAGGAACATACTTTCCTGAAACACTCTTCTATTGTAGAAAACGCATAACGTACGCCTAGGCACAGATCTTCGAAATTCGAGATTCGAAGCTTAGCTGAATTGCAATCAAAATTTAAAGCTAGCTATAGCTATAGCTTCGATTTCAAAGATGATCTCCACTTAAACACTTAATGAGTCGAAGCCAAATCTTTAATGGTGTTCAAGGTATTTCTCAAACGAGTCGCCTCATCAAGAGCCCTAAGGGCCTGTTGGCGTGCGTCCTCCGCCTGTTGGCGTGCGGCCTCCGCCTGTTGGCGTGCGGCCTCCGCAGCCTCTAGCCGTGTGCGCAGTGCTGACAGCTCAGCCACTGCATCGCTCATCTGCAGGAAGCAGGGCGAGGGTTTGCTATTGACTAGAAAAAGTTGCATTTGAAAGCATGGAGTTACCCGCTTCCGCAGACCTTCGTTCTTCTTTGTCTGGGAAGGACAAAAATTCGATGTCATAATTATGATAGAAGATCTATAGAGCCTCGCAGATACATATGCATAAATTAAAGAAAGGTACCTGCTGGTCCAGCCGCCTCCGCAGCTCCTCCTTTTCCTTCCTGTGCTCACTCGCTTGGCGCTCCTGTTCCTGTCAAACACGTAATTAGCACTTTTATACGCATAATCCATCATAATAATCAGCTGCACACCGCTTCGAACATTTCCTGTACACGCTTGGCGAAGTCCAAATTCTGCGAGCTGCCGCCGTTGCTGCTGCTGCCGCCGCCGCCACCGCTGCTGCTGCTGCTGTCGCTTGCGCCCATTTCTGCTGTGTAGAAAGGAGTGGAATCGTAGGCTGAACTGGCTGCAGCTGGCTTCCGCTCGAGCTCGGGATCCGAGGAAGCGCTGGCGCTGCAAGTGCCGCCCGAGCGGGGGACCTTCGCGGCACTTCCGGGCACCTCCGGGCCCACGGCCTCCTCGAGGCCAGTGGGCGATCGCGACCCCGAGCTCGAGGGACCCCGCCGCCGCTTCTTGCGATTGCTGTCCATTGCAGGCTCTTCGCCTGACGTCTCACCCGAGCTGTTCCATTCAGATGATTGGTCGTCGCCTCCGGGCTCCAAATCTTCTTGCGTCTGACTATCCTCGATTGCCTGACTTGCGTTCACCTTCTCTTGCATGGTGACTCCATCAGATGTGTATTGTTCCCGAATAGGGGAGACTGCGCGCAATGAATATTAATAATGAGAAGTCGATCAGAGATTAGAATCGGGCTAAAAGAATCCAATTGCAAATAAAAAAGACGCACAGAAGCCCTCGAGAAGCTGCTGCTTGAACATGACATAGCACTCGTCGTTCTCGAACCACTGAGGGAGGCAAAGACTCAGATTCTCTGACGTAGAGGGGTGCGCGATGTCTGCTGGAGCTCCACCACCCTCGACCAGCTTCTTCTTGAGATGGTTCAGCGCCTCAGGAACAACTTTCTTGTAGTTCGGCGGAGCTTGCTCGATGCCCAAGTCGATGGTGAGCTTGAAAGGCTTGCCGGAACTTCTGCATCGCATTGCCGCCACAGCTGAGAAAGTTGCAGCGTTCTCGGCGAAGCGAGTGAAGCAGCCCTTGAAAACCACCTTATGCAGGGCCGGCAGGCGGTTCTCTATACAGTACGCGAGCATAGCCACCTAGTCATGATCAGCGACATGACCTGGAAGATTGCGGAAAGCTCAAGAAGACAAACCCGTTCATCGTTCAAGTCGATCTTCTCGAGTACAATGGAGCGTAGAGCGGGTAGGCGGCTGATTTTATGAAGGACGTCGTCCCACTCGTCCGTCATTAATTGAGTCGTTTGGTCGAGATCTCGGCTGAAGGTGATGCTACGCAGCTCCAGCGTCCGAAGCTTCTTGCAGAGCGCGATCGCATGCCCAACTTGCTTCGCTTGCTTCTCAAAGCTCAGCTCTTGCAGCGTGAGCTTTCGCAGCGTCCCGCGGACTCCTTGCAACACCGCGCATGTGCCTTCCACGAGCCGGAGCTGTTGGGGCGTCGTAGTCTCTTTGTCCTGTGAGAGAGCAGAGTAAGTTAAACATCATTGACTCAGATTTAATAGTGTCATTTCGCACCGAGTTCGTGTGATTATTGGAAATCTTGCCGATGAGAAGGTTGTGAAGATGTGGACGGCTGCCGAGCGCGTTGCGAAGCCGATTGAATGGGTCTCGGCTGTCACTAACTGTAGTACGGCCGCGGTTGAGAGTTGGAATCTCGATATCATAAATGGAGCAGATATGGAGCTCGGCCGAGCTGGAGATGGCGCTGACGAGGGCTTCTGCGCCATTTTGGTCGAGGCGAAGCTTGAACACATTAAGGCTCTGCAGAGGAGAGTCTGGTTTGGCAGAAGATGCGAGGGCTTCCTTCAAGAAAGTACTCCAGGCTGCTATGGACCGAAACATGTCCATGTGGATCGATTCACCCATGTGGGGCCGCCCCAAGGCCAATCTCGTGCGCGTGTGCTGGCCGATTGCTTCCCCGAGCTGCTTCAAAGCTTTCTCGAAATCCTTGTCGCTAGCAGTTGTCCTCTCCGGCGGGCCGGCGAGCTGCGCATGCGCACGGACAGACCGTTGGCATGGGCCTCGAATGCATGACAGCAAAAAAGACGGGAGATGCATACCGTCAGTTGAATCGTGCTGCGAACACGTACAACACAAACACCGGTCAGTCAAGTACGCGTACGGCTAAACGAGTGCACATATCTAACAGTGCACCTGATCTGAGGATTCTCGAGCTCATGATCATGGATGATCTTCGCAATCGCCGCCAGATCGGTGTCGGTCAGCCTTTTGGGGACGCCGTTCTTCCCGCACTCGACGGCCAGGGTGCCCTGCCTCAACACGTCGCTGCTGCGAATCGTCTGGAGCCAGGCCGGCTCCCCCGCCTCGTTCGCCATCGCGCTTCCTGCGATTACGACGAGAATGGCTCAGTGAGCGCTGGTCCGACGATCCGAGGCCTAGTGCGTCCGGGCGCGCGCACGCGACGATGAAGGCCCCACCTTGCTACCCCGCTGCTTTCCTGCAAGTGCGATGAGAATGAGAGCTGGTTCGACGGCGCGCGGCCGGTTGGGGCGCGCGCGAGGCTAGGCGAGATGAAGGCCACGAACCTTCTAGAGACCCACGGCTACTGCGCGCGTTCACGGGTGTGTGGTCACGAATCTGCAATTGCAAGAGAAAGATGTTGCCGAATGACTCACCGGACTCACCAGAACCCCAATCACCAGACTCACACGACACGTGGCATGAGCACTCATGCCATGATGGGCCGGGGGGGTGAACACAATCGTTTTCCCCGTACCCGGAAGCGAAGCAAACGCAGCAGTTAGTCCGACAGTTGCGGCAGTTACGAGCTCCAAGTCGTGATCGAGAAAGCTACCGGGACGAACCGGAGGCAGCCGCCCCGCCCGCGGCGGTTCCAGCTTCCCAGCGCCTGTACGGACGCGCATGCGTGCGTCCGGCATGGCGCCTTTGAGCCCTCGAATCACGAGGAGCGGCCGCGGCCTCGAGCGGCGCCCTCCTCGAGCTTGCGACCGCAGCCGACAGCAGCGGACCGGACCAAGCGACCGCATATGATAGTACTACAGCTAGCCCTCCCCCGGCATCGTCTGCTCGCTCCCATTGCGGCAGTTGCGGCAGTTACCCCGCCAGTTGCGGCAGTTACCCCGCCAGTTGCGGCAGTTACTCGCGGCAGTTACACCGGCGTGACCTATCCGAATCCGATGGGGATCGCTCCGGTCACAGCGGACGGCGCCCGCGAGACGCGCGCCGTGGCCGTGGCCGCCTTCCTGAAGGCCTCCGGCCTCCAGCACGGCCCCGTCTTCCACAGCGGCGCGCTCCGCGCCACGCAGACCGCCGAGATCCTCGCCGGCGCGGACGGCGAATAGCGAGGGCCGAGGCCGAGGCCGAGGGCGAGCCGGCGGAGGCGCTGCGGGCGGTCTCGGAGGCGTGCAGCGACGCGCGCGAGCGAGCGGTTCTTCCCGATCCCCGACCGCGAGCCGTGGTATCTGTGCCGCCGGGCGCCCGGGCGCCCACGCACCTTCCACACCCTCCTGACCCGAGCGCGTGCAGAGTGCGGCCCCAGATTCCACACCCTTCTGAAGCGCGCGCGAGCAGTTCGTCCCGCTGCTCGTGTCGCACATGCCGTTCGTCGACCGCGATCCCCGACCCCGACCCCGACCCGCGGTACCTGCGCCGCCGGGCGCCCGCGCACCGCCCACAACCGCGCCTGACTCGAGCGCGCGCAGACTGCGGCCCCGGAGTCCGCTCTGAACGTTGACATGGCGCGGAAAGGGGGGAACTGCTGGGGGACGCGCCGACACAATTCCGAAGGCCTCCTGGGGCTGCCGGAGCAAGGCGCAGAGGGGGGTCTGCCAGGCCCCGGCGCGCCGTCTCATCCTCTTTCCGCCCCCGCCCGTCCCACCCCTCCTTCCCCCCCTCCCCTGGCGACCCGTCGAACGCCGTACCCCCTCCACCCCTCCGCCCCGTCATACTCCCTCCGCCCCCCGCGCCGTCGTACCCTACCCCCTCCGCCCTCCGCCCCTTCATACCCTCCCCGCCTCCCCGCGCCGTCGTAGCCCCTCCGCCCTCCGTCCCGTCGTACATTATCCGCCCTCCCCCGTCCTACCCCCTCCGCCCCCCGCCCACCCCCCACCCTGCCCTATCGTACCCCTCCGGCCCCACCACCCGGCCCGTCGTAACCCCCCCCCCCCCCGCGTCACCGTAACCCCCCCCCCCCCCCCCCCCGCCCGCTCCTTCGGCCCGTCCTTCCCCTCCGGGCCTCTGCCCGCTGTCCCCTCCGGCCCGTCCTATCCCTTCCGGACCTCTGCCCCGTCGTCCCCCTCCTCCCCTCCGCGCCATCACGCCCCCTCCTCTTCCTCCCGGCCCTCTGCCCGGGCGCGGCGGCAGCCCCTGTCCCCGTACCCCCGCGACCCTCGCCTCACTCGCGCAGAAAGCGGAGGCTCGAGGCGCAGCTGGAGGCGCTGGAGGCCCTCCTTGCGTTGAAGTCAAGGCCAGGTCGCCACCGCCGGCGACGCCTCCCGCGAGGTGCGCGAGTGGGCGGACGAGGAGGCTCCTCGCGCTGGGCCGCCCGGCCGCCCCCGGGCCGACGCGCGGGTCCCGGGGCCGCGGGGCGGGCCGGGGCGGCGGTGGACGGCGGCGGCTGGCGCGTCGAGGCTCTCCTGCCCCCGTCCCTCCTCCCCGCCGCCCGACCCGCCCCGTCCCGCGTTGGCAAGGCCAATTTATTATCATCAACTTCAATTTGGCAAGTCGTTTATATAATTGTTTCTACAAGCGCCCGCCGGCAACACGGGAGGGCCGTGGGGGCCGGGCCGGCCCCGAGGCGCCGGAGGGGGCTACAGTCTCTTAGAGGATCCAGGGTACGGGGCAGAGGGAGCGGGGTCCGAGGGGCAGGAGGCGGCAGAGGGGCCCAACGGGCCCGCCGGCCTCTCGGGAGAGCAGGAGGGCCGGGCAGAGTCCGGCCTAGTCCTCAGGGCCGTCACGCGGCGTCAACGGGGCAGAACTGTTGCCAGTTGAACCGCTGAGCCTATGCCTCACTGAGCTGCAGGCCTAGGCCACCCGGCCGCGAGCCGGACTCTGAACCTTCCAACTGGGCCCGGGGTGCCAAAAGAGTTCCGAAGTTCGAAGCTTCAAAGCGCCCTTCAAGGCTTCAAGGGCTCACTGAGTCAGCTTGAAAAGTAGAAGCTTGAAAGAACCCGCGGGCCGTGAGACAGTGACCGTCGGACGTCAGACTTTGAAACCATCATGGCATCCCGGAGCTCGAGTCCGCCGGGCCGATGATCATCGGGCATCATCATGGCATGGCATCCGATGATATATCGATGACCATGATCCGATCCGATGATCATGGCACTGCGGCATGGCCTCGGCCCCTCGCCCGCGGGCGGGCCCGGCTGCGGGGCCTGCCACTATCTATCTGGCCCCGGGCCCCGTGGGCGACCACTAGTGTCATGATCGCGATCGGGGCCAAGTCGGGGCCAAGCCTTGAGGGCTGGATGGAATATCAATTGATACTGGAGCAGGACGATAAAAAGGGAAAGCCGACGAGCGGGACAGGGCAGGGGGCGGATTCGGATCGGGAGGGCTGGCGGGGCGCGGGGGGCCGAGGCTAGGAGAGGCGGGCGCCGGCGAGGAGGCGGGTGGCCAGGTCCGCGGCGCTCTGCGGCACCGACGCGTGGCACGCCGTGAAGACCTCCGCCGAGGCTTCGAACCCCTGCCTCGAATTGTTCGAGGAGGCCCAGGCCTCGCGGCTGGCCGCGGGGCCCCAGAGGCGCCCCGCGGCGACGAAGGCCGAGGGGTGGTGGGGGTCCTCGCTGGGGGAGAGC
Organism: Cyanophora paradoxa; assembly: GCA_004431415.1. NCBI lineage: Eukaryota > Glaucocystophyceae > Cyanophorales > Cyanophoraceae > Cyanophora > Cyanophora paradoxa. Next base: position 173,227 of record QPMI01000015.1, read on the forward strand.
AGGGCGCCGACCTCCCTCAGCCCCGCCGCCGGCCCCGGGCCGTTCGCCCGCTCGAACATCGCCGAGCGCTCCGCCTCCGCCCGCGCCCGCTGCTCCTCCCTGCTCTCCTCAGAAGGAGGCTTTCTTCGAGTAGAGGAAGATGAGGAAGAGGAGGAGCGGGCGGGGCCGCCGGAGCAGCGGACGAGCGGGCCCCTCAGCGCCGCGTACGCCTTGAAGAACTCGCGGCGGGCGGCCGCCAGGAGTGGGGGAACGGGGGCGCTCCCCCCGGGGAGCAGCGGGGCGAGGAGGGTGCCGGAGGGGGGGTACAGGAGCACGTAGTGGAGGAGGACGTTGGGTCGCCCCGCCGTGATCCTGCCGGGCGCGGGGAAGCTCAGCGAAGGAATGGGATAGGACGGGAGGCGGCCCTAGGGAAGCCCTGGGAGGGGGGGAGGGGGGGGGGCGGCCGTGGGCCATGGGCGGGGCGCACTGCAGGCCAAAGCCTAGCGAGCAGAGCTCAGGGGAGATTTTAAGGAGCCTGGATTTTAAAGGAAAGCGAGGGGAGGGGGGAAGCGAGGGGCGGGGCGGCCCAGAGGCTAGGAACATATCGGGGCGGGGCGGGGGCGCGCACTGCCAGGGGGCGTCGGCGCTGGCGGCGGCCCAGCGCTTCGGGTCCAGCAGCGCCGCCGCGTGCGGCTCCGGCTGCGGCAGGCGTCAGCAGGAGCCGAGGGCAGGGCAGGACGGGGGAGAGGGGAGGGGGAGGGGGGGGGGAGGGGGTGGAGGGGGGGCTGGGAGAGGCTCTCTAACAAAAGGCAGGCCCGTTAATGCTTTTGAAGGGTCCAAGGGATGTCTAATGTTGAAGGCTTTAAGGTCCTCTGCTAAAGTAGAGGGCGGGGGGACGCGGGCGCGCCTGGGAGAGGGCCCCGGCGAAGAGGCTCTGGAGGATCTCGCGCCCGAGGGAGGCCCCCGCCTCCTGCGCCGCCGACCACAGGTCCACCACCGCCGGGATCTGCGCGCGCGAGCGAGCGCGGGGCCTCATGATCAGCCCATGAAGCAGGAGACTCGATCAGAGCCCTCCCAGCACAGGAAAGGGAGGGGCCGGGGGCGGGGCGGGGCGGAGGTTAGCCGCAGGGGCCGGTGGAGCGGAGGGGATTCGAGACGCTAGGCTCGACCCGGCAAAAGAGCCGGGCAAGAGAGAGGAAGTTGGAAGGCGGCCACGACGTGCTCGGCGAAGCTACGAGAAAAGCTACGCGATCTCCAAAACAGTCGCGCGATTCGGTCGGGTCGGTCGGGGCGGGGGCGGAAGGCGCGCCTTCTCGGCCATGAGGCCGTCGAGGGGCGCCGGCGGGGGCGGGGAGTTGGGTTTAGGATGCTTAAAAGGGTTTACGATGCTTCAGGGTTTACTAGTTAGATGCTTGGTTAGAAGTTAGATGTTAGATGTTAGATGAAAGGGCGGGGGCGGGTTGCGCGCCTTCTCGGCCATGAGGCCGTCGAGGGCGCGGAAGCGGCCGGCGGCGCGCAGCCGGTGCAGCGCCGCCTTGCAGTCCACCACCTGCGGGGCGGAGGAGGCTCAGGAGAGGCGGCGAGGCGCAGGGCGAGGCGCGGGGCGTGGGACGAGGCGCGGAACGTGGGGCGCGGTGCGGGGCGCGGGGCGGAGCGTGGGGCGGGGCGGGGTACCTGGTAGGGGTCGATCTGCCTGCGGGGCCGAAGACAACGAGTCAGCGCCGCCCACCCGGGCCCGCGCCCGTGCGCGATCGGGCCGCCGGGGGCTCGGCGCACCCGAGGGTAGGGAAGCGGGGGTACAGGAGGAGGCAGAGAAGCTGCTGGGACTGCGATCGCGTACCCCAAGGAATCAGATCAGGTCAGACGAGGGGTACGACGAGGGAACCCAAGAAATCAGATCAGGTCAGATGAGGGGGCACCTGGGCGACGCAGACGAGGACGCAGGGGTGGACGGCCCCGGGGGGCGCCTCGCCCCCGCCCTCCGCCGCCTTCTCGGGGGGCCACCTGCCGAAGGGGCCTCAGGCGAGGGTGGGGGGGGGGGGGGGAGGGCGGGGGGAGGGGGGGGGAGAAGGGGGGTTTGGGTGGTGGGGTGTTGGTGTTGGTGGGGGCCGGGCGAAGAAGGCTTGAAGACTAGAAGGGGCTAAGGGGACGGAGGCTACCTGCACGGGGTGGGTGGTGTGTGTGTGTGGGGGGGGGGGGGGGGAGGGGGGGGAGGGGGTGGCAGGGAAGGTCGAAGGGCGGGGGCCAGCTAAAGAGTAAGGCGTACCCCTCACGGAAGACCTGCTGGACTATGACCGTCTCGCCGGCGTCTGCGGGGGCGCAGGTCTAGTCAGCCAAAAGAGACAGGGAGGGCGAGGTAACGAGCAGAGAAAGCTCTCCAGGCGGGGCGGCGCGGGAGCGCGAAGGCTCAAAGACTCGAAGGGGACAAAGGCTTTAAAGGTTCTCGCACCGACGGGGGCGCCGAAGAGGCGGCGGGCGGCGCAGAAGCGCGCCACGTCCCGCAGGTCCCCCGCGCCCATCGCGCTGCAAGGCCGTGAGGGGGGGGGGGGGGGGGGGGGGGGGGGCACGCGCCTGGCGACGAGGACGCCCCTGTGGAAGAGGCAGGCCCCGAGGGGTAGGCAGGAGCGACCGCCGGACTAAGATAGACGGGGGTTCAGCGGGGCCGAGGGGGGTGGGGTGGAGTTGGGGTGTGTGTGTGTGGGGGGTACCGTGACGTAATCGTACTCGCGGTTGGGGGAGAGGAGGGAGTTCAGGGTATCCCCCAGCTGCGCCCGCACCTGCGCAGGTGTCAGAGGCGAGTAGGGGGGAAAGGGGGTACGGGGTGAAACCCGCCTCCATCGAGGGGTGGAAGAATTTCGCGCCCTGGGGGTACGGGCGCGCGGGGTAAGATGGGAGGGGAGAAAATGATTGGGGGTAGCGCGCCATGCCGAGGGCGGCGAAGAAGCCCTGGTGCAGAGCGTCCTCTGGGCGGAGGATGGAGTTGGCGGGAGCGGTGTGGGGTTGGCGGGGCGGGCGGGCGCCGGTTCGGCACCGGAGAGGGCCACTTCGAAGAACCGCGCGAAGAGGGGATCCAGTTGGGTCGCCAGGCGCCGCTGCTGGGCCTCAGAGACGGCTGGGCGGAGAGGGCGGCGCGGGGCGGCAGCGGCGGCGGCGCACGGGCCGGCTCGGGTCGCCGGCAGCGCCGTCTGGCCCCCGTACGACGCCCTCTGCGGGACGGGCTCTCGTCTTCAGAGGCGGGGGGAGGGGGCGGAGAGAGGGGGGTACGCCGCACCGAGGGAACCGGCGAGGAAGCGGAGGGACGAGAGGAACTCCTGCGGGGCGCCGTCAGATGTGGGCGGCGCGCGGGGGACGGGCGGCTCAGGAGCCGCGCACCCGCACTAGCGCAGAGGCGAGGGCCTCCGGCACGTTCTTGGGGAGTACAGCGACGAAGAGCGCGGTCTCCAATGGCGCGTAGATAGCCAGAAGCTGCGGCCCCGGCCCGCGCGGCTCGAGCGGGGCAGATGAATTCGAACGCGCCGCGCGCGCTCGCCTTAACTGATCGAGTGGAGACCGATCCGTCCGGCATGCGCTCATCCTGGTGCTGCTCGAAGCTCGCCGTGTTGCACTGCGCCCGGCCGCGGGAGGCGCGTTAGATGCCGGCGCCCGGCGGCCTCGGAATGCGTTCGGAAAGCAATCTACGCGCACGGATTGGCCCGTGAGCATCCGCATCACGCCGTTCAGGGCCACAAAGACGCCCTTCAGGCGCTCGACGCTCGCCTGGTTCACATTGCGCGTCTCCGGAGGCGGATACGCGTACAAAATCTGCTCGAAACGCAAGCCTCAGTCATTCCGATTCTTTAGCTAAGCGTCGGCGGGCCGCACGTCGCTGCTGGTATCCTCCTCAGGCCGCGGCCTGGTATCCAGGAACAAGGCGAGGTGTGGCTGTGGCGCAGCCATCGCTGGTCCTGCCGGTGCCGCACGGGCGCCGGCCCGCCTCCCGAGGTCCCGGAGCTTCCCGCCTTGCTGCGGCTCTTTCTCAGTATCCCCCCCGGCTGGCTCCCAGCGGTCGCGGCCATGGCCCCCGCGCCGCGCATCTCCGTTCAGAGCTTGGATGCGACGGGCAAGCAGTTTGCGGTCGAAGTCAAGACGGCCGGCGAGGGCGGCGAGACAAGCAGGTCGGCCTCCCGCGCCCAGCCCCAGACCCGCCGCTTCGTTCGCGCGGCTGACGAATCTCTGCGCGACAGCATCGTCTCACGTCGCGACCGCGAGTTCACGGCGCTGCAGAAGCTCCTTTCAGAAAGCCATCCGGACTGCGCCGTGCCCGTGATTGCCGGCGGGCTCATCGACACGGTGTCGACGATACTTAGCGGCGATGTGCCGCTCGCAGAGCGCCGTCGGCGCAGCCTCCAGGCGCGTCTGACCGCCCCGCGCTCCTCGCACCTCGCGCACCGCTGACCGGACGACTTGCGCCTCGCCCCCGCGACGCGCAGGCCTTTCTCGACAAGATCTCGCGGCATCCGCGTCTCAGCCAGGTCCGCGGCGCGCCCTCGGCCGCCCGCTCGCCGCGCTGAGCTCTTCGTGCCCCGCAGTCGGAACTCTTCCGCTCGTTCTGCAGCTCTGCCACGGAGGGCGTCTTCGGCGGCGAGGAGGCGAAGAAGAGCCCCGGCGCAGCGTTCCTCGGGCGCATCGCGGCGGCCGCGTCGGCCGAGTTTCAGGAGGTGCGTCCGGCCTCCGCGGATCGAATTCGCCCGCGCGGGCACGAGCGGCGGCGCGCAGGTGAAGAAGGACCTGAAGGAGCTCCAGACGGCGTCCTCCAAGCTCGTGAAGGGCCCCTCCGGCCGGTGCCGCCCGCCCGCCCTCCCGCCCGCTCCGCCTTCGCCTTCGCCTTCGCCGCCGCCTCTGCCGCCTTTGCCGACCGCCCCGCGCGCAGCCTGACGGAGCTCGGAGCCAACGTGGAGCTGCTCAAGGAGCGCGACTCGCTGCTCGAGATGGAGCACCACCTCAGCGCCGTCCTGCGGTGCGCGGCTCTCCTGCGCGCGTGCGGGACGAGCCGCGTGTGCGCGGGCTAATTGGCGCTCGCAGCTGCGCGGAGCGGGCGGTCGTGGCTCGCAACGAGTACGCCGAAGAGATGCTCAACCTATGTGCGCTCGTACCCCCCTCCGCCCCCTCCTCTGCCTCCGCCTCGCGGCCGACGCCGGCGCGGCGCGCAGCCAAAGCGGTCGCTGCGCTCGCGGGCACCTCCGCCGCCGAGGGCCCCGCCCCGCTCAGCAAGGACCGGCTGGAGGCGTACGGCCAGTCGGCCGAGGCGCTGGCGCGCTCCCTGCGGAAGCAGTCGCAGGAGGAGGAGGAGCAGCTCGTCGAGGTCCTGAGCGACGTCCTTAGCAACGTGGCGCCCTCCAAGACCCTGCTCCGCCGGCACGACGAGATGCTGATGGAGTACGACGCCGCCGCCGCGCGCTTCGAGGGCGCCGTGCGGGACCGCCAGCGCGCCGACGGCTCCCCCGCCCCGCCCCCTTTGGACAACGGGCCCGAGGGGTCGGGGGCGGCGCCCGGGTCGCCTGCGGGCGCCGGGAAGGCCCGCGCCCTCTTCAGCCGAGTGAAGGCGGCCGTGCCGGCGGCGCTGCCGGCGCTGCCGGGGCGCCAGGTGGACCGGAGCCCCGCGGCCCTCGACCGCGCCATCGTCGCGGTGCGCCCTCGAAAGCTAAGAGAGCGCTAAGAAAGCCTTGATATAAGAAAGAAAGCCTGCCTCCTGCCCCCGAGGTCTCCCTGCCCCTGACCCCGCCCCGCGCCGCGGCCCCCGCAGGCGCAGGCGGAGCTGGAGGCGGCGCGGCGGCGCTACGAGGCGCTGGCGCTCGGCGTCGCCTCCGAGGTCGAGCGCGAGCGCAGCATCCGCGCCCACGAGGTGCCCCATCCTGGCTTCTTGTAGCTTCTCGAGGCTCTCTAGGGGGCGAGAAAGCCTCTTCGAGCTATCTTGAGCTTTCTCATAGCATCCGCGCCCACGAGGTGCCCCCGACCTCGACTCTTTCTATGCTCGCTCGGCGCCTCTTGGCGTTTCTAGGCCGTGTTTTAGGTCGTTTCTAAGCCTCTAGAGCCTTTTAAGCCTAAGCGAGCGCAGCATCCGCGCCCACGAGGCGCCCCATCTTGGCTTCCTGAAGCTTTTTGAGGCTTTCTGAGCTTTCGCTCACCCCAGAGCTGTTTAATAGCTAGCTGAGCTTTCTAGGGCGCGGCCGACAGGCTTCTTCTACGAGCTTTCTAAGCTTTCTTTCATTCTAGGGCGCCACGAGCTCGAGCGCATCTTAGCTCTGCTTAGCTTAAATTTTCAGGCTGTACCCCTCCCATCCCATCTCCGAGCTCGTTTCGAAGATCTCTCTTGGCCCTTCTGAGCTGCGTCCGTTCGTCAGGTGGTGGCGGCGCTGCGGGACTCGGCGGCGCTGCACGCGGCGGCCTGCGGGGCGGGCGCGGCGGCCTGGCAGCCCCTCTCGGCGCGCCTCGCGGACGACGAGGACTCCCTCATCGGCTCCCGCCCGCCCTCCGCCCCGCCCCCGGCCTCGGCACAGGCCTCCTCCTCCGGGCCCCGGGCCTCCCCGGCGGCAGCCGCCGCCGCCGCCGGCTCTTCCAAGGCCTCAGCGGAGGCGGCGGCGCCCTCCCCGAGCGGCGCGGCGCTGGCGACGCAGCTGGCGCAGACATTCACGCCGGCCGTGAAGGGCAAGCCCCGCTCCGGCTCGAGCTCCTCCCCGGCCGTCGGCGGCCCCGCCGACCGCGCCTCGCCGGCCGCGGCCGCCCCCGCCGGCGCCGGCGCGAAGGCCGCCGAGAAGAGCGGGACGCCAACGCCCGCGGCCGCGCCCGCGGCCGCTAAGCCCAGCGCTAGCCCGAAGACAGGCGCCGCCCCCTCGCCGGCGCCCGCCTCCCCCGCCACCGCCCCCGCCGCGCCGGCCGCCGCCGGCGCCGGCGCCAAGGACGAGGAGGACGAGCAGTGGAAGCTGTAGTACTAGTACTTGTTTGCAGCTGCAGGGCGGCCCGGGCCACAGCCGCGCCCGCGCGCTTCGTATGATGCTGTATGTAACACGCTGGAAGCCTGGCGCTAGTATCGAAGGGGGGCGGGCATCGGGAAGACGCGCTCCGAGTCGAGGTTAATGCCCCCGATGGGACTGTAGATCGTCACTGCTCGGGCCAACCGGGAGGGCCCAGGGATCAGCTTTCCTGTAAGCAGGCAGCTACGGGCCCGGGCGCAGGACGACGCACCGTAGTCGTCGGGCGTGCAGAGGTCCTCGCTGCCGGCCATGAGGGAGAGCAGCGCCCCCGTCGGGAGCAGCGAGTCCGCCGACCGCGCCCGCATGTGCATCTGCGCCGCGCCCGCCGCCCGTGATCAGCGGAACTCGTCCTCGTCGGATCAAATCTCGGATCAAATTCTCGCGCCTCGAACTCTGCGTCGACCTCCTCCCTGTTCCGCTTCGTCTGGAGCGCCCGAGCGAGGGCCAGCATGCAGAGGATCGTGCGCTGCACCTGAAAGATTTGATCCGAGCCAAGTAAGAGGGGCGGCGAACGAGCGATCGGGGGCGAGCGCGAGCGCACGTGAGGCATGACGTCTTTGGCCGCCCCTTCGGGCACGTCGTCGCCGGCCGACATTGTTATGGGCCGCTGCGAGAAGGGTGGGAATACCGGCGCCACCTGCGGCGGGCGTCAGCGGCGGCTTCGAGCTTCGAATCGCGCCCCACGGGCCTCGTCCGTGTTAAGGAGGATCCTGTAGGACGTTGCGGGCCGGTGCGTCTTCCCCTTCGTCGCCATCTCCTTCGCCAGCGTCATCATGAAGCGCGGGGACGCTTCCACGACCGCGAGCGCCGCGCCGTTGTAGAGGAGAAGGATGCCGGTGAGCGGCAGCTCCTCCCCCTGCGACGCGTGCGCGATGTACTCGTTGAAGTGCTCGGCAAAGTCTTCGGCCCGCCAAGTCGGGTCGGCTTCCCGCGCCGCGATGACCATCCTGTTCACGAGGTGCTTCTGCTCGCCCCGCTTGTAAGCCGCAGCGCTGTGCGCGAGCTGCGGGGCCCGAACCTTCGCGGCCCGCGGCGAGTTCAGCCCCGCCTCGAGCGCCGCTTGCCGCTGCTCCTCGGCGATGCGCTGTATCCTCTCCTGGATGACATCAAGAAAGCTCTGTGACCGCACCGCCTCCATGTGCGCCGCTGCCGCGTAGCTAACGTGCTAGACTGGCCAGACCCGGCGGCGAGGGAACGCTCTAGCTATAAGCGATGCGGACGGCCTGGCTGCGTTCAATAGACTCGTGGCACTTCCGCCGCGTGTACAGAGGTGGCCGGGGCCGCGTCTCCCAAAGTGCTTCGCGATTGGCACTGTACCCGGCCACAAAAAAACTAGCCAGGAGAGTCGGTCGTCGCGCGTAACCGCTGCGACAGCGCGAGCGATCGGCAAGCTTTCTAGCTCCATTCCGCACATCCAGCGTACCACCAGCTGGCCCAGCGCGCGGCCGTGAGCATGGAGGGTGGCGCCTTCGGCTATTGGATCGCAGTCGCCTTGATTGGAGGCGCATTCGCGGCCTGCATAGGCTCGCTTGTGATTTCGAAGTGCTGCATACGCTACGCTTCCCGCCGCGCTCGCGAGAGAGCGCACCGCATGCGCAGGTCCGCGGCTGCTCGTGCATGCTATCGCTCTCCTCAGAGGCTCGCGCCCGCGCTTTAGCTCTTCGAATTGCTTCTGCTAGCTTGCACGCGCGCAGGCCACGACTCCTGCAGCGCTTGAGGCGGCGTCCGACGGGCGCTGGCGGGCTAGCCACGCCCTACACCGGCCTACCCCCGCCCGCCCCGCACGCCGGCGCCGCCCCGCCCGCCCCGCAGCCCGCCGCCAGCCCCGGCGGCCCGCTCCGCCTGTGCGCATCGTGCCGGCTGCCGCGCCCTCGCGTCCCGGGGCCGGCCGCGGCGGCGGCGGCAGCGCCGCGGCCCGGGCCCGATGGGCCGGACCGGGCGGCGATCGAATCTGCGCGGCACGCCCTCGCCGAGGCGCGCGCCGCTTCTCCCGCCCCGCGCCCGGCCATCAAAATTGATCCGGGGGGCCCCGGCAGGTCGGAATGGAGCTCGGCCCCGACGCCTTCTCCGCCCTCGTGGAGCGCTGCATCCGCGCCGCCCGCGCTGCCGAGGCCCGCCCAGCGCTTTGCCTTGGGCCTTGTAAGCTGCTGAGGGCCCTCGCGCAGGAGGACGCGGTGGGCAGCGCGTGGGCGTCGGGCCCTGCCCCCGGAGCTCATCGAGCTCTCCCCAGCGTACCCCCCCTCTCTATCCCTACCCCCTACCTCCTAGCTCGACCTAAGCCTTTGTTTCTCACCAGAGACCCCGAGTGGCGGGCCCTGCTCTCGCACCCCGAGTACCTGGACGCCGCCTACTACGGGGCCCACGTGTACCGCGTACCCCCCCTCGCCGTCGGGGCCGCCCCCAGTGGCCCCCCACCCGCCTCCTCCTCGCCGCCGAGCGCGCCGTTGGTACCCCCACCGAGGTCGCCTTCCTCTGGCCCGCCTTCCAAGGCTCGCCCTCCCCGCGGCCGGCCGGCCGACCCGTGGTGTGCTGCCCCAATCCAGTATACGTACACCTCCCTTAAAAGCTTCTTCCCTCCCGCCGCCGAACCGAGCAGAAAGACGCCGCCCTCTTTCGCGGTCGTCAGCTGCAGCTTCGCTGTTTTCGCCTACCCCTGGTGCAACACTGCCCCATCCAGTACGTATACCCCCTCCCCTGATCTAAGAAATGATTCCGAAGTTCAAGAATATCTAGAATTTAATATCTAGCTATTTTTTTTGGCGAATTACCGGCGCCAGCCTGGCAGCTATAGCACGAGTTGGCATTACTAAGTTACTGAGTTCTTTGAGCAATGTCTACTGAAGCGTCCGATGATCTGTACAGAAATGATCTAAGCGATGTCTAGCTTTCTTTAGCTGGCCTCAGCCAGGCCCTCAGGGCCTGTGCAGGTATATATATATGATCTGATCATGAGAAACAAAATGTCTGCTGTAGCGCCCGACAGTCTGTACAGGAATGATCTACGAATTGTCTAGCCTTCTATAGCAAGAATGAGCAGGCCTGGGAATGATCTGACTGACTCAGTGAAGCGTCCGACGGTCTGTACAGGAATGATATAAGAAATGTCTTAGAAAGTGATCAATTATATTTTTTAAACTACATCTGCCCCAAAATAACATTAAATGACATGTCCCCAAAACTGGCATGGACCCTACTCTGTCGCATCGCTCAGCGGCTGTCATCACTTCGGTCCGTGTTTGGCTCCGTGCTGCTTTCCATGCCGCTCGAGGAGGAGCTGGATGGGACTAGCCACATAGGCAAGCCTGCAGCAAGTGGGGCCTGTGCAGCCCGGCCGGCCGGTGGGGTGGGGCCAGCAGGTGGGCCAGGGATTCCGGTCGTGCCATGGCCGGCTGCAGCTGCGAGGGCAGGGCCCGCGGGTGGGATGGGCACGGCATGCCCCGCTGGCGGAAGAACGCCGACCGGCGGTGGAAGGCCAGCGGGGGCGCCGGCGGCTGGAAGAGCAGGAGCGGCGGGTGGGACGGGCGCGGCATACCCAGCTGGCGGAAGGGAAGGAGCGGCGGGTGGCACAAGCCCCACAAGCGGGGGAGCGTTGACGCCAATTGCGAGATGTGTTGAGCGGCCGGCTGGGAGAGGGCCGCGGGCGGTGGGCGGAGCGATGTTTGAGGGAGGGACCTGGGTTAGCGGGATCGGGGAGGCCGCATTGGGGTCTGAACCGTTGCACAGTCGTTGATTGACTGCAGATCACATAAAGTATCTCAAGGACACGCGTACCTCAAGATTGACGCGTTTAGCGAAGAGCTCGCCGCGTCGCTGCCCTCGCGGCGATCATCCGCGATTGCGCGGCCGCCGGAAGCTCCAGCCCCTTCCGCGCTGCGCTGAAATGCACGGCGCACCACTGCAGTTTCGCTCGAGGTTTCCCTCGGCGTTGAGACGGGCCTGGGGACGGATTTCTCTGCGCCGCAAGAGATCGTATTAACGTTACGTCGGCGGCGCGTCAATTCACTAGCAAGAAACTCACGTCCGGCATTTGTGGGGGTTCCATTGTGTCGTGCTCAAGCAGCTCTAGAGACGAAATGACTGCACCAGCGAGAAACATGAGGGACATGAAGTATCCGAGCACGGCTGGAGCGCACCCCACCGGGAAACATCTTCTATCGGCATTCCTGCGGATCCATTTCCGCTGATGAGCAGGAAAGGAGGAGATGATGCAAGGCGGGCGTTGCAGTCTAAGCGCACCCTGATGAACGAGGCGTTGAAGGCCAGCGAGCACTCGAGCTTGCGTCTCCTCCGCGCTCTCGGCGCTTTCCACATGCGCGGTGTGCGTCACTTCCATGCTCTCCGGCCATGCGTACACTGCCTTGTCGGAGCGGCAAGCTGAGGCGATACGGGTGCGGCCCGTGCGGGCAGCCTTGCTAAAACAAAACGAGCGGCACTTCAGCCGCGTGTACAGAGGTGGCCGGGGCCGCGTCTCCCAAAGTGCTTCGCGATTGGCACTGTACCCGGCCACAAAAAAACTAGCCAGGAGAGTCGGTCGTCGCGCGTTACCGCTGCGACAGCGCGAGCGATCGGCAAGCTTTCTAGCTCCATTCCGCACATCCAGCGTACCTCCAGCCGGCCCAGCGCGCGGCCGTGAGCATGGAGGGTGGCGCCTTCGGCTACTGGATCGCAGTCGCCTTGATTGGAGGCGCATTCGCGGCCTGCATAGGCTCGCTTGTGATTTCGAAGTGCTGCATACGCTACGCTTCCCGCCGCGCTCGCGAGAGAGCGCACCGCAGGTCCGCGGCTCGTGCATGCTATCGCTCTCCTCAGAGGCTCGCGCCCGCGCTTTCGCTCTTCGAATTGCTTCTGCTCGCTTGCACGCGCGCAGGCCACGACTCCTGCAGCGCTTGAGGCGGCGTCCGACGGGCGCTGGCGGGCCAGCCAGCCCCGCGGTCTCTCGCTCGGGGTCCTCTGCAGAGGCGCGGGCGCGGATCGAAGCGCTAGCGCGCGCTATGATCGCCGGGAATGCTTCCAAGACCGGAGACGGCGCCCTCGAAGCTGCAGCCGAGGAGAATACCTGCCCGATCTCGTCCCGGCTCCTGCGAGAGCCGGTCCGGACGCCCTGCGGGCACGTGTTCAGCCGCAAGTCGCTTCTCACATGGTTCGCTCCCATATCCGCCTGTGTCGCTTCCCAAGTCGCCGACGCGGCGCGCAGGCTCCTGACGAAAGAGGAGTGCCCGATGGTGAGATCGAGACAGCGCCGCTCGCCGCTGGTGCCGCCTGACGTCCCGAAACAGTGCCGCTCGCCGCTGGCCGCTCATCAGCTCCAGGACGACCATGCCGCCCTCGTCCGTCCCGGCCGCCCGCGTCCCGTTTGAAATTTAAACATTTGAATCTGACGCGGAAGACAGGCGCGGGTGGAGGCGGCCTTGGCGGAGCGACCGGAGCTGGAGCAGGAGGAGGCGGAGGAGGCGGAAGAGCAGCCAGTCTTCGGGCACGCCATCTGCGCCGTGCCCGTGAGCCTTTCAACTCCTTTCGACAAAACAGCCTTGCGCTTCGTTCTCCTGAGCGCGCGCGGGGGCTCAGGCGCAGCCGACGCTGCGGCAGCTGCGCGGGGCGGTGGCGCAGTGGCACGCGTACGCGCGGGGCCTCGGCGCGCGGGCCGCCCAGTCCGAGGCCCGCATCGGGATCCTGCTGCTCTACGACCGCGCGCTGGCCCGCCTCGCCATCGGCCCGAGCCCGTGCGCGGCCCCGCGGCCCGGCCCGGCCCGGATGTGTGCAGAGTGGAATTTGATCCGCCGGTCGCAGGGCCGCCGCGTTTCTGGCGGACGAGGAGGAGGGCCCGGCGCTGCCCCCGGGGCTGGTCGAGCAGTACACGCCCTACACCGGCCTACCCCCGCCCGCCCCGCACGCCGGCGCCGCCCTCCCGCACTGCAGCCGGCCGCCAGCCCCCGGCGGCCCGCCCCGCCTGTGCGCGTCGTGCCGGCTGCCGTGCCCCTCGCGTCACGGGGCCCGGCTGCTGCTGCGGCGGCGGCGGGCCTCGGGCCCCATGGACCGGACCGGGCGGCGATCGAATCTGCGCGGCACGCACTCGCCGAGGCGTGCTTGTACCCTGCGCTGCGTTACCCCCGCCCATCGAAATTGATCCGGGGGGCGTCGGCAGGTCGGTATGGAGCTCGGCCCCGACGCCTTCTCAGCCCTCGTGGAGCGCTGCATCCGCGCCGCCCGCGCCGCCGAGGCCCGCCCTTACGCTTTGTCTACCTTCGAATTATTCGCGTCCCGCTCTGGTCAGGGCCTTGCGAGCCGCTGAGGACGTCCCCGCAGGAGGACGCGGCGGGGAGCGCGTGGGGCGTCGGGCCCTGCCCCCCGGAGCTCATCGAGCTCTCCCCAGCGTACCCCCCCATCCTTCCCCCTACCCCCCAGCCCGACCTGAGCCTTCGTTCCCCTCTAGGGACCCCGAGTGGCGGGCCCTGCTCTCGCACCCCGAGTACCTGGACGCCGCCTACTACGGGGCCCACGTGTACCGCGTACCCCCCCTCGCCGTCGGGGCCGCCCCCACCCGCCTCCTCCTCGCCGCCGAGCGCGCCGTCGTCAGCTTCCTGAATCCCGGTACCCCCGTCGAGGTCGCGTTCCTCCGGCCCGCCCTCGCCCGCCCCGCCGACCCGTGGTGCGCTGCCCCAACCCCGTACCCCACTCTTCCCCGCCCCCTCTTATACCTCTTACAGGTCGCCGCTGGATGCGTTCTTCGACCTGCGGGTCGGGGGCCGCAGCCTTGGGGCCGTCTGCCCTGGGCCGGGCTTCACGCTGCTGCTCCCGCCCCTGAGCCCCGCCGACGGCCCGGCCCTCCTGCTCTCCCGGGAGGCCGGCGGGCCCGTTGGGCCCCTCTGCCGCCTCCTGCCCCTCGGGCCCCGCTCCCTCTGCCCCGTACCCTGGATCCTCTGAGAGGCTGTAGCCCCCTTCGGCGCCTCGGGGCCGGCCCGGCCCCATGGCCCTCCCGTGTAGCGGGCGGGCGCTTGTAAGTAACTGTACATGTGCAATCAGAGAAATTGGCCTGGCCAGCGCGGAGCGGGGCGGGTCAGGCGGCGGGGAGGAGGGACGGGGGCAGGAAGGCCTCGACGCGCCAGCCGCCGCCGTCCACCGCCGCCAGAACGATCGCCCCCGAGTTGACGCACTTCACCACCTGCCGCCCCGCCCCGCCCCGCGCGTCAGGGGCGGCCGTGCGGCCAAGCGCGAGGGGCCTCCGCTCACGCCACGCACCTCGCGGGATGCGTCGCCGTTGACGAGGAACGCGACGAAGCGCCCGACAAACGGCATGTGCGACACGAGCAGCGGGACGAAGCGCTCGCGCGCGTCGCTGCACGCCTCCGAGACCGCCCGCAGCGCCTCCGCCGGCTCGCTCTTCGCCTGGAGCTGCTCGAGCTGGTACGCGCTGTCCGCGCCGGCGAGGATCTCGGCGGTCTGCCTGGCGCGGAGCACGCCGCTGTGAAAGACGGGGCCGTACTGGAGGCCGGAGGCCTTCAGGAAGGCGGCCACGGCGCGCGTCTCGCGGGCGCCGTCCGCTGTGATCGGGCGCTCCCCGTCGGGCTCGGCAAGCGCGTGCTGGCAGACGATGATCCGCGACAGGGGCATGGCGACTGTCGGACTCGCTCACGCTTACGGGGAGGTGCTTTCGCGTGCGCGCTTGGAAGCTAAAACGTTAACGCCGGGCGCTGGGCTTCAAAGGATAAATGTACGCGTCCGTTGAGGTTGAGTCGAGGGCGGGGGGCCAGAGGGCGGGGGCCCGGGGCAGGTTTCAGGGGGTACGTCGCCTGCGCGGCGTAGCGGCTTGTGTGCGCTCGTTCGTGCACCTGCGCTTAATCAACCAGGTTCTTAGCTTTCTTAGCTTATTTGAGTGCGAGGTGCATGTTAGTGCTGCTGACCCAACCTGCGCAGCGCTCGACCCATCCGACTCTTGCGCGCTGGCCTACGTCCTGCTGACGTCCAACATCCGGTCACCAGAGCATTTATCGATCGATTCTTCGACTCGGCAGAATAGAGCAGTTAGCCGAATTTGAATTCGCCGCCGAGCTTCGTCCCGAACGAGAGCGCCCTGCGCAGAAGATGACAAACGCGGCGGGGGAACCGGAGTGGTTACAGGAGCTGCGGGACAGCGAATCTATCCGGAACGGCACTTTGACTGTGGAATGCGGCAAGGAGGGCGTTCCCGCGAAGCTTACGGGCAACGATCTCAAGGCGGTTGCAAATATTATCGACTCTAATCCTCAGATCGGGTGCACACACAAGCCAGTCGTCGCTGGCGCTGCAGCTGATCGATATCCGCGCGCTCTTTGAATTCGGCCCCCGCAGCACAGTCCAGCTAGAGGTATGGTGTTGGATCGTTATGCGCATCGCGTTTGTGCCTGACGTTTCTATTTGCATACAGCTCGCCGGTCATGTGGACAGGAGCAGTGGTGCAAAAGCGAACTTCTGCGACGGCCTGCGGCAGCTCGGGGAAGCGATTGGACGGCACCCTCGCACTTCTCTGTACATTGGACGCAGCTACGTCGGCGAGACGACTAACTTGGACAAAGAAGAGTCAATTGCAGCTTGGAACACGTTTCTGGAAGAGCTCCTTGCGTCCTCAGCGTCAGCGAACTCGTCTCTGCAAGAGCTAACTCTGTTTCAATTCCGCCTCAACCAAACCGGCGCAGCAGCACTCACCAGCGCCATTGCCTTCGCTAGCTCGACCGGCCTTCGAGTCTTCTCCGTCAGCGACGTGGAGCTCCCAGCACTCGACCGGCGCCAACGGCGCTCGAATGGAGCAGCTGCAGGAGATCCGTTCGACAAGCTCTTTGATGCGCTCAGCAGCCTCAAGTCCATTCAGAATCTCACCATTGGCAATGTCTCCACTGAGCACTCGAGCTCGGTACATATATTCGCCCGTGATATGATATTCCCTCGATGTTTAATTCATTACTCTCGCCATTGCAGGATGAAAAACAGGTGAAGCTTCAGAAGCTCCGGCTCGTGGAAAAGACATGCTCCGTGCTGCAAGGCATCGACATCTGCAAGACGCTGCGAGAGCTCTCTCTACTGGAGATGAACTTTGGGCAGCAGGGCTTGCAAGTGGGGAAGGCAATTGCGCTGTGCGAGAAGCTTGAAATGCTGGAGCTACGTGGTATCACCTTTGGCACCAAGGTGGATGCAAGAGCGTCGGAGTGGGATAATGTTCTTGACGAAATCAGCCACCACAAGGCTCTCCGTCGCATCGCCCTCGAGAAGATTAGTTTGAATGATGAGCAGGTCTTTCTCTTTTTCGTCCAATCCAGATTCTAGATTCTACCTGCTCTTTTCAATCACTTACTTGGCCTTTGCTGTTTGGCAGCTTGACATGCTCGCCTCTTGCATGGAGCAGAGGCTGCCGGCACTGCAGAGGATGGTCCTCAAACACTGCGTGTCCAACTCCTACGTCGAAAATGTATTCATGCTCTCAAATGCAGCCGCACTGCGGTGCAGGATCCGGAGCCATACTGATGCACCACCTGACGAGACTTTCACTCTCAAGATCGACCAAGCACCACCACAAAGCAAGCATATTGTGTTTGACATGCTGTGCTGCCTTCGAGATGAGCTGGCCAGGGCCAAGAAAGAAGCAGAGGCTGCAACTAGTACTGCAGCTGCAGCTGCACCTGACAGTACGCTCTCGTCGTGCAAGCTTGAACTTGCTCTCAGCCACGATTGGCAAACTCTTTTCGAGAATGATGAGCGCTACGCTCTGTTCAAGCAGATCCTCCTTGGGCGCAAGTGGATCGATGACCCGAGACTTGGTGCACACTCGGCGCTTCTGGACTGCCACATTGTCCCCTTTTTTTTAATTTCGATGTGCAGCCGATGTCCCAGTGACCGACTACACACCAATTCCTGGCGAAGTTGTCTTCGCAAGATTCGGGAAGAGGGGTGCCTGGTGGCCTGCGATCGTGAGTGCTGCTGTTTATCTGATGGTTGTATAGATCTTGCTCACGAGTGCACTTTTTTTAGGTGCTTTCCCCGGAGGAAGTGAGGTTCGCATCCTTTTCTCCTTCCAGATTAGTTCTCTCGCTGCAAAACATAACGGATGCGTTGCATTTACATCAGCTGGCTGGGCACACCAGAGAGGTAAGCACGGGATAGAGCTGTACTCGAAATGCTGGCGGTCGAAGCTGGTCTAAATTTGAACGCAGGGTCCCCCTGGACCACCAGTCCACCTACTTCCACCCTTTCAACGAGGAGGGAAAGAAGATTTTTCGCTCGGAAATGAACATGGAGAAGCTTCGTGCAACCGATGCTGAGGAGCACGCGGGCCGCCTGATGCAGCTGGCCGAGAGCCTCGACAGGGATCCTGTGGCGCGCAATGCGCACGTCAAGGGCACTCGGAGGATCGTGTTCCGTGCGTGTGTCACGTCCACTATTTTCTGGCAGTTTTCTCATCGCTCTGTCTGCAGTCGTCGGCGAAGGCGGCAAATACAAGGCCGTTAAGGGCAAGGAGAAGACATTGCCAGCTGCGGGAGAGGGGAGTGTGTCTGCATCTGGATCCGGATCCAGCGGGGTGGAATCGGCAGGCAAGCTCAAGAAGCGGCAGCGCAGCTCTTCGCCCAGTGGCCGCGCGTCGGCCACCAGCAGGTCGAGGACCGAAACACCCTCGCAGGGGCCGCAGCCCGTTGCGAAGGCTGCCCGGCCAAGCCCAACCAAGCAGGGGCCCCATGGCGATCCCACCGGCGCCGCGAAAGCTGCCTGCCCTAGCCCGCCCGAGGCCAAACCAGCGATCCCAGCTTTCAGCTTCGTGCCGTCACCAGGAGCTGGCGCGAGCAGCAGCAGCAGCAGCAGCAGCAGCAGCAGCAGCAGCAACAGCAGCAACAGCAGCAGCACTCCGGTGCCGGCATCAGGGTCCGGTAGTTTGGAGCACAGGGCGTCTGGCGGCACGGACATCATCGACCTCTCCTCGCCTCAGGCTGACACTGGCGCGAGCGACAAAGTCGAAGGCTTTGGCGGTGCACGTGTGCTCGTCACCGCGAAGGAGAAGATCAACCAGGTGTGAAATTCTGGGCGCTAGACCTGCTTTGCATTTGTGTCATTTCAGGCTCGGCAGGCGCGCCGAGAGCGGGATGTGGCGCGGGACGAGGCCAGGGAAGCGAGCCAGAAGCTGCAGCGCCAAGCGGAGGAGCACACAAGGGAGAAGGCCGCCCTGCAGCTGCAGGTGCTTTAGATCTCTTAAGCTTGGTTGCGAAGAAGCAGCAAGCGCTGCTCACGCCTTGCCGCACAGCTGGAAGCGGCCACGACCGAATTGGCTTCAGCCGGATCTAAAGTGGCCACAGCCGAGGCCAGGGCGAATGCTGCAGAAGCTCAGGTGAAGCAACTCGCGGCGAACAACAGAAGGCTGGTGCATTAATGTTGGCTTACAGAAATTGAAATCATAGCACTTCCTTCGATCCCACAGTGCTGACTGGCTTCTTCAGACGGAAGCGAAGCAGAGCCAATCTGAACAGCACGACAAGGAGAAAACCGATCTGCAGCAACAGGTATTCTCTTCGCTTGCATCAAAGGTATTCTCTAAACCTGACTCTAAACCTGACTGTCCCTGCTCAGATGGAGAATCTTCAAGCAGAAAACAAGAGACTGGTGCACATTTGCAGCAGATGTTCCTCGTTTTCGGTTCGCTTTTTATATCCGGTTTCAATATTCCCATGCAGGCGGAGCTACTGCGCCAAGCGGAAGGGCTCACGAAGGAGAATGAGGAGCTGCGAAAGCAGGTACCACTTCTTTTAACTTGCGAACAGCAGGAGATCTTTCGCTTGTCCAACTCTTCTTGCTTCCTTCTCAGCTGGAGACGTCCAAGGCGGACTCGATTGTAGCCGAGAACAAGCTGAGCGAGATCCGCGAGAAGGTGCAATTCCCTTCTATCGATGAAGATACCGATGCATCTTATTCGGCCCTCCAGCTCAAGACAGCTGAAGCTGCTCGGAAGCTGGCCGAGGACAATGCGGATGCCGCTCGCAAAGACCTGCTTGCTCTTCAGAGTAGTTTCGAAGACCTGAATAGAGAGATTGAGAATATTTAGTCCTTTTATTTAAGCATGCATTTTCTCTGTAATGTAATTCTTTTCTTTCTGTTGAGCTGCAGCAGCTCGCTCATTATCATGATCATGGCCATTCCTGACGCTTCCATTTCGAATTGCAAGACTTGAATGACACGGGCAAGGGGGCGGCGGGGTGACAGTCCAGGCAAGGCGAGGACGTCGGCATATTTTAGTTGCTTCGACCTCAGTTAACGTTGCGCCGATAATAGCTAATCCAAAATGTCGACCTCCTCGTCCTCTGCCGTTGCCACCGTCTCAGCCGCCGGAGCCGCCGCGGCGCTCAAGCTCAAGCTCGGAGGTGGAGGGGCCACCACTGCCGCCTCCCCCGCCGCCTCGCGATCCCGATCGGGGAGAGCCGCGGCCGGAGGCGGCGAGGGCGGCGGCGGGAGGGCGCCCCGCGCAGGCGAGGCGGCCGCCAGCCTGACCAGCTCCGGGGGCGTTCGCGTCTTGGCGGGCACCGGCGTCGTGGGCGGCGTCGTCGGGGGCGGGGGTACGGGAGGTGCTGGCGGTTCTACGCGGTGCCGCTTGCGGGAGGCCTCGGCCGCGGGCGCTGGCGCCTCCTCACGGGATGTCCGTCGGCGGTCGCTGGTGACGGGAAGGGGCGGCGGGAGGTCCGCGGCGGGGGTAGCGCCGCGGGGCGTGCGCGGGGCAGACGGGGGACGCTGTGCCGAGACGGGGGAGGGCCGGGGGAGGGGCCGCGGGGCGAGGGGCGGGGGCGCGGGGGGCGAGCCGCTGCCACCGCCGGCGGGAGCGGGGGTAGGCCCTCGGGGCGTGGGTGTGGCGGGCGTTGCGGGGTCGGGCGGCGAGCTTTCGGCAGGGGCTGTAGAAACTGGCGCCGGCGGGGGCTTCCGCCGCGGGACGCGCGGAAGGGAGGAGAGCGCGATGGGGCCGGCCGCTGGGCCCGGCACCAGCGGCGCGGGTGGCGGGCGCGGTGGTGGGGCAGCAGGGGTCGCAGGGGCGGCGGGCGCCGAGGAGGAAGCAGGGTTAGGGGCAGGGGGCACGGTAGGGGAGGCACGGGCGGCGGGGGCCGTTGAGGTGGCGGGGGTACGCGAGGCGGGGGCCTGAGTGGGGTGGCGAGTGGGGGCGGCGGGATTGGCGGCCTGCGTCGACGGGGTAGCTGGCGCCGGGGGCGGCCTCAGGGAGGAGGACGGAATGGAGGAGGGGGCAGCTTTCGCGGCAGGAGCCTCGGGCCGCGACGAGATCTGCTCCAGAGCCGTGGCCTTGACGGCAGGCTCCGAGAAAACGGGTGCGTGGGGAGAGCTTCCGGGCCGGGGTACGGGTGCAGCGGCGGATGCGGGCTGGGGCTGCGGGGGCGCCGGCTCGAGCGGGGCGAAGGATGCCGGGGGGGACTGGGCGCGCGCCGCCGGGCGCTCCCCACCGGAGGGGAGGGTGGAGACGGCGGAGGGGAGGGCGGCGAGTACGGGGGTCGGGGCCGAGGAGGGAGCGGGTGCGGGGGCGGCCGCGGCCACGAGGGAGGCTGGGATCAGGCCGGCGGACGTGAGAATGGCCGCCAGATCAACTATCGGCAGGGGGGCGGAAGGCTGGGCGGCGGGCGGCGCCGGCGGAGGCGCGGCGGTGGGTGGGGCGGCGGGCGGGGCAGTGGGAGGAGCAGCGGCCGCGGAGGGCGGCGTGGGGCCCCGCGGAGAAGATGAAGGCGCATCCCACCGACCAGAACCCCGCTGCTGCGGCCCTGGGCGCATTTGGGGGCCGGGCGGGCCGGGCGGGCCCCGAGGAATCGGGCCCCGCGGTCCTGCCTCGCGAAAAGGGGGCGGGGGGATCGGATGCGGGTGGTGCTCGTGGCCGAAATGCCGGCCAGGGGGCGGACCCCGGAACGGCTGCTGCTGGTGGGGGTACGGCCCGCAGGGCTCGGGTCCGCACCCGTAGAAGCCCGGCGGGGGGTACGGGTGCCCGCCATGGCCGTACCCCTCCCAATGGGGGTGGGGGTACGCGTCGTGGGGGCCCCAGTGCTGATGCGGAGGGGGGTAGAACTCCTGGGGCGGGCCGCCCGGCCGGTGCGGGTAGGGGTGGGGCACTTCCCACTCGGCGCTGTAGCCGGGGGCGGGGGGGTACGACGGGTCGGGGAGGAGCGGCGGCGACTCGCGCGGGGCCATCGGCGGCGAGCGGGCGGCGGGGGATGCCCGAAGGGAACCGGCGGGGCCCGCCGCCGGAGCGTTCGGGAGGGCCGACAGAGTGGCGGTGCAGGGCGGCGGGGCGGCCGACGTCTCCGAGGAGGGCGCAGCGGCGTCCTCGGAAGCTGGCTCGAGGAGCATCGCCGCCGCCGCCGTTCCGGCCACCGCAGAGGCGGACGAGGAGCCAGCGCCCGCCCCCGGCCCTGCGCGCGGGAGCCGCACCAGCAGTGGAGCCGCCTTCGGCTTCGCCGGTGCCGCCGCGGGCGTCGCTGCGGGCGCCGCCGCGGGCGCCGCTGCGGGCGCCGCTGCGGGCGCCGCTGCGGGCGCCGCCGCGGGCGCCGCTGCGGGCGCCGCTGCGGGCGTCGCCTGCTCGCTGCTGCTGGGCTGCGCCGGCGCCTCCCGAAGCGTCTCGCCAGACGCCCTCCGCTCTGCCTCCGTGGAGGCTTCCTCGGCGGGCTTCGCAGCCGCCGGCGTCTCCTGTGCGCGCCCGACTTCTGCCGCGGCCGTTCCACCGTCTGCCGAACCCTCCGCGGCCGCGCCGCTCGGCTCGACGGCCGCGCTCAGCCGCGGCCGGCCCGGGATGTCCGCGGGGCCGGCCTCCCCGCTGGCGGCGGGTGCGCTCGCCTTCGCAGCGGTCGCCAGGCCCGCCAGCAGCGGCGGCGGCGGCTGGCCCCGCCCCAGCGGCGTCGCCGCGTCCGGCCCTGCGCTCTCCTGCGCGGCGGGAGACCTGCGGGACGCCTCAGCGGGGCGCTGAACGCCGCAGGGCGCGGGGCGGCATGCCTGGAGGCGCGCGGCGCGGCCCGCCGGCCATCCGCATCCCGGGGACTGCGGCCTCCGGAGGAACGCGAGGAGCCGCCGCTGCCGCCTCTGCTCCGCGACCTGAGCCGGCGCTGTTCAGCAGCGCACGGCTCCGCGCGGCGTACGAAGGCCGCACCGATCCCGCCTCCTCCGCCCGCGCCCCCGGGATCGGGAACGAGACCGGGAGCGACTCCGACTGCGGCGCCTGGAAGCCGCCTTGCTCCTCGAGCGGGACCGCTTCCCAGACGGCGAGCGGGAACGGGAGCGGGAGCGCGGCCGGCGTGCGGGAACAGCGGCCCTTTCTTCTCGCCCCGACCGGTGACCTTCGCTCTCACTCCGGTTCCTGCGCGGCGATCCGGTCAGAGACGATGGCGGGGCGCGAGGCGGGCGCCGCACGGGTCGTCGTTCTCCTTGGCACGCGCCTCGCGCTCGCCGCCCGACTTCCAGCCAAGCTCTCTGTCCGCGGGCTGGCGTCAACAGCCGCTTCGAGCCGGGAAGAACATTCCCAGCGGGACGCACGGTTCGCATGCCTCTCCCGCCACCGTGCGGCGCCGTTTCTTGTCGGGCCCCTCGGCGTCCGCGGCCTTGCGATCCGCGAGCTCTCTCCGAAGAGCCTCGGTGCTGCATCAAATGCAAGGGACGCGTCATGCACAGCGCGCGTAGCGGCGGCGGCCCGTGCACCTCTCCCGAAGAGATTCGATCTCCTTGTTCTTGCGCTGCAGTTCGGTCTTCGCCGTAAGGTACACTTTTGAGATGTTCTTCTCCAGCGTGGCCCTGGCCTTCTCGGTCTCCGCGAGCTGCGCGGGCGCATGGGTCCCCACCGCGGGAATCTGGTGCGCGGCAAACTGCGCACCCGCTGGCGCGTGCGTTTCAACTCCAACGCCAGAGCGGCATTCAGCTTCTTGAGCTGGAGGTTCTCCGTGTTCAGCTGCCCCGCGCAGTTTGTCAGCCGCGGCAAACAATGTCAGGCGGGGCGCCGACCTGCGAGGCCGGCGGGAGCGTCTCGCAAGATGCGTTGCCGGTCGCGTAGAAGTCATCGTAGAGGCCCAGCGATGACCCCTCCACCGCCATGGCGGCGCGCCAACTCCCGCGAGGCTCGGGCCGAGTGTACCCCCGCACACTTGTTGCGTACCCCAAACTGGACAAACCGCAACTTCCAGCGCCCCAAGCTCGTGCTCCCGCGTTGTTGGCTCCGCTCCCCGCGTACAGGCTCTCCTTTGCCGGTCTATGTAGGCGCGATCTGGCTTCCTTTTCTCGATCGAGGTGGGCGCGATCGGGCCTTCATTCCTAGGGCGAGATAGGCTCCCCTCCCGTTTCTCGCGGTCTTTTTTCGTTTCGAGTTTGTCGCAGTCCCTCCGTTAGCATGCGGAATGGACTTGAATCAAACTCGTAGAGCAAACCGTCGGTTGGTGCGGGGCGCGATTTCTGAGCGTTCCGGCAATCCCCGGCGGAAGATTTATGCCTCTCTTTTCGGCGCGCCCTCGATAGTGCTCCCCGTCTCCCCGCACGCTCTCTGCGTTCGATCCGCCTGATGCCGCAGGTACGGTTGCGGGCCTGCGGCTCAACCGACACGCATCGCTGTGAGAATTCTGGTGGTGCCCCAGGCGCTTGCTTTGCCGCAGGATCGGCCTTACCCCCTTCATCCGGTCCCGCGTTCTCCTGGATCTAGATTTTTACAGCTCCGGGGCTCCAGTGCTGTGCGGGCACATCTCCCTTCTTCATGTATGTGCACCATGTTTTAATCGTTATAACACAAGTAAATGTTTTGGCCCAACCCGAGCCCGCACGCCGCCGCACGGTGCCGTGCTAGGCAAAGCAGTTGTCTGAAAATCCTAGCTATAGTCTCATTTGATTCGCTATTCTATCTGCGGCCTACCTGCGTCGCTGGACATGCTATCTATTCGGGGGAGGCCTAGGGAGGCGTCTAGCTCGAGCCGCAGGGAGCTGGTGCTCGAGGTGGGGGAGAGGAGGCCGGGGGCGTTCGAAGAGGACGAGGGGGACTGCGGGGGCGCGAGGAGGAGGACGGAGGAGGGGAAGGCGCCGCGGAAGAGGACGGAGTCTTCCCAGCCGCCCGCGCTCGAGCCCCAGAAGCCCTCCACTTCCACGTGCCCGAACCAGAAGATGACCATCCCCGGACCAAAGCTGCCGCCGCGGGCTCAGAAAACGCTAAGAAATCGATAGCAGCCCCTCTCGGCGCACCGGTTCACGTACGCGGCGAGCTGGTCGCGCATGCTGCTCAGCGCGTAATCGTCGCCGAACATAGCCTTGCTGTCGATCCAGTTCACGACGTGCCCGTCCACCCCTGCGGCCCCGCCTGAGCGGGAGGGGGAGCGGGCCGGAAAAGATCGCAGGCGGACCAATCGGGACGGTGAGGCGTACGTCTGGCGTCTTCGGGAAGCCTCGCTGCCTCAGCTCCTCCTCGGTTTCGAATCCGACCCCGATGTTCCGGAGCTGGGACGCAGTCAGGGGCGCGTGGGCGGCGGCGAAAGCGCCTCGCCGCACTTTCTCCTGCAGAATGTACTCGTACTCCGATCCGTAGATGCTGCGCGGCTGGGGTCGGCGAGGCGGGGCCGGAGCGAGGGAGGGGTGGGCCGCACTGCCGGATGCGATCCACGGAGGGCGAGTACTGGTCGTCAACCGCGACGCAGTTCTCGATCTCCGCGCGGAGCCGCTCGTCGGGTATCAGCGCCGGGTCCCGCAGGCACGCGGTGACATCTGCGGCGGGGAGGGTCGGCGGCCGGACGGCCGAGGCTGGCTGCGGCCGCGCTCCGGAGCGCACCGTTCTTGTTTATGTTCAAGACGCGCTCGAGCACGATCCGCGCAAGCAGGCACGGAGCCAGATTGATGCGCTCAGCGATTGCTACGAGGTCCTCGCCAGACTGGTACCTGCAGCGGAGCCGATGTCACGTGGAACGCACAGCGACTGGAGATGCATACAACACACGCACCACTTCACGTACTGTGCCGCGCGCTCATCCGAGCGGTGCTTGTGGGCCGACCTGCGCGTCTGCTGCTGGTACTTCTGCGAGTAGATGCTGAGGAGCGTGTTGTACGTTATACTGCGCGGATTTGCATCCTTAGCGCAGACAAAGCGATGCCGTGGGTCCAGGCGGGCGGCAGAACGGGCGCACTCTGGAAAGCGCTCGAGGATAGCTGGCGCGTCCTCCATGCTCCTCAGCTGCGCCTGTATCTCGACAAGCTCGCTTGCCCGCAACATCGTGCGGGATAGGACCGACGGGTCTCTTCAACCGCGCGCCATCGAATTTGATCTGTCCCCCCCTTGCGATGGCCTGTGCGGGTTCCTTGATCAATGCGGCTCGCGGGCTGCGCCTGGCCCGCTGTGGTGCGAGTATACAGGCCGAGCCTGCACAGTCCCTCCGCCGGAGCCTCTCCGCCGCAGCGAACGTGAGCCCAAGCGACACGCCCGCGCGCGCCCTCTCGGCCAAGCTGCGGGCTTCGTCTCCGTTCTTTCTCATCGCCGGGCCATGTGTGATCGAGTCCCGCGATCACGCGCTTCGCACCGCGGACGCGTTGCGCCGGATCACTGACCGGTGCGCCGCGAGGCGTGTCCCTGCCGTCCCCAGCTGAGCGCTCGGCCCCCGCAGGCTCGGAATCGCCGGCGTATACAAGTCGAGCTTCGACAAAGCGAACCGCACGTCCGACCAGTCGTTCCGCGGGCCCGGGCTCGAGCGCGGGCTTGAGATCCTTGCGGACGTGAAGCGCGAGGTGCACGGAGCCCCGCGCTCGACGCGTCCGAGCGTAAAGCGGCCGCCGAGCAGACGGGGATGCCAGTAACAACGGACGTGCACGAGACGACGCAGGCGGCGGCGGCGGGCGAGGTCGTCGACATCCTGCAGATCCCCGCGATGCTCTGCAGGCAGACGGACCTCATCCAGGCGAGCCAGCGCTCCTCCGCGCCGCGCGGCCCGCCTCCAACCTGAAGCCGCAGGCCGCTGCACGCACGGGCCGGCTTGTGAACATCAAGAAGGGCCAGTTCGCCGACTCCGGCACGATGCGGCAGGCGATGGCGAAGGCGCAGCACGCGGGCTCCGTCGACGTGCTTCTGACGGAACGCGGGACGACCTTCGGCTACGGGGACCTGGTCGTAGACGCGAGGAACCTCGCCCTCATGCGGGACCCGCAGGCCCTCGTCGTGCTCGACGTCACCCACAGGCGCCCACAGCCCTCGCCGAGGCTTAAAGCGCCTCCCTTCTGAGCTGCTCCGCTCGCCCCGCAGCGTGCAGCAGCCTGGAGCGCGGGGCTTCATGAGCGGCGGCAAGCGCGAGTTCATTCCGACGATCGCCCGCGTGGGCGCCGCCGTGGTGCGGCCCCGCCTGCAGCTGTACCCCCCTCCCCTCCCTTGCCCTCATCCGAACCGCTCAGGGGGTAGACGGGTTCTTCCTGGAGACGCACGAGGACCCCGAAAAGGCAAAGAGGTCCGCACCCGCAGACCCGAATCGTGTACCCCCCGCCGACCCCGACCTGGCAGCGACCCGGCGAACGCGTGGCCGCTGCACCTCATGGAGCCGCTCCTGGCCGAATTGATCGCCATCGCGCGGGCCTCCCAGGGCCGCTCCAACCAGTACCTTTAAATTTAGATCCTCTTCTTTGAAAACTAGCAGAAGGCTAAGCGAACCTCTAGCTAAGTGCAGCTCTATTTCAACTAGGAGAACTCGGCGGAGACTGCGAGCTCTTTGTAGGCGGCGAGGCACGTCGTGAGCGCCGCCTCCGGCGTGGCCGCGCCCGCGATCCGAGCGAAGCCCTGTATGGGCGAGTGAGAAAGACCGAGTGAGATAGGGAGCGCGCGCTAGCGGGCGGGCGTGCCTTGGCGCCGGCGGCGCGGGCGGCCTGGAAGTCGCCGAAGACGCGGAGGAGGGCGGCGGCCAGGGAGGGCGCGTCGGTCACGGGCGCCTCGTTCCTCACGAGCGGCGCGCCGGCTAGGGCGGCGAGGGCGCCCGCCGCGTCATCCGAGAGGACGACGGGCTTGGACGCCGCCCATGCCTCCCGCACCGCCGCCACCGCCTCCAGCGCCCAGGGGCCCAGCGGGCCTTCCTCCGGCGCCTGCGCCGGCACGCACCGCACGTCGCAGGCGCGGCAGAGCGCCGCCCGCCGCGCCGCGTCCGCCCCGCTGCGGCCGGGCGGGTCGCGATCGGCGGGGTACGCCTTCTCAGGACGGGCTTGAGCTTACGGGAGGAATCGGACGGCATGGGGCATCGCCGCGGCGCGGGCCGCGACCTCGTCCTCCGCGGGGCCCCACCCGACGATCACGAGCCGCGCATCGCCGCGGCCCTGCAGAGAGAATGAGCCGGGCGGAGAACGAGCCGGGGGTACGCGAACTCGCCTGCAGGACGAGGGGTACGGCGTCGAGGAGGAGCCCGACGCCCGAGGGGAGGTCCAGTACCCCCCCAAAGAAGATGAGGGGGTCCATGGGGGCGAACCCCAGCTCCCTCTTGAGGGCGCCGGCGTCGAAGGGAAGCGCTGGGGGCGCTGCCGGCGCGATAAGAGGGGTACAAGTTAAGAGAAGGGGGTACGGGTCCGCGCACCCTGAGGGGACGGCATCGCGGAGAGGCGGGGGGAGGGGGGAGGGGCCCTGGAGCCCATGACGCGGATGCGGTACGGGGGCGCGCCGGCGGCCTCGGCCTGGGCGGCCAGGAGGGCGGAGGGAAGGACTACCAGGTCGGCCGCCGCGAGGCCGGCCGCCTCGACCCGCCTGCGCCGGGCGTCGGGCCCCTCCGGCGGTTCTCTGAGGCCCGAATCAGCGACGCCAGCGCGCTGGGCCGCCGGCCGGGGCCGCACAGGGATGTGAAAGTGAGGACGGTGCGGCGGCCCTGCGCCTGGAGCTGCAGCAGCGCTCCGACGGTCGTCCACTCGAAGGCATGCACGGCATCGAAGAGGCCGGCGGCTGCTTCGTGCGCAGCGGCGAAGTACGCCAGCGCGTTGCACTGCGGACGCGTACGGCGGGGCGTCGGCCGGTCGCTTAACGTTCCGAGTGCGGCGCGGAGAGCGGCGGCGCGCACGGCGTTTATGAGCCGCCGAGGCTCCTGCGGCGAGTCCTCGAAGGCGACGGAGTGCACGGTGTACGAGAGGGCGTCCTCGGGCGGTCCCGCATCGACGCGACGCGATGCGGAGCCCGCGCGGAGGGCAGCCGACGGCGTGAAGACGTGGACTGCGTGCCCCGACGCCGCGAGGCCCGAAGCGACGTCGGAGACGAGCTGCGTACGCCCTCGGCGGCGCTCCGAGCGGCGGCGGCGCGGCGGCGGCGCGCACCGGCGCGAGGGCGCCCGAGAAGGCGGTCTCGTCCAGCGCCAGCAGCCCCATGGAGAGCGGTGCCTCTTCCGGCGCCTGCCACATTGCAGCGGCTCCCGCGGGGCGGCTGCTGGGCCGCGGTCAGCAAAGTCAACTGCACGCGGCGGCGCTTGGAGACGGACCGCTCTGGGCGCACAGTGAAGTCGACCTGGATGTTAACGAGCGCTTTCGGAGCCCGCCGGACGATGCTCGATTGACCACGCTCTTATGTGCGGTATCCCCCCTAAGCTAAGAAAGCGAAACAGCAATGCCGGGCCCGGCGGGCCATCCACGGGCCCCCATGGAGAACACTGGCGGTAGGCCGCGACTGCTCAGGACAACAGCACCAGCGTTGGGCGCATCCCGGTCTGGCGCAGGCCTCCCTCCTGTCATCCAACAGCAGCTGGCAGGCCCCTCGCTTGGCTCCAGCCTTGCAGCCACCAGGTCTATGCCAAACTTGAACAGGACGTCGCCAGTAGGGCGCACGTCGCAGCTGGGGCGAACGTCGCCGCCTCCGGAAACTCAGCCCACACGACCGTGCGTAGTTGGGGGGACCGGCAGCTCTGAGAGACTCTTCATAAGTGCCAGTTTCAAGCCACGATCTCGGTCCTCGGGGCCGCTCCGTGCGGTCATAACCAGGCCGTGCTTCCTCGCCACCTCGCACACTTTCGTCAGCTTGGCCGCGGGCATAGCTGCCTACATCTTTCAGCTGCCTACCGCTTCTAGAATTCTCGGAGCTCTGCCAGCATGCGCTAGCGCACCATAGCAGCCGATTTCGCCTCCCCTTCAGCGCTTCTGACGCGCCTGCTGCGCAGGGCGGTCAATCCTGACCTCCTAAAGCACGCGCACCAGTACACGGACATCACGGAGCACCTCATGGCACAGTCGATGCACAAGTCCAGCCCGCTCCACAAGGTCAACGACGAGAACCCGGACGCGCGGCCATACTTCCCCATCAAGCGCGGCGATCTCACCCGCGTGCGCGCGCCTCGTCTAGATTGCGCTCGAACGATCTCTGATTGAACCTTCCCTGCAGTTCTACGAGGACGTCGTCCTGCAGGCGCCCTCGATCCAGAAGCGCGCGGACGGGAACCCCTTCCCCCGCGGCGAGAACTTCCACCGCAGGATGGACACCCTGACCAAGGCTCGCTAGCTCGCGCATTCCCTTCCACAAACCTCGCGCTCTCTCGCGTACCGACGAGCTGAGGCCCGCCGCGCCGCAGTTTGACGAGCAGATCGTCAAGCAGGGGGCGCCCATTTACGACCTCCCCGGTGCGCGGGGCCGTGTCCCGAGCCTTTCGAGGCTTATACCCCACGCGGCTGATCTCTTTCGCGCAGACATGCTCAAGCCGGACTACAGGAGAAAGCGCTCGGATTTGGGGAAGCTGGTCTATTACCCCCACTTCCTCCGGCCCATGTGAATGCGCCCCCCCCCCGTCCGCGCTCAGCTCCGGCCGGCCCGCATCTGACGCTCCCCTCCTCCGCAGATATTAAACTGCGTACTTGTATTCGAGAGGCCTTTTTCGCTCTAGAACCCGGTGCTCGAGCACCGTAGCCAGCTGCAGTCAGCCGAAGGCCGCGCCTCATCGCCGTGGGGCGTGGGCTGGCCCTGTGAACTTTGCTTCCTCTAGTGTAGATAATTGAATAGGAGTTTCTGATCACTCTCCCGGCGCGGCCGATACCGATGGGCGCGTGCTGCGAGGGAAAGGATCCGTCGCGCCGGCGCCGCGCGCGCTCGACGCGCATTGCGATCCGACCTCGGGCGCTATCCGATGATCAGTGCTGAGTGGTTAGCATGCAAGATGTTTTCTCATGATCATCTTGTGAGCTTGAGCGGCGGCGCCGGCCGAAACCGCGGCCGCCCGCCGGCCGGCGCCCAGCTAGCGCTGCAGCTGCCGCAGTGTAAGGCTGAGGCGCAGCTGGTTGCGCATGCGTGACGACTTTATCACGTCTAGATGCCTTAGCTGTAGCGATGGCGTGCTTCCTCCATGCCTCAGCCAGTGCCAGCTGCCACGCCGGGGTACGCGCGGCGGGGGTGCGCGGGCTTGGAGTTTTGGAATCCGCACCGGCGGTTACAACAACTGGCAGCACAGGCGGTGTCAAACACCACTGACGTTGTCGCCGTGCGCGTCTGGGGCCTCGCCGCGACTCCGATAGCGAGTGGCGGACCTGTCAGATAGAAAGCGCAGCCCGGCCGGCGGCCCGGACACCCTCAGCGCGAAGCCATTCGATATGCCGTGGGCCGAGATCTTTGAGATGAGCTGCAGGCTGCTGGACAAGGAGGAGGGCAGAATGTGAGCGCCACGCGGACGACTTTTCAGCGCCCCGCCCGCGCCATTCCCTCGGCCCCCGCCTGATCGACGTGTTCCGCACAGGTCTAAGGATACTTTCCTTCTCTTCTGTGAGGTGCCCGGCGCCCGCCGACGAGCCCGGGCGCGCCGTGTACGCCGGCGCTGAGGGGTCGCCGCCCGCCCGCGCCACAGGAGTTTGCGGGCGACGAGTGGCACGAGCTGGGAAGCCGCGCGTACGAGTTTGCGCTCGAGACGGATATGGAGGCGCTGGACGAGGGGCGGGATCCCGTGTTCGACCTCGAGGCGTTCGTCCGGGCCCTCGAGTACATCGCGCGGTGCGGGCGCATCCGATCCGCCTACGAGCCGCCCGACGCTTAGATCCGCGCAGGGAGATGTACGAGCGCGTGGTGGCGGACGCGTTCGACCAGCGCGCCAAGCTCGAGGAGGCGATGCTTCACGTGCTCAACCTGCACCTCCCCGGCGGCGGCGTCGTGCAGCTCGGGCGGCCCTCTTGCGCCAAGCTCCAGAACAGTACGTCCCTTTCCTTCTGATCGCTCGGGCTCGCCCCGCCGCTCTCCCTGACGCGACGTCGACCCCAGCCTGGCTGCAGCGAGTCTGGGTGAGGGCGGCGTACCCCCATCCCCCAGCCCGCGCTTTTATCTGACCTCCGTCCCTCCCCGTGCGCAGCTTCTCGTCATGGCGGGTGCGTCGCCCGCTCGCATCTACCGCCCCGCCCCCTGCCCCCCCTCTCGCCTTGCCCGTGCCGACCGGGCCGTGCACGTGCGGCAGGGATCACGAAGCAGCATCTGACGCAGGCCCGGGTACACCTCGACGGCGTCTCCGAGGAGGTGCGCCCGTACCCTCGCACGGCCGCCCGAGCCGCCTCGAGCGCCCCCTTTCGCCCCGCAGGTGTTCGTGGGGCTCGCGAACCTAGACGCCAACCGGCTACGCCGCGCCACCCTGACCAAGGCACGGCGCCCCACTCCGCGTTCCGGGATTCAGATACCTTCTATCTATAGCTAACGCCTTCGCAGATCTTCCACAAGCTGCAGCCGGCGCCGGCCTCGGGCTGCATCACGTTCGACGCCCTCCTCCGGGGCATCCGCAACGTGGCGGCCCTCCTCTTCCCCCACCTCCCCGACATCGGTCCGCCTTCAAATTCAGTTCACAGAGTTACTGAACTCGCCGCCTGACGCGGGCGCGCGCCTCCGCGGGGTCGGATCGGAACCAGAGGGGTACATCGTCGTGCTGCAGTGGATCTGCGTGCGGGGCCCTGCCTCGCTCGGCATCGGGAGCGAGGACGCCGGCGAGGGCGGCTCCATGGCCTCCTTCAACGGGGTGGAGTACGACCCCAGCGAGATCCAAGTCTACACGGGGCTCCAGATTTGATCCGAGTGGGGCGGGGGCGATTGGGAGGGTTGGCGGGTGTAAGAAAGAGGGGCCGGATTGTGAGCCTCCGGGAGGGGCTATGCATTAGCTAGGCTTTTAGACAGCTCGGAACGTTTAACGGATAGGTTAGTTGTTTTCGATGATACGCTGTTTTGACCTTGCGCATGCTGATTTGTGCCGCAAGGCCTGCAGTACTAGTCTTGATGTACTTGTACATTTCCTTTAAAGGAGGCCGTTGTCTTGTCAGCGCTCTGCGATGCTCGTTGTATTTGTAAATGCATATGAGAGATTAGTAAAACACATATATAGGTACACTTCCGAAAACGTCAGCGAATTCGAACGCGCGCGTGAGAGGGCCAATGGCGCGGCGCCTTGCGCTTCAGGCGGACGCGCGCGGGCCTCCAGCCGCGCGCGCCCGACCCGCGATTGGAGGACGAGCCCTGCGGGCTCTTCCCAGCTGCCGCACGCGTGTGCGCGTATACGTGCGCCGCCGCCACCCCTAAGAAGACACCAGTGAGGGCTGCGCCGTACGTCCGGATGTTCCTGCATTTCGAAAGACTTCTAAGCTACCTACCACTATCTTTGCGCGCTTGTCATCCGAAGACGAGCTTCCAGAATATAAGGATAATGTTCAATGGGACGAGCGGCACTGCGGCGCGGCGTCAGGCTCCGGCCAAGCGCGGGCGTGGGCAGCGGCAGAGTGCGGGCGCTGCGGCACCTCGCAGAAGCATGCGGACTGCGGTGAGGAGGCCAACCACGCGGGCCTTGACCGTGTTGCGATCAAAGCCGACTGCTTCCTGTGTCCACCCAACTGCACGGCGTTCCGGGTCAGCGGCGGGGCATTCGAGACCTCAGCGCAGCGGGCCGATGCCGACGAGCAACGCACTCTTCCTCAAGAAGCGCTCCTCGTTGAGGACAGCGAGCGCATTTACAAAGAGCACCGTCGCCTGCAGCAGACTGCCCAGGCCGAGCATACCGAGCATCGGGACTAGCTAAGAAAGCCGCCGAGGCGGCGCGGCAGTGTCGGGTTCGAGGATTCGTGCTATACCCGTCCAGCTTGACTTCGGACTTCCTTGCCAGCGACTTCCTAGCGTCCGCTCGCGCATAAAGATCTAGCGCAGCTCTCATCTTGGTACCGACGT
Organism: Cyanophora paradoxa; assembly: GCA_004431415.1. Classification (NCBI taxonomy): domain Eukaryota; class Glaucocystophyceae; order Cyanophorales; family Cyanophoraceae; genus Cyanophora; species Cyanophora paradoxa. The sequence goes on from QPMI01000015.1 coordinate 206,320, forward strand.
CGCGAGCCTGCCCCGCGGTTCACCCGGTCGACTTGAGCGCCATCTGCCGCTTGGAGCGCTCCCCGCAGCAGCTAGCGCCTGCATTCAGCCCCGGAAGCGCTTCTGAAGCGCTTTGGGCGCATGGTTGTTTGCGTGGAGTGCGGGGCAGAGGTGGCCGACCTGTGGAGCTGGAAGTTCGGCGCCCTCGTCCTCACACGCTGTGTACGCTGCGTCACACGTGCACGCGCGTGGAAATTATTGCGTACGCTGAGTGCCGAGCCTTCGCGCCGCAGAAGGCTTGCGGGGAGGTACGAGCCTCGGCGGCGTGGAGGCTCGATACGAGCCTGACCGTCGGCCGCAGGTAGCCGACAAATACCTCGAGTTTGAGACAGTTTTGAAGGCGTTCGACCTGATCCTGCACAAGGTTCATTCATATGTCTACGCCAACGTCCGCAATGCATCACGTTTATTCAGATTCAAATCTACCGACACCTCTTGTTCAATGTGGACGCGGGCTCGCAACAGAAGCCCACAAGATTGCAGTCGCACATCCTGAGGCTCGGGTTCATCTGCTGTCTCCTCGATGCATGTGCGCCTCTTAACACTAATTTGAAAGCTTCTCTCCTCCCATATTCAATGCGCGCAGATTCTGTGTGGTTAAGAGGGGAGCACGCCGACTCCGACTTGGCAAGCGTTGCCACTGAGTATCTGGGCGTCGTATGCTCACATGGGCTTGGCTTGCTCGTCGCTCTTGGAACGACAGCTGCGCTCGTCCAAGCTTTGTATGGTGCAAGGTTAGCTCCTTGGTCTTGTTCATTTGCATCACCCGCTAACTATTGCATGTTCCAGCACTATGGCAGTTGTCAATGCATTGATTCTGTCCTCCTTCTGCAAGCTGTTTCATATTGGTGGGATGATCTGGGAGTACAGGAGGAACTTCTCGGAAGTCGTGGACGTCTTCACCTTCTCCTCAAATGTGGTGGCACTGCGAGCTTTGCTTCACACTGGCCCTGTTCAAGCAAGCCTGCTGGTCGCAGGAGGACAGCTTTGCAGAATGGCTACAGGGACAATAATAGGATGGCTCACGTAGCAGCACTTCTTTTCAAAACACGTATGCATACCGATTCATGCTTGCTAATACATCTGTGGCAACACTACAACACTGAAAGAACCGAAGTGGCCTGCTGCTGCTAGTCGCCTAAAAAGTGGGGTCACAATCAGAGACGCCCAAGTGGTCTTTCGTGGCTGCCTAGGCCTCAGGGCTTGAGGCTTCTTCTTAATGCTTGCAATTGTACTGCTCGTCCTTGTGCTCACAATCGGCAACTCTGCAGCTGGACGCTTCACAGCCTGAGCAGATGGATGCTTCACAGCGATCGGCGTCTCTGCAGCTGAAGGCTTCAAAGCTGTTGGCTTCACGGCCGGAGGCTTTAGCACAGGCACTCCCATAGCCATAGTCAGGAAGCTTGGAGGAGGAGATTCGCTGGATTGTCGGGATTCAGCTGGTAGAACTTCCCGGGTTGTTTCTGTGACGGATGCAGGGGGCCTGCGATCTCCATGACTCTCGATCTCTGGGTGGGCACCACGTATCGCCTTGTAGATCTGTGGAACAGAGAAGAGAATGAGAGGAAAGCTTGATAGGCGCTGGAGGGATGGCGAGCGCAGGGCACCTCAAGGCCGACCCATGCATCTGTCGCAGCGTAAAGAATCTCGTCCTCGTTCAGGTTGGGCCGTTCCCAGTCTGTGAGCGTCTGGTCCTTGTTGATAGAGAAGCCCAAGAACTTCTCAGCCATCGATCGCAAGCCCATCTGCAAAAACATCAGTACAATCAGGACAAATGCAGTGCTTTTGCAAACCTGTGTGCCATACTCGTATGCATCAGCCAGACGCTGCAGATCGACAGCTCCTACATCGAAATTGAATTCAATGCCGAAGTCACGCTGAAGTTTATCCTGAAGCAGCCGTTAGAAAAAGAAACAGGAGGAAGCAAGAGAACTGAAAACCTTGTCTCGGTAGCTTATAACGCCCACTTTCTTGATCTTCGGATCCAGAAGAAGTTTTCGCAGGCTGGGCACCATTGAGGAAGCGACATCTTTTACATTCCTCCGCATTCGATGCAGATGAAAGCAAACACAGAGATTTGACGTGGAGAGTTGCATCATGCTCATATGGTGATACGCACCCGGCCAGCGCTCGGGTCTCCTATGTGTGCGTCAGCTTTAAAGCTAGATGAAGGGTGCTCAGTTAGATCTGTAGCTATAGTTCGCATCGCCGAGAGTCGCGCGCCCTCATTGAGCCCCTAGAGGCATTAGCCTTAACGGCGATAGTTCACGCCCCTGTTGTAGATCGCACCATTCTGCGTCCCAGCCGAACGCGATCTCTTCGTGCTCTCCAAGCCGGCGCTCCTCCTCCGCACTCTCGCGCAGCCTTCGGACCGCAGCTTCGGCAGCCTTTTGATCTGTGACGACGACGATCTCCCCTTTGAAAGCCGCAGCCGGGAGGGCTGACTGAACGCCGCCGCGGCCGCGGGGGCTGCCGCCGCGTCCCCGCCCGCCTCTTGTGCCGCCAGGGCCGCGCGGGGCCCGCATCGCTCGCGAACACACGTAGCTAAGATCTCGAACTCGCGCACGTAATCTCGAGCCCGGCCGCAGCTGCCTGACCAATCGCCAAACGCGCGCACGGAGCGTACGGGCTGGGACGCGCTTTCTAGGCTCAAGTTGTCACCCAGACCTCTACGCTGCGCACTGCAGGCGCCGATCGCGCGCGGGAGTCGCTCTGAGTTGGAGGAAGGGTCGGCGGTTTTGAGGCGAACGAAGGAAGCTCTACCCGAGGGCAGGCAGGCTCACACACGAGACACGCTGGCGCGACGGCGCCCAAAGAAGATTAGTGCCGCATTTCCAAGCGCGGCCCGCATCATGAGGGTCCTCGTGCCCGCATCCGTGGTCGTCGTCTTGCTGCTCAGCACCGCCTTGGGGAGCCAGCCGGCGGCCCCGGAGGTGGTTGAGGCCGATGCCCATCACATGCGCGGCCCGCACGTCGAGGCTGCGCACCACTCCGCAAGCGCGCAAACCGAGGCGCGCGCCAAGAAGGATGTGGACATGCAGGTCGTGTTCGCGCAGGGTTCGTCCTTCCCTATTTGCAATGTTCCCCCCCCGCGCGCCCGGCCGGCCCGAGCGATGCACAAGCGCCAACTCCTGCCGGCCTTCATGGCCGCCTGACCGCCGCCTTCCGATGCAGTCATCATCCGGCACGGCGATCGCACCCCGCTGACGCTGCTCCCGGGCGACGACGTGGTCTGGAAGTGCGAGCCCAACTTCCTGTCGTCCCCCATCGTTCGCACGGAGGACAGCGACGCGGGTGCGAGCTACGTGTACGAGAAAGTGTACATGAAGGGCAAGGAAAAGCTCCGCGGGAACTGCCCCATGGTCCGCTTCCCGCTCCCCGCCAGCCTGGCAGCGAGTACCTTGTCCTGATCCGGCCCCGCCCTCGCCACGCCCCTTTCGCAACCGCGCAGGGCGGTGCGCTGCTCAACGCGTCTCTTTAGAGCCTCCCGCACGCCCTCACCGCCGCCCGCAGAGCTCACGAACATCGGCATCGCCCAGCACCTCAAGCTCGGGGGGGAGTACCGCAAGCGCTACGTGGACCAGGTGCCCCCGCCGCGCCCGCGCGCCCGTTGCGCCCTTCTGAACTCACACGCGCGCGCGCCTTCTGCGACGCAGTACGGGCTCCTTTCGCCGCAGCTGAAGGAGGGGGAGATTTTCGTTCGCAGCACCGACATCCAGCGCACCCAGCAGAGCGCCCAGGCCCGCGCCGCCCGCCCCCTTTCCAAATCTTTCCCTAAGCCCGCCGCAGAGCTTCCTGCGCGGCCTGTACCCCGCGGCGGAGCGGCCCGCGGGTTCCATCATCCGCATCCACACCGCTGAGATCCTCAACGAGTACATGTGCGCTCTGCGGGGCGGGGCTGGGCGGGGCGGGCCAGGGCGGGTCCCCGGTCGGGTCTGGGGGAGCCAGAGTAGTAGAAGGGATAGGGCCGGGCGCGGGCCCCTCACGCCGCCGGCCCGCCGAGGGCAGATGCACGCCGCCTTACATCGCCGACCCCGACCCCTCCGGGTACCCCCCTCCGCGTCTGACCCCGGCCCGTCCCTGCGCCCGCGCCTCTGCTCTCGGCACCGCTCGCGCGCGCTCCCCGCAGGTACGGCGCGTCGCCCGTGGACTGCCCGGCGATCGGGGAGATGCAGGACGAGCTGCGGCGCTCGGAGCCGTGGCGCAAGCGGGACGAGGCGATGCAGCCCATCGCCGAGAAGCTCAAGTCCGTCCTGGGCCTCCGGGACCTCCCCGTGCGCCCCTCCCTTCCCACTTGCCACGCCCTCCCCATCTCATCTCAGTTCCTACTCCCCAGGGCTGGATGGCTCTCCACGACGCTTTCACGTGCCGCCTCTCGCACGGGAAGCCCCTCCCGGAGGGCGTCACCGACGACATCGTCTCGCGCGTGCGGGACCAGGCCTCCTTCGAGCTCGGCCAGCGCTTCGGGACGGAGAAGCTCGCCCGCCTCGGCATCGGGCGCCTCGTGGGCGAGGTCGTGTCCGCGCTGCGGGCGGCGGCCGAGGGCCGCCCGGGGCCCCGCTTCATCCTCTACTCGGGCCACGACACCAGCGTGGCACCCTTCCTTAGCGCCTTCAAGGTACTTTTATCTAATTATCTATCTATCTGTTTATAATCTATCTCTATCTATCTCTTCTCCTCTTACATGTTGTCCGCAGGCGTACGACGGGAAGGCGTGGCCCCCCTACGCCTCGCACGTCTCCCTCGAGCTCCTCGTCAACGCCGGTACCCCCCTTCCATCCCTCTACCTCCCGGGCTCTTCTTGGGGCTGAGCGTACCCCTCCGGTCGGCAGACGGCGACTACTTCGTGCGCCTCTCGTTCCTGGGGCGCGAGCTCGCCCTCGACGTCTGCGAGGGTACCCCGCATCTTGCACTCCCCCCCCCCTCCACCCCCCCTGATGTTTCGTCCCCCCAGGCGTCACGCCGTGCCCGCTGCTGCGCTTCCTCGAGTACGCGGCGCGCGTCACCCCCGCCGACTGGGACGCCGAGTGCGGCATCGAGTGCGCCCTTGCTCCCGTACCCCCCTCCGCGACTCGTTTCTTTCCTGTACCCCCCCCTCACGCCTCGCCCCGGCAGCCCGGAGCCGAAGGCGGTGGACCTGATCAGCGACCGCCCCAGGAAGGGCACCAAGCAGCCGACGAAGCCCGCCCGGGCGGCCCAGTCGGAGCCCGAGCCCGCCGAGCCGGCCCCGGTCCGCCCCCTGCCCCCTGCCCCCGCCCCGCCTCCTCTTACCCGCCGCAGGCCGCCCTCGTGGACGGGACGGAGGCCGCCTCGAGGGAGGGGCCCTCCTCGCCGCCCTCCCTGTAGCCCGCCGCTTTACTCTCTGCCTTTCCGCTCCGCTCTTTCTGTTTGCGACAGTTCGCGCTCCCGCAAGCATCATGCGGATGTGCCAGTGTACCATACGCATAAAAATGAAATGATTCGCTTCCAAGTTCCGACTCTGCATGACTCATGTTTTTCAAAGTTTAATCAGTACTTGTTACTGATGATGAGGATAATCCGATGATCATGATCATGAGGATGCCATGATGATGACGACGATAGGCCCTGAGGGCTCGGCCGCGGGCAAGGGATGCTGTCTTTCATTCTGCACTTTGAAACACCGTGGCACGATATATATAACGTTAACCCACCCGCGCGATCACTCCGGAGCCGCCGGTATCGTGGTACCCCCGCCGGCCCGCGGCCGGTGGGATTGAAGGGATTCGTGTGTTTGATTTCTTTTGAATCATGTCATCCGATGATCGATCAATAACTACGTACTACGGTATACTCCTGCCCCCGCCCCGGGGGGCAGTACAGACTTGGGTTTCAGAGAGCACGGTTGCGTGAGTGCACACTGTGCGCCTATCTCTGTTTGCAATTCGCACTGCGGCAAGCTGTTCGCGATCGAATTCGATTCGGAACAGCTTGATCGAGCCGACTTTGGGGTACATGTTTCCCGCCGGCCGGTGAGGCTATGACTCAGTGACCAGCTCCAAGAATGGCTCGCGATCGCACCTAAACGCCATGATATATATCGATACTGAGCATGTCATCTTGCCCGCTTCGAATTCGATGCACCCTGTAACTGATTTGAAAACCGGAACCGCGCGTGCACTCCCTGCAGCTGAGGAGCCGCTGAGCAGGAGACGATTGCATGTTTAATTTGTATGCATATGCATATGGCCATGGGAACCTTGCGATCTTGGCGACCAGGCTACCTGCCGTCGCGCTAGCCTTTAAAACGGATGCGCTTTGCTGCATAGCGGACCGTCGGACTTTCTTCTCAGGAAGCAAAGCAAGCCCGCGCGGTCGCTGGATTGCCCGGAAAACACGATTGTGCGTTTGTATGGGAACTTTAGAGGCTTCTCGATCTCGGCAACCAGGCTACCTGTCGTCGCGTTTGCAAGCTCTACGGACGCGCGCGGTGTTGGAGCTCACTTTTGCCGATGGAAGCTAGACAGTGAGGTTGCTGGATTGCTCAGGAAACAGGTTTGACGGGTTGGGACTCGGGTTCGAATCCAACACCCTGGAACTTAGGGGGGAATGAACCACCACCACAGACGTGCAACTAATTGCTTAGCCACTTGCTCTCTTCTCTGACTTGCTCTCTCTCTCTCTCTCTCTCTCTCTGCCGCGGCCGGCGAGCTCGAGTCTGCCGCGACCGCGGACGAAGCTCCAAGCTTTGATCGAAGTGCCAGCAGCAGCAGACTTCGTGCGCTCGCCTAGGCCGTTTTGGCGTCGAGAATGTCCGGGCTAGGACGCGGGCGCGGCCGGTCGGCGCGTCCTGGTGCGTCGCGCGTGCTGTCAGCCGATGTCCTCGATGTCAGCCGCGCGCGCAGCTGGATGGCTTCCGATCCGAACGGATGCGACCCCTGCGGCGGTCACCTTCGTCCCGCATGGGAACGGTGCGCGGACCTACTTAAGCTTGGACCCACTAGGACGCTTCGAGCTGTCGCATGCTGCCCGGCCACGCTCATGCATCGGCAGGGTCCGCCTCGCCCATATAGATGGCCGGCGCCGGCGCCATGGCCAGCGACGACCGCGTCCCGCGGCCGCTTCTCTCCGCAGAGCAGATCTAAATCTAGAGCACGTCGCCATCCAGCGCTGAGCTAGCGCCGGCCTCGGAAGCCGACCGTCGGACTCCATGGCCAGCATAGCGCCAGCGCCCACGACGTCGACGCCGGCCGCGGCCGCCACTGCGGCCGCTTCACCTAGCTCGATGCTGGCGTGGCTAAGGGCTGGCGTGGCTGGCGAGCTCGATGCAGCCGGGGCCAGAACCTCGGCCAGAGCCTCCGGTGCCGGCGCGGCTAGCGAGGCAGCTGGGGCCGGAGCCGCCGGAGGCGAGCTGCAGCCTGCTAGCGCCGCTAGCGCGGCGTCGCCGGGGGTCGAGCCGTGGTTTCATGCGGCTGCGACGGGGGAAGTCAACGCCCTTCGGTACGATTCCGGTCCCCCCTGCCCCCCCTTCCCCCCCTCCCCCCCCCCCCCCTCCCCACTCCCCTCCCACTCCCCCACACCCCCCTCCGCAATCGTACTTTGTATCGAAGGGACTCGCAGGGCCATGCTTGATGAGGGTCGGTCGGTCGATTCAAAGAACAACAAAGGCCTCTCCGCGCTCTACATCGCATGCGAGAACGGCCACGAGGCTGCAGCAAAGCTCCTGCTAGAGCGCGGCGCAGACCCGGCGCTCCCGTGCGGCTCAAGCGGCGGTCACCCCCTCCACACTGCTGCATGGAACGGGCACGTAGCCATTGTCAAGTGCGGCGGGCCCGGCCCTGCTGTCCGCCATCGTACTCAGTGACTGCGGGTGACCTCAAGCACCGGCTGCAGGCTTCTGCTCGAGTGCGGGGCTCCAGTGGATGCGAAGACCAGCACTCGAGTAGCTCTCACTGTGCTCTACGTTGCAGCTGATACAGGTCACGTGGACGTTGCACGGCTCCTGCTCGAGCACGGTGCAGACCTTGCGCTCCCGTGCGACTCTAGAGGCTACCATGCCCTCCACATCGCTGCAATCAACGGGCACGGAGACCTCGTCAAGTGCGGGGGGGCCCGGCCTTGCTGCACGCCACAGGACTGCACGTGACTTTGTGCACTGACTGCAGGCTTCTGCTCGAGCGCGGGGCTCCAGTGGATGCGAAGACCAGCAATATTGATGCTTTCACGGCGCTCTACCTTGCAGCCGAGAACGGTCACGCGGACATTGCCCAGCTCCTGCTCGAGCACGGTGCGGACCCTGCGCTCTCGTGCGGCCCCGACGGCTGGCTCCCTCTCCGCATTGCCGCATACAACGGACATGGAGCCGTCGTCAAGTGCGCCAGGCTTGACCTTGCTTTCCTCGGTCGGACTGCTGGGGGCACGTGACGTCGTGCACCGGCTGCAGGCTTCTCCTGGAGCGCAGGACTCCGGCAGATGCGGAGATCAACAATGCTATCAGTATGCTCTACATCGCAGCTGAGAAAGGTCATGTGGACGTAGCACGGCTCCTGCTCGAGCATGGTGCAGACCCGGCGCTCCCGATCAGCTACAAAGACCAGCACCCCCTTCATATTGCTGCAATCAACGGGCACGAAGCTGTCGTCAAGTGCGGCGGGCCCGGCCCTGCTTCTCGTCTTCGAACTGCATGTGAGCTCGCAAATTGACTGCAGGCTTTTGCTGGAACACGGAGCGCTGGTGGATGCAAAGGACGCGGTTGGATGCACGGCACTTTTCTATGCGTGTGACAGGGGTCATGAGGATGTGGTCAGGCTCCTGCTCGAGCGCAGAGCAGAAACCGCGATCCCGCGCACGAGTACCATCAACAGTGACATGTACAATATACTGCCCATTCATTTGGCCGCCGTTCCGGGGTTTGAGTCTATCGTAAAGTTCGTGCTGAACGTGTGAGCCTGCATCGATATAATACCCATGCAGGCTTCTCCTCGAACGCGGAAACCCTGCAGCTGTAACGGCGACCTGTACTTTCAATTCGATGAAAGGGATGACGCTATTGCACATCGTTGCCCTTCATGGAATCGCTGATCTGGTTGGGTCTGACCGCGGCAGACTTTACCTTTATATTTGCAGCACTCGGTAACTATAATCTAAAGGCCGTGTGCGTGCAGATTGTGCCTGCAGCACGGGGCAGAGCCAGAAGCGGTTGATGAACGCGGCTGGACTCCACTTATGGTAGCCTGCCAGTCAGGGGAGGTGGAGGCGGTACGCTCTCTTCTTGAGGCAGGCGCTGGATGGGACAAGGAGGACAAGGAGGGAGTGACAGCTCTACAGCTCGCCCTCCGGTGGCGGCAATCCACCCTCCTTAATCCTTTCCTTGAGTGTCCGCGCGTCCTCTTCTCGTCGACCAAACTTGCTGCCATCTGCAAGCAAATCGTTGACGCTGTCGGTGTTGAATGTAATCCTGCCGCTGTCGTGGCCAAGTTTCCAGCGCACAAGCTTCACTGTGCCCTCCACCTCGCCCGTCTTCTCGAGGTCCGGAGATCGCGATCCCTGGACCCGTCCCATTTCTATATACCACGCAACGCAGAGGGCAGCCAAGGCAAGCCCTGATCAGGCTTCTCCTTTCCTTGAACACCGTGATGAAGCTGTTGACGTCGCTTACCAGGTTACTTTATGATTTATTTCGTGTGCTTGGCTTGTATTTTGCATGCTAATTCCTGTAACCGGGACGCTTGCATGAGCAGGTCTTGGATGCTTTGGAGAAAAAGTTTGGAGAGCGCTTGCAGAGGCGAGCAAGGAATGAACGCTATGCGGCCCCTTGGATAGGCGCCATGAAGATGCTAAAGTGCGTCACATCGCCAAATTCTTTCGGATCAAACATTTCGGATTCTGCACAGAAATGAGACCGAAGACAAGAAGTTGGACGAGCGCCTGCGTGCATGCATCAAGCTTACGGCAGACGACCCACTTGACACGTGGCACGCGAATCAGGTGCGCATGCTTCGCGCTTCACCTTGTACACGTGATTTCCTCTGCCGACTCTCTCTACGTATACAGCTGAAGAACGCAGGCTGGAAGAGAATGCTTGGCCCTTTGTTTACAAGAGCCATTGATCAGTGGCTGCCTATCGCAGACTCCGTTGAAGTGCTGTCGTTTCTGCTGTGCATGTGTGTTGCTCCGAGGCCTCAAACGGTGGCGCGTGCAGGCTCTGGAGATTCGCCTGCCCGGTGTCGGGTGCCCAATCGACATCGCCATCGAGCTGGATTTGTACCCCTTTTTTGCAAGCCCCATCCCCAACTTGCTCCTCACTCCTCGCTTGCTGGAGCTTCTAAAAGCTTCTGATCTCAAACTTCCCTGAACGTATACCCTCGAGCCCGCAGGGCCACTCATTCGTTCATCGCTACATACAGCGCATCTCTGAGGGCGCATCTGATCTTCAGGTGAGCGGAATCACCTCATCTCATCCAATTCAGGACCTCATGCGAATGCGAATACAGGCAGTTTCACTTCTTCCCAGTGCCCTCGGCTCGCTCGCCAAGAAGTTGCTGTCGCGGGATGCCGAAAAGGGAGAAGACGGCAACGTTGAGGACAAAGCTGAGAAAGACAAGCAGCCAAACGAGGGATCCGGAGAGCTCTGGTGGGAGACTCCCGGGCACCCCCTCAACAGCTGGAAGGGAAAGTTCACGGCGGATCTGATTTCTTACCTGATTTTCCTCGTTCTTATTGCGCTCGGTACATATTTGCCGTCCTTTTTCCATGTTGGGGGCAGCTGTGTGCAGCGGCAGCTAACCGCATCCAGCTGTGCGGAGCGTGCACGTGCTTGGGGAGCCTGGCCATGCGTGGCCTTCCGCTCTAGCCCTCCTCGCCCTTCAGTCTCTTTGCATGCTTCTGCGGGAGTACTACCAGGCACGTCTTGTATATGTGTGCCTGGCCTATCGAACTCTCGTTCTAATAGAGCGCGCGGTCTTAGGCGCGGGAGGGCGGGATCCGAAACTATGCCGGGGACGTCTTCAATCTCCTCGACCTCGCCCTCTTTGTCACCACACCGGTCCTAGCGATTCTCGGAATCACTGCAGAGGTGCTGATATGCAATTTTTCCCGTATCAACTGTGGTTGGCTGGCTTCGAATTCTTTCCAGGCGGTAACCGATTACGCTCACTACGCCGACAATGTGATTCCTGCCTTTGCCTTAAGTGCGACCTTACACATCCACAGCAGCTGTTCGTATTCACATGCATGACTGCAGCTGATTAACGCTGCGCAGTATTTATTCCGGCTTCTCTTCGCCTTCTCGAGTTCGGATACATCAGCCCTATTCTAGGTTTGTCGTCGGTGTCTATAATTTGGTCTAAAGCTCGAAGCCAGCTCTAATCCCATCCATACCAGGCCCCATGCTCGTTGTTTTCGGTCGCGTGCGTTCGCATTCGCGTGTACTCATTGCCCTTTCCTCGAGATCATGTAAATGTCAGATGGCGCAAAATGTTCTTTCGGTCCTCGTCGTCTTTCTGCTCGTATTTGTATCCTTCCTGTTCGCCCTGTGGGGCTGGTCGGCCTCCATCCTTGGCCGTGCCAGCTCTGATTTGGGCAATGGCGATCGCGAACCGCCGATCACCTTTTTTGAGACTGCGTGAGTTTAGCTGCTAGCCCCCCACGGAGAAAGTAGCCATGACTTCAGTTTAATTTGTACTTCAGCGAGTCTCTCTATTTTGGTTTCCTGGGAGAGAGCGACTACGACCTCATGCAATCCCGCGTCCCTTTTGTTGGTCAGGGGCATTCTTCTGACTCTTGTCATTATAGAATTTATTCAATTTTCTGCAGGCTCTGCGTTCTTCTCGATATACCAGATTATTACGGTGCGTGCTGCGGATTCAGCAATTTTAATGAACCGCCTCTTTAACGAACTGCTCGAGGCCAGATTATCTTGCTCCTGAACGTGCTTACTGGTCTCTTCAGGTGCGTGCAAAGAATAGCGCTGCCGTTCCCCGTATATATCATCTTTCTATCAGCAAAGAAGCGCTGTTGTGCCCTGTTTCTATTGCTCTCACGCTGCGGATATCAGCTTCTCCTTCACCGACGTTTTTGAGAACGCGCGACACGTGTATGCATTCGGCCGAGCGAAGGTCTCTCAATTGCATCGAATTCCAACCATCTTTGAATTTGCTACAGATAATTCTCCGGTACCACCGGATGGGACGACACCTGGTGGCGCCGCTGAACCTGGTCTGGCTGCTGCTGAGCCCCGCCCCCCGCGTCGCCGCTGCGGTCGTCAACGTGACATCGGCCGTGCTCTTCCTTCCCTTCCTCACCGTCGCCCTTTGCCTCTCGTACCTGTCTCGCCTCTTCAGACAAGTATTTGAGACGCCCGCGGACAAGAAGAAGCAGCAGGAGGCCGCCGCCCAATCCGAAGCCCTGAAGGCTTGGCTGAAGGCCATCGAGACCCACCGCAAGGCGCGGCTCACGATCGCTGCCAAGCAGGAGGCCGGTGGGTCCCTGGAGCTGAAGTACCCGCTCGCGTACGATGAGTCCAATGAAAAGCCGGACCCAGTGCCTCCCGGCCGTCTTAAGGTGCGATCCCGGGCCTAGTTCCAATTTCATTTAATTATAAGCAATTTATGAGCGAGTGACTTTTCTGAATCCAATCTAGACATATATAAGCTTGTCCATTATAATTAAACTATACAAGTCGAGCAGGTGGCGCACACAGCGGAAAACGTGCCCCGCAACCTCGAGCTCCTCCACGAGCGCAGCGAGATGCTGGAGGCGTCGCTAGCGGAGATGAAGGCGGTCCTCGCGACCCTCGCCGCCCCGGCCGCGGCCCGGCCGCGGCCCCCACCGCCCGCCGCAGCTGCAGCCTCTTCGAACCTCTAGATCGAGATCTGACTGGATAGCCATAGCGCGAGTTCTTATTACGTTTCGAGAATTCCGCTCTGATTATTAATAATTCCGCTCTCTCGTTTCGAGAATGATTATCACGTTTCGATTCATGGCAGCAGGACCGCTCAGAAGATAGGACGTTTGTATCTTTGGCCAGCGCGCGCAGTCTAGATCTTCGCATCCATGTGTCTTTTTCGAGTGCTAGTACTTTAGTTTAATTTCCCGTTGAGTCCACGGTTGTGGCCAGCTTTTGCAGCGACTGTAGTTGGAAATTCCTCACGATCGTGTGTATCTCAGCGCGTAAGATTAGGTTCGCAAGCACGTAACTACAAACAAATTTCTTCCATCGTATACGAGCAACATAGGTTGCAAGTAGTGCTCATGATCATGGTCATGAGCGTGTTTCTGTGTAATTGCGCTTTCGTTTTGCAAGGTCCCTAAAGCTACGTATATACCATCAGTAGCTACAGTCACAGTGTACTAGGCTCTAATTATATAAGTTGACGTGACACGGAGGTTGTTGCCTCCTAGACTCGGCCCCGGCCCTAGCGCAAACCTCCGGCGAATTCGAAGTTCTTCCCCATAGTAGGGCCCATACTAGCTATCATAGTATAGCGTATACGTACCGCTGTGTATATCGATATCGATCGCGATCATCGGATGGCCAAGCGTCACTGCCAAGCTGATCATGATCATGAACTTCGGAATCATGATCATGCATATGATGCGAATTAATCTTAATTATACTATAAGCGTGGCCAGGCGCATGGCCCATGCATATATATGGCCATGGCCAGGCCGGCCCAGGCGTCACTGCCAGGATGAGTCATGATATCACAATATTAATTGCGCGCCGTATATCATGATCATGATCACTGGCTATAGTGCCGTATACTATGCGGCTGATCAGGATATACGTACTACGTATACGTATACGGTACTAGTATGAACGGAACAGGGTCACTGCAGTTGCACTGCCCCGGCCCTGTTGGAGGGGAAGGACCTCTAATGGCCATATGCCATATGGGACCCGGTGACTTAGTCATAACCGTTCCTCGAATGAATTTATAATCCATACAAGAGAAGCCTGAAGAGAGAGCCCGCATCCGATGATCGTTGCATCGACATCATAAACTTGAAATGTTCTTCGAATTACTCGATACTCCATAGAAGGGAAGGGAAGGGAGGCGCGTCAGTCGCGGGGGGAGAGGAAGGCGAAGGCCCGGTCGCGGGCGAGGCCCTCCAGCGCGGGGGCGCGCCCCGGGTCCGCCCCCGCCGCCCCCGCCACGTCCCCCGCCCCCAGCTCCAGCGGCTTCCGCGCGTACGCGTCCAGCTGCCCCCGCGGCTCTTGTCAGCGGAGCAGAGGCTTTGTATGGCGCCCGACCCTCACTCTTTATCCTCGCCCCTCGCTCCCCTTCATCCGTTCCCCCCCATTCTAATCCTCGCCCCTCGCCCCCTCTTTCCGGTCTCACCTGGACGGCGCCCATCTCGCTGCTGGCGGCCGTGAAGCGCCCGACCTTGACGAGCACGTCCTCCGGCACCGGCTCCTTCCCCACGCTGCCCGCACCCGCGTCAGAGGGGGGGCGGCGGCCGGCGGGTCCGGCGGCGGGTGGGGGCGACGGGGCGGGGCCCCTCTAGTCCCTAGCTCAACGGACAGCTGGGCGGCGGAGAGCCTCGGAGCCCCCGGCCTAGCCCCTGGCCCCCCGTCTATCCCCCGGCTTTGGGGGGGGGGGGGGGGGGGGGGGGGGGGGGGAGCGGAGCGGAGCGGTGGATGGGTAGGCGGCCGAGAGCCTCGGAACCCCCGGCCTAGCCCCTAACTAGCACCCCATCTAGCCCCTCGGGGTGGGGCCGCAGGGGGCTACGGCGCACTCGTCGGGGCGGAAGTTGCGGAGGAGGGTCACTAGCTGCGCCGCCGTCAGGTGCGGGCACACCACCTGCGCCGCCGAGGGCGAGGGCGAGGGGCGAAGTCAGGTCGTTGACTGGAAGTGGGAGGGAAGGGAGTGCGAGCGCGCGCCTGGCGGACGGCGTTGTCGGCGAGGTGCTGCTTGCGTATGCAGAGGACGTCCAGCGCCTCGAGCGCGTGCGTCGCCCGCATGCGCCGCGGCTCCGCCACGCGCGCGTTCGCGTGCGCCCACTCCTCGTAGAGCCCCAGCGCGTACTTCACCTCGATCGCCGCCCGCACCTGAAGTAGCATCGCTTAGGAACCACGGAAACAGGGATCAAAGCGGAGCCGACCGTGCAGAGGTCGGGGCGGGAGAGGAGGGCGTTGAAGAGGGAGGCGTCCACAAAGTGGGCGACCTGCGAGGAGGGGAGGGGTCGGCCGCGAGGAAAGAAGAAGAGGAAGCGGCCCGGAGCGGCCCCGTCCGGCGCCCCTTCGGCTAGCTCCGCTCGCCTAGCCTGGCTCCCGTGCCGGTTGGCCGGCCCCGGCCCCTGGCCCCGAGCACCTGGGCGAGGGCCTGCCGTGTGACGGAGAGGGGCAGGCGGGCGCCCTCCAGGGCCCCCGCGATCCCGTCCAGCGCCCGGCACACCTCCGCCACCGTCGGCGCCGCCGGCGGCCCCGCGGCCGCCCCGGCCGCGCCCCCGGCCGCCCCGGCCAGCAATGACTCGGACGAGGGCGCGGCCGCCGGCGGTTGCTTCTTCTTCGCCTTCGACTTCCTGCGGGGGTGTCAGGCCCGGCGAACGTGAACGATGCCCCGGGGAGGGTACGCGCTTCAGGGGGTAGGCGGGCGGGGCCGTGGCGGGGGCGAGGAACGCGGGGGCGAGGAGCGGGTTGAGGGACTGGTAGGCCGCCTGCGGGAAACGTGAGCGGCAGGCAGGAGGGCGGGCGACCCGGGATCTGGATCCAGCAGCCTCTGGACCAGGCGCTCTCCGCCTCCGCCCGCCCGGCGCCCCTTTCCCCGCCCGGCGCACCTGGAGGAATGCGCCGTAGACGGCGTGGAGGGCCGTCGTGAGCCGCGCCGTGAAGGAGATCACGTCCGACTCGGGCACCCCGTCCTCCTCCCCGCCGTCCTCGCTCCCCTCGCCGCCCTCGCTTCCGCTGCGGCAGTGAGGGGTGAGAGGGGGCGGACGCTGGGTGGGCGGGTGGGTGGACCCCGAACGGACCTGGAGCCGCGTCGCCGCCTGTCGACGGAGCGCCGGCCGGCGCCGCTGCCTCCGCTCCGGTCGCTGCTCCCGCCGCTCTCTGCCGACGAGTCGCGCCGCTTGGGGCCCTTGCCTTTTCCTGGAGTCCCGCCCCTCCCGCGCCTCCGGCCGGCGCCGCCGTCGCTGTCATCGTCCTCGTCCTCCTCCGATGCGTTCCGGCTCCCGTCCTCCCCGTCCTCGTCGTCGTCCTCCTCGCCGCCGCCCTTTTTCCTCCGCCCGCCGCGCCCGCGCCCGCCGCCCCCATCCTCCGCATCCTCCTCGTCGCTGTCCCGCAGGAGCCGCTGCGCCGTGCTCCGCAGCTTGCGCGCCGCCTTCGCCGCCGTGCCCTTGACGTTCTTCCCCAGCGCCTTCAGCTGCGCGCCGCCGCCGCCGCCGCCGTGCCGGGACCCGCCGCCGGCCCCCGACGAGCGCGCCACGGGAGCCTTCTTGAGCATCGCCACAAGGGCAACGAGGTTCGCGATCCAGAAGGCCTGCGCGGCTCAGATCAGATCAGATCGGATCGGATCGGGCCGGCTCAGATCATATGATATGATTCGGACCAGGATCTTCATCTCGAGGGCGCCCTCGAGCAGGTCCTGCACCGCGTCGCACACTGGGCCCGCCACCTCCTCCAGCCTGCTCAGATTAGATTAGATCAGATGGATCCGATCGGGTTGGGAGGGGTCCGGGGGCCGCACGAGTAGTCCCCCGCGCTCATCCACTTCACGAAGCAGCGGTAGATCGTCGCCGCCGAGAGGGGTACCCCGCTCCACCTGCGCCCCCCCGCTCCGTAAGGCCACCGGACGAACGGGCGCTCAGCTCTGGGCTCCGAATCCGGATCCGCTCCGCTCTGCGCACCACTGGCGGGAAACGTCCTCTCGGACCACAGCGCACTCCACGAGCTTCTTCACGGCGGGCGGCCCCGCGCTCCGCTTGCTTCGCCCGCCCGCCGCGTCCCGCCACACGTTCCGCCCGTCGTCCTCGGCGCCGGCGCCCCGCCCCCGCGAGGCCGCGCCGCGCGTGGGCGTGCCCCTCCCGAACTGCCTGTTCAGCGCCGCGCCCTCGTCGTCCTCGTCGTCGAAGCGGTAGCCCCCGTCGTCCTCCTGCCCCCGCCCGCCCGGCGTAAGCTTCTCACGTAAAGAGGGGGGAGGGGCGCCGGCGCGCGAGCGCGCCTCTTCCTCGCCGATGGCGCCGAGGGATGCGCCCTTGCCCTTTCCTTTGCCTGAGCGCGTTGCCCCGCGTCAGCACTACCAGTAGGGAGCATCGGAAGATACTTTAGCTAGCTGCTTTAGATCTAGCTTGAGCTCTAGCTGCTTTGACGCTGTTTGGCTTAGAAGCGGCGCAGGGGGGACTCGCTGCCCTAGCTCCAGCTCCAGCCAAGGCGGGGCGCGCGGCACCTTTGCCCTTGCCCTTGCCCTTGCCGTCCTCGTCGCCGCTGCCGTCGCCGTCCAGGCTGCTCCGCCGAGACGTCGCGTCCGACGTCACGCTCCCGTCCCTGATCAGCGAGCGGGCCGTACCCGGCTGGGCTCAGCGGGGTACGCCGCGCGGGTGGGGGTACGTAGACGGATGCGCACGCGTCCGACCCTTCGCCGATCCAGCGCGAGCGGATCTCCAGCTGCGTGGAGGAGCGTCAGGGGCCGTACCCGGCAAAGAAAAGGCGGCTGGGATGCGGGCGGGCGGGCGCGAGCCTCCACGACGGCCCCCGCGGCCGCCCCGTCCTTCAGCTTGAGGCTGGCGCTGGCCTCGAAGGTCCCCGGCGCCTCGACGTACGCGCCCAGCGGGAGCGTGCTCTTCCCAACGCTGTCCGAGCCGCGCTTGTCCTGCCGCTTGAGCACCACCGTGAACTTCTTCAGGTCGTACTCCTTGTCCTTCCCGCGGCGGTAGAGCGTGGAGACGAGGCTGTACTTCTCCCCGATCGAGCAGGAGCCGCCCTGCGCGGCCTTCTTCTTGCTCGACCACCTGCGCGGAGGCCCGGCCGCTCAGGCCGCTGCAGGGAGCGCGGCGGCGCGGGAGGAGGGGCGAGGCGCGGACTCCTTGTCGTGCCGGCGGATGACGACGAACAGCGCCGCATTGTCGAACTCGTCCGGAAGCCTCGTCACGCTCTTGACCGTGACCTCAAACGAGAACTGCGGGCGCGGCCGGGTGGTCAGGCGGTTCGAACGAACCACATCGGGCGAGGCAACCGGGCGCGGCCGCGCGCGGCGGACGCTGCTGCATCATCGGCGGAATGCTGCCGAGCGCCTGCGAACCTTGTCCGCCTGCGCGCGAGGGTGAGCGGCGGCGCAGCGCGGCGCAGCTCGACGCGTGTCTCTGGGTCTGGCGCAGGGGGCGGCCGGGCGCCTCCATTCTAGGGGAGGCAGCATAGCACGATCCGGCCGATCTAACGCGCGCCCACTCCCCGACTGGCCGGCGCCGCAGGGCTGAGGCCCCCTAAACGGTCGAACTCAGGAACCACACTCGCCTTCTTCCCGAGGTGCCCGGGCTTCTTGAGCCCTGCGCCGGGCTTGATCTTCAGGGCTGCTTTGGCCTTGTCGCCGAGCTCCTCGACATCGTGTATGACAGAAGAGATCCCTTTTGTCAGGGACTTCTGTATTCCCTTCATCGATGCGCCCGCGCGAGGTTTAGCTGCAGCTGAGAAGCATCGCCGGGCTGCGGTCTCCTGTGAGCTTCGTGCACAAACCGCCGGCCCGCGAAACTTGCGAAAAAAAGACGGGGTACAGCTGCAGATGGAGCGACCGGCCTTCGTGACGCTGGCGCCCGCCATGCACGCGGCGGCGCTGAGGACTCAATTCCTGGGCGGTTCTCTGGCCCGCCGCGCCCGCCCGATCATTGCCGCTCAACCCCGCCCGGTAGCGATCGCCGCCCCCTTAGCTACAGCGCGCCGGCCGATTCCCGTTCCGCAGAGCGCGCTGCGGAGGGAGTTCTTCGTTCGAGCGGATGCGGCGAACGCACAGCCGCCTGCGGCGATGCAGGGCACCTCCAGTCGAAATATCACCCTCGAGGCAGCAGGTGCGCGGGGTGGCCGCGCCGGCGCGCATGTACAGAGCTGTAATGTTTAGCTAAGCTTCCGCGCACGGATACGCGCCTCTCGTGCCGCCGCCTGACCTGCGGCCGCGCCGCATGCGCAGAGCAGCCGCACCCGAACCAGAAGCAGCGGCGGGGCGTGAAGCCTCGGGACGTGCTCGAGGTGGAGATAGAGTCGCTGGCGTTCGGCGGCGCCGGGGTAGCCCGGCACGAGGGCCTCGTGGTCCTCGTCGAGGGCGGCGCAGTCCCAGGCGACCGCCTCCGCGTCTTCGTCTTCGCCAAGAAGAAGGGTACGACGCCCTTCTCGAACCCAGAATCTCATAGCTCGCCAGCTAGCTAGCTACAGAGTACCGTGCAGGCTGCGCCTTGGGGCCTTCAGATTTCGAATCTGATCGCCGCGGCGGCGGCCGCGCGCGGCCGCAGGCTTCGCGGAAGCGCGCATCGAGGAGGTGCTGCGGCCCGGGCCGGCGCGCATCGCGCCGCCCTGCCCGCACTTCCTGGAGGACTGCGGCGGCTGCAAGACGCAGTCGGTCGGGTACGACGAGCAGGTCGCGCAGAAGACCCAGCAGGCGAGTACTAGTCCTAGCTCTAGTGTGATTCAAACCGCCAATCTTGCAAGTCTGGGCCCCGGGCCCAGCTGAAGCGCTGCTCGGCAGGTGAAGGATCTGTACCAGCGCCAGGGCGGCTTCGACACGTCCGGCATCTTCGAGGAGACGCTCGGCTGCGCCCCGGACAACCAGTTCCACTACCGCAACAAGGCGCGCCCGCGAAGCCCGCAAAGCTTAGCTTGTCACTCGAGCTTGCTTAGGCTCCGGATACCTCTTGAGGGCCGTACCTCTGGGCCGTACCTCTGGGCTTCTATAGCTTAGTTCTAGATCTCGATATCGATTTCTCCTCCTAACTCCGATCCCCTCCGAGATCTAACTCCGATCCCCTCCGCGCTCAGATGGAGTTCACTGTCTCGCGGCGGAGGTGGATCCCCCGGAGCGTGGCGGGCAAGGAGGGGGGCGAGGCGCCTGAGCCGGCCCCGGGCGGGCCGACGACGTCGACGGCCCCGGGCGGCGACGCGGCGGCCCCGCAGCAGCAGCAGGAGTACATCATAGGGCTCCACTGCAAGGGCCGCTTCGACAAGATCCTCCCCATCCACTCCTGCCTCCTCCAGGTGCGGGTGGTACAGGGCTAGATCTAGGACGCCGCCGGCGGCCGCCCCTGCGGGCGCGCCTAGAGTGCCTCCCTATCCATCGCCTTTCTCAACTCGGGTCCTGCCCCTCCTGCCTCGCCACTTGTCGCGCCGTACCCCTGCTCCACTCCCCGCAGCGCTCCGTACCCCTCCCCTGTCCTCATCCCCGCGCCCCCCCCGCACCGCAGGACCCGCTGGCGAACGAGGTGCTCCAGTTCGGCACCGCCACCGCCCGGGAGCTCAACCTCGAGCCGTGCGCCCCTTCCGCCCTAAAGCAGGGCCTGCTGTGCTTGGAGCTTTCTGTCCGCTGGCTGAACCGCGGCCGGGGGCGGCTGCGGGCAGGTACGACATCGTGGAGCACACGGGCTACCTCCGCAACTTCGTCATCCGCACCGGCACAGGCGCCGACGGCGCCCGCCAGGTCAACAAGCCGCGCTCTAAAGCTCAGCTTCCCAAGGTTTAACTTAGCCTTTAAAGATGATGGTGAACCTGGTGACGTCGGAGGAGCGCCCGGACCTGCTCGCCCCCGTGCGGCCCGGCCCCGGCCCCGGCCCCTGGCGCCGCTGACCATGACCCCGCCGGCGTGCAGCTGAAGGAGCGGCTGCTGGGGCGCTTCCCGGGGCAGATCACCACCATCGTCAACAACATCACCGCCTCCCTGGCGCGCCCCACCGCTCTAGATCCTAGGCACACCTCTCTCTTCGGCCCGCTCTGACAACGCCTCCCTCCTTGCAGAGCGGGGTGGCGCGGGGCGAGAGGGAGGTCGTGCTGCACGGGCCCGGCACCATCGAGGACACCCTCCGCGGCGTCACCTTCAAGGTCCGCCCGCCCGCCGGGCCGCACGCGGCGCTCGCAAACGGTTAAAGCGTCGCCCGCGGCCGTCCAAGCTGGGGCTCGACACAGATGCCTGCAGCTAGCGCTAGCCAGCTTCAGATCTCCTCCTCCTCCTCCTCGCCCCCGGCCGCCTTGCCCCTCCAAGCGTCGCGCGCCTCTCCGGGCCGCGCTACATTAGATCTAGACTCAGAGCCGGAGATGCGTCGCCGGGCGCTCCCGCTGACTACAGACTATAGTTAGGCTAAACTAGGTCTGGAGACGGCATCGGCTCTGATATCCGCTGATCTCCGGGGCCCGGGGCGGGCGGGCGGGCGCACTAAAGCTTGCCCCTCCAAGCATCGCGCGCCTCTCTAGGCCGCGGTGTATTAGAGACGGCGCAGCGTCGCCCCCGCTGACGATCCGGGACGGTCCGGGTCTGAAGCTAGCTAGCGCTAGCCAGCCTCAGATCTCGTCCTCCTCCTCCTCGCCCCCGGCCGCCTTGCCTCTCCAAGGCTGCGTGCTACATTAGATCTACACCGAGAGCCTGCGCGGCGTCGCCCCCGGCCCGCTGACGGTCCGGGACGGGCGGGCGCAGATCAGCGCGAACTCGTTCTTCCAGCCGAACTCGCGGCAGGCGGACCTCCTCTACGGCGAGATCGAGCGCGCCGCCGGCCTCACCGGCTCCGAGGTCCTCTGGCGAGTCCGGGAGGGGGGGGGGAAGAGGAAGGAGGGTATACAATAATATCGCTGAACGTTAAGATCCGCAGGGACCTGTACTGTGGGACGGGCTCCATCGGGCTGACGCTCGCCCACGCCACCAAGCACACCTACGGCTTCGGCGCGCCCCGCTCGATCGATATCCCCCCCCCTTCTTCTCCAGGGCGAACGTTCCCCGCGCGCGCAGAGATCGTGGAGAGCGCCGTGGCGAACGCGCGGGAGAACGCGGAGAGGAACGGCATCCAAAACATCTCGTTCTTCCAGGGCGAGCCCTTTCCCTTCCCAAATTCGCTGTACCCCGCGCTGACCGGGTCCGGACCCGCAGGCGACCTTAGCAAGGTGCCGGCAGCGCTAGCCCTGGCCACGGGGCCCTAGGCCAGGCTAGGCCGAAGGCCCAGGCCTGCGACACCCCCGCTTCGACGTCGCCCCTGACTCCTCGCGATCGCTCCCTCGCGACCGCAGCTCTTCTCGAAGACGCCCGATCCCGAGATCCAGAAGCTCCCCCACCCCGACGTCCTCGTCCGTACCCCCCTCTTGGATCCGCAGTCGGCGCTCGCCGCTGAGCCGAGCCGGGCGGCATGCGCAGGTCACGGACCCACCGCGGGCCGGCATGGTCCCGAAGCTGATCGACGTGCGTTGGCGCCGGCCGGCGCCCCTCCTCACGCCCGCTCACGCTGGCCATGACGCCCCCTTGACTTGTCGACGTCCGCCTGCAGCACATCGTCCTCCTCAGCCCGAAGCGCATCGTGAGCTCGAGCACAACAATATTAATCACCTTCGCTGACCGTCGCCTCGCCGCGGCCGGCAGGTGTACGTCTCGTGCAACCCGAGCACCCAAGTCCGGGACCTGCAGGCCCTTTGCTCCCAGGGCGGGTACAGGCTCACGCGCGTCCTCCCCGTCGACCAGTTCCCCCACACCGGCCACGTCGAGGTCATCGCCGTCCTGGACAGGTAGCGCTAGCCGGCAGCGATCCGCGCGCGGTTTGTGACTGCGGAATCAATTTTCTACACTGGTTCTATCTGTCATATAAACAATACGAAGCACAAGATGCATACGCAAAAGGAAGCAATGCATGCTGGGGAACAACATGTCGAAGAAGTTGAAAACATAGTCCGGGGGTCAAGGGGGACGAAGTCTGAACAGACGGTCTAGGTGGAGAAGACGACGCAGGAGAGCGAGAGTGAACGGCAGCGCAGGGAAGCGGACTATCGGAAGGGGTAGAGACGGCGGGCTGAGGGGGAGCCAGACAATAGGGGCACGGTAGGCGAGAGGTCGTCTGAAGCAGTGGATTTACAAACGGGCGCAGCCATTCATTGAATGATCTGCAGGGGCGTTAGTCTGAGAGCTCGGGAGGCTCACGCAAGGGGCGCGCGGACCCGGCCGTCCCACAACCGGATGCTGGGCGTGCAGGGGATCGTGCTGACGCGGAGGAACTTGGAGTGCGAGTACTTCTCGCGGATCGCCTGCAGGGACTGCGTGGTGTGGAGCTTCCAGTACCGGAACATCTCCGTCATGCACGCCTCCAGGTCGCTCTCCTTGTACTTCGAGTAGTGCTCCAGCGTCCCGTTCTGCCCCCGCTTCAGGCCCCGGGCGAGGGAGGGCCGCGCCGGGGGAGCGGGGCCGGGCGGCGAACCCAGGACGGGAGGCGGAAGGTCTGAGCGGCGATGCTAATGGCGCTCGCCGCTACGAGCGACGGGAGGTACTTCAGGAAGGAGTACTCCTGGAGCGTCAGCTCCGCGATGTACTGCGCGCGGAGTTAGGCACGGAGGGGCGGACGGGGCGCGGGGTCCACGGGGCGCACCGAGGCGAGCATTTCGACCGTCTGGTCTGCCCGCGCAGCCTGCGCGAACCGCTTGAGGAACGCCTTGGCTGTTGCCGCCGCCAGCTCGAAGCTGAGCGTGTTCAGAACGAGCGTCTCCATCTTCAGAACCTGGGGACCGATGAGGGGCGGCCCGGAGCGGCATGCATGCGCGGCCGCGCGCACCTCTTCCCTGTTGTAGGTGTTGTCCGATATGTAGACGAACTCGTCGACTTGCGGCGCATAGATCTCCTCGTATTTCCTGCGCTCTCGCAATTAGCGGCGGCGCACGCGCTGCAGCTGCGGCTAAGACGCACGCTGCGATCAGCATGCAAGTGATCCCGACGAGCTGCAGCTTCCCCCGGTTCACGGTCTGCAGCGCCAGGAACCGGTCGATGTAGTTGACCGCCAGGTCGAGCGTCTCGGGCTGCAGCTTGTATTCCTCGCCGACCTCCACGAGCCAGTCTATCAAAATCCCCCGCATCGTCGCGTTGATGTCCCGCTGACTCCGCTCCATGTAACCGTGGCCCGCCCTGTACTTCAACTAAAGAGAGGGACAGCACATCAGCTCACGGGCGAAGGGATGCGCGAAGATTCGAATAGATAGCCCTACCTCGGTCTCCCGCAGGTACTCGTAGATCGGCCCGACGTACTCCGTGCACATCAGCGCGTTGGCCCCGTTGTTCTTGTCGATGTCGTCCCACGATGCGGGCTCGTCGGTCTCTATCGAATCATCACTTGATACTGCACAACGATCAGCCCGTCGCGCATCGCAGGACTTTGTCCGACGCGCTTGAAAATTCAATCGTCGCACCACGCTGCTCTTGCCGGGACATGGAACGCGTCCTGGGCCGCGCACTCGCAGGCTGATCTCGCGTAAGAAAGCGGTAATCAGGCGTGAGACCAGCCAAGGCACCTTTAGGTGAACCGAGGGACCCCGGCCCCCGCGGTTGCTGATGTCGTTCAAAGCCTGCCGCTTCTCGTCGCGGGAATCGCGCAGCTCCTCCACCCTCTCTCGTCTACGGCTGGAGCTGCACGACATCTGCACGTCGTTCTCAAAACTGTCCTCCTTCGTCGACGACCAGAAGCAACTTTCAATCTCCATGCAACTGCGCGCCCCTGCTCGCCCCTAGAGGTGCTCTGATGATGCTAGAGCTGCTGTAAGGGCGAGGGCGCTGCCAGGTGCTGGCAGCAGGCGAGAGATCCGACCGACGGAGTTTTCGAACCTTGTGCGAGCGTACCCCGGCCAAGCCTGAACCCCCCGTCAAAAAAAGCTGAGCCGCGCCGGCCGATGGTCAGCTTCCAGGAGGGCGCCCTCAAGGCGTTCCTTCTCAACGCGCTCGCGCCGATGTGCGTCTCGCGCACCGCCGCCGCCCTTCCCCCGCTGACCGAAACGCGGCAGCGCGGACCCGGATGCCGATCCAGCGCAACTCACGGACTACATCGTCGAGCTTCTTAAGAACAACCCGGAGCGCGAACTACGCGCGCTCTGCGAACGAGAGCTGAAGGAGTTCATCACGAGTGGTGCGCAGCTTCGCGTCGCCCGGCCTTTGCCTGCGCGCCTCGACCCGTTTGTCTTCCGCAGGCGAGACCGAGCCTTTCGTTGAACTCCTTTTCTCGAAGCTCGCCGATGGTTCTTACCTGGAGCACGCACCTGCCGAACCAGTATCCGGAGATGCGCACGCCGGCGGCGCCGTGTCGTCTACATCCGCCCCATCAACCTCGCACACGGGCGCGCTTCAGCCGACGCGCAGCTCCAGCGGCGGAGGCCGCAACCGTGATGACGATGAAGAGTCGGACGAGGACGACGACCGGCGCCATTCACGTCGCTACGATCGCTCCGAATCGCGAGAAGAAGACAAGCAGAGTTCCAACCAGCAGAACGGACAACAGCAGCCGCAGGGCGACGATAGGGTGCGCACGTCTGAGCGTGGTCGTTCACAGCCGCTGACTCGCGCCGCAGGGCCACAGGAAGCGACCAGCGGGGGGGCCGCCAGAGGACGCGGATCGCCGGCGTGGACCGCGTTCGGATTGGCGCGGCGGTCGCGACGGGCCTCGGCACGGAGACCGGCAGCGGCCTTTGCTGGGGGACGGGCCCGGGATGCGCGGGCCCGGCTTCCCAATGGGAGCTGGCATGCCTTATCCGGGCGGGCCCATGCGCCCCGGCTTCGGCCCTTCGATGGCCGGCGGCCCCGCCGCGGGCTTTGTGCCGATGATGGGCCCGATGGGGCCCGCAGGCCCCGGCGGTTCTTTTCCTCGGTACCCTTTCGCTTTATCGTCCTATGGTTTGTTCTCCCTAATGCGCTCGCGCGCAGGCCGCCTTTTATGGGACCCGGTGGACCCGGCGGACGCGAGCAGTCGTCGTCGGGCGCATCCTCGCAGCGCTGCCGCGACTACGACGGTGCTTCTCTTATCATCGCATCACACCGAGCGCCGTAACGCGAGCGGCAGAGCGGGGCGTGTGCCGCGCCGGCGACCGCTGCCCCTACCAGCACGGCGAGGAGGCCATCCGCGTACCCATGGACGGCCTCGCCTTCGTCCCCCCGGTCCCGTTCCGCGGCCCCGTACCCGGGCCTCGTGACGACCGGTTCCGGCGGGATGGGCCGCCGCCGATGGGCGGGCCTCACGGCCGCCCTCCCCCCGACCAGCCTCCTCGCGGCATGTCCCCCGCCGGTCCAAACGGTTCGCCGCTTTCTTCTCCGCGGCGCTTTGTCCCGCCGACCCCTGCGCAGTACCCCCGCCCGGGATGGACGCGCCGGGCCCGGGCGAGCCGCCTCGGGAGCCGCCGGCGGGGCCGCCGGGGGAAGGGGGCGAGGAGTACGATCCGGAGCGCCCGGCGGTGGGGATGCCGCCGCGGGAGCGTGGGGAGGGCCACCCCGAGCGCGAGCGCGAGCGCGACGGGCCCCGCCGCGACGCGCCCCGGCGCTTCGAGGACTGGGAGCGGGAGCGGGACGCGCGGGAGCTGGAGCGGGAGGCGCGGGAGCGGGAGCGGGCGGAGGCCGCCGCGCGGGCCGCGGCGGCCGCGGCGGCGGGCGCGGCGGCGGCCCGGGCGACCGGGGGGGCGACCGGGGCGACCGGGGCCCCCGGGGCGAGGGGGAGGGCCAGCGGCCGGACCGGAGGACGCTGGAGGTCGCAAAGATCCCTCGGAACCTGATGGACCGGCGCGCCATCGGCGATCACTTCTCCCGCTTTGGCGCCGTGCTTGACGTCACGGTGCGCCGGACCCCCGACCCAGCCCCCTCCGCCCGCGCAGCCTTCCGGCTCGGTCTCACGCCGCTCGCCCCGCCCCGCCCCCGCCCCGCAGATGATTGCGGAGCGCGAGGGCGAAGCTGGACGGGCGCTCGTAACGTTCAACACCGGCGCTGAGGTGGGCGGTGCCCCGGCCTTCCGATCCTTTCGCCCCCAGCTGAGCCGGCGGCCCTGCAGGCGCGCGCGGCGATCCGTTCGCCCGAGGCCGTGTGCGGGAACCGCTTCATCTTCGTCCTCTGGCCCATCGAACGCGTGCAGGTCCGTCCGCCCTAACCGCCCCCTCCTCCCTCGCCCGCCGGCCTCCATCGTTCCTGAACTAACTCCGCCGCGAACAGGAGGAGCAGGGGCGCAAGTTCCCCCCACTCCCCCCCGATGTCGCCCGCGCCCGCCAGTCTCCGGTGCGTCTCCGCCTCCGTCCGCTCGTGCCCCGCGGTCCCCCGACTGGTTTCCCGCAGAGGGGCCCCGAGCCGCCGCGTGGCGGGCCGCCGCCGTACGGGCCGCCCCCTCCGCGCGGCCCGCCCCACGACGGCCCCCCGCCGCACGCCCGCGGCCCTCCGCCCCCTACGGCCCTCCCCACGGACCCCGCACGGCCCTCCCCACGGCCCGCCGATGCGGGGCCCGCCAGGACGGCCCGGCTGGGGCCCTCACGGGGGTCCCCCGATGGGCCCCGACCCTTACATGCACCACGGCGGCCCCGGGCCGCACCGTGGCGGCCCGCCGGGCCCCATGGGCCCCGAGCGGCACGGCGAGGAGCCGAGGCGCTTCGTGCGGACGTCCGGCCCGCCCCAGCCCGGGGCGCCGCAGCACGTGCGGCGCGTGGTGGCGACGTCGACCCGGCCACCGCCCCCGAAGGAGGAGGGCGAGCCGAGCGACGCCCCCGCCGCGGGCGGGACGCCCGGCAAGCCGCCCGGGCCCGCCGTCGTCATCTCCGGGCCCGTCCCGAAGCTCGAGCGCCGCTCCGACGCGTCCGCCCCGCCCGCCGTGCGCCCCCGGATCTGCCATGGCCACCGCCTCGACTCGGCTCGGCTCGCCTCACGCCGCGCAGGCGCCTGCGGGCCCGAACAAGGAGGACGTCGCCTCGCTCCGCCAGCAGATCAAGGTCCGCCTTCCGTCCCGCCTAACCACCGGCCCGCCCGGCCCGCCTCGCTCGAGCCCGCCCCGCAGGCGCGCCTGGACATGCTGGAGAAGATCAAGAACACGACGATGACCCCCAAGGACCGCGCCGCCATGCTGGCTCAGGCTCGCCCGGCCCCGAACCGCCCCTGCGGCCCGCGTGCTCCTTGCTCCATCCTGACCGTCTGACGCGGCGCCGGCGCAGATCACTGCCGGCCTCGACAAGCTGCAGGCGCGCCTCACAGCAAGCCTCGAGGGAACCTCGGCGGTATGCCCCCGCCCCCGCCACGCCCATCTCCTCCCCGTGCCTCGTGACCAGGCCTTGCTCCCTTCGCCACAGGTCAAGCCTCCTGCCGCCGCCGCCGCCGTCGCCGCCACTGCGGCCGCGGCCACCCCCTCTGCTAATTCTGAAGAGAGCCCGGTCACTAACCCCGTAAGCTCGCCTGCTTGCCTCTTGCTTTTTGCCGTCGCCCGTCGGGGGCCCACGTTAAAATCCTTGCTGATGCCCCGCTTTTGTAGCCCCCCCTCTAGAGTATCGTCGATGCCGTGCTCATGTGGCGGCTACGTATGCAAGATGGAAAAATGCAACATCAACGAACAGAGTAATCGGAAGTGCAATCCGATGATCGAAAGCGCTAGCTCGTTTTGGAAAGTGGGGATATGTGATCGCGTGCACGATTGGCTTCGTAAACGCGTGCACGATTGGCTTCGTAAACGCGCGTGCACGATACCGATTGGCTTCGTAAACGGCGCCGGCATTGCAAATTGAGTGCGCGCATGCGCAGCGCCCGGAGCCCGGCCGCGATATCGATTCCGGCGCGCAATATGGCCCGCCGCGCCCGGCCGCCGGCTCGCCCGAGCTGCGCGCGCGCGTATTGTGGGGGTGCTAACTGGGTACCCGTCAGACTTGAAATTCGCCCGCTGCATGCGATTGCGATGCAGCGGGTACGGATGCGTTGCATCTCTCAAGAATTTGCGGCTCGCGTGCCGAATTCGAAGTGCTACAGCTGCAGCTCTGGCGGCGGTGCTGGGATCAGACAGAGGAGTCCGTCGCTATTCCGCGCACGCGGTCGCCGGCGGCAGCAGTCACTCGCTCGTCAATGCCTTCCAGGATGACGGCGCCTCGCTCCTAAGCCCTCGCGGCTCAAGCTCCCAGACGTGCAGCGATCGATGGCACGTCACCGTTTGCGCAGTCTGAAAGGAGCTCGAGCACGTTAGCTAGCCACAGCTGGGCGTACACGTCAGCCGGTCACTGAACAGGCGATCGCGTTGCGCCCTCCGCGGCGCTGCAAGTGCCAGAGCCATCGCGCTTTCAGAATCGGGACGTCCGCATGTTGTCTCGCCTTCTCCAGGGCGCCAAGCCGCTGCCGCCGGACCCGAACGCTGAAGCCGGTGCGTCGAATCCGATCCGCATGTTGCCACGCCGCACAGCGCACTGACGCGGCCCGCGCGCTTGCGAAGGCGCGCCGGCGGCGGAGCTGTCCCCTCTCGGCGGCATCGGGGCGGCCGGGAAGAAGAAGCAGAAAGGGCGCTATGGCGACATGCAGGACACCCCCCTCTCGACGGCCTGGTCACCCCCGCCCTCGCCCTCGCCCCCGCCCTCCTTCCTGCCACTCTCCCTCCCGACGCACCCGGGCTCCTTGATCCACCGGGCTGCGGCCGCTCCCCGCCGGGGTCACAGCACCCACTTACTCCACCTTCACGGCATACCGGAGAGCCCTCCCGGCCGCGCCCCCGAGCAGCCGCGCCCGCGGCCGCCGCGCACCCCATCCCCCGATTCCGCTCGGGGCGCGGGAGCTCCGGCGGGGGAGCCCCCGCAGGCTCCGCAGCCAGCGCTCTCAGGATCCCTGTCGGCGGGTACGGGCTCCTCCACGCGGCTGACAGGATCCGACATACCCCTTGGATCCCTGCGGCTCGACCCGCGGGGCTCGAATTCGAACACGTCCGGGGATCGCCTCGCGGCGGAGGGCGACATCCACGCGTCGTCTTCGCCGCCCCTCGCCGCCGCCGCGCCCCCGACCGCCTCCTTCCCGTGCCCCTGCTGCGACCAAGTAGTCCCCGCGGATCCACTCCCCTCCGAGGCGCGCCCCCGTCCCCCCAACAGAAAGTTGATTCGTACATCTGATCCGCATACCGGTACCGTGCCGCACGCGCAGGCCGAGCTGTGGAACACGGTGCTGCAGGAGGCTGCGCGGGAGGCGCGGCGCGAGCCGACGCTCGCGCCCACCCTGTGGTCCGCTGTCCTTTGCTTCCAGTCCCTCTGCGAGGCCCTCTCCGCCCTCCTCGCCGGGAAGGTGAACCCCGAGTGCCTCGCGGGAGAGCCTTCAATCGCGGGCCGGGCTCGTCTGACGCTCGCTCGCGCGCGCGCGCGGGGCAGCTGGCGGGCGCCACGCTCCGCGAGTCGCAGCTGCTGCGGATTGTGTCGGGCGTCCTCGAGCGGGACCCGTATGTCCGGCACGCTGCCCGCGCCGACCTTGTCGTGCGTTTCTTCCCTCGAACCGTTTACAGCTTTACTCAAGAGAAAATTTACGTCCTTAAATTGAAAGGACCCCCTCGTAAAAGGTTTAGGAAGATACATTTTATAGAATGTTTTTAGCTATAGAAGCATACCCGACCTCATCGTGTGGGTCACCTTCATTCCTTTCACGGATCTGGATTTCCTTTTCGTTCCCCTCCCTTGATCATGAGCTTCTTAACCGGCCGCCCAGGCCGTGAGGAGGCGCGACCCGGCATGCCGCGGCTACTGGCAGCCGCTGCTGCAGTACACGGGCTACCAGGGACTGCAGGCCCACCGGGTACGCTAATTGTGCCGGCGGCTGCAGATGGGATTCGAATTGACGTTATAACGCAAATCACGATCAGGTCGCGCACTCGCTGTGGGTGGAGGGCCGCCCCGCCCTCGCCCGCACCCTGCAGAGCCTCGCGGCCGACGTTTTCCACATCGACATCCACCCTGGCGCCCGCCTCGGCTCCGGCCTCCTCGTGCGCCCGGCTGTGCATGAGACGAGATAGATGATCAGATGCTTCAAAGGAGAGAAGTTTCCGAGTCGTGATCAGTGACTTTGTCGTCATCAGATCGACCACGGGACGGGGGTGGTCATTGGGGAAACGGCCGTCGTGGGCGACCGTGTCTCCAGTGCGCCCCCAAGGCCCGCCCAGGCCTGCGGCCCCGCCTTGTTATTTCTAATCACAACGCAGTTTTGCACCGCGTGTACCTGGGCGGCAACGGGCGGGAGGCGGGTGACAGACACCCTAAGGTCGGGCACGGCGCCCTCCTCGGTACCCACCGCCCTCGCGGCACGGATTCTTGCTTGGCCCAGGCTGATGGTTCACACGGTAGGGGCGGGGGCGGTCGTGCTCGGGTCCGTGCGGGTCGGAGAGGGTTCCCGCGTTGCTGCCGGCTCCGTCGTCCTGTCCCGCGTACCCCCCCGCTCCAGCGCCGTCGGGTGAAGCCGTACCCCTCTCCTTCCTCCCCTTCCCCCCCCTGAGTGTGCCCAGAGTGCCTGCGCGTGTGGTGCAAGTGCAGACGCCACCGGCCGCGTCGCCTTCAGCAGCAACACCGCCGGCTAGCCCACTCGTGGCCGTGGCGCCGGCACCCTCCCTCCCCGCCGAAGCCATGGACCACTCTCAGGGCCTTGATGTCGAATTCGCCCCCCGGTCCGCCATTCTGAAGGTTTAATTTCATGCCCTTCGTTTGTTCCTAGGCTTATATTGAACCGTGTGCAGGAGCCTCGAGCTTGGAGCTCAAGCACGCGGCGGGGCAACTTCTGGATCCCCAACGCCCCGAGGCCCAAACCTATGCAGTGCCGGCCTCGCCGCAGTCGTGTTCGACCCATCCTAATGAGCGTGAGCAATATACTTCTTTATTACAAGGGGGGTTTCCAGCATGTTGCCTCCACTGCAGCTGATTGCGCATGCAACGTCATCTTGCAATGCCATGCACATGATGGACACAGCTGCAGCAAAGTACTGGTTTCTAATTGGGCGTGGTCGACGTCCGTGGCACTGAGCTGGCTGCCCAGGCGGCTATTCAAGTTTCTATTCATGTGTGGCATTGACAAGCTTAAGATGCCATGTGGCCATAGTGTGCCACGGTGCTTTCTTGCTTTCCCGTGCACTCCGCCGGGTCGGATTTAGCCTAGTACATCTAGATCATCGGATCAAGATCTAGAATTAGATCTGACTTCCATTCCCGGGCCGCCGGGCCCCTTCAAATTCGAGCCTCGGACTCCCGGGTCCGTGAGGCTGGCCCATGCAGTCACAGTGGCACGCCGTGACACGGTGCATCCCACACTTGCCAGCATCCCACACTTGTATACCCAGTACATTGCCCAGGCATTTAATGATTGCCAAGTTGCGATTTAGCCTAGTAGAGTAGTCCAAATGCAAAGGCCTGCAGCTGGCTGGCCTCCGATCCACTGGGCCAGATGTCGACGGATCCAAAGTTAACTTAGTAATTCACTGAGCATCATGGTATCCCGTGTGGCGGTCCCTCGCTGTCGACGTCACGGCCTGAAGTGCAGGTGTCCGACGGTCTCATCATGGAAGTTACGGCCGGGCGGAACGATCATCTACTGCACGACTCGGCGATTATCTTGTGATGATCTAGCCTAGTAGGCTTCAAGTCTTTGCAATTGAATTCGAATTCGGCTTCAAGTTCAAAACGGTTTGTAGTAATTTGATCATGATTATAGGCCCCGTTATATACCGTAGTACGCGCCTGGCTCCAACGTCTATATTTAATTTACGTTCATGATCAACGGTTCGAATTCTGAAGTTCAACGTTAACGTTAACATGTACAGTTCGGTCATGATCAAATTTGATCGAATTCGATCATATGCATGAAGCTTAAGTTCACGGAACGCTGCAGTGCTGCAGCTATAGTTAGCGCTGCAGCACTAGCTATATATATAGTGGCGAATCGATCGATATCATAGTACATATCGTGAGTGAGGAGCTCGAGCATGCACATGTTCTCCAGCTCAGCTTGAGGTCAGGGGGGTACAGAGCTCGGCAACGGCCGGAACGAGCCCCGGCAAAAGCGCGATCCTGCAGCCCGTATCAAGGATCCGGTAGTGTCGCAAGCTAGCGTTCTAGCTGAGAAAGGCCCCGAAAGCTAGCCAGCTGCTGCGTACGAGCGGCTTCGATGTGGAGCCGGGCGAGCGCTTGCGGCTCGACGCACCGTCCGCCGCCCTCCAGGCGGTCGACCGCTATAGCGAATGCGGAGGAAGTGCTGGGCCTCGTGTCGCTCGTCAACGCTGAGAAGGTCGGAGTCGATGAGCGCCGTCGCGCCCGCGTCGATGTTGCACATTGCGCATGCCCACTAGCTAACGGCACCTTCATACACACAGGACAAGAGCGCGTTGCTCTCCAAAGAAACGAGTGAGCTGGGCGAGAAGCTGGATCTCGTTAACGTTAACACCGTCCTGCTTAGGTTCGCGCTTTCCTCGCCGAAGGGCGGGCGTCTTATTCACCAGTGTGCAGGGACAAAGTCAAAGATCTAGAGTCCCGTTTGCAGGAGAAGGAAAGGGTCATGCATGCGAAGGAGAAGGACGCGATCCTGCGGGACCACGAGCTGGAGAAGCGCCGGGGGCAGGTGCGGCGGATGCGCGAGGACATGCGCATCCTCGCAGAGCGGGAGGTCCACCTGCGTACGGAGCTGGACGACAGCAGACGGAAGCTGGACGATGCACGCCAGGCTGCGCTGCGGATCCAGCAGGAGCGGGAGCAGTCGCATATCGCGATGCAAAAGCAGCTGGAGGAGAAACTGGCGGCCGCATTACACCACCACCAACCCAACCACCAGCACGAGGAGCTGCGGGCGAGGCTGGAGGTTTGCTGCCGATCTGATTCTGATTGACGCCCCTTGATTCTTTGCTGCAGACCGTGCAGATGGAGAAGCTTCAAGCTGTTGCAGAGGTCTGCGTGCCCTGTTTGATCTAATGGCTTCTTCGAACAGCACACTGCAGGTGGAGAAGCTGCGCTCGCTGCTTGAGATGAAGGAGGGAACGCTCCTCGAGAAAACGAGAGAGTTCAAGGATGAGATCGAGACTCTTAAAAGCAATCTGAAGCACAGCACGGAGAAGCTGCAAGCCGTCGAAGCTACACTGCTCCAGACAAAGAATACAGCAGCCGAGAAGGAGATGCACCTCACCATGGAATCCAGGTCCTGAGAGCCGAGATTGGATATGTGTTTTAGAGTTGCTGACGTTGTCTCCAGACTTCGATCCGAGGAGATGAAGCGCATGCAACATGAGATCTCCGAGCTGAAGGACGTCATCAAGGAGGAGAGAATTAAGAACGACCAGCTCATTGACGAGAAGAGGGAGCTCGAGGCCGCTGAGCGCCAGGTGCGAAGTTATGCATATGAAGCATGATGATTGAAGTCTGACTTGGCCGTGCGCAGTCTGCAGAGCGGGCGCGTGCACTTGTCGTTGAGCTCGATAAAGCTCGACAGGAACTCAACATGCGAGAAGAAAGACTGACTCAGAAGCTCGAGAGCGAGTACCAGGCACGCCCACTTCCCGACCCTGTTTCCCGGAGTCCGAGTCTCAATGAGCTCACACCAACCACACAGACACGGCTTAGCAATGCGGAACAAATGGTCCGGGATGCCAGAGATGCCCTCTCGGTGCGTCAGTACTCTCTCTTGGCGATAACCATGCTGTCTGAACCCTCTAATCGTCTCCAGGCTCGGAATCATCAAGCAGAGACGCTGCAGGCTCAGCTCTCCGCGCAACTCCAGGAAGTTGCAATGTGCTTGTTTCGCCTTTATTCTTTCTGCAAATGTGCCTCCCTGAGGCTCGAAAACAGCCAAAAAGCAAGCCGCGATGAGCTGGAAAGGCGCCTCCAGGTTTGCTTTGAGCTGGTTTGCGTTGTGCTGCATAGCTCACTCTGCCACAGTACACGCTGCAGGACATGGTCGGCCGTGAAGAAGCTGCGATCCGTGAGCGTGAGAGGAACCAAACACTGGAAGCAGCCTTGCGGCAGGAGGAGGCAGCCAAGAGCGAGCTGGCAGGGGAGGTCGAGCGACAGAATTCCCAGGGCAGGGCTATGCAAGAAGAGCTCATTAAGTTGCGTGAGAAGCTGATGAGTGAGAGCAACTCCCGCAAGCAACTGGAAAGTCAGCTTGGCAATATGGAAGCCGAGTTTGGTGCCTGTTTTTGCAGTGTCCAATGCTGCGTGTGTGCTGATCTCAATCACAGCATCACTCCGGAAGAAGGCATCTACACTCGCGATGTCAGTGGAGAATGAGACGTCCAACCGACAGAGCTTGCAAGTGCGTTTTGCTTTCGATTTCATTCTGTTCCGTCGCGCCTGATGTTGGCTTGTCTTTCTACCCACAGGAGCAGCTGAATAATCTCAGCCAGCAATACGAGGAGCTGCGCAACCGTTTCAGGACCCAGGCCCGGACCCTGCAAGAGGAGGAGCGGAGAAGGCGGGAGGCAGAAGAGAGGCGGACGAATTTGGATCAAGAGGCGGGGGAGCTCCGTCGTGAAGTTGCTCGTCTGCGGCGCCTGCAGCAGGACCAGGAGAACAAGCTTCTTTCCCTCAGTGAGCAAGTACGGGCTGCACGGCTCCGGGAGCAGTCTTCTGCCGTTGTTGTGGGCCGAGGTGCTGATTTTAAGCTCCGTTTTCATGACCTAGCTGGCGCTCACATGCTACTCTTTTTTTGGCAGTTGCCTCGCCGTTGCCCTCAGCAGCAATCATCCCTCCGAGCCCGCCATTGAGCCCAGCTCCAGTCAATGCTTCTAGGTATGGGGGACGCACCCCCTCTCCAGCCCCCGGGAGGAGGGTGTCAGGGGGCTGGACTCAAGCAGCCCCCGAGACTTCCCAAGTCTATCGGGAGCCTCCTTCAAGCCGGCTGGACTCCCGGCTGATGGAGCTGGAGAACACGTTGAATGCTGCACTGCTTCGTTAGACTGCATTGCTTGAATGCTGCACTCCAATATAAGACGTTCCTCCAAGCATGGAATGTGCCAGCAGTGCAGGCTGAAAGCATAGAAGACTCCAGCGAAATGCCGCCACACCGCTGACATCTTTTGCGAGGAAAAGCAAGTGTTATGTTAATGAACAAAAAGGCACACACGTAAAGCTACAGCATCTACAAGATGTCCCTAAGCGGCTCCGGCTCTGGCTTGGGCATCCCCTGGCCCTTGATGACGAGGTTCTTGACCTGGCTGGCGACCTCGCTCGCGCTCAGGCCATCGACGTTCACAGTGTGCTCGGCGGCGAAGTCTGAGAGGGTCCGCGCCATCAGCGGCGCCATGGGCTGCGCGTAAGCGGCGCGCACCATATCGTGCGGTGATCTTCGCCTCCACGTTTTCGCCCTCACGAACCATGATCGGGAACTTCGGGTTGAGGTGCTTTAGCTCCGCATACTCCCGTACGAGGAAGTCGCTGCGGCGGGGTCGGCGCTCGGCGTCGGCGGACGGTCGCAGCCGCGGCTCACCGGACTCCTGCGCTCTTTGGAGACTGGTGGCACAGGTACACCCGCAGCTCGCACATAGAGCGCGAGAGCGCCGCCTTCCAGCTCATTGCGCCGCCACCCTTTTTTTACCCCCGGGTACACGCTTACGTCGGTGTTTTGATGGCCGGCTTGCAATCGATCGATATATATTTGATTTCGCCATGTAAATAGCGACTAAGTATATTGATATCGATTGCTCTGATTCATCCAGCGGCTGGCCCCCAAAGCTAAGTATACCGGCTGGCCTCTACAGCTGCGTCTCCTCATCAAGCTCCCCCTCCTGGGGCTGCTCCCTCTCGGCGACAAAGGGTACATCCGGGCCGCAAAGAGCCCGGAAGCGGTCGTGGGCCCAATTTGCCATCTCGTCGGCGTCCAGGCTTGTGGAGTACGGGATGGAGCTCAGTCCCTCCAGCGTCCCCAGTGTGCCCTCGAGATCAGATGTCGAAGGCACCCTCCAGCTCGATGACCAGAGGGGCTGTAGAGAAATGCCGCTGACGATTGCTTCGGCATCCTCCTTGGCGCTCTCTCCGTGGGAAACGACGTGGAGGACAACTGTGAGCAAAAACAAGTCACGTCGAGATTGCTAGGATGACACCATAGATCAACATGACGCACATTTATCTGCGGGAGCACATGATATTGAGTAATCGTACTGGATGAGATGCACCACGCTCTTGTTGCCAGCTGAGTTGGGGGGGATGATGAAAAACATGCACTGTTGCTTTGGCCCGTCACTACTGTCATCCTGTGCCAGAGGCTGTCCCAGGATGTGGACCGATCTCCAACAAGGGCTAGGGCTAAAATGAGAAGAATGGCGATGCAAAAGGCAATCTATAGCAAACCTTGCTGTGCCTGTCGAAAGGTGCACGGCCTTGCCGTTCCACAGCTGGCCAGTGGAGTCCACAATGCCAGCGATGCCCCCAGATGCATCTCTGCAGATTGATGTCACAGGTCTCCGAAGAACATGGATGCCACCAAACACAGCACAGTATCTGCAGTCACGATTCAGAATGCTTCCAGTCAGTGAAACGGGATCTTTTGCCTGCTGAAGCCCTGTGCAAGTTCCCCAAGTCCATAGTTTGGTATGAGATGCGGCTGCGGTCCGTATCGGCCAACTGAAGAGATGTACTTCTTGACCAGCGACATGCCTTGTTGTGCACTCACTGAGCGGGTCTATCAGAAAAAGAGCTGCGTGCAAGGGGGTGCACACACATTGCTTCTCATCGGTCCGACAGAGAGCAATGGCGTACATGATGATATCCTGGAGCTGAACTGAGAGTCCCTGTGATGCGAGAAATTCCCTAAATGGGACATCACTTGGAACTGCAGGTGCAGAAGCGGATGTTTCTCCAGTGCTCGAAACAAGCTCCGTGCAGGATGTCATAAACTTCATCAGGGCACGCTTTTCAGGCAATGACAGAAGCTTGCTCTGGAAGATGTCGCCCTTCGAAGATGGTATCTAATGGAGAGGCGAGTCAGGGCCGAAACAAGGGAAAACCAAGCTCAGTGGAGGTGTCAGTCACCCTGTGGAATTCGCCCTTGACGTGGATGAAGGTTCCTTGCACTGCCCGAAAATCCACATACGAAGAGACGTTTGAGCGGATGAGGGCATCCACCATGGCCCCAGTTGCGAAGATTAACTGTGCAAACAGTTCAGCCAACTTCTGAACAATTTTCAAGAGAAGAAGTACCCTTGGCATCAGATCGAATGTGAAGGCGCGCTGGTCCAGCCCCACCTACGCCTCGACAAAGAAAGGAGAGATAGGCATCAATGTGGGGTTGCGTGCGCACAGGGGGCAGGGTCGCACAGGCAGGGCGGGAACGGCAGCATCGCGCAGAACGGCTGCCGATGTAGCGAGGGGTTCGGCTATGGGCACGCGTTCGACATCTGGCTGAGCGCCGGCCGCAGCCGCATCTGGCGCCGGCAGCTGCAAGCGCGGGCTCACATGACGCCTGCAGACAGTGCGCGAAGGCGCACCTCGTCATCGGAGGCCGAGTCGTCACTGGACGCGATACCGGAAACCTTCTGTAGCTGCTGAACATCAAGGCTCGCGTCCAGCTGCCCATACCAGCCGGCAGGCTCGAGGTGCAGGACCTTCTTCCCAGCCTGTGCGAGCGCGCCGGCGAGGAGGGACGCTGTGATGGAGCTACCCACAAATATGTGGTCGTACTCGACGGACTCCGGCGGCGGCGGCTGCGACGGCGTCGCCGCGGCCGGCTCGGGCGCTGCGCTGCTCGGCGCGTCGCCCTCCTGCGGCCGCACCGACTCTGCAGGCGCCATATCCGCGCCTTGAAGCGCTTCCCGAGCCGCTGCAAGCGCTTAGCGGCTGCGGGCCCCGACGCACTTCGGCGCTCGTAGGCGCGCTTGTCTAGCTGCGCGCGGCGTCTAGCTGTTAGGCGCGAGCTATCTGCGACGCCTGCGACGCCTGCAATTGCAAACACACGGGCGGGTGATGCGTACCCCAGCACGGCGGGGGGGGGGGGGAAACTGCGACTTGTCAAAACGTGTCGCTTGTGGGTGCGAGTTTGACAAGCGGCCGGCGTTCGATCTTCGGGTGAGTAGCCGAGCGGACAACGTTTCATTTGAGAGCGATAAGTCGCAGCTGCACTCCAAACCGAGCGCCCCACATCTAGTCGTAGCAGACAGACCAGACCGGAGCAGGCGCGTGGGCCGTTGAGAGAGGTCTGAGCTCTAGCTAAGCTGTCAACTTCGCGAAGCACCGGCAGCGGTCCCAGCGATGAGCCGCTACACTGAGATCCGGCAAGTCGGCAAAGGCGCCTTCGGGTGCGCCGTCCTCGTTAAGAGCAAGGAGGATGGGCATGAGTACATCATGAAAAAGATCAACGGTGCGCTTCGCGCCGCGCAGCTAGCGCCGGACGCGCTGCAGCTAGAGCTGAGGGCGCTCCTCCGCTGCAGTCGCCCGCCTGAAGCCCCGCGAGCGGGAGGAGGCCGAGAACGAGGTGAAGGTCCTGCAGGGGCTCCGTCACCCTCAGGTCGTGCGATACAAGGAGAGCTTCATCGAGGGCGGCAACCTCTGCATCATCATGGTCCGCCCTCCGACCCTCGGCCGGCTCGCGCGAGCGCTCCCGCCGCGGCGCGGCTCACGCGAGCGCCCTTCAGGAATACTGCGCGGGCGGCGATCTTCAGAAGCAGGTGGTCAGGATGAAGTCCAAGGGCTCGTACTTCCCCGAGCAGGTCCGCTGGGCTTTTGCGCTCGGCGCGTGAGCAACCTCGATCTGATGCCTGCGCGCAGCAAATTCTGGACTGGTTTGTGCAGATCTGCCTCGCTGTGCGTCGGGCCGGGACGCGCGCACCCGCTCCGTCTCTAACTCCCCTCCCAGCTGAAGCATATGCACGACCGCAAAATCATGCACCGGTCCGCCCCTTCTTTTCTCGGCACGGAATCTTCCTTTTCTGAGCGATGGCGCCTCGCAGGGACCTTAAGACGCTGAACATCTTCCTTTCCGGGGACGGCAAGATCGTCAAGGTCGGCGACTTCGGCATCGCGCGTGTCCTCAACGGCACCATGGAGCTCGCCCGCACGCTCGTCGGCACGGTGCGGCTCGGTTGCGAGGCGCCGCCCCCCTCCTCCGCCCTGCCTCACGCGCCCCCCGCAGCCCTACTACTTCTCCCCCGAGATCTGCCGCGAGAAGCCCTACAGCAACAAGACGGACATCTGGTCGCTGGGCGTCGTTCTCTACGAGCTATGCAGCCTGAAGTGCCCCTTCGACGGGGCCAGCATGCAGGCCCTCATCCAGAAGATCATGTACGGCACCTACGCCCCCATCCCCGCTCAGTACTCCTCCGTGCGCCCTCCCCTCCGGCCCGAACCGCCCTCCCGCCCGCCCGCCCGTCTTTCCCGAGCTCACCCGGCCCGGACCACGCAGGACATGCGGGATTTGATCCGTGTCATGCTTGAGCGGGACCCCGCCAAGCGGCCCTCGATCAACGACGTGCGCCTCCGCGCCGAGGACCTCGGGGCCCCCTCTGGTGGCCTGACGCGCCCCCGCGCAGCTGCTGAGGACGCCCGTCTGCGCGGCGCGCATCGCCCAGTTCATGTCAGACACGCTCATCCGCCAGGAGTTCTCCCACACCGTCCTCCACCGCTTCTCGTGCGTCCGTCCTCCCGACCATGCGCCCTTCCTCGCGTGCTCGTATCTAAGCGAGCGGATTTGGGGGCGCAGGCCCCACCGCGAGGTGAAGGAGGTCCTCCGCCAGATCGACGGCAAGCCGGAGGCCAAGCCGGCCCCGGCCGCCGCCAACGGCGGTCCCCGCCTTTCCCCGCCGGCACCCGCCGCCGGCCCGCCGGCGCCCCCCGCGGCACAGGCGAAAGTGGGGCGCCCCGCGTACGTCGACTTCGTGGCGAAGGCGAACGAGATCAAGAGGCAGCTGGAGGAGCGGGCGGCGCGGGCGGCCGTGGAGGTGAAGGCGCGGCAGGAGGAGCAGCTGGCGCGCATGGCGGCCGACCGCCAGCGCAAGGAGGAGGACGCCAAGGCGCGCGCCGCCAAGGATCGACGGGACGCCGAGGACGCGGAGCGCAAGGAGAAGCTCAAGGAGCAGAAGCTCAAGGAGCAGGCCGAGCAGCGCCGGCGGGACATCTACGAGGCGAACGGCGCCGGCGCCGCGGCCGCCTCCCCCGCGAGGCCGGCGCTGGGGCAGTCCCCCTCGCGACCCGCCCTCGCCCCCTCCCCCTCGAAGGAGGCCCTCCTCAAGGACGCCGCCCGGTGCGCGCTCTTACGTCGGACAGATTTGATTGCAGCTCGCGCTTACGCTTCGCTCCTCGCAGCGCGGCGAAGTACGGGGCGCCCGCGGCGGCCTCCCCTGCGGCGGCGGCGGCCCCCGCGCGGCCGGCGAGCGGCTCGCCGGCGGACGCGGAGATCCGGCGGCGCATCTACGAGGAGCAGAAGGCCGCGGCGGACCGGAACAAGCAGAAGTGCATGGAGCAGATCGTCGGGCCGCCGGCGGCCGCGGCGGGGCGCGCCCCCGAGCGGGACGCGCGCGACGCGGTGCTGCGGCGGCGCGAGGAGGAGAAGGCCGCTCAGGAGCGCGAGCACCTCGCCCGCCTCGAGGCCGAGCGCCGCGAGCTCTACGCGGCCCGCAAGGAGCAGCGCGCCGGCGCCGCGCAGGAGCCGGCGGCGGCCCCCGCGGCCCCCGCGGCGAACGGGGCGAACGCAAAGGAGGCGGTGCTTGCGGCGAAGGAGCGGGAGCGGAGGGAGCAGGAGGAGGCGTACCGGCGGGCCCTCGAGGACGCCCGCCGGCAGGCCCACCAGGAGAAGAAGGACGCCCAGCAGCGCGCCGCCGGCGCCGTCGCCGCCACCGCCCCCGACGACGAGATTTACCCCATCCAGTGCGCCGCCCCCCCCCCCGCCCCTCTCCCTCTCTGTACCCCCACCCCCCTGAGCCCGCCTTCGTTCGCAGGGAGGCGACGGAGAGCGACCTGGCGGACATGGTGGAGGACATCGCGAACCTCGACCTGGACCGCGACCCCTACCGCGACGAGGAGGCCGCCGCCGCCGTCGACGCCAAGGTTCCCCCCTTCCCCCTTCAGTTTTCTTAGAGAGCCCCGCCGACTGTGGGTCGCAGCTGCCCGACAAGTTCTACCTCAACGGGAAGACGCTGGACTTCGGGCCGGCTGTGGCGCAGAGCGGCTTCCACCGCGTCGAGGCGCTCCGCATGTACCTCGAGCAGCAGCTCGGCGACGCCTGCTTCCGCGACGTGCGCCTGCCCCTCTTTAATTGCGACTGTGCAGACTTGACTTCTTCTGATGTCTTCTGCAGTCGTACGCGTGCATCAAGGAGGCGCGCGATGCGGAGGACGAGGTCGCCTCGGACCGCAAGCTGATGAAGATCATGGGCGCCAAGATCGACTGCGCCTGCCTCATCCACCAGCTCATCTACTGCGAGGAGATTATGTACAGCATGTGAGGGCCTCCATTGTCGTCGGCCCATCGAGAGGCTCGCTTTGCGAGTCGTCTGCGCATGCCTTGTCAAGTTGTGTATCATAGTGCTCGGCCTGGCCCGTCACAGCGTTTCTGCATCTGGGCCCTGAAGCTGTATTCGAAAACGTCGATAGGCTAGGCTAGGAATCAATTCTCTCAGCAGTTGTATGTGAACGCCGCGCAGATGTACCAGTCGATGTCGTGATTGTAATGTCATAGAATAATACAACACCTCTGCACGCGTACATGTACAAGCCAGATCTCGCAATACTATGATGGCCGCTGAGCTAGAAGCCAAACATGTCGCGGGGCCGCCCCTGCAGGTCGGCGATGCTGATGGAGATGCCGCCGCCCTTGGGCGGCTCCACGTCCGGGGCCCGCCGCTCGCGGGGCCGCGGGTGCACGCCCTCCCGGTCCTCCTCCGCCGCCGCCTCGTCGCCGACCCGCAGCGCCTCCTCGCGCCAGGCGCGGTGCGCGGCGATCTGCGGCTCCATCGCCACGCGGCGCGCGTCCTCCTCGCTGTAGGGCCGCGAGACGTGCCGGAAGAGGGCCGGCAGGGCCAGCATCGCGTAGATCGCGAGGCCGGCGCGGGCGGCCCGG
This sequence comes from Cyanophora paradoxa, assembly GCA_004431415.1. NCBI lineage: Eukaryota > Glaucocystophyceae > Cyanophorales > Cyanophoraceae > Cyanophora > Cyanophora paradoxa. Next base: position 249,212 of record QPMI01000015.1, read on the forward strand.
AAGCAGAGGTCAGGCCCCAGGGCCGTCGCGGCGCGGAGCTCGAGGGGATGGAGGGGCAGGGCCCAGGTGAGGGCGGCGGAGGGGACGCCGGGCTCGAGGGGTACGCGGAGGGCGAGGGCGCGGAGGCGGGGGGCGAGGGCGACGGCGGTGGCGGCCCAGGCCACGGAGCGCCAGGCTGAGTAGGCGGCGAGGAGGCCGCGGGCGCGGCGGAGCCCCGCGGCGGCGATGTCGTCGGGGGAGGGCGGGCGCGGGGTGCAGCCGGCGGCGGTGCGGTCGCGGGGCCAGCGGCGCTCGTACGCGGCGAGGAGGGCGCCGATGCCGTCCCTGAGGCGGCGGTGGGCGGCGGCGACGGAGGGCGAGGCGAGGGCGGCGGCGGAGAGGAGGAGCGCCGCGGTCTCGATGGGAAGGGCCAGCGGGTGGACCGCGCCCCGGAAGAGGAAGGCGGGTACGCGGGCCGCGGCGGCGACGAAGTAGGCGTGGAGGGAGACGAGGAGGGGGCCGAGGCGGGGTACGTCGAGCAGGAGGCTGGCCTCCTGCAGGGCCAGGGGCGCGGCGAGGAGGATGGGGGGGAGGAGGAGCGCCTCGGCCGCGCGCCAGCGGAGGACCCACTCGGCGGGTACGATCCCCGCCGCCGCCGCAATGGACGCGACGGTCGCCGCGGGCGTGGCGGGGGCCGGAAGGGGCGGCGCGGCGGCGGGGGCGCCGGGAGGGCGGGGTCGGAAGCGGAGCGGCAGGGCCGGGAGGGGGCGGGGGCCGCAGGAAGCGGGCCGGGGCGGGGACGGGGACGGGGCCCTGCGGGGGCGGCAGGTGGAACCGGAAGTTGGAGCGGGCGATGGCCGTGAGGGCCTCGATCTCGGCGGAGGCGGCGGCCGCGGCGGCGGCGGCGGCCGCGCGGCCGACCTCGAGCGCGGCGGCGAAGTCGGGGGCGAGGGCGGCGCAGGCGGAGGAGAGGGCGGGCACGAAGCCGTGGAAGAGGAGGTGGATAGTGGCGCGCATGAGGGGGAACGCGACCGCGCAGCCGAGCAGGAGGTCGGCGATGAGGACGGGGATGTTCTGCCCGCGGCGGCCGCCCGACCAGGCGAGGGAAGGATCGTTTCCCTGGGCCAGGTGCACGGCCAGGCGAACGGGCTCTACGCAGGGCACGAGGAGGTACCACAGGAGCGCGAGGAGGGGCCGGGGCAGGAGGTTCACGGCGCGGGCGAGGGCCGACCACGCCTCCGGGCCGCGGAGGGGCGCGAGGAGGGCGGCGATAGCCTCGAGGGCCCGCGCGGCGGGGGCGGGGAGGCTGGAGAGGGCCGAAAGGGGCGCGAGGGCGCCGGCGAGGCCGCGGAAGGGGGGGAGCGACGCCACGAGGCGGAAGGGGAGGGCGGCGCCGTGAAGGAATGGGGAGAGCCAGCCGAAGGGAACGGAGGCGAGGGGCTCGACGGTGCGGCAGAGGAGGAGCCAGAGGGCCCAGCGGCCCCAGCCCGGGAGCACGCGGAGGAGCCAGCGGTAGGGGGCGGAGAGGGCGCGCAGGAGTCGCTCCTCGTCGGCGGTGTCCAGCACCTCCTGCGCGGCCAGCTCCCTCAGGTCCAGCATTTTCCCGGAGGACGTCGGCTCCGCGAGCGGGAGGTCCCAGCGCTCGGCCGCGGCCCGCCGCAGCAGTGCCACGCGGTGCTCTAGCCGCCGACGGCGCAGCGCCGCCCGCCCCGTCGCGACCTCCGCCTCGAAACGTTCGAGCTCCGCCCACTGCGGGCCGCGCGAGCGCCCGTCGGCTGACCCGAAGCGGTCCGAGAGGTGACGCCCGAAGCGAGCCCATGCGGGGGGCAGGCGCTCGAGCTGCGAGGCGCGCAGCGGGGCTGAGGCGGTCACCGCCGCGGAAAAGACGAAGAACGACACGGCGGCGCCGTGCAGCCGGGCAGTCGAGGCCGGCAGGAACCGGAGGGGGCCCAAATCTACCGCCTGCCTCAGATATTCGGGGACTGGCTGGCGTCCGCGAGTACGTCTCCGCGCCGCCCCTTCAGCGGACGTCTCCGCCGCCGGCTGGGCGGCCGGCGACGACGCGTCGACGAGGGGGTCGTCGGCTTCCCACCACCGACTCTGGGCGGCCGGCGCCCGGCCGGCGCCCGGCGGGTCGTCGGAGATAGCTTGCGGTGCTGTGTGCGCATCGATCGGCCCGGCCCCCGCGGCGCTCGGGCGCGGCTTCTTCCGCCTCCAGCGCAAAGTGCGGCCCGCGCCCTGCCAGTGCGTGAGCGGCTCGGGGGCGGCTCACTGGGGCACTCGCGAACCGGAATACCGTTCGCCCGCGGCGGTGCGATCGGCGCGACGGCGCCGAAGGCCGCGCTGGCTTCCTGCGACCGGTTCAGCCGGGGGTCTCCGCCGGGGAGAAGCGCGCTCAAACCTGCATCGAGATCACGCGCTCGCTTGCATCGCGGTGCTCGGGGCTCCGGTAACCAAGGACCCAAGGCGAAGTTTGGGGTACGTGCGCAAGTGCCTTCGAGAGGTCCAGCAGCAGGCTTCGCGGTGCTTCGCCGCCATTACCACCGCGCCGGGTGCACGCCGCTTTACATCATCGACGCACTCGCTCGAGCCAGCAGCGCCGGCCGCGCCGAATGAAGGGGACGAAGGGCGATGGATCGCCAGGTTCGCGGCTTCGCACGCGAGTTCAACGCGTCATGCCGAGCCTGACACAGCGCAGTGCCCTCGCTCCTCCACCACGTAAAGCAGGCGGACACGAAACTAGCAGCGCACATCTTTCACAAGTGTGCCGCGTATCGAACAGTCTGGGAATCGTACTCCTGGAGCGGAGATGGCTGGTTCTGGCTTAGCGTCGGCCCGTTGCTCTTTGGAACGATGTACTTCGCCGGCGATTCAGCAGCAGACGTCGTCGCAACCGTCGTCCTAGGGTTCCTGCTGGACGCTCTCTGCATCCTGCTCATCAAGCTCGTCTTTAAGCGCGAGCGGCCACCGCACAACCGGCCAGATTACCCGTTCTTTGGACCTGACAAGCATAGGTGCGCCTGCGCGAGCCCCCAATACCGCGCTTGCGCTGACTCGCTTTCCTTCGCGCAGCTTACCCTCTGGTGCGATGCGTATAAGCGTCGCGCTTAGCTTTCCCAGCAGGGGGTGTTGACGCGTGCAACCCGCAGGACACACATCGCGGGCCTTCTTTATCGCGTGCTGGGCCTTACACAGGGTTGGATGGACGATGCGATCGCTTGTCCTTCTTCTCTGGGCGTTCGGCATCGGCGCCTCCAGGTTAGCATTGGGCCGGCACTACCCCTCGGATGTCTTCCTAGGCTCCGTGCTCGGCTGCCTGGAGTTCAATTTCCTACGATTCGCTGTGCTAGACAGGGGTTTCTCCATGACCACATTCATATCGAGTCTCTACCAGGCTTAGCATCTCTCCAAGATCTAGACCAGCTGCAGCTAGATGTAGGCAGGCTATTGATAGTGTATTTTCATGGAAGGCAAGGCAAGCTGCAGGGACGGACCACACTCTCACTGTCCGGTAACGGCTGCTCGCGATGACAAATCTGAACATGACGAATTCGAATCTGAAAGCTCAAGGCATGCACAATCTGCAATCAGGCGTCGCCAGGTTGCTTGGCGAAGTTCGATTGCAACGTTAACAGCTGCAGCTGCCAGGGCTGTGGTCATGGAGTCCATTCAAAAAAAATGATTAAATTAACTCCGCGGCCCAGCCTAGCCTCGAGCTCGGAGGTCCAGTAACTCTGCGGCCCAGCCTACTAGGCTATAGCTATATTAGCTACGTATACAGGCTAGCGCTAGGCCGCGCCTCGGAGGACGTCGACCGTCGGACTAGGCCTAGCTATAGCTATAGGCCTAAGATTCATGCACTGCGGCATGCTTATAATTATAACCGTTGAACTTGATAAGATACTATGATATCGCCGAGTCGGCGATAATATCACTGAGTCACTATCATAGTATGTTAATGAGCTCATGATACGTATACGTATACGTATACTATGATATCGATCAACTTCCAAAGTTTGGCCCACTGCCAGTGGGTTCATGATCATGATCGATAGCCGATGATCCGATGATCATGATCATGATCAGGGCTCCCGGCCGCGGCCCCCCATCATGGCATGGCCATCATGGCATGCCCAACCATTGTGCCACGTCACGGCGTTGTGGTTCATGATCATGATCGATACCACTCAGTGACTGATGATCATTGTGCCACGGTGCCACGCCGTGACGGTGCACGTGGCGTCGGGCACCCCCAAAATCTCACAGCCTGGCAGGGCCCGGCGCGGGGGTCCCCACCCATATGCATGCCACCGTCATACACGAAATTTGATCGAAATGTCACCAAGTTACTAAGTATACGTACTAGTTATATAATATTAATTAACTTAGTAACAGCGCTAGCGGGCCCCATGGCCAGCCGCTGAGCCGGGGGGACTCAGTGTGACTGCAGGGAGCTGCAGGGGAACTCCCTGCAGCTGTAGTCGACTGCCAGCTGCAGGGAGTTCGAGAGCTGGCCCAGTGGCCCGGTGGCCATGGGATTCTCCGGATCCCGGATCCACCTCAGCTAGCTAGATCTGCAGGTGACACGCACATGCATATGTACAATTTGCAATCTGAGATGCAGGCCGATATGCAGGTTTGCATGATCATGACGTAGTACGTATACGTCATTTTTTTTGTACGTCTACATTTTCTATTCAACTCCGCAACTTATATATATATGTATATGCAGGCATGCTTTGGAAAATATATATGGAAGCGATTTAGATAAGGCTGAATAGGGATCGTGCCCACCAGCGCGGGTACAGAAATCAGAAGCTTTCTACAAGCCAAGGTCCAGCGCGCGCCGAGCAGGTTGTAGCCTCCAGTGCATGCCCCGCAGGTAGCTAAGGCGCGATGGGAGGCGGGGGAGCGGGGCCCTCAACAGGGCAGCCGCCCCAGGAATCGAGCTCGTCCAGCTCCTTGACCCAGATCCTCGTAGTGCGCTGCCTCGAGCCGTGCACGCTTGCACCTCTTCTGATTGCGTGCAAAGGTCGAAGACGACTCATCAACACGAAAGATCGTTAAGCGGTTTCTGGAGAAGCGCCTCCCCGACACGCGGGTTCGCCTGGACCGTCAACCCGGAGGGCGGGGTTACACTTACGCGCGCTTTGCAGGTCACAGCTGTTACATCCGGATCGGAAGCTATGCAGCTGCTCGAGCAGGGGCACCGCTTTGATCTTGTGCTGTCGGACGTGTTCATGCCGGTGCGTCCTCTGGCACCGAGGCGCGCTTAGCGCTAACGCATGTCATGCTGTGCAGGGCATCGGTGCTGGGCCCGCTCGCTCTCCCCCCGCGCGCGCTTACCCCGCTCGATCAGATGGGCCGCAGCTCGTCGATAAGATGAGGAGGCTGCCCCCGTCGCGCGAGACGCCTGTGATCTTCATGTCTGTGACGAAGCGCGTCGAGGTGGTAAACGAGTGCTGGAGGAAAGGCGGTTTTGACTTCTTGAGGTGTACACGCCCGCTGTCGATGCGTGCCACGATCACTAGCTCACCCCGCGTGCAGCAAACCCCTTAAGTTAAAGGAGATGGAAAAAGCGGTGTCTGATTGCCTGGTCAAGCACGGGCACGCTGGACTGCCTGGGGTGTGCCCTGTTCCGTGCTCTCCGTGGGCGGTTCTGTTCACACAGACATGTGCAGATTCCCGGCTCATCTCCGCTTGGACCCGCTCCACACGAAGACCCGCTGTACATGGAGCCAGAACCCCAGCCTATTCCTTTTCGAAGCAAAACGACAACAGAAGTGGCAATCCACGACTCCCTCAAACGTCGTCGCGAATCTCTTGCGACAGGCGAGGTCGGGAGCGACCCGGAGGCAAAGAAGTTTCGTATTTTGCATCTTTGCGACGACCTGAGAGCCGAACTGCTGGGGTGCTCACTTTGTCGGTTTCGCCCTTTTCCTTTTCCTGATTGCCCTTTTGTTCTAGGGAAAGAGCGGCTTTCTGCTATCGAAAAGTGACTGGCGATGGGCCGATTGGCGTTCACAGCGTTCCCCCGGAGCTCTTGGCGCTTGTCTTCAGTTTCTTGAGTGGCCGTGAGCTCGGGGTAGTCATCCGAGTCTTCAGGGAATGGCGCGAAATAGTGCTTAACCACGACGTGCTGGCGAGGAGGTGGGTACACTGTTAATTTCACATTGAAACCGCATGACTCCTCGCTAGGTTTTATCAATCGAGATACCGGACGTCATACTTCGTTCACAACACTGTTGACTGGAAAACAAGAGTATCCATTATGGCCGACGTGTGCAACAACTGGCGTGCAGGCAGTTGCCAGGTTTTCGGTGCACCAGGTCAGTAAGCATGGCTGGAAATGTGGTGCATATACCTTTGTGACGCGATGGTCAGGTTTGGACCTAAGCAATCCAAATACTGTTCGCCAAGTCAGTGTTGGCACGTATCAGCATCGTTTCGCAGCAGCCTCTCACGATGGTATGCCGCTCGATTTCGTTTGGTTGGCTACTGGCTCATGTTTCCTAGGTTACATCCGGGTGTGGGAGGCACGCAACAAGAGCTTGAATGCCCAAATCCCAACTGGACCAGCAACCACATTCCGTGATGGCGATCGCCCGGACTTCTATTTGAAGATTGCGGTGCCTCGCCCAGGAGCTGCACACCGACCAGTGCCCTTTTTGAGGCTGAAACAGTCCTCAGTCGTCGTTGGTTTGTTCGCTTTTTTTTTCAGATGATTTTGTGCTCACTTCGTCTTGCAGGCTTCAAGGATGGTGCAGTGATTTGTCTCGACACTGATTCTGGTGAATGGGAATGGCATCTCCAGATGCATCAGGTGGCTTTTCTGTTATGTGTTGATCAGATGTCTTGATCGAAACTGACTGGACTAATTTCGTGTGCACAGTCCTCCAGTATGTTCGAAGGAATGCACCTGCATGAAAACATGCTTCTGGCGTACACGAAGTCGTCACCAGTTGTGGATGTGTGGGATGTGTGCACCCGATCTCATCTGAAATCGTTTGTGGGGCATCGAAAACGGGTCAGCTCGTTTTTTGCTCAGTCAACGTTTTTTCCTCATCACAGAGCAGGTCCTCTGCCTGGATTCGGATGGGAACTTCGTTGCCACGGGCTCTGCAGACAAGACCATAATCGGTTGGGACTTAGACACAGCACAGCGGCTTTCGACATTCGAAGGCCACGAAGGACCAGTGTATGCAATGCATATGGGCCGCAACTATATTGCTGCTGGGTCCCATGATCGCACTGTCAAGGTATAAAATTCTTGGCATGTTCGTCTTCATTCCTAATCAATTTCACTAGATCTGGGATCGGAGGTCAGCGGAGTGCGTAATGACCCTGTCGGAAGCAGGACACAGAGGGCCAGTCACGTGTGTCCAGTGGGACGAGGTCATGAACAGAGTGGTCAGCGGAGGCGATGATGCTTTTGTGTGCGTCTGGGACGTTCGCAAGAATCACTGCCTGTCGCGCCTTGAAGACCCGGCTGGAAAGGCAATTTCCATTACGTGTATGGCCATTGATGATGAGAAGATCGTGACAGGCCATACGGATGGCGGAGTGCGGATTTTTGTCCTTTTTGCCTTCATTAGTGATTCTTATTCTGGATTCTTTATCCATTCAGGTCAACCTCTGGAATTTCCGTCGGGCATGAGTACAACTGCTGCAGCCAGCAGTGCGAGGAGCTAAATCAGTTCCTATTCTTGTCCTTTTTTTGCCTTCATTGCCGCAAATTCTTTCAAGCGAGGAGTGAAATCAGTTCTGCATATTCATATTCTTGTCCTTGTGCCGAGCATGTTTACACTGCGCTCCGTTGCGGAAGGCCCAGCCCTGCAGCAAGCTGTCCGGATCCGGCCGGGAATAGGGCGATTGGCCATGGGGTACGGGGGTTTGGGTTAAGACTTTGATGTAAGGGGAACGTGAGACATATGTCTAGTACTACGGTATGATTTTCAAAAGTTCGAACTTCGGTGATGAGAGAGTTTGATTTGAGGGGATTACAGTTAACTCGTACTTCACGTAAATAAAAGCGCACTTGAGACTCCGGTCGACGCCCGACGGCTCGGCGGTCGAATATGATAGTATAACGTAATTGACCGTCGGACGTCGACGTCGACTAGTTTGATTATCAGTAATTCTGAGAAACTTTGATTTGTGCAATAATTAACAAGTGGTCATGCGCATGCATGGAGAGGATTAATTTTGCAGTTAAAAAAATTGGACATGGCCATCATGGCATGGCTAGTAGACCGTCGGCCAGTCTTGATCACACTGATCATGAGTACTCATTGATCATGACCGTCAGACTAGTAGAACTTTCAAATTAAAGCTTCATGATCAAAGTTTGAGTTTGGTCAGAGAGACTTTGATTTGAGAAGAAGAGTATGTATAAGACACGCCCAAGCCAGCTGTACGGTATTGACGAAAGAATCAATAGAGAGAGATCGAGCAAGTAAAAGACACTTCCAGAATCAAGCCGCTGAGCCGCCGGCGCCCACCGCTCTTGGGGGGGTACACAAACGTCCTATTCGGCGCCGGAGGTAGCCGGAATTCTAGAGCCGGAGGGAGTCCACCGGGCTCTGATACGAATTCTGATCTGCGAAGCAACTCGAGCAAGCGCTGATCTGATCGCCTTCTGCTTGGCGCCATAGTGCGGGCGCGCTGACGCGGGCGCGGTGCCGCCAACCAGCGGATTAGATAGGCACCAGTCAGATTAGCTTAGCTATGGAGCCTTCGCGCCCCAAACCCGCCACTGGCGGTGAGCTCGTGCTTCCTGTCGCCGCTAAGGCCTCTCGCTCTCTGTGGCTTACGCTTGCGCAGTGCGGAGCGGACTGAGAGCGGCCATGTCGCGCCAGTTGGCCCCCGCGCCAGCTTTGTCCGCAACGCAGCAGCAGAAGGAGGCCGAGCGTTTGCGGGGCTTCTACAGCGAGCTCATAGGTGCGAATTCAGCCGTCGCTAGCAGATAGCAAGCTTGACCACCATGCGCACAGGAGGCGATGCGTCGCTCGAGGACGTGATGACGATTTCCCACGCTGTCCAGCCCGGCCCGCTGCTTATACAGAAGAACAAACCCCAAGGAGCCCCGCTCGGTTCGTTTCAAGCTGCCCTTGATGCTGCTACTGTGCAATCAGCGGCAATCTCGCAAAGCTGGCACTGCTACCCCATCCCTATAGCTACGCTGCAGAGCGACTCCTGCCGTGCGACGAGCCGCAATCCTTGCTGATTAATGTGTTCCCTCCTTGCAGCGAGCACATTCGTGGTGCAAGGCGACGGAGCTGATGTGCCCACTGTTCCGCCAAGCAGTGAACTCGAAAACGTCGTTCTTCCATCGGTGCACTCCGCTCGCGCTCTCTTTGGAGAGCACCTGTAAGCTGCAGCAGGGGGAGTTTCATCCGCTCGCGCTGGAGCCGAAGGTCATGGCACCCTACCACCCTGGCCCCGGAAAAACTCCACGGAAGATTGAGATTGAGAGGCATATTGAGATTTATCGAACTTCAAAACATCTGTCTAACCGAATGTATCAGGAAAAAGCGGCTGTTTGCCGCCCAGCGCATCGAACAGCTTCTCGAGGAGCGGGGAGTTACCTCTGAGCCCCCGACTGTGAACGGCGGCCCTTCTTTCGTCTCTTTTCTTCCTCTGGAAGCGTTCGACGACACTGAATTTGAGTGCCGCCGTCCACAAGAGTGGATGGCAATGGCGATGGTAGCTGCTCTGTTTAATATTCGCTGACATTTTTCTCTGGATCACATTATCGATTCGTTCCTCAGGATGGCAATGTATTGCGTGGTGTTCCGGGGAAGGCCCTAAGGACTGATGCGAATGGAGAGTCACGCTGGATTTCGTGCCGTATGCTTGATGTCAACATCGAGAAGAACACCTACTTGGTCGAGTGGGCTGACACGAAGGACCAGATCTTTGTCCACCGGTGCAATGCCTTGTTGAACGTGCGCTTGCTTATTTGTTAACCAATCGCAGGATAAACTTGTGCTTCGATGCTGAGGATCCATTTAACTTCGCCAACCGAGTTGCTTCTGCTCACCGAGCACGGTCCCAAGCAGAGGCAGACCTGGTTTGTGATCCAGCTTCTTGCTCGATGGTTCTTTGAGGCTTACTTTTGAGCAGCGATATCACCTGTTCATCGATGGCATGCCCACAGATGAGATCCCGCAGCTGAGTACAGAGCAGACGAATCGCATCTTGGCATCTGCTCTGAACACCAAGAAGTTGAAGGAGAAGCCGAGTGTTGAGAATGACCTTCTGAAGGAAGTGAACATTGAGTACGCACGGACCATGAACAGGATTGTGTTCGACTCTGGGCGGATGGTGGACGAAAGTGATGCGTATGCCTCGCTTGGCTTGCCTCCAGTTGATGATGTTGCAAGAGTTGTTGCATGGTGAGCACTGTTCTCCATCAAGCTTGTATTACACTCAACCTGTTGCAGGAGTGGTGTGGTCCAAATTCCGGAGCACAACTTCGCAGATCAGTTTGGCGACTTCATGTTCCACTCCTTCCTTACCAAGAGCGAGATCATCAATGCGATTGGGAAAGTGAAGGCGGAATGCAACCGGATTCGCAAGTCGAGCCTGTTCTTCACCCAGTTCTCCAAAAGTGTTCGGCTTGAAGAGTTCGAGCAGATGGAGGGCCAGGTCTGCACACAGGTCTCCCAGGACCTCAAGAACAAGTGCGCTAACGTTTTTTGTTTCATTGCAACTTGTTGTGATTTCCCTCCCTGCAGCTGGATCACGGCATTGAAGAATGGTATCAAGAACAGCTTGAAAGATGTTGGAAAGGGCTGGTTCAATGTGCACGAGAAGAACAAGGAGGTGTACGAGCTCAGCAAGCTTAAGAAATTCATGGGCATGATCAACTTCATGATGCAGGTGCATCCACGTGTAGCCCCTCTTAAAGCTCACAGCTCACAACCCTGAATCCAGGACTCCCTTCGCTCCCTGGTTCAAGACTCGATCAACCAGTATGTCACCTTCCTCACGGGCTGTGCAAGCAGCATTGTCTCGATCACGAGCCCAAATGACGTCACGGTTGTCGACCCGGACCCGGCTTCTGTAAGTGATCTTATTCCGCCTCCACTTTGCCTGCCTCTGCTAACTGTGATGAGCCAGCTTTTCAAGGATGAGCCGAAGCTTTACGTGTCCATGGTCCCTCGTCGCTGCACTGAACATGATCTGGAGGCTCTGTTCTCGGAGTTCGGCAAGATCAAGTCCATCACTCTCTTGCGTGATCCTCAAGGGAACTTCAAGTGCAGTGCTTATGTGGTCTTTGAAACCAAAGAGGAGGCACATCTCGCAGTCTCGTCATTGGATGGCAAGCACACTATGCATGTAAGTGTTTGGAGGAATTGAATATTTAACTGAGTTTAGATCGTTGCTGACAACTTGCATGCAGGGGGGCCTCTTCCCTTTGCAGGTCGTTTGGGCAGAGACAGAGAAGCAGAAGCAGTACAAGAAAAAGCTTGCGGACCTTGGCCTTCTTGGTCTCGCTTCAATCCAGACAGTGCGGTCAATCTTACCTTTTCAGTGTGTGGGTTCCTGACAGTGGCTGTTGCAGTCGAATTTGGTGAAGCGCCAGCCTGTCTTCGCGGTTGATCTGATCCTCCGTGGCAATGAGCTGAAGTACGGGACTCCAACAAACAAGTTTGAAGAGGCTCCGCTCACCCTATTCGACAAGGCTGTCCAGGCAGTGCAGGACATCCCCCAGCTTGAGCCGAAGGTCATGGAGCATCTTTTCTGGGCGCACATTCCGAACATTGGAGCCGTCCACCCCCTTGAGGAGTGGGTTGTTGCTGCTCGTGATGTTCTGCGCGAGGCTCTCCGTAAGCCCATCAGTCTTCTTCTCTCTCTCTCTTAGTGTTCACTTGCAGACGGCAGGTCGTGCATTGGTGCCCCTGCATGAGTACCTCAAGTCGTACGACAAGTTTGGGGATCTTTTGAAGATGGAGGCATCAGCATACATGGCACAGTACGAGGATGCAAACTATCCTGTGCAGCAAATGAAGACGGACATCTTGAAGTTCCGTGACCTTGCACAGAATGTCGAGAAGAGGTTTGTCTAATCATTCTTTTTAGCATATACGCACTCACATACCACCACAGCATTCCCCTGACTGTCTCTGTGGGTATGTTCCTTGTCAACTGCCAGCAAGTTCGCAGTCTCCTTGCCGACAAGTATCAGGAGATCGCGCGCCTAAGTGCGTCTCATGTTTCTGTTTGCATATTGAGTTCTAACTAGCGTGCTGCAGTCCAAGCCCTGCTTGTCCGCAAGGCGAAGGAGAAGTGTGACAAGGTCATGTTCAAGTTTGGTGACATCTCTCGGCAACTGCAGCGTCGTCCCCCTTCCATTGAGGAGCTCATCGATCTCAAGAAGTACATTGGCGGTATTCCAGATATGATTGAGCAGCTGCAGAAGGAGATTGAAGACATGCTGGTCAGTGCCTTTGCCATTTATTGTGATTGGCGGCGACTCAATTGTGCACAGACGTACTATGATGTCCTCGAGGAGTTCAAGCACAATCTAGCACCTGATGAGTTCGACAACAAATGGAATGCCTTTGCCTGGCCTTTGAGGCTGCAGGGCATGGTCACAACAGTTGTCGAAAGCCTGCAGAATGACCAGGGCCGGATGCAGACCGACATGGTTGGTGAACAGGAGCGCTTCAAGCGGGATGTTGACGACCTTCACATGCTTGTCTCGAACTTTGCCAAGCACACCGACATCGCCAAGGTCAAGGAAGTCGCCCTTGAAGTCAAGAAGATCAATGCCCAGCTTCAGCAATGCCAGGCAAAGGCTCGCTTGTTCAATACCCGGGAGCAGCTCTTCGAAATGCCGATTACAGAGTACTCAAGCTTGAACAAGATCGTTAAGGACTTCGAGCCATATTCTCAGCTCTGGCTCACGACCAACGATTGGCTCAACTGGAAGCAAGTCTGGCTCAACGATCCCTTCACCTCTCTCAACCCCGAGAAGATGGAGAAGGATCTCAACGGAGCCTGGAAGATTGCCTACAAGCTCCAGAAGCATTTCCAGGATATTCCTGGGTGCAGAGACATTGCCAACCAGATCAAGGCTGAGGTGCACCCTGTCTCATCATTGGCATTGTGGACCAATCTAAGAGCTTGCCAGATGGACGAGTTCAAGCCTGTGTTGCCCCTCGTAGCAGCTCTTCGGAACCCTGGCATGCGAGACCGGCACTGGGAGCAGTTATCCAAGGATCTCGGCTTCCAGATCAAGTTGGACGAAACCTCGTCCCTGGTCAAGGTTCAGCAGATGAACCTGCAGGTTCGCTGTTTTATTGTGCATGAGCAACAGACACATCCTAACGCCAATGTTCCAGGACCACCTCGAGACCATCCAGCGTGTTGGTGAAAGCGCTGGCAAGGAGTATGCTATCGAGCAGGCCCTCGACAAGATGGCGAAGGAGTGGGAGAACATTCAACTGGAACTCGTGGAGTACCGCGAGACTGGCACATTCGTGCTCCGCGGCTCTGATGAGATCTTCCAGGTATGCATCTGCTCTGCGAAATTTCAAGTTCTCTCTGCTCACGCTGAGAGAGCAGATGCTCGACGATCATATTGTCATGACACAGAGTATGAACTTCTCACCATTCAAGAAAGCGTTCGAGGAGCGCATTTCGACATGGGAGCAGAAGCTCACTCTTGCCTCGAACATCTTGGAGGAGTGGCTCGGTGTGCAGCGCCAGTGGCTCTACCTGGAACCCATCTTTGGGTCTGAAGACATCATGAAGCAGCTTCCTACTGAAGGCAAGCGTTTCACGACTGTTGATCGGACATGGCGGAAGACCATGCAGAACGCAAAGATGAACCCCCATGTCCTTGGCTTTTGCAACTCCGAGAAGCTCCTGGAGAGTTTCCAGGAGAGCAACAAGCTCCTGGACATGGTGCAGAAGGGCCTGTCAGACTACCTGGAGACGAAGCGTGCAGCCTTCGCCCGCTTCTATTTCCTCTCGAATGACGAGCTCCTGGAGATCCTGTCACAGACAAAGGACCCGAAGGCCGTTCAGCCACATCTACGGAAGTGCTTCGAGAACGTACATAGCCTCGAGTTCATCGACCAGCCGCAGGGCCTACCACAGATTACCGCTATGTTTTCTGCGGAAAAGGAGAGGATTCCCTTCCTTGACGTCCTTTACCCGAAGGGCAACGTGGAGATTTGGCTCTCGGAGGTTGAGGCGAGCATGAAGCGTGCCATTCGCAACCAGATCAAGGAGTCTCTCGCTGACTACTTAAAGATTCCTCGAGGGGAATGGGTTGTCAAGTGGCCGGGGCAGGTCGTCCTCTGTGGCTCACAGACACACTGGACGAAGGAGGTCCAGGAAGCCATCATGTCAGGCGGTGCAGCGAATGTCAAGAAGTATTACGAGGGGACTGTTCTCCCACAGCTCCTGACTCTCACGGAGCTTGTCCGGGGCAGCTTACCTCCACTGGCTCGCCTGACTCTTGGTGCCCTAATTGTCATTGATGTCCATGCTCGGGATGTTGTGGGCAAGCTCATTGAAGCCAACGTGGCATCCGAGAATGACTTTGAATGGGTGAGTCAGCTTGCATTGATCTCGATTATTCAACTGTACCTCTTAGCCCCCCTCAGGTCAGCCAGCTTCGCTACTATTGGGAGCATGAAGAAGTCATTGTGCGCCAGGTGAACTGCTCGTACCCCTACGGTTATGAGGTCTGCCCCATTCTTTTTCCACGACTGTCTGTCTGGCTTGCTCTTGACATCGCACAGTATCTCGGCAACACAGCACGCCTGGTCATCACGCCTCTCACGGATCGCTGTTACATGACGCTCATGGGTGCACTGCACATGAATCTTGGTGGCGCCCCTGCTGGGCCTGCTGGCACTGGCAAGACTGAGACAACAAAGGACCTTGCCAAGGCCCTCGCCAAGCAGTGTGTCGTGTTCAACTGTTCGGATGGTCTGGACTATCTTGCTATGGGCAAGTTCTTCAAGGGTCTTGCTAGTGCTGGTGCATGGGCGTGCTTTGATGAGTTCAACCGCATTGACATTGAGGTGAGGATGTCATCTGCAGGCCTTGTCGCCCCCTGTTTTGACACTGTCGCGGCAGGTGCTCTCTGTGGTGGCGCAGCAGATCACCACCATTCAGAAGGCCATACAGAACAAGGTCAAGCGGTTCATGTTCGAGGGCACTGAGATTCCGCTCAATCCAACCTGTGCTGTCTTCATTACGATGAACCCTGGCTATGCCGGGCGCACAGAGCTTCCTGATAACCTGAAGGCACTCTTCCGGCCAATGTCTATGATGGTTCCAGACTACGCTCTGATTGCCGAGATCTCTCTTTTCTCCTTCGGCTTCAGCGAGGCAAAGATCAATGCCCGCAAGATTGTCACAACTTTCAAGCTCTCGTCTGAGCAGCTTTCCTCACAAGACCACTACGACTTCGGCATGCGTGCAGTCAAGTCGGTCATTAATGCAGCTGGCAACTTGAAACGCGAGGACCCTGACATGAATGAAGAGATTCTCGTTCTACGGGCCATTCGGGACGTGAATCAGCCAAAGTTCCTGTCAGAAGACCTGCCCCTCTTTGATGGTATCATCTCGGACCTCTTCCCAGGCCTTCAGAAGCCGAAGGTGGACTATGGCGACCTGGAGCTGATGATGAAGGAGGCGACAGTGGAGTCGGGCCTTCAGACAGTCGATTCCTTCCTTGTCAAGTGCATGCAGCTGTATGAGACAACCATTGTTCGGCATGGCCTGATGCTCGTGGGGCCCACTGGAGGTGGAAAGACCGCCTGCTACAACGTTCTTGCCAAGGCAATGAGCAAGCTCCACGAGCATGAGCGCTTTGCGAAGGTCAAGATTTACACGCTAAACCCCAAGTCGATCACGATGGGGCAGCTCTATGGCCAGTTCGACGACGCGACACACGAGTGGACAGATGGCATCCTTGCCAAGCTTGTCCGCCTTGCAGCTGGTGACACTGCCAAGGACAAGAAGTGGATCATGTTCGATGGACCTGTCGATGCTATCTGGATTGAGAACATGAATACTGTGCTGGATGACAACAAGAAGCTTTGTCTCAATTCTGGCGAGATTATCCAGCTGACACCAACAATGACGATGATGTTCGAGGTGGAGGACCTGGCTGTTGCCTCGCCTGCAACTGTCTCCCGCTGTGGCATGGTGTATATCGAGCCCAAGAGCCTTGGTGTTGAGCCGCTCTTTGAGTCCTGGTCAGCAAGTTTGCCGCCTCTGGCGAAGGGGCAGGCGGAGCACCTGCGCGAGCTCTTCAATAACTATGTACCGGACCTGCTGCATTTCCTCCGCAAACACCTCAAGGAGCCCTGCCCCACCGTCGACACGTCGCTCGTCCAGGGCCTCTTCAATATCCTCAACTGCTTCTTTGCAATTTTTGTGGCGCATGCTCATGCCAAGCACGAGGATGAGGGCCATAAGCTGCCTGAACTCGCTGAAGTCATTGACGGCATCTTCATCTACGCCCTGATCTGGAGCATTGGTGGGACGACTGACCGAGATGGCCGTGCCAAGTTCCACGCCCACCTCCGTGCCCGTATGGAGAAGATGGGTTGCAAGCAGGGACCTCCGGACACTGGCCTCGTCTATGACTACAAGTTCAACATTGAGACAAAGGAGTGGGTCCAGTGGATGAGCACAATACCCGAGTACAAGCTGGATGCCAAGGCACCTTTTGCTGACATGATTGTACCCACGGCCGATTCTGTCCGCTCCGCCTTCCTCCTGGACCTGCTGCTGCAGAACCAGATTCATGCACTCTGCGTGGGAGAGACTGGAACTGGCAAAACTGTCGTGGTGTCCGAGAAGCTTCTGAAGGGCATGAGTGAAGTCTTCATCCCAGTCTTCATCACGTTCTCGGCAAGGACATCGGCAAATCAGACACAGGATCTCATCGACTCAAAGATGGATAAGCGCCGCAAAGGCGTCTTTGGCCCTCCAGCTGGAAAGAAGTACATCATCTTCATTGATGATCTGAACATGCCAGCGCGGGAGAAGTACTTCGCACAGCCGCCCATCGAGCTGCTCCGCCAGTGGATGGACCACAAGGGCTGGTACGACCGCAAGACTCTCGAGTTCAAGCAGATCATTGACGTCAGCTTTGTTGGTGCCATGGGCCCGCCTGGTGGCGGCCGCAACCCCGTCACAAACCGTTTCATCCGCCACTTCAACATGATGAGTTTCACTGAGCTGGAGAATGACTCGCTCAGCCGCATCTTTAACACAATCCTGAGCACGTTCCTCACTTCAATCTTCCCCACGAATATCTCGGTGTGACATGCTCTGCCTCGGGCTTTTGCGACCACAAAAGCTGATGCACTCTCTTCCCGCAGAATGTGGGCCAGAATATGGTGAAGGCATCGATTGAGGTGTACCAGACAATCTGTGTGGAGCTCCTTCCGACTCCAGCCAAGTCGCATTATACCTTCAACCTGCGTGATCTTGCCAAAGTCATCCAGGGCATTCTGAACGCAGACGAGAAGAAGGTTGCCGAGCCTCAGGATCTTGTACGCCTCTGGTGCCACGAGTCACTGCGTGTCTTTTCCGATCGCCTGGTCAACAACGAGGACCGTGACTGGTTCCGCAACCTCCTCAAGGGCCAGATGCGCAAGCATTTCTCCATGGAGTGGGACGATGTCGTCACGACGGAGCGCCTTATCTACGGTGACTTCCTCGTCCCTGGAGCCGACCCGAAGGTTTACACGGAAATCTCGGACCTGCACAAGCTCCAGCGAATTGTGGAGGAGTACTTGGAGGACTACAATAACCAGACAAACAAACCAATGAAGCTCGTCATGTTTCTGGACGCAATTGAGCATGTCGCCCGCATCTGTCGCATCATTCGCCAGCCTGGTGGCAATGCCTTGCTCCTTGGCGTTGGTGGCTCTGGCCGGCAGTCCCTTACCCGCCTCGCGGCCTTCATGGAGGAGTTCGAGCTCTTCCAGGTTGAAATCTCGAAGGGCTATGGCAACAACGAGTGGCGTGAGGACCTGCGTCGCTGCCTCAAGAAGGCTGGCATGAACGCCACGCCAGTTGTGTTCCTGTTCTCGGACACCCAAATCGTGAATGAAGGCTTCCTTGAGGACGTCAACAACATCCTCAACAGTGGGGAGGTCCCGAACCTGATGGGTGGCGATGACATGGAGGAGATTGTGACGGCCATGCGGCCGGTCTGCGCAGCACTTGGTCTTCCCCTCACCAAGACTGGCCTCTACTCGCAGTTCATCTCCCGTGTCAAGTCGAGTGTGCATGTTGTGCTCTGCATGAGCCCCATTGGAGAGGTCTTCCGCAACCGCCTGCGAATGTTCCCATCCCTCGTGAACTGCTGCACCATCGACTGGTTCTCCGAGTGGCCAGAAGAGGCCCTCCGCTCCGTTGCCAAGAACTTCCTCGCTGACGTGCAGCTCGGCTCTGCACACGTGCAGCAAGCAATGATCGACATGTGCGTGTACGTGCACCAGTCTGTCGAGCGGAAGTCCCGCCAGTTCCTTGCCGAGCTCCGCCGCCACAACTACACGACACCCACGTCGTACCTGGAACTGCTTTCCACGTACCAGACACTGCTGGGCGAGAAGCGCAGCGAGGTGGGCAACCTGCGGAAGCGGTTGGAGATCGGCCTCGAGAAACTGTTGGATACTGCAAAGGAGGTGGAGGTGTTGCAGAACGAGCTTGTAGCGCTGCAGCCCGTGCTGGCGAAGGCTGTGGAGGAGACGGATTCAATGATGGTGCAGATCGCAAGGGACAAGGAGGAGGCGGACCAGACCAAGGAGACAGTAGAAGAGGAGGAGAAGACTGCGGCTACGAAGGCTGAGGAGACGAAGGCAATCGCAGACGATGCACAGCGGGACCTGGATGAGGCGCTTCCTGCACTGGAGGCAGCTGTGGCCTCCCTCAAGAACCTCAACCGCAATGACATCGTGGAAGTCCGCTCCATGCAGCGTCCACCAGCGGGCGTGAAGCTCGTCATGGAGGCCGTCTGCATCATGCAGAATCAGAAGCCCAAGAAGATCGATGACCCCAACAAGATGGGCAAGAAGATTGATGACTACTGGGAGCCGGCCAAGGGCCTGCTTGCTGATCCCAACAAGTTCCTGGAGTCGCTCTTCAACTTCGACAAGGACAACATCCCCGAGTCTGTCATCCAGAAGATTGACCCCTACATCGAGATGCCCGACTTCCAGGTCGAGAGTGTCGCCAAGGTCTCCAAGGCCTGTACTGCCATTTGCCTCTGGACCCGCTCGATGTACAAGTACTACCACGTCGCCCGCTCTGTGGCCCCTAAGCGTGAGCGCCTGCGGATCGCCCAGGAGTCGCTGGAGCAGACGATGAAGATCCTGAACGACGCCAAGGCGCGGCTCAAGTCGGTGCAGGAGAAGATCGCAGAGCTCGAGGCCAAGTACAACGATTCGCTGGCTCGCAAGGAGGAGCTCTCTGCGAAAGTCACGGACTGCAGCTTGAAGCTCGACCGTGCCCAGAAGCTGATTGGCGGTCTTGGCGGGGAGAAGGACCGCTGGAGCATGACTGTCAAGGAGCTCGAGACTGCCTTCACGAACCTTGTTGGGGACGTGATGGTTGCCGGCTCGACAATCGCCTACCTTGGCGCTTTCACCGCACCTTTCCGCAATTCCTGTGTGCGGGAGTGGCAGCTTGAAGTCGCCAAGCGGCGGATCCCGCACACCGCGGGCTGCAGCCTGCGCTCCACCCTTGCAGACCCCGTCAAGATCCGTGCCTGGACTCTGGATGGGCTTCCGACAGACAACTTCTCAGTCGAGAATGGTATCATCACGAGCAAGACGAGGCGCTGGCCGCTCATGATTGACCCTCAAGGCGTGGCGAACAAGTGGATCAAGAACATGGAGAAGGAGCGCTCGCTGGACATCATCAAGCTCACGGACAAGGACTACCTGAGGACGCTCGAGAACTCGATTCGCTTCGGGCGGCCAGTGGTGCTGGAGGACATCGGGGAGGAGCTGGAGTCGGCGCTGGAGCCTGTGCTGCTCAAGCAGGTCTTCAAGCAGGGCGGCTCGGACGTGATCCGCCTTGGCGAGAACGTCATCCCCTACCACCCCGACTTCCGCTTCTACATGACGACGAAGCTCCCGAACCCGCACTACAAGCCCGAGGTCGCCGTCAAGGTCACCCTCCTGAACTTCACGGCCACTCCGGAGGGCCTCGAGGAGCAGCTTCTGGGCATCGTCGTCGAGAAGGAGCGGCCCGACCTGGAGGAGCAGAAGAACGCGCTCATGGTGTCCAACGCGAAGATGAAGAAGGAGCTGAAGGAGCTGGAGGACAAGATCCTCTTCCTCCTCTCCAACTCGCAGGGCAACATCCTCGACGACGAGGTCCTCATCGAGACCCTCGCCCAGTCGAAGAAGACCTCGGAGGAGATCTCGGCCAAGGTGGCGGAGGCCGAGAAGACGGAGCGTGAGATCGACGGGACCCGGCAGCTCTACCGCCCCGTCGCCCTCCGCGCCTCCATCCTCTTCTTCTGCATCGCGGACCTCAACATCGTCGACCCGATGTACCAGTACTCGCTGCAGTGGTTCACCAACCTCTTCGTGTCCGGCATCGTCAACGCCCCGGCGGCGGAGTCGCTCGACTCGCGCCTCACTGTTCTCAACGACTACTTCACGTACTCGCTCTACGTCAACATCTGCCGCTCTCTCTTCGAGAAGCACAAGCTGCTCTTCTCCTTCATGCTGTGCATCGCCATCCTCAAGGGCATGAACCGCGTCGACGCTCACGAGTGGCGCTTCCTCCTCGCGGGCCCCACGCAGTCAACGCCCGAGTCGGAGAACCCGGCGCCGGAGTGGCTCTCCGAGAAGAGCTGGCAGAGCATCCACGCCCTCTCGAAGCTGGAAGCGTTCGGCGGGCTGGAGCAGGACTTCGTGGCGGACATCAACGAGTGGAAGACCTTCTTCGACGACGACGAGTGCCACCGGAGCCCGCTCCCGGGAGACTGGAATGGCCGCCTGAACACTTTCCAGAAGATGCTCGTCCTGCGCTCCCTCCGCATGGATCGCGTCACGCCTGCCATCCAGGAGTTCGTGGCTGAGGAGCTGGGCCAGCGCTTCATCGAGCCCCCGCCCTTCGACCTCGCCTCGGCGTACAAGGACTCGAGCCCGCTCATCCCCCTCATCTTCGTGCTCAGCACGGGCGCCGACCCCGCCGCGGAGCTCTACCGCTTTGCGGAGGAGATGCGCTTCGGGAAGAAGCTGCACGCCATCTCGCTGGGCCAGGGCCAGGGCCCGATCGCGGAGAAGATGATCACGGAGGCGATGGAGCGGGGGACGTGGGTTCTCCTCCAGAACTGCCACCTCGCCGTCTCCTGGATGCCGGCGCTGGAGCGCATTGTGGCGAACATGAAGCCCGACGGCGTCCACCGCGACTTCCGCCTCTGGCTGACCTCCATGCCGAGCCCCAAGTTCCCAGTCCTCGTCCTCCAGAACGGTGTCAAGATGACGAACGAGCCGCCCAAGGGCCTCAAGGCGAACATCATGCGCTCTTTCCTCTCCTTCGACGACACGTTCCTGTCGGAGAGCAAGAAGCCGGACGAGTGGAAGAAGCTGCTCTTCGCCCTCTGCATGTTCCACGCGATCATCCAGGAGCGCCGCAAGTTCGGCGCCCTCGGCTGGAACATCGCGTACGAGTTCAACCAGTCGGACCTCTCCGTCTGCATCAAGCAGCTGCACGACACCCTCGACGAGTACGCGCAGATCCCGTACAAGGTCCTCAAGGTGCAGTTCGGCGACATCAACTACGGCGGGCGCGTCACCGACGACTGGGACCGCCGCACGCTGATGACCATCCTCGACGACTACTGCAACCCGCAGCTCCTCGAGGAGAACTACATCTTCTCGCCCTCGGGCACGTACCAGTCGATCAGCGCCCAGAACCTGCGCGAGTACCTCGAGTACATCCGCTCCCTCCCCACGAACCCGGCCCCCGAGGTCTTCGGCCTGCACGAGAATGCGGACATCACGTGCGCCGAGAACGAGACCATCGACCTCCTGAGCACCATCGTGACGATGCAGCCACGGACGGGCTCCGGCGGCGGCAAGTCGCGCGAGGACACGCTGGCGGAGGTGGCGGCCGAGATCCTGGAGCGCACGCCGGCGCCCTTCCCCGTGGACGACGTGCAGGAGCGCTACCCGACGATGTACAGCGAGTCGCTCAACACGGTGCTCGTCCAGGAGGTCATCCGCTACAACCGCCTCCTCGTCGTCATGAAGAAGTCCCTCAAGGACTTCTCGGCGGCGCTCAAGGGCCTCGTCGTCATGTCCGAGGCGCTCGAGAAGATGGGCAACGCGCTCTTCGACAACCAGGTCCCCGAGATGTGGACGAACAACGGCCTCTGCTACCCCTCGCTCAAGCCCCTCGCCTCGTGGGTCACGGACCTCGAGGCCCGCATCCACTTCATCCAGAAGTGGATCGACGGCGGCGTCCCCAACGTCTTCTGGTTCTCCGGCTTCTTCTTCCCCCAGGCCTTCCTCACGGGTGCGCCTCACAGTAGTTTCTCTCCCACGCTCCATTTTCTCACGCGCGCTCTCGTGTCTCGGCAGGCGTGCTCCAGAACTTCGCGCGCAAGTACGGCCTCCCGATCGACACGATCTCCTACTCTTTCAACGTGGTGGACACTGCGATGGAGGAGACGCTCGACAAGCCGGAGGACGGCTGCTACGTGCGGGGCCTCTTCCTCGAGGGCGCCCGCTGGGACTACGACTCGCACGTCCTCACGGAGGCGAAGCCCAAGGAGCTCTACTCTGAGATGCCCATCATGCACTGGCTCCCCTCCCCCAACCGCGTCAAGCCGACGGAGGGCATCTACGACTGCCCCTGCTACAAGATCCTCACGCGGCAGGGGACCCTCTCCACAACCGGCCACTCCACCAACTTCGTTCTGACGGTCGAGGTCCCGTCCGACAAGCCCCAGGCCCACTGGATCAAGCGCGGCGTTGCCCTCGTCACCTCCCTCCGATACTAGCCACTGCCCCGCCCGTATCTGTCCGCTTCTCATCCGACTCCGGATCCTGCTACTGTACATTCCTGCTGATATTCATGCCTTAGTTATTGATATTGGTACAGTTCTCTGTAGCCTAGTAGTGTAATGCCTGATATTTTACGGATTTTTCGTGCGATGCGCAAGCCATCTGCATGCCCCAGCGCACGTGCTCGCTTGCTATAGCGGAGGCCTGTACATGTAGCTAGAGCTGCGTGATGCGCAGTGTGCGATCGGACGGGGGCCACGGGTACCGGTCCCGCTCCGGCAAGGCTAGCCCCTGGTAAGCGCGCCTCCGGGAAGCCTGAATTCGAATGCTCGATGCCATGATGGCGCGGACACCCTCTTCCCCGGGCTCGGCTGTAGAGCACGGGGAATGATGCAGAAAAAGTTGAATCCTGTCTAGAAAAAGTACAGCCTGACCCTGGTCCTACGCCTCCGAGCATGAAACTAACCTGACATCAGACAATGTTGCCTGCGTCACCAACTCGACCTAATTCAAGCCGAGGCCGCTGAAAGCGGCAAGAACGGCGTCCGTCTCGGACTCCCGCGCGAAGCGGATGTGCGAGCTGGTTGCGCCAGTCTCCTCCTCGCCGAAGCGAATGTGAGTGTTCACGCGAACAGCCTCACGCGCCAGCGGGGCGGGGCTCTGCGTCTCGCTGTAGGTCTCGCTATCCTCCTCCTCGGGCTGCTCCTCGTCGTCAGACTCGCCGGCGTCCTCCAGGCCGCGGGGGTCGAGCGCGACGATCGAGGGCATGGTGGGCTCCACAGCGGTGGCATTTCCATCGTCTGCGAAGCGTGCCGCGTAAGAATCTTGAAAGTGGGGGCGGCAGCGAGGCCGCTTTCGCACCGTCGAAACGAAGGTGCACGCCGCGGGCAGCGAACGGCTCGGGGGCCGCGACAGGCGCCTCCTCGACGGGCGCGACCACCGGAGCGATCTCCTCATCGACAACGACGGCGTTGCCGTCCTCGTCGAAGCTGATGAACAGAGTCAGGGGCATGACGCGCTCGCATGCAAGGCGCAAGCACCGGATGTGACGGCCCTTCGGGACATCCTCTTTCACTTCCTCATTCTTGGGCTGCTCGATCGGGGCGGGGATCGGCTGCGCGAGGTCGGGGTGAGCCGGGCACAGTAACCGCTAGCGCGCGCTGGGCTTACCGCGGCGATCGGCTCCGGCTTCTCGACAGGAGCCGGCTTGTTGATGTTCTCAGATGCGGGGACAGCCACCTTGTTGGTGCGGTCCGCGAGAGGCGACGCCGCCGGCTCGGTGACGGCCTTCGAGGCGCGCGCGGCGGCGGAAGAGGCACGCGTAGTGATGGGCATGTTTGCTGCTGTGGTACTGGGGCTGCTGGTGGTGGTGCTGGTGCTGGTGCTGGGAATGACTCTGCTGGTCTGCTGGTTTGCTGCAACGGCACCTTGGGGGGGTACGCTCATCGGCGAAGAGCTCGCTCTTCCGGTCCATCGGGGCGGCTCGAGCTCCGGCCAGCGCTAACTATAGGAACTGGTTGCGGTCGGCTCAACTTGGCAACTCGTGCCGCAGTGCGCGCGTTATACAGTAGTAGCCGCGCCGGCGCCGGCGGCAGAGCGCCGCTGGCCCAGTAGTACTCAGTGACCGTAAGCGACGCCGAGTCGGGCGCCGCTACGTATACTAGATCAGCGCCGCGCGCTGAGTCAGAGCGACCGTAATTTATAAGCGCCGCGCTACGCAAGATCAGCGCCGGCGCTACTACGCCAGCTTCTAGCGTCGCGCGCGCCGCGAACGTCGGACGGCCCTCGCCATCCGAGGAACATCTGAGCGTGCTGTTCGCATACCACAAGCACAGCAACACTGACTCTGCGCGCACCCCAGGTCCGAGCGCCACGGCAGGCGCCGCCACGCAAGCCCAGCGCTAGCTGGGGTTAGATCCCCACGCGCGCGTCGCGCGCGCCGCGACGGCCCTCGCCACCCGAGGAACATCTGAGCGTGCTGTACGCATACCACAAGCACAACAACGCTGACTAGCGCGCAGGAAGCGCGGGGCGCGGGCGGGGCCGTCACAGGTAGCCCGACTCGCGCATGATGCGGCGCACAGTGCTGATCTCCGACCCGAGCGTCTCGAGGCGCGACTCGAGCTCCTTCTTGCGCCGCCGCTGCTCGGCCGTCTTGCCCGCCGTCGAGGGGAGCCGCGCGTACTCCGCCTCCAGGCGGTCCTTCTCCACGCAGAGGCCCATGAGCGTCTTCTCGAGCGAGTTGAACTGCAGCTCGTCACGCGTCCGCGGGCCGTCCACCGCGAACGGCACAATCTCGCCCTCCCTCCGCCCCGCGGGGGCGGCCGGCGCCGCCGCCGCGGCCGCCGCGGGCGGCGGGGCGGGCCGCGGGGCGGGGGGCGGCTCGGGCGCGGAGGGCGGCTCGGAGAGGTGGCGCGAGGAGTGGTGCCGGGAGCGCGGCTGCTCCTCGGCGAGCTTGGGCGGCCCCGCGTGCTTGAACTTCTGGTACACCTCCAGAATCGCCTCGAGCTGCGGCGCGGCGCTCGCGGGCGGGCGGGCGGGCGGGCGGGCGGGCGGGCGGGCGGGCGGGCGGGGGTTGGCGGGGGTATGATGGGAGGGGCACCTCCTCCTGGCTCGGCAGCCCGTGTTCCAGCGGGTCGATGCGCGGCTGCGGCTCCGGCGCCCGCGGCGGAGGGGCCGGCGGGGGAGGCTCCGGGGGCGGGGCCGCGCGTAGCGGGGCGGGGTGACGGGCCGCGGCGGCTCGGGCTCGGGCGACGGCGGCTCGTCCCAGGCCATCGCGCGGAGCGGCGGGGAGCGGTCGCGCTCGCGCTCGTGGTGGCCGTGGACCGAGCCGGCGTCGCTCCCCGTGAAGAGGTTGAAGCTCGTCTGCTGCCCCCGCGCCGTCGAGGGCCGCGCCACGAGCCCCTGCAGGCTCGTCCGCGGCCGCGCCGCGATCTCCTTGAGCGCCGAGCCCGGGCCCGGCAGCGCCCCCACCGAGGCCCGCACGGGCGAGGCCGACGAGCGCCCGCCGCCGCCGGCCCGTGCGAGAGCGCCCGCGGCGCGGGCGCCGCGCTCGCCGCGTGCGAGCGCCCGCGGGCCTCTGCGTGCTGCGGGCGCGCCTCTATGTGCTGCGGGCGCGGCTCTGGCGCGGCAGCGGCCGCCGAGGCCGCGTGGCGGAGCTCGCGGCGGGCCTCGTTCAGCTGCCCGCGCGTCTCGGCGTGCGCGGCGCGCTCGTCCTGCAGGCCCTTGGTCGCCCCGTCCAGTTTGATCCGCAGCATGTTGCACTCCTTCGCCAGGCGGTCCGCCGCCCCCGCCGCCTCCTGCCGCCCCCATCAGCGCGGCCCGGCCTCGCCCCGGCGCCCCGCGCCCGCCCGCGCCGCACCTTCTCGCGGCGGACGGCGGCCTGGAGCTCGTCGCGGAGGACCTCGATCTGCTCCTTAAGCTTGCCCGTGTCGCGCTCACCGGCGGCGGCCTTCTCGCGGGCGCCGTGCAGGTCCCGCCGCAGCGCGTCGTTCTCGAGGCTCAGCTGCCGGATGGCCGCCACGGCGCGCTTCTGCTGGCCCTCCGCCTCCTCCAGCTTCTCCTCCAGGCCCCGCCGCCCCGAGAGCGCCGCCTGCTCCTCCCGGTCCCGCTCCTGCAGGGCGCGCTCCTGCTGCGCCCGGCCCCGCGCCAGCTCCTGCTCCAGCTGGCCCACCTGCAGCGGGCCGTCGGCAAAGCCCGCGGCGCGGGCGGGGGGCGGTGGGGCGCGCCCGCGTGAGGGCCTCGGCGAGCTGCGAGCGAAGCTTGGCCTCGGCCGCGGAAGGCGCCGCGAACTGCGGCGGCGGGGGCGCCGCGGAGGCGGAGGCGGCGCCGAGGCTCGGCGCGGCGCCCTGCGGGGGCCCCGGAAGTGAAGCGGACACGCCGGTGGAGGGCGGCTGCGGCCGGCGGCGGGGCGCCTGCGGGCCGGCTCGCTCGAGAGAAAGGGGGAAGGGGCGCGGGGGGTACGCACGCGAATGACGACGTCGCCGTCGACGATCTCCTCGATGCCGGAGGGGGCCTGCTGCTGGGCCCGCCAGTACTGCTCCGGCGCCGGCGCCGCCTCCCACGCCGACGAGGTCCGCGCCGGCGTGGCGCCGTGCGAGGGCGGGGCCGCCGGGGCGGGCGGGGACGGCAGCGGCGTCGGCCACGCGTTCTCCGCGGCGGTCGTCTGCTGCCCCGCGTCGTGGAACGTCGCAATGGCTCGGTCCGTCCGCGGCGCCGGGGCCGGCGTTGACGCGGGGCCGGCTGGGGCGCGGGCGCGGGGCCGGCTGGGGCGCGGGCGCGGGTGGCGGGGGCGGGGGGCCATGGCGACGGCGTAAGGGAAGGCGCCCGGGTGCGCCTGGAGGTACACGGTCTGCGGGGCCGGGATGTACTGCGGGATGGGGACCGGCTGGACCGGCGGGGGTGGAGGCGGCGGCGGAGTGGGGGCGGGGGCGGCGGGGGGCGGGGCCGGGGCCGGGGCCGGGGCCGGGGCCGGCGGGGAGATGGCGGCAACCGCAGCGGCGACGGAGAGGCGGTTGGTCATCTCGTGGAGGCGGCCGATCTCGGCGTCGTACCGCTCCTGCGCCCGCCCTCAGCAGGGCGGGCGCCAGGGCGGGGCCCCGGGCAGCAAGGGGGGGACGCGGCGCGCCTTGAGGGCGCGCATGCCGGCGGCGTTGACCTCTTCCTGGACCTCCGTGTTCCGCTTCAGGCTCTCCAGCTGCCGCTTGATCGGGCTCAGCAGCCGCTCCGCGTCCCCTTCTTGGCCTGCGCGGACGCCTCAGCGACGGCGCGCGACGCGAAGGAGAGACGGCCCGGCCCGGCGCACTCAGGCGGGTCACGGGGGCGGGCTGCCCGAAGGAGAGCTGGCCGCGCGCCGGGGACGGGTCGAACGGAACCTGAGCCGGCGCTCAACGGGGCGCCGCAGCTTAAGCGCCGGAGTCGCAAACCTCGCTGATGCGCACGAGGCGCGTGTTGACCATAAGCGACTCGTCCTCTGCGGCCCCGGCGTGAGCTGCGCGACACGGGAGGAGAAGTTGGGCCCTCGGACCCTCGCTCTCCGCGTGGGCGACAGCGCTCGCGTTGTCCACCGCGTCGTGTCCGTAGCGGTCGGGCGCGGGGCCCCGGCGAGACACGAAGGCGGGCGTCGGGGCCGGCGCCGCGGTCGGCGGCGGCCCGTAGAGGACGGAGGCGGGCGAGTCGGGGACGCGGGAGGCCCGCGACGGCCCGCGGAGGGCGGAGTGGGCGGAGAAGTCGAGCCCGCCGCGCGGGGCGGAGGTGACCTTGTTGCCCTTGTCGCGGCGCGGCGGCTCGGGCTCGGCATCGAACGTGTCCTCGAACTCGGGCTCGTCTTGCTCGGCGGGCGGCGCCCGCCGCTGCTCCGCGAGGTCGATTTCCCGCCCCAGGATGCGCTCGTCCTCGCGGTGCGGCCGGTGCCGCGGCGGCGAGGCCCGCGTGGCCAGGGACGGGCTGGTCGCCCGCTGCGGCGCATCCGCGGACGAGGCCTGGGGGGAGGGCGCGCGGAACGTCGGCAGGCCCTCCCGGCTCTTGATGGCACCCGCCAGGAACCTGCCGAAGGCTTTAGCTAAGCGCCCACTCGCTAGCGCCGCCCGGCCGCAGCGCTCACTTGTTCAGCGTCTGTGCGCTGAGGCCGCCGCCGCGGGACTTCGGAACGTTATCGCGCAGCGGCACGTTCTCGCCGCCAGCGGGCGGCACGCTGGACCCGTCCGAGGCGTGCGCTTGCGTGGAGCTGAGGCGGCCGGGCGTCAACGAATCGGGTGGACGGGCAGGCGGGGAGCGCGTACGCAGACCCGAGCAGGTGGTCGCTCGTTGTCCGAGCGTATTCAATGGCAGCCATCGCCTGAGCCTGCAGGGCGGGCCGGCCAGAGCTCAGCCCGCATCGCTCGCGCGCACGGCCGGAAGGGCGCACTTTGAAATCGGCTAGGCTACTCAGGACGCTGTCAACTTCCGCGTCCTTGGAGGACCAGTCCTCTGAGAACGCGGAGGACATCTTCGATGTGAGCTCGCTGCGCGTCAAGCACGACTGGTCGTTGCTTTGGCGTTGTACCCGTCCCCCGGCGCGGTCACTCCGCAAACGTTGTAAACAGGCGCCGATTGCACGCGCGGCGCGAAGCAGCAGCGATGAAATCATTCACTGAGCAAGCCTGGTCCTGAGCCCGCATCGAGTCCGGTCCAGCGATGTTCGACGCAATCAAGGGCCGGAGCAGCAAGGCCAAGAAGCAGGAAACAAAAGAGCAGGTAAGCAGATGAGCGGAGCGCGGCGGGGCCGCCGGACCCCCACAACCAGAACCCTGTCACCCGCCTGCGCGGGCGGGGGCCGCCTGCATGGAACGCGAATCGAGCGCTGACATTGATCGACGGCAGTTCATCGAGCGTACAAAGCACGAGCGCGAGCAGCGACGAGACACACGGGTCTTGGAGGCGTCCGTGGTATGCGCCCCTCGGATGAAGCTACGGCTCGCCGGCCCAGCTGACGCCGGCGGCAGCTGCGCCTGCAGCAATGGGTGCGGCGGATCCAAGAGGCGCAGCGGGTGCGGCGGCAGAAGCGGGAGGCGTGGGACCATGCGTACAGGGACTTCCTGCCGCCTGACTTCGCGACGCTGGATCTGACGAAGAGCGGCGACTCGCTGCCATTCTCGAAGGTGCAGCCCACGGCGGAGGATCTCTACCGCGTCGTCTCCGACTTCCTGCGCTTCTACCGGTCCTACGATGAGGCAGACCACCGCCGCCTCCTCGTCGTCTGCCACGTCGTCCTCCAGAGGTGCCCCCGCCCCGCGCTCCGTGCCCCGCGCTGCGTCGCCGAGCCGCGCGCACGTGCAGCATGGAGAGCACGCAGCCGGAGTACAACTACGCGTCGAACGTGCTGGAGTCTCGCTCGGGGGCGTGGCAGTTCCAGATCCGCTCCTTCCTGCTCGTCTGCATGCGGAAGATCTCCCCCCCGCCGACCCTCTCGCTCCCGTCGCTCGCCTCGGCCAGCTCGGGCGGGCCCCCCCAGCTGCGATCCAGCCGGAGCCTCGGGAGCAGCCGGGCGCAGAGCCGGGCCCAGAGCCGGCTGCACAGCCGCACGGGCAGCCGCGAGCTCGAGGAGATGCTAGAGAAGGAGCGCACGCTGGAGACGCTGCCCCTCCGCTGCCTCGTCGTCTTCACTGACGCGACCTCCTGGCGGGTCGGCCCCCTCCCCCCGCCGCCCCTCCCTCCCCCGCGCTCACGCACACCCGCCCCCCAGATCTGCACGACCGTGATGTTCACGGACACGGGCGGGCGCCTCGGGAAGCAGACGTTCTACTCCAGGGCACGCCCCGCCCCGCCCCGCCCCGCCCCGCCCCGCCGCCCGCTGAAGCCTTGCTCGCCCCGCCAGATATCGATGGGGTTCCTGGACTTTCTGGTGCAGGAGGGCCTCTACAACTTCGTGCACACGGGGCTGGAGCGGGCGCTGATGGGCCACAACGCGCAACTGCGCTCGGCGCGCGCCGTCGAGGAGTTCTTCAAGGCGGTCATGATGCTGGCCGTGCGTCCGCTCCAGTTCCCCCAGACGTGGCCCATCCCCTCCAAGATCCACGACAAGTACCTCCAGGTCCGTGCCTCGCTTCAGACGCCCTTGGGTTAAGCTTAGCTCCTTAGCCGCGCGTCTCTCTCGCCTCCTGTACTTCGAGGCCCTTTAGATCGTTTTTGAGGCTCCCTGCGCTTTATCGTGGCGCCCGACGCTGGACCGGATCCCCTTGGCTTGAACCTAGCTCCCCGCGCCCCTCCTCCTTCTGACGCCCCCCCTCCGCTCAGTTCGCGCTGGCGACTTTCTCGCACGCGAATGTTGCGGAGCGGCTGCCGCCGACGGCGGCGGGCCTCTACCAGCGCCGCGAGACCTTCTGCGGCTGCGTCATGGCCCTCGAGAACGCCGTGCGGCCCGGCGCCCCCGCCCCCGTCTACAGACGCCCAGCGCGCCTAAGGAGGCGTCCCCGCGCGCAGGCCTCGGCGGTGCTGCCGAGCCCCCCGATCTCGATGCTGGCCGGCCACGAGGCCCGCCTGCGCGCCCTCGTGGGCAACCTCGTGGAGTTCGCCGTACCCTGGCTCCCGTCCCTGGAGGACATGGTACCCCCCTTCGTGCAGCTCCTCCACCTGGTCTTCACGCTGGACTACGAGTTCCTGTACCCGGGCGCCTCCGGCTCGGGCAAGGCCGGCGGCGTGGTCGGGGACTTGGAGCCGGGCTTCCTGGCCCAGGTGCAGCACCTGTGGAGCCCGCACTTCGTGCGGCTGCTCTTCCGGCGGCTGCTCGCCCGCGAGGAGCGCAAGCGGGCCGAGGCGAGGGCGAACGCGCCGCTGGACGGCACGTCGCGGAGCTTCTTCGGCACCAACGAGCTCGGCTTCAACGCGCAGGCGGCCGCCGCCTCCGTCGCGCAGCAGAAGGATGCCAAGGCCAAGAAGCGGGGGCTCCTGGGGGTCTTCGGGCGGGGCCACGGCGAGGCGCCGGCCCCGCCGCAGGCGCAGGCGGCCGGCGGCTCGGGCCACTCGGGCGCGGGCGGCGGCGAGGACGAGGGGACGAGCAGCAGCTCCTCCAAAGGCGGGCGCAGCAAGTCGCGGGGCGGGGGTACCATCGGGGGCCCCAGCATGGCCGCCCTCCGCGTCTCCGAGTCCGTCCTCGTCTGCAGCATGTGCGTGGCGCCTCCCCTCCCACCCCTGCACCCCAGAGAGACACCCCAGAGCGCTGTGAGCTGCCTTGAGCCGTGCCCGTCCGCCTCTGACGAGGCGACGGTCGGGGCAGGTACGTGGCGCTGGCGCAGCGGCTGCGGGGCCAGCGGGTGCACATCCTGAACGCCCTAGCCTTCCTCCCGGACCTCCTCGCCGGCGTCTTCCGCCTCGTCCGCGAGAACCGCCTCCTCGAGCTCCACACCCGCCCCTCCTTCGACGACCCCCTCGTGCGCCCCGCCCCGCCCCCTCTGCTTTCGCTCCGCCCCTTGGCGAAAGTAGATGCATCGCCTTTAAATAAGCGCCGACTCCTTATCCTTGTCCTCCCCTTCTCCCTCTCCTCCACCCCACCCCACTCCCCCTCCCCCTCCTCCCCCCCTCCCTCCCCCCTCGCTCAGACGGGCCGCGGCAGAGCCCCCTCTTCTCCTTCTTCTGCGAGTGCTACACGCACCTCCTCATCGCCGTCGACGACGAGGGTCCGCCCACTCCTCGCCTCGCCTCTTCGGGTCGGGTCGGCGCCGACGCGGCCGCAGAGTTCTTCGTGCGGGAGAGCCCCTTCCCGCTGCGGGAGAACGCCATCCTGGCGGACATGCTCAACCGCCTTGTCTTCCGCATGCACTGGCGCGGCTGCCCCGACGCGCACCTCGCGGGGGCGGCCTCGGCGCTGCTGCACCAGCTGCACGTGCGGGACGCGCGGCGGGCCTTCTGCAGCCCCTCCATGTGGCTCCTCCAGGAGCGCGACGTCTCCCCGGACGCAGTCCTCCAGGTCAGCTCGAGGCCCTTTTAACACCGTCTGGCGCCGATCTAGAAGATTAAAAGATTACGCATAAGAATAAGACTCGATCGGGCTGTCCTTCCTGTGGCGCGCCCCGCCCCGCATCTCATCCTTCATTCGCGGCGCAGGAGGCGCTGCAGGGGCAGCCCCGCGCCCTCGCCGTCCTCAGATCCATCCCCCACGTGTGAGCGCCCAGTACCCCCCTCCCGCCCCTCCCCCCCATCCCCCACCCTCCTCGAACCCGGGCGCAGCATCCCCTTCGAGCGGCGCGTGGAGCTCTTCCGCGCGCTGATGGCCCGCGAGCGCGCCGCCCACCAGGCGCGCCCCCTCCCGCCCCCGCCACGTCTTTCCCGCCCCGCTCTCAAGCTGAGCGAGCCCGCAGCGGGCTGTGCACATCAAGGTCCGCCGGAACCTCGTCATCGAGGACGGCTTCGCGCAGCTCGGCGCCCAGGCGAGCGGGCCCCTCCCCAGCCCCACGCTCTCTCCTCCTCCTTCTTAGCGGCGCGGCGGGGGCAGGCGGCGGGGGCGCTGCGGAACCCGGTGAAGGTGACCTTCGTGAACGCGGCGGGGCTGGAGGAGGCCGGCATCGACCAGCGCGGCCTCTTCAAGGAGTTCCTGGAGGACACCCTCCGCCTTGCCTTCAGGCAAGCCCCCCGCCTCGTCCTCTTCCCCCCGCCCCCCTGAGGCCCCGCAGCTCGTCGTACGGGCTCTTCGTGCCGAACGCGAAGCGGGACCTGCACCCGTCCGTCACCTCGGGGGTGGCGCAGCCCAACCACCTCGCCCTCTTCCGCTTCCTCGGGCGCCTCCTCGCCAAGGCCCTCTACGAAGGCATCGTCGTCGAGGCGCGCCCCCTTTCCCTCTGCTTTTCTTCCCCCCCCATCTACTCACTGCTTCGCCCTTGCCCGCGTGCAGATCCCCCTCGCGCCGTTCTTCCTGCTGAAGCTGCTGGGGCGCCGCCCGACGATCGAGGACCTGCCCACGCTCGACGCCCCCCTCTACAAATCCCTCTGCTTCCTCAAGACCTACTCGGGCAACGTCGGCGACCTCTCCATGGACTTCACCGTCACGGACGACCTCGTGACCTCCTTTCCTCCCTCCTCCCGTGGGGGTACGCCCTTGTCTGACCGGCGAGCTCAGATGGGGAGGAAGGTGGTCCACGAGCTCCGTCCCGGCGGCTCGAAGGTCCGCCCGGCTCGCCAGCTCGAACTTCCCCGATCCGTCTCGAACCCGGGACCTGCCACCCGCAGATCTCCGTCACGGAGCAGAACCGAATCGCCTACGTGCACCTCATGGCCGACTACCGCCTGAACCGCCAAGCGCGTACCCCCCTCCCCTGTCTTCCCCTGTTCTGGTTTTCCTTACCCGCCCCGCAGATCCAGCCCCAGTGCGACGCATTCCTCACCGGATTCTACGTCCGCACCTCTACCCCCTCGCTTTCTTCCCCTCCCCTCGTGACGTCATTTCCCCCAGGACGTCGTACCCCCCGACACGCTGCGGCTCTTCAGCTCCCCGGCTGAGGCGCCCCCCCCCCCCCCCCCCCCCCCCCCCCAAAAAAGAGGAATTTTGCCCTGCACCCACGCTTTCGCCTCATCCCCCCGCAGCTGCAGCGCCTTATCTCCGGAGACAATGCGGAGATCAGCGTGGACGACATGAGGCGCCACACACTCTACGCGGGGGGGTACACCCACGACAACAAGGCGAGCCCGCCCTCGTACCCCTCTTCGCACCGCCCTGTCCTAACCGGACCAGTTCAGGTCATCAAGATGTTCTGGGAGGCATGCTGGCCGCCACCTGGCCCCGCCCTCGTTTCCGCCGCCCGCGCCTCTGATCGAAGCCGGCTCGGCAGGTCGTGGAGGAGATGAGCGGGACGGAGCGGCGCGCCCTCCTCAAGTTCGCAACCTCGTGCTCGCGGGTCAGTCGGCCCACATGAAGCCAGTGGCGCCGCGCATCGCCCTGACGGGCGGGGGTCACGCAGCCACCGCTGCTGGGCTTCGGGCACCTGCAGCCGCCCTTCACGATCCACCAGGTCCAGACGCAGGCGACCACCTCCTTCAGCTTCTTCGGGCTCGGCGTGCAGGACACCGACAGGCCCGCCTCGCGCCGCCCCTACCCAGTACCCCCATCCCCCCTGCTTCCTGACCTCGTCGCAGGCTGCCGACGGCGGCGACGTGCTTCAACACGCTCAAGTTACCCGCCTACAAGAAGAAGAAAACGATGCGAGAGAAACTCCTGCAGGCCATCTCGTCCTCCTCGGGCTTCGAGCTCTCGTAGCCCCCTCCCCACACGCTCCCCCCCTTCGCATCGGCTCCCCGCCCCCCTGCCTTTGGCCTTCCTGCCTCCTACAGCTTGGATGCCTCGTCTTAGTTTACCATACAGTGTCTTGATTCCACGAAACTATAGAAACTACAGACTACTGGCATAATAGGCTGGGCTAACGGGCATGGACTTGAGTTCCAGGAACAGCTTCTGCGTTATATTGATCTTCAACGTTCATAGGTAATTGCTCAGCCGCTGAGCGGCTTGAATTCTAGTATCCCGTACACGTAGTACGAACCATATGCATGGCCTGCATGCGCAGCTGGGCCGCCCAGCCTGGCAGCTGCGCATCATGGCATGCAGCCTGGCAGCTGCAGCGGCCCGTGCATCTCACAGTCTGCCATGATGCCCGCAGCCATGATGCAGCCATGATGGCCAATTAATATTGCAAGTCACTGAGTGGCAGTGGCACTGCGGCATTATCATCATGGCATGACCATATGCATGAGTCGACGATGCCATGATGGGGCTGACGGTGAGTTTACGGTTCCTGAGTCGACGTTCCTAACTTGTAACTTTGCAACTAATTCAATATTAACGTTTAAATGTAAGTCAACGTTGGCCCGTATGCCATGATGCATGTACATCATGGCATCATGGCATGTGCCCGCGGCCCACTGGGCCATGGCCAGTGCACGTGGCCTGTGGCCCAATCGGATTCCGGGACCCGGAGCTCGGACCCTTGGCCCGAATTAATTATGAATTTACTAATGTTTAGTGAGACTCAGTTAATAAGTTGCATGGTCATTGAATCATTGATTGTTAATAAGAATGGCCAAAGGACTAGTTTTAGAGCTACTCTGGTTTGAGGTCATGAGTCTCTGAGGCTCTAAACTGGGCCAAGTGCAGGCTGGGTAGGTGCAAGCCCTGAGGCTAGCGCTGATTGTATGCATGTTCCCGGCTCAATTGCCACAAACGAAGGGCTGTACATCCGGTGTCTCAGCCGGTCTCTCTGCTTAGGTCTCGAAGGCGATGCGAAAGCCATCATGGAGGGCAGTCAGCCTGTGACGAGCGTATTCCACGAAATCAAGAACTGTGGGCTAGGGGAACCATGTCAGTGTGTGCAACACACAAGACAAAATGGAGACAGTACCTCGGAAGCAGCGTTCTCAGCGCGGCAAACGCTCCAGCAAACCCATTGCAAGTGTGAGACGATGGACATCAAGGCAACCTGCCCTGTCGAGTCATTTCAGAACCCAAACACGGGGAAATGGTCCTTGCCTGGCGCATCAGGAGAGCGATCTCCCCCGGGCTTGGCTCAGCTCCGCTCCGCCTCTGGAGGTAGCATCGCACGAACAGCCGCTGCACGAGCAGTGAGAGTTTAAGAGTGCGACCAGAGGGGTACTTCGATCTGTCGAACGTACCTTCTCGTCCTCGGTAGCTGGCGGGCAAATCTCGAAGCCGGGCGGGGTTGTAACTTTGTAGCTGCGGCGGCGCTCAGTGGAATATAGATTCAGAGGGAGGGGCTTGCGCGCTTGTATCCGAGCTCGTTCAGGAAATTGGCGATGTCAAACGAAATGTAGTTGGTGCCCGCGTACCTGTGCTGCACGTCACGGCGGGAAAGCACGTTTCGTTCGAACGCATTAAAATCCTCACTCGAAGTCAATAAGCGTCACAGACTCTCCTTCAACGAGCAAATTCGGAGTATTGAGATCGTTGTGACAGAAGCCGACATCGAAGGACGCGGCGCCCATGCTCTCGAACTGCGCCCTGAGGCGCCCTGCCTCCGCTCGAAGATCGGAAACGCCGGTGCCTTTAAGAACTGCCTGATACGCGGGCAGGCCGGCGGCGCGCGCAGCCCAATCCTGGACTACCGCCCACAACTGCGGGTGCTGATCGGCGCCAGGAACACGCGTCTGATGCAACCGTGCCAGCGCCTCGGCGACAGATTTCATAATATCCGGACGCCCTATGAGCTCGTCAAATGCCGGTCAAGCGGCGCAGACGCTTGCGGCGCGCTCACGGACGTCCGCTGGCTCCGGGGAAACCCCTCGCGCCATCTCTTCAACACGCCCCCCCTCGAACTCGAAGAGCACGCGAGGACAGATGCGGCTCTCCGCGAGAGCGAGCATAGCCTGCGCGGAGGCTGACAAGAGCGCGGCGCCGCTCATGTGAGGATTGCGAGCACCTGTAGCTCCCGATCTCTATCAATGGGGTGCGACCCGTACACGCGAAGGATGACATCTCCATCATTCCAGCGCGCAGAGTACACGTCGTTCGTGTTCCCGCCCGCCAGGCGACCTCCGACCTCCAAGCCCGGCGGCAGACCCGCAGGGAGCGCCGGGATCGCCGGGAGCGCCGGACCGGCAGTCATGCAGCGGATAAAGCTGGCAGGGAGGTGAGGAGGCTCACGGATTGGCGCCGCGGCGCGGACTTCCGAATGTGAAGTGTTGTCGACGTGGGTATTGTATTTACTGCGTTCGCTAAGTTCTGCGATGTCGAGCGCCTTCTGTAGCCAGCTCGTTCCTTCGGCGCGGCTGGCCGTCGCTGGCTCTTCGGCGGCCGCGCTATGCCCCGCACCAGTCCAGCTTCGCAGCGGCGTTGCGCCGACGCGCGCGGGCCAGCCCGCCGCGCGCACGTCGCGCCGCTCGTTCCACGTCGAGGCCTCGGTCCGACATCTCTGCATGTTTCCTCCCTCCTGCGCGCTCACGCGCGCACGACAGCTCCCGTCGTGGATCGGCTCGCACGTGGATCGGATGTTCCTGGCGGCGGATGCGGCCACTTTCGACCCGCTGCCGGCCCCCAGTGCAGTACCGGCAGAGGTCGTGGAGGCCGTGGGCGAGGCTTCTTCGCGCTCCGAGTTCACTGACCAGGTCCTAGGTCCGCTTGACCTCAGCCTGCGGCTGGCGAAGAGCGCGTGCTTTGATTGTGAGCTCTGAGCGTCGCCTGTAGGGGCTTTCTACATTATCTTCTTCGTAGGCTGTGCGGCGCTCACCGTTTACTCTGTCAAGGTGTGACATCCTCTTCACACTGGCTCTGATTTCGATCTCTGATTTCGATTTTCTGGCAGGTGACCGCCGAGGAAAATGTACGTATTTAGATCATGCATGTGAATCTCCTTTGCAGCTATTAGCGTTACTGATTTGAAATTGCTGAGCGAAGGAACGGAAGGCACAACGGGCGAAGGCTGAGCGTGCAAGGAAGGCGGCCGAGGCAGACAAGGATCAGAGCAAGGAGGTAAAGCTTCGTCGAAGAGCTGTGATAATGACGTGCTCGCTCTGAGGATCTTGCGATGCTACAGATGAACCGCGAGGCGAGGAGGCGCCTGGAGAAGCTCGAGAAGAAGCGGCGCCAGTGAACGACCACAGTCGATGAGGAAACATCATGGCATCTAAATACAGAATGCAGAGAAATAGAGCCAAAAAACGTGGGCTTTTTGGCTTCAAGGGGTTGGACGTCTCGGATTACGGTTACGATTAGGCGCTGAGGTGCTTGCCCATTGATGGCGTACGGAAGCATGCACAACTCTTTGCTTGCCCATTCTGCCCCGGCGGCCGCACCTAGATGTATAGCAAAGAACCGCGTGCGCATGCGGATTCGAAGCGCTAGCGCTGGCGCATGCGCAAAGCCGAAACGGCCAAGGGGGTACAGGCACGTGGCCCTAGATTGAGCGGAGATTTCTATCGGCAAGGTTCGCGCCTCCCGCCCCGGCGACGCGCTCGATTCATCCTCCTCCCAGATGGCGTTCGTTTCCGCCCTTCCCGCGACGCGGTTCGTCGGCGCCTCCGCCGCGCCGGGTGTTCGCAAGGCCCGTGTCTGCGAGGCGGCTCCGAGCACCTCCGCCGAGCGCCGCTTCGAGCTGAAGGAGCAGCCCATGCTGCTTTCTAGCCGGACCGCGTTCTTCGGCAGCCAGATTCAGTTCGAGGCGCGCGCCGCCCCCGTCGCGGCCGGGACGTTCGACCTGTACACCTTCGTCGCGGAGGCGTCGGTCCCCAACCCCGGTCCGCAGTGCTGTACGTGCATGTTGCTCGCGCATGACAGACGTCGCAGTGAACCGCGAGCGCAACGTTATCGTTACTGGCGCGTCCTCGGGTGTTGGCCTTCAGGCTGCGAAGGCCCTCGCCGACGAGGGCTGGCACGGTAAATAGAGAAAGTTTCGTGTAATTCACACAAATCTTATGCCCGTCTTCACCTCGCAGTCATCATGGCCTGCCGCAACGTCGCCAAGGCGGAGGCCGCTGCCCAGTCGGTTGGCATGAAGTACGGCACCTACGAGATCATCGCGCTGAACCTTGCCTCGCTCGATAAC
Source organism: Cyanophora paradoxa (assembly GCA_004431415.1). Classification (NCBI taxonomy): domain Eukaryota; class Glaucocystophyceae; order Cyanophorales; family Cyanophoraceae; genus Cyanophora; species Cyanophora paradoxa. The sequence continues at coordinate 288,225 of QPMI01000015.1, forward strand.
GTTCGCGAGTTCGTGCGCAAGTTCCGCGTTACCGGCCGGTGAGCCCGCCCTGGTACCAGTTTGGCACGAGCTCGCACTGAAGACGCATACACAGCCCGCTGGACGCTCTCATCTGCAACGCGGCGGTTTACAAGCCGATCGTGAAGGCCCCGGAAAAGAGCACTGATGGCTTCGAGGAGAGCGTTGCCACCAACCACCTCGGCCACTTCCTGCTCTGCAACCTTCTGATCGAGGACCTGAAGCGCTCTGGTTCGCCCTCTTTGTGCGTATAGCCTTGTGCGCATCACTGATGCGCGCTGCTCGCAGACTACCCCGACAAGCGCTGCGTCATTCTCGGCACCGTCACCGCCAACCCGAAGGAGGTCGGCGGCAAGGTCTACCCCCGGCCCGACCTTGGCAACTTGGAGGGCCTCGAGAAGGGCTTCAAGCTCGCCGATGGTATTTCCATGATCGACGGCAAGAAGTTCGATGGCGCCAAGGCGTACAAGGACAGCAAGGTCAGATACCTCCCCCAGTCCCTCAGGCCCGATGGCCTCGCGCGCGCGTGCTCGCTGCTGATGTATGGATCCAGGTCTGCAACGTGCTCACCATGCGCGAGCTCCACCGGTATGAATTCTGCGCTTCTCGTCCGGATCGTGCCCTATAACGTGTTTGCAGCCGGTACCACCAGGAGACTGGCATCACTTTCACCTCGCTGTACCCGGGCTGCGTCGCGACGACCGGCCTCTTCCGCAACCACTACCCCCTCTTCCAGAAGCTTTTCCCCGTCTTCCAGAAGTACATTACTGGCGGCTTCGTCTCGGAGGAGCTGGCTGGCCAGCGTGTGGCTGCACTCATCTACCGCCCTGAGTACCAGGACTCCGGCGCTTATTACAGCTGGGGCAACCGGCAGAAGGAGGGCCGCCGTGCCTTCAAGCAGGAGCTCTCCGACGAGGCCCTCAATGATGCGAAGGCTGAGCGCCTCTGGGATCTCTCTGCGAAGCTGGTGAAGCTGTAAGCAGATTCTGTTTTTCGCCTAAACAGAGCATGTTAGGTTCCGTCTCGTGAACATGTAGAATCAACAGCGAAATGAACAGTGCTGTGTATTGTATGTCTAGTTTCTGTTTAAGAGATCAGTCTTCAGAAAATGTATTTCGAGCAATCTGAGTAATCTGATTTTGGACATGAGCATATGCATGCAGTGGCTAGCGCTTTGTAAGCACGTGCTGCAGCTGCAGGCGTACGCGTCGGCCGATCATGAACTGAACCTGGGTACGGGGTGCATGTGTGCGTGGAATTTTCGAAGCAAGCGAAGTGCCTAGGCCTATATAGCTACTAGCTATAGGCTAGGCCTGCCGCAGTGCTAGCCAGCGCTAGCGATATCGCTAGCTCTCGGCTCGTAGGCCCATCATCATCGAGTCATCCCAAATTTTTCGAATTCTGGATCCGGCCATCGGACGTTGATGCCCCCCGGGCCGCTGAGCTCTGCAGCTGGCCCCGGCCCCACATTACTCTCTTACCCCTTACATGTACAGGCATGCATGGCCATGTACATATGTCGATTTGTGCGTGTTGAAGACTCCCACAGACTCCTGCGTGTTGAAGTCTTCTTAAACGCGTGCACAGCCACTGGGCCGTGACCTAGAGAAAAATGTCGGTTCTCCGCAGCTCACAGTCTGTCAAAGCATCCCTGCTGAGCCATGAAATTCGAATATCACGAGCTCCACCAGCTACACAAACCAAGCCCGTCTTCAGACACGCTTGCCTCGATCAACATTGGAGGAGTTGCAGGGCCAGCATTTGCAGCCTTTGCCAATGCTGTGCATGTGGAGTGAGCAGCCAAGTCTCGAGTCAGGCACGGCAATAAAAGCACTGCAAACCTTGGGCCGATCCAGGGGCACCCATTGGTGGTCCTGTGTTGAAGTGCACTGTCTTCACTCTAAATCTTATGTCCTCCTGCAGATCCATAAACAAATCGTTGCCTTCGAACTTCCAGACCCACAGCTGCTCGCTTTTATCGCTGTTTGCACAGCTTTCAGTCAAGAAAAATGTGGACGAGAGAATCACTGACAATACGGATGGCTGTTGAAGGAAATGATGAGGAATGAAGATATCGTCGAAGAATCCCAGAGAGACTGTGAAGCAGTGAGATAGAAGGTTTGGTTCGAAATTCGAAATCACCGCACCGTGGACGCCCTCGGAGGTGCACTCAGCCACCTTGCCCACAATCACTTCATCGATGTGAGGTCGGAAAAGAACAAGCCGAAAGTCGACTTTGACGTGTGCTGCTCCGTCACCCGGATAGATGACGGAATCCCCAAGGCTCAGAATGTCGTACACGCCAAGGGCGAGCCCATGGTTCAACAGGATCTGCAGTAATTAAATGCAAGGTGAGCGCTGAAGTGGGATCGAGCTCGCACCTTGTTTGCATATTGCTGGTTTAGCTCGTGAATGACAACCTCACTCTGGGGCCGTACGAAGTCCGCCGGCGTGATTCGCACTTGGTCACGCAGAGTCACGAGGTTGAACATGCGGCCTGCAGAATTTGTGTACACAACCCCAACACGCTCTCCGCCAAGCGCTGTGCACGTCCAATTCGAAGCTGCAGCTGCACTGCAGTCCCAACTCTCAGTCAAACTAGCTAGTTAGACCGCACAGTCCGTGCGGAGAACTCTACGGAGCGCTACGGGGCTCGGCGGAGCTAGCGGGCTCCTACGCGCCGAGTCGCGAAGTTCACGTGGCGTCGCGCAGCGATATAGATCGATCCGGCGAGAGGTCAGCGGAGAGGGGCGGCGTTTTCGACCTCTCCTCGGTGCTCGAGCTCAGCGCTGGTGCTGGCTAGCGCTCACCCAGCCTGTGACCCAGGTTGCAAAGGGGTACTGCTGGCGCTGGGGCCCCGGGCCAGCCCATAACATAATCGATATCTAGGCGCTGCCTGGAGCTGTAAGCGTCCTTCCTATCTAGATCTATAGCGAGAGCATGCCAATCATTGAATTGCAAGCTGCACTTGCACCCAGCTGCAGCGAATTCAAGCCTCATCAAGCCTCGAACCCCAGTACTAGTCACTGAGGGCCCCCCATCCCCTATTGCTCATAGCTGCCAGAAACCTTCACGCACGTGCTTGCAGCTCTCGCACCCCGAAGTATAGATGCTTGCGCATCGGATGTTCATGCAGGCACGTACACAATCTATTTCTTCGCATAAGACAGCTGCATCAAGTGTGTCGGCGTGATCTTGAAGTTTTGCAGGGACGCCATCGCAGTCGTCGCTTGGTGCTCGAAGTCGAAATCGATGAAAGCAATGCCCGCCTTGCCAGGGACCAGGCGTGCCTCCCGGAAACCTGGGAATCTGTGCCAGCAGTAAGTGGCCAAACATATGAGGCCAGAGTACGGCGCTCACTGTTGGAAAAGCATCTTCAGCATGAGCTCGTTGGCTTGGTCGGGAAGATTCTGTGCAAAGAGTGTCCTGTTGGGCATTTCGAGGACAGCTGTGCAGGCATATGTTAGCTGGCACATCGTAGTGGGCGTAGCGAGGCCCAGATCACCTGCAGGAGTCGGGGAACCGGATCCTTCGGCCGCTGGCGCTGCAGCGGGTGCAGGAGCTGGTGCAGCATATTGCATAGGTGTCGGACGGGGAGCATGCGCTGGTGCCTGGGCCGGTGCGGAGAGTGGGAACACCACTTTGCCAGATTCCTGGCCTTCCGCCTGCCCCTTGGCGCCCTTCTTCTTCCGCTTCACTGTGGGGCGGGCTCAGCAGCGCGGGGCCCCAATGCGGTGGGCGCGACGTACGCTTCTTGTTCATCTCCGTCATGAACTTCTCCGGATCTTCTCTCCTCATCGAGGCGTACGACTTCGTCCTTGCAAAGCTCACACGCTAGTGCGGGTCGGTCATGGTCGCGAACCGCATGGGGCGAGCGAGGGCGAGGCGGACCATCGGGCGCCCGTAGATGTTGAATCCGTTCAATTCGCGCATCGCGTTCGTCGCACACACAACCTTCCCTCGCATCAGTGCGATCGGCAAAGCTCAGGGGATGGGACCGCACATTCTCAAACACGATGAACGCCTGGCCGCGCGTTTTCGGAGTCTTGAGCGCAACGATGTCGATGATATGACCGTAGCGGCAGAAGACCATGTTGAGCCCCTTCTTGAGCTCTGATGCCCGAGTCGGGACCCGCGCGGTCGCCCAAATCGCCGTGGCTCGCACCTTCCTTCTTGACCTTCTCGTTTAGGTTCTGCACATACAGGGTCGGATTCGGCAGCACCATCGGCACGCTGCTGGCGCCGGCTTCCCCCGTCGAGGCCGCGGGTTGCTGGCTCTCATCCTGATCGATTTCCATCGCCTCGCCCGATCGTGCGGGTTCGTATTACTTCGCCGGTTCGCAAGTCCGCTGCTACCTCACGAAACTACCTTGCCCAGCCGGTCGCTTTGTGTCGTACCCCCCTTGTCAGCCCAAAGCCGCCTGATTCCGCTTGAACCCGGCTTTCCAACCTCCGTATAGGCTTCCGCATCGCTTCCGTGCACATCCGGTGCTGTTGCACTTCGCGCTCAGGGGTCGTGGATCGTTCTGGCCCGCGAGGCGGCCGCCGCGGCCGGTCGTGCTCGCCATGATGGAGCCGCACCGGGTCTCGGCGGCCGGCGCGGCCGGTCGCGTGTGGGTCTATGCAGCCGCGTCGGTGGCTGCATTGGGCGTAGCGCTTGCTGCGGGTGCGCTGTGTGCGGTCGAGCCTCGCAGCCGCGGCAGCTGAAGGCTGGCGCAGATTGGCCGGCGGGCTCTTCGTATTCGACGAATGCAGTGATCGCCCTGCTCTCCACAGCGCCGTGGAGAATGGCGCTCGCTTGTAATGCAGCGATCGCTACACTCGCAACCATGCACGCGGGCCTCATCAATTCCATTTTCGATCCAAGACTACGTGCGGCGGAGATATCGGCGGCTGGAACCAAGGGGGCAGAAATCATGCTCGCCAAATTCGTGTTCCTGGGTGCAATACTCGAAGAACCTGATCTGGCCGAAATCGCGGCTTGGGGCGCTTGGTTTTCTGTTACGGGTTACATCCGCATTCTGCAGGTGTGACTAACTGTGCTGATGGCCTCGTGTGCTGATTGTGACTTACTGTTTCGGTAGACTCTCGTCAAGGAGAGGCTCGGATACGTAAGTCGTTGCTCATTCAGGGCGCGGTCATTCCTGTGGGCTGTTTTTAACAAACTATGACCTAGCCTTCTGGCCCATCCTTTTACAAACTATGACCTAGCCTTCTGGCCCATCCTTTTACAAACTATGACCTTGCTTGCTGGCCTGCTGGCCCATCCTTTCGAGATAGTGTCTTTCCTGGTCGACTTTATGGCGCTTTTATTCACCGCCTCGTGATCCACATTCACGTCCATAGGCGGTTACGTAAGGCGCTAGAGCATCCCATTGTTGGAGTCTCTGAAAGCATTCAGTGTTCAACAGCTTCATGCGTTGACTCCATCATTACATTTCAACCCTCTTCGAATCCTTACTTTTCTCTAAAGCGTCGTTGTCCCTGTGAACCTGTTTCGATCTATGCCTCATCAGAGAATAGTATTTCTTTCCTAGTCCTGCTTCAACTAATTTTTCGAAACTACCTTTACTGATCTGAAACTGATCCAGTTGGCATCAATCACCTCGGTGCCGGTCCATGCAAGAGAGCGTCTCGTGGGCCTTCTCAGCGGCATTCTTGCAACTGTTCTCATTGGTGCACGATCCATGTTTCCGCACTTGGCTGCATCCTCATCTATGTCAGGTGTGGCCACGCTCTTTCGGTCTTTCTACAAGCTCGGCTTGAGCATATCAACGTTACTGTTACTGGCTCTCGACCCATCAACAATTGTCGTTGATAACTGCAGGATGCTCCTACGGTATGGCGTAGGCAACGTGGCAGAGGAGGATCGAAAGTTCGTGTCTGTCTGTTTTCAATCGACACAGCTTCTCATACTTGCACAGGAGCGACCTTCTGTTCGTCATTGACGTTGCATGTGATCTCGGAATTTATCTACTGCTGTTAGCTCATCAGCTGCATGTGCGTTTGACTACCTTAATTGGAAGCATACTAATTGACTCCAGGTCTGGATTATTCACGGCGTTTCTTTGACTATCATCGATGGAATACTCCTTATCCAAGTGTGCTAGGTCATTTCTTGTGCTGCCTGCATCATCAGCTGAATATTCCGACAGACGAAAAGTGTCCTTCTCTCTATGATTCAGCGAATAAAGCAGTACAAGCGTTACCGGGAAGCGTTGAATTTGGTGGACCGCACGTACCCGACAGCTGATCAAGCGGAACTTGCCACTGCTGATCCGTGTGCAATCTGCATGAGCGAACTCAATGAGACGACAAAGAAGCTCCCATGCGGACATCTTTTCCATCTTGCTTGCCGTGCGTGCTAGACTGCAATCCTCTTTGTTTTTGTTCGTAATCCATTGACTTTCTTGGCAGTGAGGGCAGCGTTGGAAGTTCAGACGACGTGCCCAATGTGCAGGAGTCCGGTCTTCAGGCACCAGAACCACCCGAGTTTAAATAGCAGCCCGTCCACATCCGGCAGTGTAGGGCCTTCAGGAGGAGGCGGAGTCCCCCCTGGAGCAACAAGTGTCGGAGAACCCCGGGAGACTCTTGTAGCACACTAGCTTGCAGCAGCATCTGTACAGTCCTTTCAATCGCTTTCAATTCGGTTTTAGGATCCTAATCGTAAGCGCAAATTCAGGTGAGAAGGTGACACTTTAATCGTAATCGTAATTGCATTCGCGGTCGGACGTCGGCTGCGACGCCTACGACGTCGATGCTACGTCCATAAAGCGTGCTAATCGTCACCGCAAATCCTAAGCTTGCACTTGGACTTGGGCGGCCGCCGTGACTTCCCGTACGCATGCCAAATATAGCAAGGGGGTAGAACATCATAAGGCAAGCCGGCATCTGCATCGAGCTCGAGAGACCTGGAACGGCTTCCGCTAGCGCCGAGCCTCTGAAGCTAAGCGCTGTATCAGCGGCACATTCCGTCGGCATTGCGGTGGCAGCAGACGCGGAGGAAGGTTCTTGAAAGTTCAGCCGCAGCGCACCCACAGGCGTTGCAGGCTCCCAGGGTCCTCGCAGCAGCGCGCACTTCTATCGCTCCCGCGACCCCGCGACGATGGTGCTCATTCACTTCAAGAATTCAGAGGAGCATCAATTTCTGTGCGAGGTGCCCGGCGCGACCGATGTAGACCAGGTCATTCGACAGCTCGTTGAGATTCACAACCTGCGGCTTCGTGTGCGTGCCCAACGGCGCCGCCCTTGGGCCGCCGCAGCGCTAACGCGCCTTCGAAGGTGACCCGCCTCGTTAGCTACGCCAAGGATCTCGTGGACTATGGGCCCGCCAAACCCGAGGATCAGTGGGGTCTTGATGATGCTGATGAGAGCGGCGCGAAAAAGACCGAGACTGCGACGTACAAGCCGGATCCCTCTGGCAGGAGGAACGGGAGCTGTGCGCGCGTATCTGCACTTGCCTTCCGCCTTGCGACCGCTAAACCTCATACAGTCCCCCCCAAGGAGATGGCCGACATCATCAACAAGACCCTCGAGGAAGCGAAAGTAGTTGCATCTAAGGTTCGTGTGTCTGCGCTTCGTTGCACGTACACACTCCCCTGAATGCTTGCTGCAGAATCAGGTGGATAAGAAGGTCAACATGACAGCCAGTATGCTTACAGAGGCTATCGATCGAGTCCGAGGCGCAGTGATGATCGTCTGGCCCATGGGGCTTCCCGAATGGGACCCGGTGAAGCAGATCCTGGAGGGAACAGAGGCTCTGGACGGCACGCAGGTGAACGACGAATTTGTTGATCAGTTCCGTGATCGATTGTTAATCCGAGTTCGAGCAGGCGAGCTTGGAGGTGCTTGACCCTGACACAGCAACCATGTGGTGGGCGGGGAAGCAGCTCTTCCGGGGCCAGCCCCTCAGCAGTTTCGTCGGGAAAAACGAAAAGACGAAGATTGTTGCCAAGATGCAAAAGGTTCAGCAGCGCGCCTTCGAACCCTTTCCACCATCTGACTCTCGAGCTGCAGAAGGGCTCTGGTGCGCCAGCAAGGGAAGCCCCCATTGATGCAGAGACTCAGAAGGCGATGATGGCGTTCTACTACAAGAAGCAAGAAGAGCAGAAGAAGCTCGCGGATGATGATGAGGACTCGTACTTGAACTCGGCCTGGGCCAATCCCAAAGCCTTGAAGCAGCACTTCCTTGGCGTTGGCAGCGACATCTCCTGGAAGCCACGGTGATCCGCTTTTCTGGAACTCTTGGCCTTTCAGGAAAAAAAATCCGCCATATCGGAATGGAACATGCTGGGGTGGAGGGGGGCAAATGTAAACAAGCTTGTGCCCTGACCGGTGTGACCTGTGCCTGTGGTAAACAAGCTTGTGCCCTGACCGGTGACCCGTGCCTGTGTGTCTAGCAAATAAAAAAATGAAGTGCCTGGGAGTAGCTATATCTAATATAAAGCTATAGACTTCAGCTTCATGTTACAAGGTTGATTGGCCTGTGGCCGCCGGAAAAGATTTGGAGCCAGGGATGAGCTATATGTAATACATAACTATATATATAGACTATAGCTATTGTTAACTTCATATTACGGCGTTGATTAGCCTGCGCATGCGGCCGCCGGCGCCGGCGCCGAGCGCAAATCTGCGTACCCCCGCCAACATCAGCGAGGTTCCGCCTGGATTCCGCCACGCCCGGATTCGGTGGACTCGCCGGATCTACTAGCTCTGTGCTATACTCAAGGAGCACGGGCGTACCGGCAAGCCGTAGCCTCCCTGCATTGCGGCGGTCGTGCTGCAGCGGCGCCCTCGTCGCGTGGCTGTGCAGCGCAAGCGTCAACAGCCGCAGCTTAGCTTAACTCGTTGTTCGAACGCTCAGCGGAAGCGCCGATCGCCGGGCGTGCCTTCGCGATCTGCGTCCAGCTAGCACTGCAGCGCTCCAGGGCGCTTCTAGGCGCGGCCGCCGTGTGTGAGCTACGCTTCAAATTGAGCGTGAAGCGCTACAGAGCCTGATCGAGCCCTGCACACCAGCGGTTTAGGCGGCTACGCCCGACATGGGGTCGATTCACCGTTTCAAGTTCTCGCAGCTGCTGGGGTCTGTTTACTCCGATGGAAATCTCGTATTCACGACGGACGGGAACTCTTTGATCTGTCCCGTGGGCAATCGCGTTGTGGTCTACGACCTCCTGAAGTGCGAGCTCCCAGGCGCAGCGCGCTCACTGGCGGCTCGCTCTTTGAAAGCTCACTCGATCAATCCTCAGCCACCGGTCCTTCGCGCTCGCACACGAGAACAGAAAGAATATTTCGCTTGTCGCTCTTTCTGACGACGGGAATGTCCTCGTTTCTATCGATGGGGGTGCGTACTTTATTCACATTTTCCCCGGGGAGTTATTCCGACCATGACCCATATACTACGCAGACGGCCACGCTCTGTTCACGAATTTCCCGAAGCGTGTGCTGCTCCATCAATTTCATTTCAAAGAACGGGTACGAGCAGTCAAATTCAGCCCAGATGGACAGTAAGACCTCTTTTTTCAGATAGCTTAGTTTTGTGCTCATTGTTCTATCAGATACTTTGCGATTGCAGTCGGCAAGAAAATACAAGTCTGGTTCACCCCGGGCATGCAGCGGGAGTTCCACCCGTTTGTTCTGCATCGAACGTTCACAGGCCATTTCGATGACACTACATGCATCGACTGGTCCCCCGACTCAAGGTGCTCTGCATGCGGTCCAAGTGCCAGTGGATGGACGCTGACTCGCAAGTTTCAGGTTTGTCATGGCGGGCAGCCGTGACCAGACAGTGAGGGTGTGGTCCGTCAACCCTATCGAGGGGTACACACCGCCGTCGCTTGCCGGGCACAGAGAGAGCATCAAAGGCTGCTTTTTTGCCGCATCGGGCCAGCAAGTGCGTCGGTACAAAAAAATGTACCATCGATTCTTCTCACTCCATATCAAATGCAGGTTTACACAGTCGCAAAAGATGGTGCTCTTTTCGTTTGGCAGAAGGGCGAGTCAGACATCGCTGGGTGGACAGTTCTGGAAAAGCATTTCTTCAAACAAGACTATGCCAAGGTTAGTCTCTGCATTCATAGCTTGGTGGGGCGCACGAAAATCTGAAGTAAAGATTAGGTTGGATCTGTTTTCTTCCAGAGGAACAGCAACCTTTTGGTCGTCGGGTTCGAGACTGGGCTCTTTGGCCTTTACGAGATGCCTGAGTGCAACTGCGTGCACACATTGTCGGTCTCCCATCGCAAGCTGTCAGCAGCATCACTTTCGCCGTCTGGGGAGTGGCTTGCAATCGGATGCGCTCCCCTTGGACAGGTGCGGCAAAACTTCTTGCATGTCGTTCAGATTCCTCTGATCTTCAGTATGTAAGGTCCTTGTTTGGGAGTGGAAGAGTGAGAGCTGTGCGTTCTCCTGTATTTGCCCGTGTGATGTTCGAACCTGAAATATTTGACCCACAGATGTGATGAAACAACAAGGGCACTCCGGAAGTGCTAAGGTCATCGCTTACTCGCCTGATGGGCAGGTTTGTAAATGGCATTTTGACCAACGATGCTAGCACCTGATCACATTTTCGCAGCTGATAGCAAGTGGTGGAAGTGATGGCAAAGTAAAGATATGGCAAGCTGCATCTGGCTTCTGTTTTGCTACGCTCACTTGGCACACTGGCCCCATCACTGGGCTGGAGTTCCTGCCTAATGGCACTGCGATAGTTTCTGCATCCATGGATGGAACAGTGAGGGCTACAGATCTTGTGAGGTCCGCCTTCATTGTACTTCGGACATTTTTACTTTTAGAAACCTGGCTTCACAGGTATCGAAATTTCCGAACCATGGTCTCTCCAACACCAGTACAATTCTCTTGCATTGCCGTGGACCCTAGTGGCGAGATAGTCGCAGCTGGAGCCCTCGATTCCTTTGATGTGTTCATCTGGTCCCTGCAAACAGGACGACTGCTAGATGTTCTTTCTGCACACACAGCACCTGTGTCATCACTCTCCTTCTCGCCAAACTCGGTATGACGTGCTTGTTGTATTCGAAAAGCCATGCTGACCCTACAACAGGGCCTCCTGGCTTCGGGCTCATGGGATGGTAGTGTCATCACTTGGGATGTCTACGCTGGCAAGGCTGCGCCCGAGCGTCTGCAACATTCTCGTGAGATATTGGCAGTTGCATTCAGTCCAGATGGGCGCCAGCTGGTCAGCGCGACTCTTGATGGCTGCCTCCATTTTTGGGACCCTGTCAATGCGTTCGTCGATTTCTTCATCTGCCTTATTTTATTATTTGCTGATCAGTCTCTCTGGCAGGGTTCTGCAGGGTGTTGTGGAGGGACGGCGAGATATTGCGGTGCTATTTTTTGATTGATCGTTGCCCTTTTATTAAGAGGACTTACATGCTTTTCAGGGTGGTCGCAAGCTTGGCGACCGAATGACAGCAAAGAGCTCAGCGAGTAACAAACACTTTACCAGGTTCCGTTTTTATTTTGGGTTTGTTGTTCGTGGGTACGATCTCCGCAGCTGACCATCTTTATGCCCAGCGTTTGCTACACAGCTAATGGGGAAGCTGTGATTGCTGGTGGCAACAGCAAGTATGTCTGCATTTACGACACAACTGAGAGGCATCTGCTTAGGAGAATTGAAGTATCACACAACCGGTCTTTAGATGGGATGCTGGACATGCTGAATTCCAAGAGAATGACGGATGCTGGTCCAGCTGATCTCATTGATGATGTCTCTGACTCGGACGATGATGCTCGGGCGAGAGCTCAGCTTGCACTACCAGGAGTCAAGAGTGGAGACCTGTCATCACGCACAGCACTCTTGGCCGCTCAGTGCGTTGTTATCGGAGACTTGTTGTGCTGCTGGTTCTCATGGAGCTAACCTGTGGTGCTTAGGACCAACTGCATTCGGGCTTCTGGCACAGGCGATAGTTGGGCAGCTGCGGCATCTGATGGCATTCTGGTCTACTCCTTGGCTTCCGGCATTGCCTTCGATCCTACAGATCTCGAGGAGGAGCTTTCTATCTCGTCCGTAGAGGCAGCTCTCAAGTCGGAGTCTTATTCCAGGGCTCTAGCTGTGCGTTTCACCGTGTTTCCCAGCCCTTAGCATTGTTGAACAAGCGTTTTTGCAGATGAGCTTGCGCTTGAACGAGGAGCCCCTGGTGAAGGTGGTGATAGAATCTGTCCCTGTGGATGACATCGCAGTTACCCTAGATGCTCTGCCAACACCCCTCCTCCCCAGGTTTGGCTTCTCCATTGGTATGCCTTCACCGCTCATCTGACCATGCCCCGCAGTCTTGCAGACTTCGTGGGTCGTCAGTTGGAGAAAACTCAACTTCTCGAGTCATCTCTAGTGTGGGCGCGGGAGATATGCCAGCGGACGATCGTAGGCAAGCTGTCGCAGAAGATGATGCCTGCTCTTCGCTGCTTGCACAAGAATCTTCTTAGCCAGTACTCCCAGCTCACAAGAATGTGCACATCCCTCCAATTCGGATCTCTTCTTGCGAACCTCACTCTTTTTCTTGCAGGTCCGATGACAATATGGGCCTCCTGGAGTACCTCTCGAAAGAGAGGAAACGACCCCAGCTGAGCGACCAAGAACCCAACCTAGCAACCACAGAGAATAGCAGTTGATCGTGTTGAAGGCGAGCGCATGGTAATTCAAAAAAAGACTTTAGGCGAGTGCATCTAGCTCTTGGCGGCAGCCGCGGCGTTGTTAGACGTGAGAGCCATAATGACGCCGATGACGAGGACGAGGAGGGCGCCTCCGACAGCGAGATACATCTGCCAGTTGATCTTCGGTATCTTCGTGCCAACCTGGGAGCAGATAGCAACTGTGAGCAGAGGGCGAAGGATATGAAGAGAAAACGGGGGGGGCACACGATGGGGATCTTTGCGGCACCACGCTTCGCCTTCAGCTTCGACTCGATCTCTGAGCGAGCGCTGGGGCGGACTCAGTTTATAGGATCCACAGCATGCAAGTAAAATTGAGCAAGCGAACCGGGCCTCTGCGAGCTTTGCCGCAGCCTGGCGCTGGGCTATGCTCTGCTGACCGCCCTGCTGCTTCTTGCCCGTGTCCTGCAAACAGCGTGTGAATCTTTGGCGCGACGACTGAACGAATTCGAGGACGAACGGTATCGGTCGCCTCCTGCGCGCTCTCGACCTGGTCGGTCTTCTCCTCGCCGGTCTGAGTGTCCTCTGCGGAGGCCTCCGCACCGCTGCCGGCGGCGCCCTTCAACCGCCCCTCCAGCTTCTTCAGCTTCTTGAGCTTGCGGTCCTCGCGCTTCTTCTCCTTGTCCATACGCTCGCGGTCAGCGCTGCGAGAGCGCGTGTAAGAGGAAACACAACGATTGATCTCTGGAGCGCAGAGACGCACCGAGCCACCTCACGCTGCTGCTTCTGCTCCTCGCGCTTCTTGCGACGAGCCTCGGCCTCCGCGCGCTCGCGGGCAACGCGCTCAAGGCGCTGCGCGTCGGTCTCCTGCGTGTCATCCTGCATAGCGCGTCAGATTTGCACGCCGTGCCCGAGGGAGGCGAGATGCACATCAACGATCGGCTCCTCGACGATCTGAACGGTCTTGGTCTCGACCTCCTCCGGCGACCATTCCGCCACGCGCTGAGCCTTCGGGACGCCCTTGTCCTTCGACTTCGAGGACTTGGCCTCATCCGCGGCTTCCGCGGCCGGCGCGGGGGCGGCGCCGTTGGCCTTCGACCCCTTCGCCTTGACAGCCTTCCCCTCCGGCTTGCTCTCCTCGGGGGCGGCACCGGGAACGATGGGAGCAGAGGGCGCGGCGGCCGGAGACGAGTCGCCCTCCCTTCGCGACGATGAATCAGGCACTTTGATGCCTAGATTTCGGCCGGGCGAACCATTTTATGCCAGCGGAGACAAGCTTCTCGCGCTGGCGACGGAGGAAGTCCTCAATCTCGCGAGTGTCCGGCTTAGCCGGGGTAGCCTTGAACGCTTGCCGGCTCGTATCGCGGCGGGTCTTGTAATAAGCCGAAACGAGATCACGGTACTTCTTGCGAATGGCCTTGATCTTGCCGTAGGCCTCATCAACAGCCTTCATGGAAGCCGCGATGGACTCGCGGACAGCCTTGATCTCGCCCTCAGCAGCCTTCTGCTTGTCACGCAGCTCGCCGAAAGTGGCGGACTCGGCCTGGTTGACGGCGCGGATGGCAGCAAGCTCCTCGTTCTTGACCTGTCCGAAGAATTGGAAAAGAACAACCGACGCGGCTGGGCAGAGGCGCACGCGCAGAATAGCGACGAGCGCATCCTGGTCGTCCTTGCCCTTCGAGAACTCGTCCCACTGAGCTTCATGGGCGCTGGGCGCGATGTTAGGCGAGGACGACGAGTACGGTTCATCGAGACGAAAACACCGAATCTGGTCCTTAAGACCGTTCAGACGCTTGATCTGCGCGAGCATATCCTTCTCCTCCTTGAGCGACATGCTCGAGTGCGCCATATCAAACTCAAGCTGCCTGCGCGCGGGTCGAAGACGGCCAGAGACGGAAGACGCGATGCGCAGGGACGCTGACTTGATGGCGGCCTCGAGTTCCTGAACGCTACCGTACTGTAGCTCGCGCTTCTGCTTCTTCAGCTCCTTCTCCTGCGCCCGGCGAGCGGTTCATGATGTGTGTTCGGCAGGCTCAACGTCGCGGGCATCGGCACACCGTGTCAGTGCGCGAGTTGACCTTCGGCATCAGCTCGTTCTTCTCCTGCATCTTTGCTGCCAGCTGGGACTTCACGGCGTCGAGCCGAACGCGATGGGCCTCGACCTCCGCCTTGGCAGCCTGCCGAATCGCGTCCTTGTCGCGGAGGATGGCGCGCATGTTGTTCTGCACGACCGCATCATAAATTGCTGGAATGGTGTGTCCTCGCAGCGGCGCACGATTTTCTCCTTCTCCTGGGCGGCGAACTGCTCCAGCGCGGCGACTTGAGCATTGACCTCCGCCTCATCCGGGAGCCTGCGCGCCGTGCCGCCGCCGCGAATAAGACCCTCGCCAAGGCCGGCCCCTCGGCAACGCCCAACGCACACGGCCGGGGCCTCAACGACCTCCTCATCCGCCGCCGCCGCCGCCGCCTTCTCCTTCGGAGCTGCCGGCTTGGGGGCGCGCTCCTTCTTCGGGCGCTGGGGCAGCGCCTCGGTTGCGACGGATGCTTCCTCGGCCATGGCGCGGATGGGTGAACAGTGTACCCGGTTAGGGGTGGAGGGGGATGCGCTCAGCTCGCTGTACCCACAGATACCAAGAAAAGAAGACGAGCAGAGCACAAGGACACCGCACGGACCCACGTAGGCGCTCTGGAACGTGCAGCTAGCTCGAGACAACGCAAAGGCGAGCGGCACAGCTTGGAGCACCGCACAGATGCTGAAGAACAAAGTCGATCTAACAGCGGCGGAGAAAGAGGCGCGGGAGATAGCGCGGCGGCGTGCGCTGGAGGAGTCAAGAAGGCCCCGCATTCTGGAGCAGCCGAAGCAGGTGCGCCGCCGCCGAGGCCGCTAAGACTTTAGCGACGGCGAGATAAGCTATCCACTCGTTGGAGATTCGCTCCTGTGCTTAGCTATAGCCAGGGGTCAAGGCCGCGTGCGACCCCCTGGATGCTAGCCTAATTGCGGCTCGCGGCTAGCGCCTCGCCTGCGCTTTCTCACTTTACCGCGCCAGCTCAAGATCGGCATTGATGTGCAAGCATTAGAGGAGCAAGTGGCGGAGAGGAAAGAGCGGGAGCGGCTTGAGAAAGCGCGCTCGGAAGCCTTCGACTCGGCGGTGGTCGTCCTGGACCACCAGTTGACCCAGCTGCAGCAGGAGCGCCTGCGCATCAAGAGAGAGATGGCTATGGCAGAGAACGAGTTCCGCGCAACCTTCCAGAGGAAAGAGCTCCGAAAGGAATACGACCTGTCGGACCCGCAGGCACTTTTACGCGACAAGCCCGCGCGTGTTGGCGACAACGACCCCCGGCTGGGACCTGCTACGCTTCAGAAATTTGCGGGGGAGGACCTCTCGGCCAAAGCACGGGAGGTACAGCAGAAAGAGCAACAGCGCATATGGTCCGTAACAATGAACCACCGTGACATAGCTACAAATCTAATGTGGAGTGCACCAGGCTGGAGACGCAGGTTGCTGAGCGAGAGGCACGGAGGGCAGCTGAGAAGGAGGCAGACATGGCCTACTATGCGCACATGGAGGATGTTGACGCCAAGGTGTGGCTTACACTCGTTTACTGCACGCTTCTTTGTAGAGCTCATGTGCTGCCAGCGAGGGGAGATCGAAGATACGCACAAAAACGTTCGGAGAGAAATTCTTTCGGCGACGGCCCGCTACAACTTGGCTTTGGCAGACACAAAACGAGATGCGGACAGGGCTGCAGCTGAACGGGACGCAGCTGAGGTGCCTTTCAGATCTTTGTTAAGAACTGCTTGGCAGCTCATTCGCCTCCATCAGCGCCTTGAAGAGATCCGGAACGCGCTTGACTCTGACATCCTCAACGAGAATCCTGCTCAGGCAATGGTCAGCCTTCGTGTAGTCTCTTCGGTTCTGTTCACTCACAATATTCTACAGAGCCACATGGCCCCGGGCAGACGTGTCAGGCGTGATCACTTCAAAGGGATGGCCCCCGAACAGGTGGAAACCATACGAAACATTCAAGAAGTGCAAAGGGAGGAGAACAGGCTAAAGAAGACAGCTGAACAAGTGAGCGGGCGCCCCCTGGATTCCGTTCCTCTCCCCGCCTCACAATTGGTCAGGCCGAGGAAGCATGGTGGGCAATGGAGAATGAGCACATCAATGCAACGCTGGTCGCTGCAGATGCGGAGGTCACCCGCCTGAGGAGGATGCAAAAGATGGCGGTGCGTCCCATGTAACTGGTTGGTCTAAAGAAAGCTCACTTTTTGGGACAGCTTTCTGAAGTCCACCGAGCACAATCACGGGAGCACATGATGTCCGAGAGGCACCTGAAGCGCGATGTATATATCAACCCGCCGACGGCAGCGTATTTTGCTCAGTTCCAGACCACGACCAGATAGTCATCTAGTTCTGCTTTGCATTTGCTCCTACAAGTACACCATGCCTGAGCATTTGGACACGAACTAAAATTGCAACACTGCGACTAGCATTTGGACGCGAATTGAAGTCGCAAGGAACTAGGGAACTCCAGTACCACGCCTGATCAACGGTACCAGGGGAACTCGCAGTACCACTACCAAGCTAGCTATATAGGGAACTCGCAGGCTGTAAAGACGCTGTGCTCTAGTGCCACGCCTGATCAATTGGACCGGCGGTAGTGCTCGGAAGGTCATCGAGTTCTCCCGGATCCGGAGCTCAGCTGAATCATGAAGCTATAAGGTTGTGACATCGATATAGTTCGAATTCGCGTCGACCAGCGCACAATTTTCAGCGATGGCTCATGCATATGCGCCGCCTTCCGGCGCACTGCGCGGCAACCGCTATACCGCCGCACGCGTACGCGTGCAGCTAGCGCCATGGCCATGGCCTCGAGCTCTACCGCCGCACGCGTGCAGCTAGTGGGAATGCAGGGTGCTGCGGTTGTGCGTGCGCGAGCTCGAAACTAAGCTATCCCGCGCGCTGCGAGGCTGCAAAGTGGCCTGCTTTTGATCGCCCCTCTACCCCCCAATCGAGCGCTGGCAGCGCTGCTGCGCTGGGCCAGCCTCAGTAAGCAAAGCTCAGCCCGGTGCGCAATAGTCGAATCGAGCTTAAATCGAGATACCACAGCTCGCAGCTCGCCAAGCGCCGGAGTCCCGGAACTCGAGGATCAGCAGATTGCCGTATTCTACCGTTTACGCGGAGATCGATTGTATACGGAAGGGCGAAGCTTGCAGCGATGGAATCAGATGGTGGTGAGGCCCTCTCCGTGCCGTCCGGCCCGGCTGACGCCCGGGTGCCAGAGCGAGGCGCCGTCATCCTGAAAGACATTGACGAGCGAGTGACTGCTGCCGCCGGCGACCGCGTGCGCGGAATAGCGTCGGGCCCTCTTTCGTTGCTGAGCGCAGCTGCAGGTCAAGTGCCCGCTATGCGGCGACGAGTTCCACTGGCGAGGGCTTGGGCCGCACCGTGCACGATGCAAGCGCGACCACAACATCCGCACGTCAGGTCTGGGCGCCTCGCACCCCTCGCGCCAAAGGTCCGACCCTGGCGCAAGGCTCCTCGAAGCATGATCGGGACCGAGTGCTCGAGCCTGCAAAGCGGAAGCTCAGCCATGATCGGGGATACGACGAGCGCGGGTCTGCGCGGCCTCGGCTTCTGGGAGATGGGAAGGGCAGTCTTTTCGATCGTCGGGCATCCCGCCAGCCGCTGCGCAAGGAGATCTCGCTGCGCAAGTGGAACACAGGTCGTGGCTACGCAATCGTGTGCCCACGCTCGATAGAAGAGCTCTTGCAGATTGCGAGCGAAAAAATGCAGGTCTGGAAACTCGCACTGTCATCTGCTGCCTTTCGTTTTCAGACGCAGTGTGCCGCAGTTGAAGCTGATGGAGGTGTGGAACATGCACGGGGACAAGATCGAGGACATAGAAGTCATTGCGAATGGCAGGTGCGACGAGAATAAGGGGAGATCATCAATCTGAGCTCAGTGCTCGTCTTATTCATCTGAGCTCTGCAGTGGGGAGATCTACTACTGTGCCTCGCAACAAGACATGGACAACAATGTATGAACCGGAGCACACGAGCCTTGCCCGTAACCCAAGCTCCCTACTCCCGCCACTCTACTTCCGGCCGGCCCACGGCAACGGCGCCGCAGTGTACATCCACACTTGCAGGCCGGACGTTGCGATTTAGTTCGTGTGTCCAAATGCTACTTCCTCTCATGCAATGAAGAGAATTCATTCTGTCATTCGATGATCGTTTTTTCTTTCATGCAGCATGGCAGGGCTTAGCGCTAGCAAGCCCCTCGTGTGTGCACTCGTGGTTACCCACTGCTCACTATAATATGATCACACTTGAGGCCCCTGCTGCTTTGGGGCCCCTCAACTGCCCTTACTACTTCTTGGCTTTCTTTTTGTCCCCCCCGTCCCCATCCTTCTTGGGCTTCTTCTTGGGCTTCTCCTCCTCGCTCTCGTCCTCGTCCTCATCCGCATCGGAGTCATCGTCAGAACTGCTCGAGCAGCCAATTGTCAGAAGAACGCATTCCCACACCCCGCCACCCAGGACGTACCCAGAGTCGGATTCCGACTCCTGGTAATCCTCGGCGTCCTCCGGGTCCTCGTCTGACAGCAAACGTCAGCGGAGAGGCGTAGAGAGAACGGCCACAGTCTGTGTGTACCATCGTCATCATCGAGCTCAGCAAGCACTGTCTTGTGGGCCGCCTCCTGCATGCGAGTGAGGGGAAAGAGGGTGCGGTGAGTGGGGCCGGGCGCACAGCCTCCACGGACGCGTTCTTCAGCTTCAGACTCTTCTTCTCCAGGAAGTCGAAGAGGGTCTTGAAGCTGTCCCTCGCCAGGTTGGTGAACTGTATGGTCCCACTGCCGTTCAGCGTGATCGTGATATCAAAGTTCTGCTCGAAATCAGAGCGTTACAGAAGGTGGAGGGGTGGGCAGCGAGCCTTCGTTGACGTCGATGTCCCCCCTTGACTGCCCACGCGGGAGAATTCAATGTGCTTGATCTGGCACAGTGTAAGAAGGGTGGCGCCTCACTGCCTGCCCCGCGAGCCTCCTAGGGTGGTTACCTCGTCGTGCCGAATGTATGTGGGCGGCTTGTGAAGGAAGAAGAAGCTCTTTTCAAGCGGGTAAAGCAAGCCGTCATTGGCCTTCATCGAGCACTTCAGGCAGCAGGCAGAATCGTCGCCGCTGAAAGGATTTCCGTCAGTTTGCACGTTTGCAAGATGGCCCAGTTGCAGGCAACGAGAACGCACATGCGGAACGAGCCTGGCCCGAAGACCTTCTTGCCCGTAAGGCCCTTAAGGACCTGCAGGAGGAGGCGGGGCGGTGAAAACGTGTAGATGGGCAGAGCCCGACACACGCATGTAGACCTTCGTGATGACGTCGTGCTCTGCTCCGGAGACCTGTTGGCTGAGGCCGCGGTCCTTGTATTTCGTGTTCAAAGCCTCCCTGTGGAGGTGTGGGTGTGGGAAAGCGTCATGCAGGGGGGCGCCCCATGGGGCGTACTCTGTTATCTTCAGCTGAACGGTGACTGGTGGCTTGTTGATGGCGAACTGCATGATGAGATGGGGGTAGTGGGTCTGGCCCTGCCGAATGGGAGGGTCCAGCGAGATCTGAGGCAGGCGTCAGGTCCAATGCGCTGCACGAGAAGGGTGCAGGACGCACGACAAAGAAGACGTGGTTCTTGTCGGGCTTGGGAAGGACGAAAAGGCGCTCGATGGAGCTGTAAAGGACCTGTGCACAGAGTCTCGCACGGGGCCCTCGGGCATCCGCGAGTGGGTGCGGACCTTGTAGTCGTACGACTTGCCGTGCAGGCGAAGGAAGGTCGGGAACATCTCGAGCTCGTAGCGGCCGCTGCGGCAGCCATTGAGGGTGGGCGGTTCGGGGTTCAAGCAGAAACACGAACCGGGGAGTAAGCATGCCGACGTCGTCGAAGCGGCAGATGCCATCGCCCGTGTCCACACCAATGTCGGCCTTCTCTTGAACCGCCTTGAAGAACGCCTGCAACCACTGAGCCTAGTCCGAGGCGGGGCATATAGTCCGCCCGCACCTCTGCGTCCATCTGACCCTCAATATTGGAGGGCATGTAGAGCCGCATCTCGGCCAGCGATTCGTCCTGAGAGGCGAATCAACCAGAGCGCTGGGCGGTGCACGACAGCGCGGTCACCTCGCGTCCAATCTGTGTGTCATCCATGTGGAACTCTAGCATGACCTCGTCGCGCTGCTGCCCCATGCGCGAGCCTGTCGTAGTCACGTTGGACACCTCGGATAACGGGATGTCGAAAGTCTCTTTGTCATCCGCGCGGAACACGATAGAGCCCCCTGCGGAACAAGTGAACCGGGAAAACGTGCGAGATCCGTACGGCGAACCCTGCAGGCCGACCGATCCCCAGTTCCAGCCCTTGGAGCTAAGCTCTGACTTCGTCAATGACAGGTCCGTCTTCGATTTCACGAAGTCTGCCAACAGCGGGAACTCCTGAGGGGCGGTGCACGTTCAGCGACTGGCGAAGCGAGGGGAGCGCGCGCGCTCACCTTCTCGTTGAACCCCTCGAAGCGATACGAGGTCCCGTTCTTCAGCGCAACCTTCAGCATGAACGCGTGGAACGATCGCATCCACTGCAGCTCCTGGACCTCGGCCACGCCGACCGTGACGGTCTTGCCTGTGGATTTAGACTTCCATCCGATCGCTCCTGACGACATCTTAAACGTGCCCGCATTCTGCGGCGCGCGGGAGCGGGTAAGCGAAGGCTGGCCAGCGCCGCTCGCAGGGATAGCGGCTCGCCTGGGGTCCTTTGCTGACGAAGAACACATTGTTCACCGTGTAGTCTCCGCTGCCGCCCTCCATCTATCGCGTTTGTGGAGCGCTCCCACGCGAGCCGCGCTCGTGCCGTGTGCGCCTACGCCGGTGCGGCGCGTGCCGAGGAGGAGATGCGCTGCCGGTCTGCTGCGTGCGCGGCGCTCCTCGTCGAACTCCCGCGCGACCGACACGGGTACAGCCAGGCCGATCGTAAAAAAAGTCCCTCTCTTTAACGCGCCATCGACATTGTGCATGAAAAGCTAGAACCGCGCTGGAGTAGCATCCGCCAGCATCCCCGTCGCGCATCGCGCGTAGCCCGAGTGCGCGCCATCCGCCCCGGCCGCGCGCCGCGCGGGTGTCAGCGCCGGACTCTAGGGCGAGCTAATAGAAGCGCCCATTGGGCTCCTGGACACCGCCCGCGTCGTTTCTGATCCCTCCGACAGGTTTCCGCTGCCGCGCGCAGCTGGGTCGAGAACGTGCGGAGGCATCGCCGCCTGCGCATTGGTGTCTAGCTGAAGGTTCTGCCGCCGCATCCCCGCCCGCGCGCACCGCGCACCGATTCGGAACTCGTGCGCAGGTTGCGCGCCATCGATATCGACACCGCTCGAGCATGAGCGCGTACTGGAACCACGAGCGGGTCTCCTTCTCCGAAGGTCCCTGCGCCGTCGTCAAGTCGAATCCCTACCCGTGGCTTTCGGGAGGCTTCGTCCCGCCCGGGCTCTTCCCGCCGCAGCGGCAGCCGGGCCACTGCGATGCGCATCCCGCGGAGCACCCGCCGGCCAGCAGCGAGGGATCGGGCGGCCTCAGTGCCTTCGGGAAGCTCGACAGGCACCTGTCCATCCAGGTCCTGTCGCTGCTCGACGGGGCCGGGCGCGCGGTCGCGTCGCTCGTCTGCCGCGAGTGGCTCGCCGTCATCCGGTCCGAGTGGCCGTGGCGCTCCCTCCGCTCCATCGCCCCGGGGCACTCGATCCACGGCTCCGCGGCGCCCGGCCCGGCCTCTAGCCCCTTCCCGGACGACCGGCGGCACCTGCGCTGGCTCGAGTCGGCCGACCTGACCGCGACGCCCGACCTGGCGATCGAGCTGCTGGGGCTCGTCCAGTGCGCGGGCGGCCTCCGCCGCCTCAGCGTCCGCTTCAACCGGCCCTCCGCGGAGGCCCTCGATGCGGTCGCCGCCGTCGCCCCGCGGCTCCAGGAGCTCGAGCTGGACTTCGTGTCGCCGGCCGCCTTCGCCGGCGAGGAGGCCGCCTGCACGGAGGCCATGCGGCGCCTCCTCGGCAGCTGCGGCGAGGTCGCCCGCCTCGCCGTCTCGGGCGGCGGCGAGGGCGCCGGCCCCGGGTCGCCCGCCGCCCTCGTGGACGACGCCGGCGTTCACGCCCTCGCGGAGAGCGCCGGGCCCTCCCTTCGCTCCCTCCACCTCATCTCGGCCTTTGCGCCGACGCTGCCGGCGCTCTCGGCCCTCCTGGCGCGCTGCCCCTCCCTCACATGCCTCTCCTTCTCCCGCCAGCGCTTCGAGCCGATCTTCGGCTCCTCCGCGCACCCCCCCGAGTCCGAACCCCGGGCCTCGTCGCCCTGCCGGCTGCCGTACCCCGCCTACCCCTTCATCGGGAGCTCGGCGCGCGTCGAGGTGCGGGCCGAGGAGCTGGGGCGCGAGGCGGCGGTGGCCGAGGCCGTCCGCATCCTGGAGTCCATCTACGCGGGGGCCTTCACGCACCAGGCCTCTTCCTTCAGGGCCGCCCCCTCCTTCGCCGACCTCGGCGGCAGCGCCCTCCTCGCGCACTGCGGGAGCCCCATGCTCCTGCACCGCGCCTCGGTCGACCTCGTCCTCGTCTGCTGAAGCTCGAGTGCGAAACTTTTCTCGACGTTGGCGTTGCCAAGTTGTACCTTGCATCACAGCGGTGTTCATCGCTTGTACCATAGTTAGTAATCTATCGTACGGTATTCGCTCTTTCCCTGGTCTCAGACCGACCTCTTTTGATGTACCTTTGATTTTCTAAATCAGCCCCCGCATTTTGCAGCTGCGTGTAATTTTCCTCGTGTAGAGATGTGCTGCCCGGCAGCAGAACTTTTGGGCCACTGGGCCATGCTTCCAGAAAGTTCCGATATCGATGATCAGCTTGCAGGATTCCGAATGATTGAATTTCCTGCCAGCGCCCAGCCAGTGGCGCGACGGTCCGGATTCTCGTGTCCTCTTTAACGTCCGTAGCCTAGCAGTAGCCTAGTAGCGATAGACAGTCGGACTCGTAGACTCGAATATTTCGATTTTCCGACTCAATTTCAGCTTCGGATCATTGGATTCGGTAGAAGGTAGAGGTAGGTATGCCATGATCGGCAGTTCTTGGCGTATTTATTCTACAACGCCGTGACGTGACAGACTACTACTCATGCCATGATGATCATGGTCAGCCCGGCCTGGCAGATCCGGACCCTTTCGATACACTGCAGCTTCGAATTCAGTTCTCATCATCATGGCAGCCACTGGGCCATGATGCCGTATTGATCATGCAACGTTAACGTTCAAGTGGTTTTTCACGGTTCACGGTTAACGGTCCGACGGTCACCGGCTTCAACGTAATGCAGAAATCATTGAACTCGTAATCAGATATTTGGAGCCGCGCCGCGCCTAACTTAGTAATAATTGAATTATAATCATGATCAGTCCGACGGTCGACGTCTTCCGAGTTCCGAGTAACGCGCATTTTTATCATCAAGGCTCCCACTGGGCCATAAATTTTAAGGGTTCCGAGTTCAACGGTTAACAGGGCCTAGCTGTAGGCTCGTTCGCAGAATTATAGATCTTGATAATCACCACCACACAACGAACAGCACTGCAGCTGCCTGGCCAGAAAGGGATAGGAAAGTGCAGGGCCCGGCCCGGCCCGCCGGCGCCGCAGACGGCAGCGCGGTCGGAGGGTCACCTCCTGCCCTTCCCCGCACCGGCCTTGGCGGAGGGCTTGGCCGCCGCTTTCGCGGCCGGCGGCGGCTTGGGCTTCGCCGGGGCCTTCCCCTTCGCCTTCCCCTGGGGCTTGCTCTCGGCTGGGGCCGCCTTCCCCCGCGGCGACCGCCGGACCGGGGCCTTCGCCGCAGCCGCCGCCGGCGGCGGCTCCGACCCGCCCTCGCTGCCCTCGCCCTCGCCCTCCCCCTCCTCTTCGGCCCCGCTCGAGGCGGAAGAGGAGGAGCTCGCCTCGACGGGCGCCGCCTTCTTTGCCGCCTTCTTGGCCGCCGGCGCTTTCCTGCAGCAACGTCGGCGGGTCAGGGGCAGCGCGCGGGCACGCTTGAAGGGCCCGTCGGGTCTCGAAAGGAGGGCGCACTTGGCCGGCAGGGGGATCGACGACTCGGCGTCGCTCCCGCCGCTCTCGCCGCCGCTCTCCTGCGCCTGCGCCTCGGCGGCCTTTCCCCTCTTCTTCGGCGTCGGCGCCGCTGGCTTTCTCTTCCGCTTCCTGCGCGCGGGACGCCGCCGCGATCAGAGCGATCAGAGAGACTCCTCCCCGAACGGGCCCGCACCCGTTCTCCGCGGGCTGCTTCTTGGCCTCTGCCGACGGCCTCTTGGAGGGGCGCCCCCCCTCTTGCTCCCCCTCCCCCTCCTCCTCTTCCTCGGCGGCGCCGCCCTCGTCCCGCTGCTCGGCCGCCTGCCTCCTCATCTGCCGCTGCGCCGCCGCCTTCGCGCCGCGCTTCGGCCTCCTGCGCGCCCCCGCTCGTGAGACGAGACGAGACGGGACCCGAGGGTCCGCGCGGCCGGCCCCTCGACGCACTCGGCCGGAGGAGCGCTCGCCCGCCCCTTCCCCTTCCCCTCTCCCTCTTCCTCGCCCCCGCTCGCGCCCCCGTCCTCGCCCTCGCCCTCGCCCTTGCTCCCGTCGTCGGTCGAGGGGCGCCTCCTTTGCCGGGCGGCCGACTTCGGGCGCGCGCTGGAGGATGAAGCGGACTGCAGCGAGGCTCCGTTGGACGGGGCGAGGAAAGAATGGAAGGTGGAGCGAGCACCTGCTGCGAGGGCCGCGAGGGGCCCGGCGTGCTCGGCGTCGTACCCCCCGAGCGCGGCGTCCGCTTGCCCTTCTGCGGCGCGCGTCGGGCGAGGTGGGCGAGGCGCGACGGGCGGCGGGCGGCGGGTGAGAGCGCGGGGGCGCACGCCGGAGGGCCTGTTCGGAGTGCCGTCCGCGAGGGCAATGGCCTTCCGTTCAGCGCCCTGCGCCCGGCCTGTGGTCAGAAGGCGATCTCAGAGCGGCGGGCTGCGGGGCACGCGGGCCTTCAGAATGTCCTTGGGGACGTATTGCGTGGAAAGCTGCGGTCGGCGGGGCGGCGGTCAGGCGGAGGGGCGGAGAGCGGGGGGAAGGAAAAGGGGCCCGGGACCGGACCCGCTGGGCGGCCGCGGCGCGGTCCAGAGGGAGGAAGAAGTCGGGCCACAGCGAGACCTGCGGCGCGGCCGGCTCGCTTAGCGAAGGGGGAGGGGGATACGAGGTACTTGCCTGGGGGCCGAGGGCGGAGGGGACGAGGGCGGCCGGCTCGCTTAGGGAGGGGGGGGGGAAGAAAAAGGGGGGTACGAGGTGCTTGCCTGGGGGACGAGGGCGGAGGGCCCGGCGGCGGCGGGCTTCGTGCGCGCCGCGTCGAGGGCGACGAGGAGGGCGAGGTCCGCGACCTCCAGGAGGGCCTGCGGGGGGAGGGGAGGACGAGGAGGGGGAGGTCAGGGGTAAGAGGAAGGAGGAGGGTGTCCGGGTTAGATCAGAACAACTTCGAGAAGAGGACGACTAGATAGATGAAAAGATTGGACAGATTAGAAATTGAAGGGATCGAAGCAGAGCCGGGGTGCACGGTGCATCCCGGGTCAATTAGAAAGATTAATTAGATGTAAAGATTGGACGGATCAAATTGGAGGGACCGAAGCAGAGCCGGGAGCGCAGCGCACTGAGGAGCCGGGGTCGAGGGCGTCGTCGGTCTGCTTGACGGAGAGCAGCAGCTGCTGCACGTACGGGAAGTTGTCCCCGCGCCCCAGCTGCGCGAGGTGAGAAAGACAGAGGGACAGGGGAGAAGGCGAGGAGGACGAGCCTCGATGAGGGGCTGGAGGTAGGCCTGGAGGCACCGGGCCGCGCCCTTGTACTGCGCAGCCACGCCCCCGGGTCGCTCAGAAAGGAGGGACGGGGCGACGGGGGCGGGGGCGGGCGGCGAGCGGGGTCCGGGATGGCTTCTAAATCAAACTAATCTCATTCCAAGAAAACAATGGTCGCCGTTTAGGACTAGTTTTCCGTCAGAACGGCGCGGCGCACGCCGGGCTGGTCGCCGGCGAAGTTGGCTTAGAAATCAAGCTTATTTCTCTCTAGGATAGAAGACGGGCCGCCGTTTATGACTAGTTCTCCAAGACATCGATATAGACGATTAGAAGTATGTCTAAATTCTAAAGACGATTCGATAGACGATATCCATAGACGATTCTAAATTAGAAGTATGTCTAAGAGAAGAGGGGTCGCCGTTTAGGACTGGATCTAGTCTAGGGCGCACGGCGGGCTGGTCGTCGGCGAAGTTGGGGCGGTGGGCGACGACGAGGACGAGGAAGGGGACGAGGTCCTCCACGACCTGAGGGGAGGTCATGGTCAGGCGGGCGATGGTCAGGCGGGCGAACGAAGGGGGAGTTTTATGTTGTATTTGGTGGATTTATTAGGTGAATTATGTCTCGGATAGGTAAACGATTAATTAATATTCCTAGCCAAGTTACGGTTAGCGTCGAGGATCGAGATCAAGTGTATTCTGTTAAAGGACGAAAGGACGGGGGCGGGGCGGGGGTCGGGTCAGACGGCGCTCGCCTTGGCTTGCGTGTTGGCGGTGCGCCGCTTCCAGTCGGCCATCGTGCTCCGGAGCGCCGCGAGGGCCTGCGCTCGAGATGAGATGAGGGACGAGAGATGGGCGATGGGAGAGCGGAGGGGAGGCGCACGGCGGCGGCGATGGGCTTCGAGGAGTCCTCGGCGCCGAGGGCGAGGGCGACGAGGAAGCGGGGCGACATGCCCTCCCGCCCTAGCCGCTCAAGCTTGGCCACGAAGCGCCGCCGCAGACCCGGCGTCTCGCCGAGCATCGGCCAGCACGCGGCGAGGGAGAGCTCGGGCGTCAGGAGCCGGTAGAGGTGCCCCTCGGCCGTCACCCGCGCCACGCTCAGCGCCGCCGCCTGCCGGAGGAACTCCGCGTCCACCGCCGCCCTGCCGCGCGCGAGAAGCTTAGAGGAAAGAGCGCCGGTAAATCGAATTTTAGAACATAAGTTCGATTCTTCTTCAGGAGAGCGCGGGGAGGGCGAGGAGGGGGCGCACTGGCCGCCGGAGTTGTCGCCGTCCTCGGCGGGCCGCTGGTCCATGAGGCGCTGGAGGACTTTCACGACGGCGCCGCCGGCCGCCTGCGCGTCTTCCTTGCCGAGCCCCAGCAGGAACTTCACGAGAACCTTGGCCGCCGCCGCCTGCACCAGCCCACACGCTCGATCGCTCGCTTGCTCGCTTGCGGAGCGCGCGTCGGGGCCGGGAGAGCGCACGCGTATGCGGGCGTCCTCGCTCGGCTCTCCGGCGGCAGCCGCCGCTTGCTGCCGTCGCTCCTTCTTGTTGCCGCCCGCCTTGGCCGGAGACTGCGGCGGCGGCGGCAGGCAGGGCTGAGCGGGCGCAGCGGGGACGCGGACGCCAAAAGGGCGAGGGCACCTTGGCGCCTGTGCCGCCGCTGCCGAAGATGATGCCGCTGACGAGGACGCTCGTGAGCTTCTTCTTCTCCGCGTCAAACAGCTGCGCGGCGACGTCGTCGCCGTCAGTT
The DNA here is from genome assembly GCA_004431415.1 of Cyanophora paradoxa. Taxonomy (NCBI): domain Eukaryota; class Glaucocystophyceae; order Cyanophorales; family Cyanophoraceae; genus Cyanophora; species Cyanophora paradoxa. The sequence goes on from QPMI01000015.1 coordinate 316,393, forward strand.
CTGAGCAGAAGCAGCGGCGGGCGGGCGGGCGCCGGCGCGGGAATCTCTTTTTCTAACAAGAAAGAGAAAAATTATGAGTGGATCGATTCAAAGAGGCGCGCCTGCGGGAGGTGGAAGGCGAAGGCGGCGAGGACGCGGAGGGCGGCCCGCAGCTCGGGCCCCGCGAGCTTCGGGAGGGCCCCCGCGAGCTCGCGGAAGGCGTCCCCCAGCAGCTCCGAGGCCTCGTCGGCCCCCGCCGCCGCCGCGAGGCGCACGGCCGCCTTCGCAGCCCGCCCGTCCCCGCGCCGCGCCTCCACGATGGGCGCCAGCCGGCCCCGCAGGTCCCTGCCCCTCGCCTCAGAACGAAGAGAAAGCTACGAGCCTCGAGCCTGGCGCCGGCGCACTCGAGGGCGTCCGGGTCGCGCGCCGCGAGCTCGGGGACGGCGGGGGCGAGGCAGAGGAGGGCGCCCTCGGCGAGCGGCGCGTGCCCCACGAGCGGGACGAGCGCGGGGGCCGCCGCCGCGACCGACCGCGGGCACGCCTCGCCCATCGCCTGCGGGCAAGATTCTTAGAGGCCGGGCGAACGAAGGAGTGAGCAAGAGCTGGGCCGCTCGCCTTCAGGAGCGCGAGCGCCGCCGCGGCCTCGCCCTTGGCCTCCTCCCGGTCCTCGGACGGGGCCGGCGCCGGGCTCTCGGCGGCCCCCGAGGAGGTGCGCCGGCGCTTGCCGGCCTTGGGCGCGGGCGCGGCCGGCGCCGGCGCGGCCGCCTGCGCGATGGCCGCCAGCTCGCGCGCGACGGCCCCCGAGAGCGACGTCGCCGTCGCCCGGCGCAGCACCGCCCGGACCGGCTCGTGCTCGCCGCCCTTGGCCGCCCCCATGCGCGCCAGCGCGTCCGCCTGCGAGCGCGGCGCGGCGCGGCGCGCTCGGCGGGGGCCGCGGGCGGGGGAAGCATCGTTTGCGGGGCGGGGCGCACGAGGGCCGAGCGGGCGGCGCCGGGCTCCGTGTCCGCGTCAGAGGCCTTGGCGAGGGCCGCGAAGACCTGCGGGGCGCCGCCCTCAGCTTCTTGTTAGCACGAGAATCGTTCTTAAAATGAACGTTAAGACGCTGTAGGCCAATTTACGTATATTTTCTCATTTAATTGGATTTCAACGCTAAAAAGCTATAAATTCTTAACGATTTGGGCATATTCTAAAATAAACCGGGGGCGGGGCGGGCCTTGTTGTCCTTGTGGGAGTAGGCGGCGCGCAGCTGCTTCAGCGCGTCGTCGGGGGCGGGGAACCCCTGCACGAGCATGCGGATGCACGCCTCGACGGGCGACCCGGGCGAGCTCTCCAGCGGCTGGGCGGAGATTCAGCACATCGGGGCGAGACGAGCTCGGAGCTGAGCGCCCGCCCGCACCTTTTTGGCGGCCCGGAGCTCGGCCAGCTTCCTCAGGAGCTTCATGCAGCTGCCGGGGGCGGTAAGAGCGGGCGGGGCGGGGCGGGCGGGCGGGCGGGGCCGGGCGCGCCGTGCGTGCTCCCTTAGGTACGCCGCCAGGAAGCCGGCGGAGGAGCGGCCCTCGCCGTTGCTGGCGTGGCACGACCGGTAGAGCGCGAGCAGGCGGCGCGCCCGCGCCTCGGGCGCCGCCGACGCCCCCAGCAGCGCGTCCTCGACGACCCCGTCCAAGAAGACGCTTCGTATCGGATCGGCGAGCGCGCACACGCAGAGATCTGAACGGCGCACCGGTCCTCGCTCTGAGAGGGGTTGGCGAGAGAGCAGTAGGCGGCGAAGAGGCGCGCGGGGATGGCGGCGAGGGGCGCCCAGGCGCCGGCGTCCTGCCCGATGGCCTCCACGTACGCCTCCGCGAGCCGCTTGGAGGCCTCCCGCCGCACCGTCACCTGCCGCCCCCCGGCGCCCTCTCGTGAGCCGGGGAGGGACGGCCCGGACGCCGGCGCGGGCGCGCCTTGCGGTCGAGGAGGCAGCGGGAGACCGCAGCGACGGTGCTCTCCCGCTCGTGCAGCTTGGCGGACGGGCGCTCGCGCATCGCGTCTGAGGTTGGTCAAGTCAGCGGAGCGAGACGGGCGGAGCCGGCGGGGCGGGCCGCGCGCACCCCAGAGGGCCGCAGCGGCCGCCAGGCGGACCCGCTCCTCGCCATCCTGCGTCCGCACCTCGCACTTGGCTGCGGTCGCACGGGGTCGCCGGGTCAGCCGCCGGCTCTGAGGGCCAGCCGAAAACCGCTTCGGAGGCGGCGCGCACCGACGATCTCGTTGAAGAGGGGATTGCCCGGGTGGATGCGGAGCAGCAGGGTCCTCGCGTGCCCGCACATGACCTCCCGCACCTTGGCGTTCGTGTCGTCGAGCCTGCGGGGCCCTCAGCCCTCCTAGAGGAAGAGAGATCGAAGAGCGACAGACGGACCGCTGCACGAAGTTGGCGGGGACGGCGCCCGGGCCGGCGGCGGCGGCGCCGGGCCGCTGCTCCCTCCCCACCAGGCGAACGCTCATCTCCATAGCCCGAAGCCTCACGTCCACCTCGTCGCTCTGCGGTCGCGAACAAACATCGACCCGACGGCAGAGAAAAAAAGCCTTCCGGGCCCGCCCGCGGCGGACGGACCCGCAGCTGGTCGTCGATGAGGGGAAGGGCGGCGAACACGAAGTTGGGGCCGACGGCGCCCAGCTCGACGAGAAGCTCCATGACCTGCTTCTGGAGCGCGGGCGGGATCTCCTCGTCCCGCGCCTCCTGCCCGGTTCGAATTCGAATTTGAATTTGAATTCTTTCAGGGTCGCCGCCGAGGGGGCCGCGCACCGAGTCGTCGGCGAGGAGGGCGGTGAGGAACTCGTTCACGGGCCGCTCGATGCGGGGCGCGGTGACCTCGAGCAGCTTCCGGGCGAGCCGGTAGCGCTCCTTGTTATCCTCCCGCGCGGGGGGTACCAGGTTCTGCAGGATCTCCCCAAGGAACGTGTTCGAGAGGCCATCCGCCTCGTCGATCGCGGCCGCCAGCCACGAGACGATCTCCCGCTCCACCTTGTTGCTGTGGCCGCTCCTGCACGGCGGGGGCTCGTTCGCCGGGGCGCCCCGGGCGCGGGGAGGGGCGCGCGTGGGGGCGGGGCCGCCGCGCACGAGATGACCCCGAAAAGCGTGCGAACGTTCTCGACCATCAGGTCGTCCGCCATATCTAGGCTGACCATCAGGACCTGGGCGGGCGGATCAGGTCAGGGGGGCGAAGCCCGGCGGGCCGCGGGCGGGCGCACAGCCGCCTTCACGATGTTCAGACGCTCCAGCATCCAGATGTAACGCGGAAACAACGGGCCGGAGGGGTTGTCCAGGCCCTTGAACTGCTCGCAGAAGAGCAGGAAAACCCGCTGCGCCGCGGGTCTCATTCGAATTGTCGGTGCGGCCTCGGCGGCCATGCGCGGCCGCTGCACGCAGCGCATGCGCTGAGCTCAAAAACGGACCCGGAGTATCGCATCGTCGTAAGGAGGGTCCGGAGCTTCGATTTCGAACGGGCACGCTCAAATCAGCAGAGTGCGACGCGCGGCAGCTCGGGCGCGCCGCACCGAAGATGCGGATTACGTCGGCTAGGCAGCATGCTGTGAATGCCTTCACTGTCTTGTCCTGGGCGAGCGTCAGCACGTGGCGCAAAAGCGAACGCTTGAGCGAGGTCGTACGGCGTGCTGCGTGAGGCGCTTGTCAATGAGATCTGCGTATACCTCGAGCTTGTCGCTGGGGTAGTCCTGGGAGCAGGACGCGAGGAAAGTGTGCAGCGCCTGCCGATGGAGCGGTCAGCCAGCTCCAGCGCAGCGCCCGCACGCTTCGGGGCGGCGCAGATACCTTAAGCCGCTTCACTAATTCATCCTTGTTCGAGACAGCGGTGCGCAGGAAGCCGCCGGCCACCATCTGGCCCTCGGAGTACGCGCCGGCGCTGGAGGACGCCATGATGCTATCTGCACTGCGCTTCCCGCGGCGGTACGTCGCGATGCCGCCGCTGCTTGCCCAGATGTTCGGCGCGAACGCGGGGGTACACGCTGAAGCAGCTTGTCATCAACCGCAACCGAGCCTGCTCCAACCGGGCCCGTGCCTCTGATGCCTGTGATGCTGTGATCCTCCACAACAACCAGCCAGCTCGCCCGCGTCGAGTTGATGCCCGGCGCTCAATCAGCCAGCTGCAGCGCGGACGGCCCCGTGTGCGCATCAAGCTCCAGCATCTTATCTCGCGGAGCGGCCGGCTCCGCCGTCGTCCCGGCTTTCGCGACCTCGACCCTGGCTTGCCTGGGCGCTCGGCTGCAGCCGGGTCACTACTACCGGGCGATCACTTGCAATCGCATTTCCAGCGCGTCAGCGCTCGCCCAACTCGGCCTGCCTGTCGCGAAGCGCTTCTCGCGTAGCTCTACCTTCACCGGCTCGCCTTTACAGCGCACCGGGTGGTGCGCTCTTATGGTGGCCCCGGTGTGCATCGGCTACAGGTTCACTCGCGCCGCAGGCTCGCACGAGGCGCTCGCGTGACGGGTTGCGCGGTTCATACGGCGCCAGTCTCGAGCTCCGCCTCCATGCAGCCGAACGGGAGTCAAAGCACCATGCGCGTAATACGCGTTGATCGTCAGTCTCCGGACGATGCGCTGCTGGAGCCCGCTGCGCGCTTGCTACGCGAGGGCGAGATAGTGGCCTTCCCCACCGAGACGGTCTACGGGCTGGGCGCGAACGCCCTCAGCGCTACCGTGCGCCTTTCGCTGGCTTTCATGCGTAGCGCGCGAAGCTGAAGTGACCCCCGCGCGCGTCCGTGCAGGCGTGCGCCAAGATCTTCACTGCCAAGGGCAGGCCCTCCGACAACCCCCTCATCGTCCACATCGCCAGCCTCGACATGCTTTCCCAGGTACGCCGGCCGTCGCTGCAACTCCTTTGGGGCTCACCTCGTGTCGCGCCGCCTAGCTCTCCCGGACCCCCCTCTCCGAGCTCCCCCCCCGCTTCCAGCAGACCATCGACCAGTTCTGGCCGGGCCCCCTCACCATTCTCTTCCCCCGCGCGGCGAGCGTCCCCGACATCGTCACTTCGGGACTGGACACGGTCGCCGTCCGCTTCCCATCCGACCCCGTCGCCTCTGCCCTCATCCACCGGGCCGGTGTGCCCGTCGCCGCCCCGAGTGCCAACATTTCCGGTGCGCTGGTGCCGTCTGCAGCTCCACTGCCGCCGTCCGAGCCGCGGCCGCATCCGCAGGGCGCCCAAGCGCGACGCGGGCAGAGCACGTTGTGGAGGACTTCGAGGGGCGCGTCCAGTGCGTTGTGGACGGCGGGCCCTGCGCCGTCGGACTCGAGTCGACCGTCCTCGACATGCTGCGCGACCCGCCCCTGATCCTCCGGCCCGGTGGCGTCACGCTGGAGGCCCTGCGCGCGGGGCCGCTGCCGGACGCGCTCCAGTACGGCCTCTCGCCGGGCGCCAGCCGCGATGCGGAGCTTGAGGCCAAGCCGACGACCCCGGGGATGAAGTACAAGCACTACAGCCCGAGTGCCGAGGTCGTTCTCTTCGTGGGGCGCAATGCTGGCGGAATCGGACGGCGCATTGCAGGGGAGGTCGAGGGGCTGCTCATGCACCAGAAGCCCGGCGGCCCGCCCCTTGGCCTCATCCTCCACTCGGGTGCCGTCGCGGGTTCTGCCGCCTGGCTCGCTCAGCGTTACCCCAACCTCTTCATCGTCGACCTCAGCACGTCCTCCCTCCCTGCCACCACCGAGGATGGTGAGGAGAGCGGCCTCGCCCCCGCCGCCGGTGGCACACCAGCCCTGGCACGGGACATCTTCCATGCCCTCCGCCTCCTGGACACACGGCAGTGCTCGCAAATCTTTGTGGAGGGGACCTCAGAAGAGGGCATTGGCGCCGCCGTCATGAACCGCCTCCGCAAGGCGGCCTCCAATGTCATCGACTGCTCCTAGACAACAGCCCTCAGGATTGAGCATGCGCAGCCTGGACTCCCCACTCCCATCCTGGGCCCAGTTCCTGAGCCCTGGACCCACTTGACTACGTATACATGCCAAGCTGCAGCTGCTGATCATGAGTACTGAATAATCTTCAGTGATCATGAAACCGTTGAACAGTTCCTGAGATCTAGAAAGTAATTGAATTCTTGCATCTCGGCTCCATGATTCCCCCCCCCCCCCCCTCCCCCGGCCCGCCCAAGGTTTCCAAGATTAAAGCTGAAATCGCATTGAATCCTGTGACGAGTACGTACACTAGATCCATGCATATGGTTCAACGGTTTTAAACTTTGAAAGTTTCCCCCGGGCCCCCCACTGGGCCAAGGCCGATATTGCAAGGCTTGGCAATTGCACTGCAGCAAGCTCAAGCTTGAGCAAATTGCCATGATGGTTCATGCCGGACTGAGAACTGATAGTGGCTCGTGAATCGTGATACTGTGATATCGATATGTTCATGATCATTCAGGCCACATACACGATACACGACAGCGATAACCATAACGATACACGATACACGCTAACGATAACGATTAACGATTGCAAACTTGCATGCGAACGGGCCGAACGGGGCCACGGCTCGCGCTCCATGATCTCTTGCGCCTGTGACATGGCAAAATAGCGACGCCCAAAGAAGGGGACGATTCGTCGCCTGTTGACCAGGTTCCAGGTTCTGCTGAGGGCGCGCGCCCCGCCCGAGACAGCACACACGGCGCACGGCGCCCCCCGCGGATGCGCAGCACGGCGGCGGACCTGGCCGGGCGGCGGCAGCGGTCGGCGGGCGGAAGGCTCGTCGAGCAATCCCCGATGCGTGGTGATCTTGCGCGCCACCCCATTCTGCGCAGTCGTTCCAGGACTCTTTTCGTAATCAAAGCTGATCCAGACACTTGAGGCCGGGCAGGCGATCCACACCTGTGGCTGAGCAACTGCCATCCAGAGATGTGGCCGAGCAACTGCGCGTACAGCCGCAGCTGAAATCTGACACGGGTACGAGTACGAATGGCCCGGAAATGGCATGACCGATGTGGGCGACAGCTGAACCTGCCGACTCGTACAGTACTTGCGCACGCGGACTCCGTCGTGGAGCTCGAAATCTGGAAGCGTAGGGCGGCGCACAGGGAGGATCGTTATCGCGCGATTCAACCGTACCCCCATTCTGCCAAACTGCGTGAAGGCGTCGATCGCCGGGCATAGGGGCGTCACGCTCAGCAGGTACAGCATAGCGAAGATGTTCGCGTTCGTCGCCGGCCTGCCGGTTGTCCGTCCTACCACGCCTGGGGCGCTCGCGTCGAGCTTCACCGGCGCCCGCGTTCGTTCGGAGCGGACGCCGCGTCAAACCGCGGCAGCGAAGCATCGCAAGTTCGAATATGTCCCCGCCGAGGAGACGCGTTGCGAGGTATGCCCGAATCGGTCGCTCCCCGCAAACGCACACGCCCTGGATCGGCCGGACCCCCGACGAAGATCCGCGCGGCCGCAGGCTGCGCCCGCCAAGAAACTCTCAAAGAATGAGCCGCTGAAGGAGGGGAGCGACTACCTGCGTGGCAAGCTCGTCGAGGAGTTCGCCGACCTTTCGAGCGGCGCGATCTCGGAGCCGCAGACACAGCTTCTGAAGTTCCACGGGAGCTACATGCAGGATGACCGCGAGCAGCGCGCTCCTGGGAAGGACAAGGCGTACTCGGTGCGTACGCCGCCCTTCGCGGCCCGCCCTCGCTCATGCGTTCGGGGCGCAGTTCTTCATTCGCACCCGCACGCCGTCGGGCGTCGTCAACCCGGATCTCTACCTCGCTCTCGATGAGGTTCGCGGTGGGACGCACGGCCGAACGAGCCCGAACGAGCGGGGACGCGGGCTGCCGGCGCTCACGCGTCACCCGCAGATGTCGGAGAAGTGGGGGAATCACACGCTGCGCGCGACCACCCGCCAGGCGTTCCAGCTGCACGGCATCCTTAAGCAGAACCTGAAGCCCGTCATTGCTACCATCGTCAAGAACCTCGGCTCGACCATGGGCGCCTGCGGCGACATCAACCGCAACGTGCGTAGCCCCGCAGCGCGTGATACCTGCGCGTATTAGAGTAGCGCTTCGCGCAAAGCAGCGTCGGACTGCTCTCCAGCGGCGAGCTAGCCCCGCGCCGTCGCTGTCCCCGGCGCTTCCCTCGCGTTGGCTCGATTCGCTGACGCGCGTCTTACGAACGACAGGTGATGGGCCCGGCGGCTCCCTTCGTGAAGCCGGAGTACCAGCACGCGGCCGAGTGGGCGCGACACGTCGCGGACCTGCTCCGCTCGCAGGCGTCCACCTACATCGACATCTGGTGCGCCGCTTTCGCCGTCGCCGTCGATTGAGAGACAGGAGAACCCGCCGCTGAGCCGCCCGCAGGGTCGACGGCGAGAAGTACGCGTCGCTGACGAGCGAGGCGGAGTTCGTCACGGCGGCCCGCAACAAGCAGCAGAACGGGATCAACACGAGCGACTCCGTGGAGCCGATCTACGGCAAGACGTACCTGCCCCGCAAGTTCAAGATCGGCTTGACCGTCCCCGGCGACAACTCGATCGACATCTACACGCAGGACATCGGCATGGTCGCCATCACCAACGCCAAGGTTCGCGAGCCCGCCGCCGCCGCCCCCCCCCCCCCCCCCCCCCCCCCCGACGCAGCCCAGCTACCTACCACACAGCCGCTCTGACCGCTCGGGGTTCAGGGCGAGCTGGAGGGCTTCAACTTCACGGTCGGGGGCGGCATGGGCCGCACCCACAACAAGGAGGAGACGTTCCCGCGCCTTGGCGACCACCTGGGGTACGCGTCCAAGGACGACGCGCTCATGCTCGTCAAGGCCATTGTCGCCACCCAGCGCGACTTCGGCAACCGCGAGGTGCCGGGCCCTTCCCGTCGGGCTGCTTCCGCACTTCTCTGGTGCGATATTTGCACGCTGCAGAACCGCCGCCAGTCGCGCATGAAGTACACCATCGAGAGCATGGGCTTCGACAATTTCAAGGCCAAGGTCGAGGAGTGCGCGTCCTCTCTCCGCCCTCCCCTACCCAGCCGAAGCCGAAGCCCCCTCACTTAATCACGCGCTGCAGGTTCTACGGCAAGAAGGTCGACGCGTGGAAGTGCGTGTGGCCCACGCCCCGCGACGCCGTTTCCGTCTATCGATATGACGCGCCCGGCGCGCAGGGCGCTGCCGGAGTGGAAGTACGAGGACTACCTCGGCTGGCACGAGCAGGGCGACGGCAAGGGCTTCTACGGCGTCCAGATCGAAAACGGCCGCATCAAGGACGTCGGTCCGCCGGGGTCTCCCGCGCTCCGCCATGCCTCGCTGAGCGGTCTCGATTCGCGCGCGGCGCAGGCGACTTCAAGCTCAAGACGGCGCTGCGGGCGGTCGTCTCCAAGTACCGGACGACGCTGCGGGTGACGCCGCACCAGAACGTGCTCATCACGGACCTCGACCTCTCCGCCAAGGCCGACGTCGAGTCCATCTTCCGCTCCCACGGCGTCCTCCCCGCCGACGAGGCGCGCCACGTTTTCCCTCCCCTCCCGCCCGAGCGCAACGGCGCGCTGAGAGACTGTAATCCGCAGCGCGACTCGCTGGTCCGGCTCTCGATGGCGTGCCCCGCGATGCCCATGTGCGGCCTGGCCATCACCGAGGCCGAGCGCCGGCTGCCCGAGGGGCTCGAGCGCATCCGCAACATGATGAAGAGGTCCGACCTACTCTCGTTGCATTCTTCACGAAATGGCTTCGTTCCGACCGGGGCCGCGCCCGCCCGCAGCGTTGGTCTGACGGACGAGGACACCCTCACCGTGCGCATGACGGGCTGCCCGAACGGCTGCGCGCGGCCGTACATGGCCGAGCTCGGCTTCGTCGGCGACGGCCCGGACACCTACCAGGTCCGTCCCTCGCAACCCCGCTTCGGCTCTAGCGGCCCTCGCGAACGCGTTCCCTCGCAGCTCTGGGTTGGCGGCACGCCGAACCAGACGACCCTCGCGTACCCCATCAAGGAGCGTGTCAAGTACGACGACACGGAGAAGGTGGTCACGCCGATCCTCGCGGCGTACAAGGAGAAGCGCAACTCTGGCGAGAGCTTCGGCGCCTTCGTCAACCGCATCGGCAAGGACGCCGTTCTTCAGCTCATTGGAGCTTAAGCACTACCACTTCAACATCGAGCTAGCGAGCTTCGGCCTTTCGTGGTACTGGGTGTGCAGCAGCGCCCGGGCCTGTACAAATACAGCATAAGATCAGTGACTGAGAGATATGTGTGAATTTCTATTATGAGCAAATGAACCTTTTCTGAGAAAGGCTGCCCGAAGAGCTGGTCGTGCATTTGCAGCACGTGGGGGTCGCGTGTCAGGTCCTGCTCCGCCCGCTGCTCGTGCACATCCCGTGCCTTCGCAAGCAGCTGGTTCCTCGCCTCCGTGCCCTCGGGGCGGATCTGGCCGCCGCCGTTCAAGCACCCTGCAGCCAGGCAGCAGATTAGTTGCATCGAAAAATCAGTTTGATGCAAGGGCGCGGACCGCCAGGGCAGGCCATGATCTCGATGAAGTCGTACGGGCAGCTCTTTTGCTTGACCCGCCTCACAACGTTCTGGATGTTCTTGAAGCCGTATGCCATCGCGAACTTGATGGATCTCTGGGAATCAATCTGTAGAGGGGATGAGGATGGCCAGAGGCAGCTCAAGAGCGTGGTACATACATCAAGAGACGCCTCTCGCATGTCCTGATTCTTGAGTGGCTGGAGCTCTGCCTCGGGCCGAGCAACTGCACTAGCCAGAGTCCGCATGGTGGACTGCAGGTAGCCACCAGCGCCGAAACCAGCCGGCCTGAAGAGGACATCCGGACTGACGTGGGCCAATGTAAACCTGCAAAATCGCATAAGCAACAAGAAACACATCAAAGGACAGCAAACGCACTCTGGGTCTGGAGGGGATGGAGGCAGGCTCTTCAGATCAATATTTCTTTCTGATAGCAGCTCCTCAATCTCAATGGAGGTAACAACGCAGTCCACGTCCTTGGTTGTCTTCTCCTGGTTCATGAAATCATCTCTTGAAGCTTCCAGCTTCTTGTCGTAGCATGGCATGACAGTTACATGGTAAATCTCGTCCGGCCTGAAAGCACACTGGCGTCAGCATGCACAGGGAAGGCATGACCCAGGCGAGCAAGGGCGCACTTCTTCCCGAGCTTTTGGGACAGAAACTGCTTGACGAGGGTTCCCATGATTTGCTGAGGGGACTTCACAGAACTAATGTAGGGAAGGACATAGGATCCGTGGGTCTTCTCGGCGTAGCAAATCCATCCTGGCAGAGAATTAGTTTCCAACTGTGCCCACGGTGGCCGTGGAACAAACCTGGGCAAGACGATGTGATAATGGGCAGGGCAGCAGGTCTCCCAGCTTCGCGCTCTGCAAGGCGGGCCTGAAACTCGGCGTTCAGCTCGATGAGGGAGAATGCCGATGCGAGGGTGCAGTCGTAGACGAAGTGAGCGCCAATGCTCTTGAAGAGGGTCACGAGCTTTGCCAGACCCTGCACAGCATTCAACCAAGGATCCACAGCATTCAAACAAGAAGGATCGATTCTCGCAGTGCGTCTTCTCGCACCTCGACGGCGTTCAGCCCGTAGTGCGCGCAGATCGAAGAGTGCGCTGGGATTGAGATGGAAACGACGTTGACCTTCTGGCCGGACGTGAACGCATCAAGCATTTCTTTCGTGCTTTGCTCGCCGATGAGGACTGCTTCGGCTGTCGTCACGCAGCCGCTGCGCTCAGCGCTTGAGCGCGCGAAGACTACAACGCACACACGACGTTCTGCACCTGCAGGCGAGGCAGTCATTCAGCGAGAGCTTGGCTGCCTTGGTGCCGTCCGCGGCATGCGCTCCACCCTGCATCGGCAGCCGCTCTGTCTTGTTCGACTGCGCGGCAATTAGCAGGGGCATATCGTCAAGCGCGGCCAGACTGCGCGTACGAGGTCGGGAAGGGCGCCGACGACGCAGGATTGAGAAGGAGTAATGAAGTCATCGAGATCCGTCAGGCGCACGCCCGAGGAGAACCTGTTGGACATCTTTCCGACGTTTGCGGGAGCTGCAGAGCGCTGCTAGCGCGTTCAAGCCGCGCGTACGACGGCCGGCTGACGGCCGAGAATTATGCGCCCCGCAGCGACCCCCTGCACGCGTCTGCAGCTGCGCGACCTGCGAGAGGGCGTCTTTCCTCGCGCGCTCACCGACGAGCTGTCGTACGCACCGCGTCGCAGGCCGGGGAGCAGATGCCGTCAGCGCGCGCTGCTGCCCTTTGCGAACAAGCCCAGCGCCGCCTCCGCGTCGCGCGCTCGATCGCTCTCTTGCGCGCTCGATGCTCGCCGCTGAAGCCCAGAACAGACGCTGATTCGTCGCTGAAGCCGAAGGGGGTGCGGTATTCTTCAGGGCTAGCTGCTTGGCGCTATGACAATGGCGCTCGAGACGCAGAAGCTCGTCAGGTACGCGAACGCGCATGCATGCGCAACCGACGGCAGCTGGGCCCGCGCCAACAGTCAGCCAGGTTCCTGTGCGCGGGGCGGTTCGCGTCGAGCTCGTTCGAGCTGTTCTATACGCACGCGGACGTTGACGCCGATGCTTCCGAGAAGAAGTGGCGCGACGGCGTGCGCAAGGTCGGTCCGGGCGACGCGGGCGCACGGAATCAATTTGGCACTCAGCGCCGCCGCGCAGCTGCTGATGAAGGGCACGGGCTCCGCTGTCGTCAATGTGAAGCTATCAGAGGCCATATATAAGAATAAGTTCGCCAATGTGCCCCTAGATGACGGTCAGCAATGTTGTCTCGTTTCCCGCCGCGGCTCGAGCTCGCTAACTCGCGGCGGCAGGCCTGTGCTATTACATCAGTGACGATGAGCGGTACTTTGCAGTCGGGACCGCCAGGACGTATCCCTCAAAACCTGCCTTCCAGCTTCTGCGGTCTTTCCGCGGCGAGTACGTTCCCCCTCCTTCCGCGGACGAGGAGGCGCCATCGTGGGGCCAGGTTCGCTTTGAGGATGATCCTCGCTCGTGAACTCGCCTTCACCAGCTCTGCTAGGGACTTGCGAGCCAGAACAGCAGAAAAGCCAAGGCCGTCTGCACACAGTATGAGGACCCTGCGAGGCTGGACGACGCATCCGCTCAGAGAGTCGAGGTGAGTTCCGCATAAAACGACCAATCTCTTCCAGCCTTGCCGAGAATGATCCCCTTTGCAGAGGATGGGCCAACACATGGAAAACGAGAGGGTGCTTGCTCAGAAGGAGCAGGAAATGTCGAGCTGGAAGGACATGTTCCGGTCTCCAGGCGAGCTCTCATGTTTCCAACTGGCATGGCTTGCAGCTGATGCTGATTGCTTGCATCGTCTGCACAGGCCTGAGGCAAAAGCTCTTCTGGAGGAATTGCAAGTACGGTCTTGTCCTCGCCGTCGTTATCCTCATTCTCATTCTCGGTGAGACCACCCTTCAACTGGATAACTATATCACATTCGCTGAGGCTTCTTACATGTGCTGCTCAAAGCCAATTTATGCGTTTTTCTAATTTTCTGTTCCACAGTGATCTGGTGGTCCATCTAAGCCAGTGCAACACAGTCCAGTCTCGTCCAAAACAGTTGTTCGGTTTGAACGACTTCGACTTCTTGCCCATCCTTCAGTTTAGTTGTTCCATTTGACGACTTGCCAAAAGTTGCATCATAGCATATCTGCATGGCCAGTGTCGAGCCTCGGAGGGACCGGGGCGGGGTCGTGGCTTTTTGGGCTTGCGCTGTACACGCACGCTGACAGCAACGTAAAGAATCCGGTCCGGATTCCGGAGTTCCCAGCTAGCTGTGGCGCCTTTAAATTTCCCGCGAGATCCAGGACTCCTTTGACGGGGGGTACCGATTTACGGTTCGACAGCTCGCCACCCAAGCCGCCCCGACGCACAGCAGCGGGGCGACGCACACTCGCGTTCATGAATGGCGTCCAGCGGGGGCCCACCTGGCCCGGGTGGCAGTGCGTGATTTGGAGAATGGCCGTGATGCTCACGGCGACGCTCACGCTCGATTGTTCTCGCGTGCATTTCGTTCACAGAGCCCTTTGACATACCGCGGACGATGTCGGCACCGCCCAGCCTGAAGGAGCAGCAAGAAGCTCTCTCTCGACACGCTGGCGCCCACTTCATTCCGTATCCTTCGGGCTACAATGTGGTGTCTGCGGTGAGTGACGGCGTGCGCGGCGCCGCTTTGCCGCGCTCAGGCGAGCGCAGCAACCACAGTTTCAGATGGGGCAGATGGGCCCGGGCATGAACATGCAGCCCATGCATGTGGCGCCTCCCGGAGCGCCTTTCGTGCAGCAAGGCTATCCCTACGGGCCCCAGGCGCCGCAGTATATCCTTGATGCCGCTGCGGGGCCAAGTGGGTTTTCGTCGCGGGTCGCTTTCCCTGACTCGGGCTCTTTTCTTCCTTCTTACTCGCGCAGCCGCCGCATCCTGGACCTCAACACCAGCAGCAGCAACAGCCGCAGCATCAGCCACCGCCCGCGGCGTCGCATAAACCCCAGTCGAAGGCGATCGCTATCATCGATCCCAAGACGATGCAGGAGGTGCGTCCGTGCAAGGCTCGCTTTCAATGATCTCCTTACACCAGTGCGCTCCCCGCGCGACAGGTCGCTGTCGGGTCGAAGCAGTCACCCACTCCGCCACCCGTGCCCAAGATTCCGGAGACAAAGCCGCAGGCGCAGGCGCCGCCACCGCCTCAGCAAATGCCGCGTCACCAGCAGCCGATGCAACAGCCCATGCAGCAGCCGATGCAGCAGCCCATGCAGCAGCCCATGCAGCAGCCGATGCAGCAGCCCATGCAGCAGCCGATGCAACAGCCCCACCAGCAACAGCAGCAGCACATGCCAGGGCAAGGCCGCGGCGCGCCTATCGTGCCAACCGTGCCTGCCAATCCGGCGGTCACCGCGGCTGGTCGCGGAATGTCGCCGATGATGGGTGGCCCCATGGTCCCCCAAGTGCAACAAGCCATGCAGCCACAGATGTCCGGGCCGCCGCCCGGGGCGCCGTTCCCGACGGCGAAGTTCCCCGGGCAGCCTCCTCCGCAGTTCCAGATGATGCCTCCGGGGGCGCAGTTTCCGCCGCACGTCGCCGGCCGCGGCGGGCCTCCGATGCCATACGGCCGGGGCCGCGGCGGCCCGCCGATGCAGATGCAGCCCGGCGTCGTCCCGCACGTCATGATGCCGCCGGCTGGACGCGGCGGGCACGTCATGGTTGGCCCGCAGGGCCGCGGCGCGCCCATGCAGGCGCCCATGCAGATGGGCATCCTCAGCACGCCTGGGCCCCAGATGCCGCACGGAATCCCGCCACAGATGCAACCGCACCTCCACCAGATGCAGCCCCCGGTCCACATCCCCCCGAACGTCAGCCCGTCCCACATGGCGCAGAGCCCGCAGTTCATCCCCAGCCCGATGGTCTCCTCTCCCCTCCCCGCCTCTCCGGCCGGCTCGTCCCCGCACCCGCACCCGTCGGCTGCGGCCGGGCTGGCGCCACGCCCGGGCCCCTCCGCCACCTCCCCTGTCCAGCGCTCTCCGGCCCCCGCCGCCGCGGCCCCCGCCCCTCCGGTCGCGGAGCCCGCCCCCGCGCCCTCCTCGTCGTCCCCTCTCTCGTTCGGGGACTTCGCTCCTACTTCGCCCTCCGCCGCGCCCGCCCCAGCCCCAGCCGCGCAGCCGCAGCCGCAGCCCGAGGCGCCCGCGCCCGCCGCAGCCCCGCGGCTCCGGAGGCGCCGACTCCCGCAGCGGTCCCGTCTCCGGCCCCGCACCCGCGGCGGCGCCGGAGCCCGCCCCTGCGCCGGAGCCCGCGCCCGCGCCTGCCCGGAGCCCGCGCCGGCTCCGGCGACGCCGCCGGCCCCCGTCGTCGAGGAGCCGAAGCCCGCGATTGAGCCGGAGGCGGTGACTGCCCCGCCCCGCTGCCGCCGCGTCTCCCACGCCCGCGGCCGCGGCGGCCCCGGAGCCGGCACCGGCCGCGCCCGCACCCGCTGCGGCGCCAGAAGCCCCTAAGGCCCCCGAAGCCGAGGAGGCGAAGCCGGCGGCGGAGGCGGCGGCGTCCGCGTCGCCGGCGGCTTCACCGGCGCCCGCCGCGGCCGCCGCGGCGGAGAAGCCCGCGAACGGCGTCGATGAGGCGAAGGCGGAGGATGCCAAGCCGGCCGAGGCGCCCGCGGGCGACAAGCCGGCGGAGAAGAAGGACGAGGAGAAGAAAGAGGAGAAGCCCAAGAGCGGAAAGTGCGCCGGCGCCGCGCTGAGCAGCGCGCCCCCTCGCTGTCCTGCGACCTGACCCCTGTCGCCAGGTACGAGGCTCCGAAGGGGCGCAACGC
This sequence comes from Cyanophora paradoxa, assembly GCA_004431415.1. Lineage (NCBI taxonomy): Eukaryota > Glaucocystophyceae > Cyanophorales > Cyanophoraceae > Cyanophora > Cyanophora paradoxa. The sequence goes on from QPMI01000015.1 coordinate 332,631, forward strand.
CAAGAACATGCGCAAAGTCCTGCAGAAGGCGGACCAGGTGCGCTCGGCGCCCTCCCGTCGGGCGCCGCCGTCTGAAGCGTGGCGGCGCAGAACCAGTTCAAGGCTGCCTCCTTCGACCCGTACGTCAGCACCGCGGCAGCGCCCTCGCCCCCCGCCGAGGCCAAGCCCGGTGAGCTCCGCCCACTCCCGCGCACTTGTTCGAGCCGCCCGCTCCCGCTCACGACCGCGCGCAGAGGCGGAGAGCTCCGAGGCCGCCGCTCCGCCGACGCCGGCGGCGGTCGAGCCGAGCCCGAAGGTGCGCCGCCATTCGGCTCCCGTGCGCGCGTGCCGCGTGTGCCGTCTCAGACCGCCTGCAGGGCGACGAGAGCTCGTGGGAGGACAAGGACTTCGAGAACGCGCCGCCGGTCGTCACCCCGCAGAAGTCGGTCCGTCTCGCGCCGCGACGTCGCAGAGCCGCAGCGGCCCGGCGCCTGACTCGACCTCCTGGCAGACGGAGAAGCCGAAGGCGGTGCCGCTGATCGGGCCCACGGGCAAGAAGATCTACCCGCGGGAGTTCCTGCTCGACCTCAAATCCGTGCGCGGCGTTTTTCAACGGCACCGCCTTCCTCACTGACGTTCGCGGCAGTCCTTCACGCAGCGGCCGGACGAAGAGACGCTCATCAAGGACATCATCAACACGCCGTCGGCCCTGGCGGAGGCCATGCGCAAGGGGATGTCCCCCCGCGACTTCGCCCGCGCCTCCCGCGGCGGCCCCGGCACCGCGACCATGCCCCGCGTCGCCTCCGGCGCCTTCCGGCCGGGCTTCGAGCCGGCGGTTCGCCCCTGCTCCCCGCCCTGCGCGCGGCTGTCCGCCCCCGCTCAACCCGCCCCGCGCAGCCGTCGCTCCGGGACTCCCGCGGCGGCCGCGGCGGCCGTGGCGGCGCGCAGGGCGGGCGGGGCGGGCGGGGCGCCCCCGCTCCGATGGACCTGCCGCCCGTGGAGCCGCTGCCGAAGCCGAGCGAGAACGCTTTCTCGCGGCGCCGCGCGGCGACTTCCGAGGAGGAGAAGACCATCAAGAAGGTCAAGGGGTGCGTCCCGCGTCCTGACGGACGACGCCTTAGATCCCTCGCCCTCTCTCCCGCTCTCCCGGCCCTGACCCCTCGCCCCCTGCAGCATCCTGAACAAGCTGACGCCGGAGAAGTTCGACACGCTCGTGGAGCAGATCCTGCGGGTGGGCGATCCCCCTCCTGAGTCTCTCCTCCGCGCCGCCCGCGCGCCCTCTTGACGCCGCCGCTTTCGCTTCACTCGCGCCCCGCGCGCAGGTCGGCATCGACTCGCTCACGATCCTGCAGCGCGTCCTCGACGAGGTCTTCAACAAGGCCGTCTCCGGTGCGCAGCTCGAGATTAATGTGTTTAGCTTGCTCCGCCAGCTTTACTACTGCATCTCAGCTAGCTTTTCCGCCTCGCATGCGGGCTGACGCCCCTACTCTCTCCCCGCGCGCAGAGCCGGCGTTCGCGGGGATGTACACGGACCTCTGCGTCCGCATGTCGCAGGCCCTGCCCGACTTCCCCGTGCCGGACACCGACCCGCCCCAGACGCAGGCCCGCACTCCGCCCTCCTCCGTGAACGATTGCCGCGGCTGATGAATGCGGGAGCAGAACTTCCGGCGCTCGTTGCTCAACAAGTGCCAGGAGGAGTTCGAGAACCGGAAGATTGACGTCAAGGAGGAGGAGGGGATGACGGAGGAGGAGAAGGCGTACGCGGAGCGCAAGATGCGGCTGCGCGTGCTCGGCAACATGCGCTTCATCGGCGAGCTCTTCATCAAGAAGATGCTGAGCGAGAACATCATCCACCAGTGCATCCAGCACCTCCTCGGCAACCTCCAGGAGACCAACGCGCGTTGCTTCGGATCCGTTCTAGCCGAGCTTCCGTCTGAGTCGGCCCCGCCCCGCAGGAGGACAACCTGGAGTGCCTTGGGAAGCTCATGTCGACCGTCGGCTCCCTCATCGACCGCGAGGCGGTGCGCAGCGCCGCCGCCGCCGCCTGCTCGTCCCTCGTGGGACTTGGGGCGATTGTTTCTGAGAGGGGGGGCGTCGCAGGCGAAGAAGTGGATGGACGAGTACTTCGCTCGCATCAAGAAGCTCTCGGAGAACCCGGAGCTGGCGTCGCGCCTGCGCTTCATGCTCCAGGACCTCATCGAGCTCCGCCGCAACAAGTGGGTGCCCCGCCGCAAGGTGGACCAGCAGAAGACCCTGGAGCAGGCTCGTGCACGCGGCCGCGGCCTCGGCCGTCCCCGTAGTCCCCTTCCGCTCACGCGTCGCCGCAGGTGCACGCCGACGCGGAGCGCGAGGAGCGGGAGAAGGCGCGCCAGATGGCCATGGGCAACCTGGGCGGTGGCGGCCGCGGCGGCGGCGGCGGCGGCGGCGGCCGCGGGCCCCCGATGATCATGTCGCGCGGCGGCGACCGGCCGGGCCCGGCGGCCGGCGGGACGAGCCGCGGCGCGCCCCGCCCGCGGACGAATGGCAGCCGGCGCGGAACAAGGCGGTCCCGCGGGTCGACTCGGGCGTCAGCCTCATGCCGCAGACGGGCGGCAGCGGCGCGCACGGCGCCCGCGGCTGGTCTGCCGCTGCGCCCAGCACTGCCCCGCTACGCGCACGCAAAATTCCTTTGGGTCCGCTCCGCGCCCCGAGCTCGCGGCGCGCGGCTGACGTGCGCCGCAGCGCTCTGTCGCGCGACGAGGGCCGCGCCCCCGCCAGCGGCGGCGCCGGCCGGGGCCTCCAGACGCTCGCCTCGTCGCAGGCCGGCGGCCGCGGGGGCCCCTCCCCGGCGCCCCAGGCTTCTCCGTCCCCGCCCGCCGCGGCTGCCGCGGCCGCCCCGTCCACCTCGGGCGGCAAGCGCTCGGTGCGGCCCGCCGCCGCCTAGCCGGCTCCGCTGCTGCGATCTGACGGGGCGGGCGAGCAGCCGTCGCCGACGGAGGCGATGACGGAGGAGCAGGCGATCGCTGCCGCGAAGGGCCTGCTGGAGGAGACGTGGAGCAACGGGGAGCGCGGCATCGACGACGCCCTCGCGAGCCTGCGCGAGCTCGGCCTGGGGGAGCACACCCCGGCCGTCATCGACAACTGGCGCGCCCCGCCCGCCCGCCCGCTTTTTACTGCCCCTCTTGACGTCGGCCGGCCGGCCGGCCCCGCGCGCAGGCTCATCGCCTCGTTCGACGCGAAGGAGGCGCACCGGAGCGTCTCGATGAAGCTGCTGGAGGCGGCTGTGCGCGCGCGCATCGTGAGCCCGGAGGCCATCCGCAAGGGCCTCTCCATGACCGGCTCCCTCCTCGCCGACCTCGCCGTCGGTCCGCCCGCCCGCCCCGCGCGCCGCCTCGTAGCGTAGCGCCCTGGGCGGGGGACCCGCTGAGCGCTAGCGCCCCGCAGACATCCCGAAGGTTTTCGAGTACTTCGCGGCGTGCATCGCGGCCGTCCTGCACACGCTCGCCCACGTCCAGAACCGGTGCGCGGCTGCGGCCACGCGAAGAAGGCGGCCGCCCGCTCCTCCCCGGGCTCACGAGCGGGCGGGCGTGCGGCGCGGCAGGGACGAGCGGGCGACGGAGGACGACCTCCTCATGGGCCTGCCCCCGCAGGAGCAGTCCCGCATCCGGGAGATCCTCAGCCGCGTCCGGCCCGCCGCGCTCACGGACGACCGCGTGCGCGACGCGATTGAGGCGAAGGACACGGCGGCGCTCTTCGCGGCGCTGCAGAGCGCCTCGATCGGCGCTATGGACGGCGCCCTCGCCTCGTCCATCACGCACCAGATCTGCGCCAGCTACGAGGGCCGCCTCGACGCCCACGAGGGCCGCGCCGAACTCCTCGAGCTCGTGCGCAGCGCCCCCGGCCCGCTCTCCTCGCCGCCTTTCCTGACGCCTTTTCCCCTTCCCCTCCCTCCCTCCAGATCGTGTCGTACAAGCAGACTCTGCTGCTTGCCCGCAGCGCGGAGGCGCAGCTCGAGATCCTGCGCGAGGCGCGCCCGCCCCCCCTCGGCCCGCCGCCCCTTCGGCCCGGCGCTGATGCCGCGGCGGGCGGGCAGGTGGTCAAGTTCCTCCACCGGCGGCTGCCGCCGGCGCAGACGGGCCTGGAGCAGGTCTTCGGGCGCCTCTTCAGCGACGACATCGTGCAGGAGGCCGCCTTCTTCGCGTGGCGCGACGAGGCCTCCGAGGAGGACGTCGCCACCACGGAGCGCTTCTTCACCGCCCTCGAGGACCAGAGCGAGGGCGACGAGGTCGACGGCGAGGGGGAGGCGGAGGAGGGCGAGGCGCCGGCCGCGTAGCCCCCACACACAACTAGCCTAGTAGTCTTTGCGCCTGTTGCACAATCTCAGCAGCTGCGCCCTAGGAGCTGGCTCGATTACGATTACGATTCTAGATGGAGGGGTTAAAGCCTGCGAAAGCATTCAGGAAGCGCTCGAGCTCGAGCCTCAAGGTGACCACATGCAGGGGATCAAATTGCATATAATAGGGGGGAGATCAAATTCGCTCAAGTGACGAGACAGCCGGTCCGCGCACCGCGTACACAGCCACGCAGCGGGTCACGCAGCAGCAGCCAGCATGGCCGCGTTCGCGGTTGGCCTGTATGCCGCTCGAGCGCACTGCTTCGTGGATTCGAACCAGACCACCGCAGCTGCCGGCTCGAGCACGCCTCGCTCCCCGAGCAAACCGGTCGACGGCACTCATCGCCGCACGCAGCCAACGCATATTTCCGCGGCCTTGCGAACGAGCTTCGTTCCTCGGGTCGCCGTGCGGCAGCAGTGGACTCCAGCGCATACGGGCGGCAGGCCGACCGCGGGCCTCTGGCGACAGCACGCGCTCCCTTCGATCGATATCCGCGCGCATGATGACGATGACGATGATCACTGGGAGGAGGAAGGTTGGCCCGGTGCCCGCTCGCTTCATTTAGCCCGGCAGGCCCTGAGTGCGCGACAGATGCCGACGGGTCCCGCGCGCGTTTCGACGAGGATGGTAAGCTATCTTTTTGCATGAATCTGTCTCTTCCCCCTCGCCGCTACCGCTCGTCCTGCCTAGCACTTCAGCGCTAGCTGGCATTGACGAAGTCAGCCTGATGCTTCCTCTTGCAGGCACGTTCGAGAGCGAATTCGAAGAGCTGCTCCACTACATCACCAGAGGAACCACGCCATCGTTAGGGGTGCGGGCCAAGAGCGACAGGATCGAACAAGCAATGGAGGAACTCGAGGCTTTCTTGAAATTGCACAAGAAATCTCGGCAGAAGCGAATCTATCGAGCATTTCTGCTTTTCTGGCACGACGATCTTGAGGGCGCCTCGCTCGACGTGGATGCTCTTCTAAAGAAGAAGCAGGCGCTTGTGCCATTCTGGCTTGACGGTATGTACATATGTGCTTGCAATTGCCTTCACTGAGGTTGACTCTTCCTGGACAGTTATGATTGATCGAAGAAATGGCAATATCGATGCTGCAATTGCAAAGATCGAAGGACACGAAGATTATTCTGCTGCGGTTGTGCACTCTCTCTCAGGATCCGTCTACGATTTCCTGGAGGCCAGCAGAGACAGCAAGCAATTTGGTACTCGGATAGCCGCTAAAACTATCTTGAAGGTGCTTTCGCCGATCTTTTACTTTTCATCAATCCGACCATGAAATCACAGGATGCGTTTGCTGATGGAGAGACTTTGAGCATGAGCAAATTGTACCAGGCTGCCTCAAGGGCAGAGTCAGCTCTGGACGAGGACCCCTTTTACGAGCTCTTAAACGAGATCCAGGTATGTTTGAATGTACAAGGACGAGACGGCTTTTTTTAAATTGAAAGCAGATGCTTGAATTCGAGACACTGCTGGAATTCCTTTATTTTAACATCGGAGAAGAGTAGCTCTCGAGGGAGGATGCTTTTTGTGCAAAACTATCAGCATAGTCCTTTTACTATTTGTGAAAACTTGTTTAAATTTGGAAAGTTTACATTGTGGCAACGTGCTAGCTAGCACGACACCGGCTGTGCGGCAACGTGCCGTAGGCCCAGCCATGGCCAGACAGAAAGCTAGATAGCACGACAACCCAACCCCGGGCCTATAGTCCCCTGTACAAACCTGAAATCAAAGTCCAACCCTGATCTGGTCCAGTGGCTTGCAGTGTTCGAGTGATTGAGTCGCTATCGCAACCTTGCGTCGTCACTTTCACACTTACAGAAGTAAGCATACCAAGAACATCAGAGACAAAGTTCAAGTGACACGCCGCATGGGGGCGCGCTTCGCGGCTGCTATAAAGGTCGCCAGGGTCTCCGCCTGCGCGGGCATCGGCGCCGCAACAGAGAAACTTGGCACGGCACTCTCGCAGACCTCGTCCACAGTGTGCGATGCAAAGTGCTTCGTTATCGCAGCGACGAGATCGCTTTTATTCGGGTGTGTCTTCCCGTCGAGCTGTAACCTGAAGTGCTTCCTGTACCTGCAGAACCGCAGCCTCGGTCAGCGCTATCGAGCTGAGGCGAGCGGCCGCTTTCAAATTCCTCGGACAAGCCCCTGAGCGCCGCTACCGCCCGCACCTCTGCAGCGTTTTGATGTCGAGTTTGGAGAAGTTGACGAACTGCGAGGCGGATAAGCTGCGCGGAAAAGGGAGCGGTGCGGAAGAGCGCACGGTAGAAGGAGTCTTCCGCTCCTTCTGCACGCCCCCTTGTGGAGACATAGTAGTGTAAGGGTTGACGCCGATTGAGGCTGCCTGAACTGATCGGAAGGCCTAGCTGAGGGCGAACTGTCGGGCAAAGGCGAACTATCGGACGCCGACGGTCCGCGAACCTGATGAGCGTGTACCCGCCCCGGCCGAGCCCCCGTACCCGGGAACGATCACTTAAACACGTTCCGACCCGACCATGATCATGATCAGGACATATACCGCACTGGCATGGAAGCATCGGAGATGTAGGCGGGAGAAGAGCGGGACCCCGTGACACTTTCTTCGCAAGCTTTTCGCAAGCTTTCACGTTCATCGCACGCCAGCACGTTTAGTTGGGGCGAATCGCAGATATGCCTGCGGTTTGTTATCGCCGCACTCAATTGCAACACGCGTTTTGCGATGCTTATACCAACGCAGCTCGAAGTGCTTGCCGCCATAATCGTCGTGCTCATCGGCAACATCTTCCACGAACGCAAGCGGGCGGAGCAGGAGCGCCAGCGGGCGGAGCAGGAGCGGCAGCGGGCGGACCGAGCGGAGCTGCAAGCCAAGTTGCGTGTAGCGGGTTCGCGAGACAGCGTTGAGTTTTTTCAAGGTCTCGAACTTACTTCCAACTAGATTTGCTGGCTGCAGGACCGTGGCGAGAGAAGTCAGGGTCGGTTCGCGCTGATATTTCATTTCCGGCCGCGCAAGCCTTTGTTTTAACAGCATTCCAGTACAAACAGACTCCAGTTCCGAAACGGGTGGCGGAACTTCGGGCATTTCCTCAACGTCAGCGCAGCCTCGCACGCCTCCAGGCATAACACAATACACCTTCGTCCAATTTAAGCCCCAACATGTCCAACGAGAACTACAATCCCACCAGCAGCCTTAACCTTGACCATTTCACGGCACTCTCCGAATGACGGCAGCTTGCACATCGGAGGCAGAAGGCGCGGCTACTGACGCGGTGCCGGCAACCACAGCTGGTCCGGAACCAGTGGGCACGGCTGCCGAGCCGGCAGGCGTGGCCGCGCAGCCGGCAGACGCACCAGGCCCGGAGCCAGTGAGCACGGCTGCGAAAGCAGCGAGTAATGGCCAAGACATTGGACAGGGTTGAGGTGACGGAAAACAACGTCGATCACGGAACGTTGCCACGGTTGCCGGCAACTAGGGGTCGGACGCTTTGGACGTACGACGTTTCTCCTTCCAATTTTCTTCTCTTTCCTTCCAATTTTCGTCTTTCGACCCCATGCCCCCGTACCCAGGGTCGTATGCATGATCATACGACCCCTGAGCATTTGGACATGTTGGGCTACAAGTCCGGGCTACAAGTGTGGCCACTGCGATGTAAGGAGAGTAACGCGCCTCCTTGCAGACACTCTAGCTAGCTACAGCTAGCTAGAGTAAATATAGCTAGCTAGAGTGTCCAGGGGGCTTTGATTGGCCAAGATTGGACATATACCGCACTGGCATGCAGTTAATGTTTTGGTAGGATAAGAGAGGCACCGGCACCGGCGGAAGAGGAGCCGGACCCCGTCACACTTTTCTGCGAGCTTAAAATGACAATTACATTCGAAGTCTTTCAGATCTAGATGTCAGCTGCAGATCACGACCGGTCGAGATTACTAGGTCTGTACATTTTTTACAAATGATGAAAAAAACAGAGCCACATCACTTCTTCCGTAGCCGTGAGTCCCGGAATGCCTGGATCTTCTCCTTGAGCTCCACGTCTGCGGGGCAAAGGAGCGAGTTAGAGCAGGCGGAAGTGTCGAATGCATAGCCACGCACTGGGAATGAGTTGCTCGACTGTGAGGTGCTTGCGGTTAAATGGGTCGGTCTCGTCACTGAGCAAGTGCCGCGTGATGACCGAGCGGTCGCAAATATTTCCTGAAGTTGGCAGAGTAACAGGGTCATCCATGATCTCTGCAGTGATGGGGTCCAAGAACTCGTCAGGGACCTCTCCAAGCTGCTCCTCTTCCTCATTGGCGTGAGCCTCCAGGGATCCACAAATGGCAGCAAAAGAATCCCACTCTGCAAGTGTGGGCTCAGGGAAGAGCCCGACACGGCGTGCAATTCCACCGGCCCGGACGAGAAGCCCTGTATCGTAGGACCGTTTCTCCTTGATGACTGCCTCTGGGAACTGCTTGTACTTCTGAAGGTGGAGGTACACCTGCAGCCGTGTTATGATGGCTTTACTCGACATATACATCAAACTGGGATGGCACCATCATGATGTTTTTGAGTAGCTCCTTAGGACGCCAGTAGAGTTTATCGGGGTTCTCGACCTTGAGCTCAATGCACGCGGGGCCCACAAGCCGCTTCAAGGTCTCATTCAGCGATGCTGCAGACAAAGTCAGAGATGGTCGCACAAGGACCTCGTGCATCGGAAGTAAGCGAACCTGCAATGCGATCTACCATTTGAGCTTCCACAAACGGCTCCCCGAGCTCAGCTGAGAGCATCACGAGCATCTTGACCGAGTCATCCGCCAGCCTGCATGTGCCCAGAAAACAGCGAGGATCAGAAAGAGAGGAAAAACAAATTGGCAGAAGGAGAGAGTTAAATAGACCTCATGAAAGATGCAACCATCTTCTCTTTCTGCTCCAGTTCTGCCTGCAACTCTCGCCGCTCCTGCTCCGACTTCATTGTCCACTCTGGAGTCTTCGGCATCTGCTGCAGGTCCCTGATTCTCTTCAGGTTTCCAAGGCAGTCTTCAAGCAGGAAGTTGAAATCTTGGTGATGAAGATTTCAGCTGAAGGACACCAGGTGCAATGGGAGAAACTCCTCACCATTGAGCAAGAAATTGACGAAGCGCATGAAGACGCCCGTCTCTCGGGGAACGGAAGCCTGGTACTCTGCATGCACACGCTTCCTGAAATGCTGGGACACCCACATCTTTTCGATGACTGTGAAGCTGTCAGCAAAACGCACATAGACACGAAAGAACGCTGCCAACACACATACCTTGCGAGATGTGGTGCCGAACATTGAACTTGTCATAGAATTGAGTGTGAGAGCCCGTGTGCTCAATGTCGACTGCATGGCCATGAGTGTGCAGACAGGGAACTAAAAAGAGCCGATAGTTCACCATACAAGCGCATCATGCCAGTGACAAGGTAGTCCCGTGCTGCTGGGATCTGAGTGCAAAGCCTGATCAGATGAAGTCATGCCATCACAGTCTTCGTGACAGCACCTTCTCTAGGTGGTCAACGAGCAGGATTGGGTCACTGTTCTTGGAAACTTTGTGAGTCATGAATGCACTCAGCAGCTCAGCGAGCTTTGAACTGCAGCCACCTCAGATCAGTGTGCACAATTCGATTGGGAGAGTGCCACAAACCGCAAGTAGGGGTTTCGAGCGTAGGCAGGCAGAGGGACGAAATACGCAGCAAGGTTGACAATAGGAACAAGCAAGCTGGGACACTCGACCCTTGAAGCGCCAGCCATGCCATCAAACATCGTCGCATTGCGACCATTGTAGAGGAAAGTGGTGTAGGCCTCGAAAATGTCCTGCAGAAAGGTCACAGATACGTTGAACGAGAAAAAGGGAGCTCACATCGATGAGATGCTCGGGTAGAGCAGCAAACTCCATCGGAGGAGGCGTGGGCAAAGAAGATGGACCCTGGCGATTCGGATCAACTAGGTCCAACAAGTACTCCCCAGATAGTGCTGCAACTTTCAGAATTCCGGAGGCAAACTCCGGCTCTGCGAAGCACGATACTCAGAGACGCCAACGGTACTCAGAGAGCCACCCACCCAGCAGTTGGGCCTCGAAGGCGAAGATGTCCCTCGAACACTGGTCATATTCCTCTTTCAGCTTCTTCATTTGCTCGTCATGCTGAGGACCTGTACTCGGGATATTCTTCGATTTTTCATATGCTTCTTTGTAACGCCAGAAGTTCTCCTGCAGATGCTTCAACTCCTTGACCTGCGAGTGAATATGCAATTAGACATGGCCACGCTGCTCTTGGAGAGTGGTGTCTGGAGTTCTATGCAACGCACTGCTGGGGTGAATCCCACAAAGATGCTGCGGAGCATCATGAAGTAGCACTCCGTGGAGAAAGGGTACTCCACCAATGGAGGCTTCTCGCCGGACTCTGAGGCTGAGGCTGAGGTCCCCGAAGATGTCGATGGTCGGGGTCCAGCAGTTTGAACTTCCTTCTGCCTGTGCTGCCACGCCTGGATTCGCGCCAGGTTGCGCTTATCAACCCTAATTGTCCCAGTTATTGATACAACACGAAAGGCAAGGCGGCAACTTCCTCACCAGGCATCGAGCTCTGCCGATTCCACTGCTATCTTTGTGTCCTTACTTACGTCCATACGTGCGGACTCCTGGTAGTAGTTGGGATCGAACTTTTTACGTTTCTCCGCAGCTGGCAACTGAATTGCTGGCTTCGCTCCTGGTGGCGAAAGGCCTTCTAGGAAAGGCTTGAAAAGTTCAAGCATGACAGCGCAGAGGTTGAGTGTGAAGCCATGAGTGGCATACAGCCGAGGATCATAGTGGTACTTTGTTTTATCTGATATCCAATCAGATTTCAGCCAAGGACCAATCAATATGAACACGCACCAAAGTTCGCATCGATCATCTTGGCAATCCAGTCTAGTGCCTTGCTCTTTGGGCCAGGGCCACCGCGAAGCAGCTTAAGCATGATGTCTCGAAGTGCCTCGTGTAGAGGGCGCAATGCAAGCCGGATTGACTTGTGTGCATCATCAAGAGCCTGCTGTGAGATGTTGTTGGGGTCGGGATAAAATGACCGGTTGATGCTGGCCGCCTCCTTGTGGTCGGGAAGTGCGTGGATCCCGAAAAAGGGACCGAGAAGTGAGAAAAGCTCGTAATGGAGACCAATGGCTGGCCGGGGGGCGAAGATGTTTGGCTTTGGAGGTGGAGGGAGGAAGCTTGGGTGCTCAACAAACAGAGCAGCAACCGCCTTGTGACTCAGCAGCATGAGCAGGATGCGCACCCAGCCTTGATAAGTGCCCTGCGAATGCAATCAGTACACCATACACCCTCCAAAATAATGTGTGATCATAGAGGAATGCTCACCATGAGCCCAACACCCTTGACGCTATCCGAAATCTTCTGAAGAAGAGGGTTGATGAAGTTCTCCAGGCCTTCATTCTCAAACCTGCAGGCATGACGGTGAGAAAAAGACGCGTGTCGTTCAGCACTGGTGAGCACCTTGTGATGAGAGCCTCGAGAAGCCCATCGGGGAGAGTGCGCTGTGAAGAGCCCGACGCAAGAATACCCGGACTGGCTGTCGCGGCATTCTCGAGAAACGGCATCAAACTCTCTGGGCCTTCAATTTTGTTCGCTTGCCCCTCCCACCGATCAGCAAATGCTTCTGGGTTGAGAAGGTAAATGCCAAGATAAGACACGACGTAGCCTCTGCATTCTTCGACAATGGCCTTGCGCTCCGCGTTGCTCGATACGCGTCTGACCTCGTCGCTCGCCCTTCGGAAGCATCGCAGCAGGTACTCCAAGCCTGACTGAGGCTCCCCGCGCGGGAGAGTCGAGACTGGAACGGCGATTCGCTCGGCAAGGACGGAATCCAACCGAATGCGCCGCAGCTTCAGGGCTGCGTTACCGGAAACTAGTCGGCCGCGTACATCCAGAAAGCGCCGCGCAGGGCGCGCGGCACCTTCCGTATCGCCGTTGGAGCTTGTAATAATGTCCGTCGCGCACTGCTCAAGGAACACGGGAGGCGGCTCCTGCTCCGCGCGGCTGGTCTGGGGCCCGATGTCTACAAGCGTGACCCCGAAGATGCGGGCGATGACATCGTGCTCGTAATCAACAGGGCTTGCGGGGCTCTTTTGAGTCTCTCGAGGCGTCGGCTTCAACTCCTCCGGCGCAGGCTTCGGAGTCGACGGCTTGGGCGCGGGCGGAGGGGTCTGAGCGCAGCGTCCGGTCAACGCGCGCGCGTACGGACGCGTGCAGCGCGAAAGAGCTTGCCTGCGACTGCGTGGCGGGGGAGGATGCGCCCTGTGCCGCTCCTGCGCGGACATGAAAAGTGTGCGCGGCGAATGGAGGGCAGCGCAGCGGAGCTGGCGCGGGCGGCGAGCGCCGCACCTTCGACAGGCTGCTGAGGCTGCTGTAAGCGCTGCAAGCGCTTCAGGCGTATGTCATCCTGGCTGTCAGCTGCCTGTTCCATGCTGCGCTTCGTGGTAGAGCTGTGGTGTGCCCCGGGCGATGCCGAGGCGCTTCGAGCGAGCTTCGACGAGCCCACAGCAGTGCTGGCCGCAGACCCGCCGCGCCTGACCGCGCCGTCACCGCGGAACTTCACGGGTACAGCAGAGGGCTCCAGCCGACTCGTTGTGAACTTCCACGAGCACTTCAGCGCGAGCAGAGCGAGCACTTCGGCGCGAGTAGGAGCGCTCAGAATGGCTCAGCCTCTGAGGAGTGTCGCCGGGCCGTCGTCCGGCCCATCGTACGCCGCGCCGCAGGCGCCGCAGAGCGTTGCCTTCTACCAGGTTCGCTGCAGCGTGCATTCTCGCTTCCGACGACTCATTGAAGCGCGCGCGCTCAGACGAGCTACCAAACAGGGCCGGACTACACTAGCTCGGCTTATCCTCCACCGGCTTATTCCGCCGACAATGAGCCGCCGCTGCTCGAGGAGCTCGGAATAAACCCCGACCTCATTCTGCGCAAGACGCTGGCCCTGCTCAAGCCGTCGAAATCCGTCGACCGCACTCTCACTGAGGACGCGGACATGGCTGGGCCGCTCCTCTTGTGCTTGCTCCTCGGTTTCTTCCTCCTGCTGGTAGGCCGCGTCGCGTTCTCTGCGCTCGTACCGGTGTCAACCTCGCTCGTCCAGACGGGCAAGGTGCATTTCGGCTACATCTATGGGCTCGGCGCGTGTGGCTGCATCGGCATCTATTTCGTCATCAACCTCATGGATCAGCAGAACAGTGGTTTGCGCTTCTCATACGGCTGCGCCGCTGAGACCCTAACTTTTTGCTCAGGTGTTGATCTGTACCGTTGCACCTCAATCCTCGGCTACTGCCTTCTCCCTATCGTGTTCCTGGCGTTTTTGACGCTGATAGTACCGGTCATGTACGTGCTTTAGCTCTTTAAAGCCCACAAAGTATCAACTATGACTGATGTTTTGCCCAGGTCTGCCATCGGGTTTGTGGTATCTGCTCTTAGCATCGGCTGGGCGACGTACATGGCCTCTGGCATCTTCATGGAATCCTTCAATATGAAGGAGCAGCGCATCTTGATTGCCTACCCAGTGGGCCTCTTTTGTGCGTCGGCTTCAAGGCTTTCTCGAATTGCTGTCGCCTGACTCCGTTTTGCAGATACATGCTTTGCGCTGATTACTATATTTTAGATACTTTGCAGAGCAGTACTGTCCACTCTAATCTGGATCATCACACTAGGGCCAAAACCGACGGGCATGCGGGACTCGTGCTTGAACGAATCGACCCGGCCCATGCCTGTGAGGGAAAAGAACGTGACCCGCGGGAGCCGGAGGAACCCCCGTGATCCGCGGGAGCTGGTGCCAGCTGCAGGCCAGACCTGAACAGCATAAACTTCCCATAAATGTGACCCGCTGCAGCTGGCAGCTGGCATCGATCTACCGTGGCTTGCACACACCTCAGGGCCTCCATATCGCGAGATCCCCGGCCCCCGGGCCCCGGCCCACGCGCGCGCGCTGGCCGCCGCACATGGACATATTCACGGCCGCACACCGCCGGCACAGTGCACACCACCAGGCTGGCACCAGCCCGCGGCCAGGACCCACTGGGAGTTGATGCCGACGCTCTTCGTCGAAAATGCAGGGTGTGGGGTTCGAACCCACGCCTCCGTAAAGAGACCTGAACTTGAGTCAGGCGCCTTAGACCACTCGGCCAACCCTGCGTCCCCCGATTTAACGCTTTTCGGGTCGGCCTGGTTCGAATCCGAGACCCCTGGTTCCGGCCTGCTCCCGGAATAGTCGGCCTGGTCGGGGCAGTCGACCATGTTGCAGGATGGCGCGCTCGCCGGAGTCTCTCCAGCGCAATGTGGATTACTCCCGCGAGTTCATGCGCAAGTACAGGCGCTCGCCCCGCGGCCGCTTGCTCAGGGCGCTCTACCGCGCGAGGGACAGCACGCAAGCGAAGGCCGCGGCGCACGCGGAGCGCATCGCGCTGCGCCGGCTCGCGAGCCTCGCGAGGAGAGGCCCTCGGGCGCCTCGGCGCCCGCAGGGCCGCCCCCGCGCGCTCGCCGCGCACCACAGGATCTAGTGGATCGACGCGCTCGCCGCGCTCGCCGCTCTCCGGCTCGAGGTCGACGCTGCCCACGGCACCTACCGCCTCTAGGCGCCTTGAGCTTGAGCTTGTTTCAGCGACGTGTTTTCGCTCAAGTCGAAAAAAAGTAGTCCGGTTGGATCAAATTGGCGCTAAAGAAAGAGCAGGAGCCAACGTTAACAAGCGCAGGCGCGCCGAGCTTGCCCGACGGCCAGAGCTGCGAGCTTGAGCTGCAGCAGAGTCAATTTTCAATCTTGGGGCCTTATCTGCACCTGGTGACCACAGCTGCAGTCGAGCGCACAGCCCCAGCTGCCGGCCTGGCGCTCGCCAAGTGGGGCGCATGTCATGCTGCGCGAGGATGCCAAGCGAAAGCCATGCAGGAGAGCAGGTGAACGGAGAGGTGCTGATTTTGGGGCCCGTTGATGCTGGCAAGTCGCTTCTCGTCAAGCAGCTGCGCCTGCTCGGTGCGTGCTGCACCACACGATACGGACCCGCCTAACCGTGCAGTCTCAAAGCGTTGCGTGCTCGCGCGCAGCCAAGGCGAAGGCCGAGGTCGATGCTGAACCGGCCGGCCTGCCTGAAACTCAGCCGACGGTGCGCCGCGCTAACCCCACAGCCCGCGGCTTGCCAAACTCGCGCCATATTCCAGACTGGCACCGAGGTGGATTACATAACGGCTGGAAAGTACACGTACAAAGTCCGTGAGATGGGAGGCACGTTCATTGAGCTGTGGCCGAAGTACTTCGCAGCTGCAATCGCAGTTATCGTGCGCAGTTTCTCCATCATTTCCCATCTTTATTATCGCGCTTACGCGCGGTGCCTCAGTTCGTGGTGGATTCGGCCAGTGCCGAGACGTTGTCCACTTCATCTGTCGAGGTTTTCAGACTTCTTGGAGATAGCGAGCTGAAGGCTCGCAGGATCTTGTTGCTGTTTAACAAGCGGTACAGTGAAGATTTGCTCTTCGCTTCGAATTCGAGGGGATCTGAAATATATCACAGCGATGCCCCCTGTGCTTGCCCCCGGGAATTGCTCGATCTGTTCTTCAGGCCAAGGGAGCTCGTCTCCATGAAAAAGAAGAGCGGAGTCGAACTGGATGTGCTGGAAGGCTCAGCTACCCAGCAGGAGACTATACAAAAGGTACTTGACTGGCTTGCTCTTTGAAAAAGCTACCGGCTCGCGATTACGCCGTCTACTCTTGAACAAATCAACCGTGCCTGTGAGGGAGAAGAGCGCAACCCGCGGGGGGCGGAGAGGGCACCCCGTCTGATAGAATAGTTGGGGATGGCGGCCTAGGCTGGCTTGCAAAGGACTAAGCTATATCGAAGGTAGCCTAGTTAGTAGCACTTCGACACATTAACTAACTACATTGATATCGCTGCATGTGGGCTAAATGTACAAGTGAAGAACCTCGGGCCCAGCCCACGATCAAACTGACCAGCCGGACCCTGAGTGGCCCTCTAATTATGCCGTTATATTAATATGGCTAAAGTGACCCCACCGTGATCTAGATCCTGATGCAAGTCGCTCCCCATGCAGCTGTGCCTGCTCAGTGCACTCTGAACGAAGAGAACCAGAATCCGCTACATGCTACATGCGGCAGTGCCATGCTGCACTGCGGCATCTCCTGATTACACGCTATTCTTTACTCTGGACTTCTTGCACAAGTGGCCGTTTTCGTTGACCCTTCTTGGGCGGGTCGCCTGGCATCCGAAGCTCCCCATCTGCAGCTGAATCTTCTCGCTTCTGCACGTCGAAAATGCCCATGGCGAGGTTCTGATCGTCGTGGGCGTGGGGGCAGATTAGATTCGAAAGACGCGTCTCGGAGCAGTCGCTCAGCACGCGGCATGCACCATTTCGATGTAATGCCCATTTTCCTCATCTACTTTCTCTATGTCGAAAGCGTCCGGCGTTGAAGCCTCGATCTGCTCCTGCAGCGTCTCGTTCGCCTTCGCTATCTGCGGAAGGAACTCGGCGACCCGTCCTAACACTGCGGGCGCGCTTGAGTGAAGGGCGGCGGCAAAGTACGCGATACAGCATCAACATACAGGCGGAAGGAACAGCCACACGCTCAGTCTTGAGCGCTATGGGCTTCTCCGGCGCGCCGCTCTTCTCGCCGACGAGGAGAATCGAAGGTTTGGCTGCGTATGTGTCATCTACAGCTCACGTAGCTAACGCAATCGAAGCCGCTCGAGGCCCCGCGCCCGCGCTAGCGCACCCGGCGGGATCTCGAGGAGCCCGCCGTCCTTCTTCGGGGTCGGCGGGTTCGACATGCGCCACTTAACACCTCAAGCGGGTGGTGCGAGCGCCGGCGCTGGGATCGGAACTGGGTGGAGGCTGGAGGCGGAAGCGTTGCCGCAAACGAAGCTATACCCCCGCAGCGCGCTTTGGCTGCGATGCGCACCCGCAAGGTCGTGCTGGCCTGCGTCGTGCTGGCCTGCATCGCCATACCGCTCGTCGCGGCAGGCCCCGCGAAGGTGCCCGCGCTGTCGGTCCCTGCCAGCGCAAAAACTGACCGGCCTCGCAGAAGAAGGCAGGCGGCGTACGCACGCAGTCGTCGAAGCCGGTTCGTAGATCGCGCGTACGGTATCGTGCTGCGCGAGCGAGCTAAGCCGCACGCAGGCGGGAGGGAGGCGCGGCCCTGCGGCTGCGTTCACCGCGCCCCCAGCAAGGACACCGACCCCTAAGCCGCGAACACCGCGCGCGAAAGCTGGCGAGCAATTCAAAGCTAAGGCTGGTGCGCTGAAGGGGAAGCAAGCGAGCGCGAGTGCAGCATCGAAGCGCAATCCCTACGATGCGGTGCGGCACTCCAGCTGCGCCCAGCATCACCGAGCGCGATGCGACGTACTGCGCAGTACGCGAAGACCGAGGTCACGCCGGAGCAGTCGAAGACCATCGAGTACATGCTCCGTAGAAGTGCAGAGTCGCCTTTGATCAAGATGAGCTCCTCCGACTACCAGCGCTACATCCTTTCGTTCCCGCGTCCGTTTGGAGTCGTCGTCCTCTTCACAGCGAACGAAAAAGGGGCTTTGCCGAACAAACAAGGTTCGTTGTATATGCTTGTGCTCCTGTTCCCCACTTGCAGCTCACCTCGATCTGCAGATTGCCAGCTTTGCAGGTCTTTTTTTCTCGGATTATTAATTATTTCTTATTCGGCCCAGAGATCCGACTCGATCTTGCAGGCAATTGACCGAGGAGGTCGAGGCCCTTGCTGCCTCGTGGTGGATGAATCGTGATGCTGCCTCCGGTCGCCTCTTTTTTGTCATGGTGGACTTTAAAGACAATCAACAGGCCTTCCAATACGTGTGTGGTTTGCAGTGGATTTATCTCGGCTCGTCTAATGCCCTCCGCAGCACCAACTCCAGTCTGTTCCAGGGCTCATCCACATGCCCCCCTATGCTAGTAAGAAGAAGCCCAAGGATGGGAAGATCTACGACCAGGAAGATGTCTGCAGCTTCAAGCAGGGTCTTCATGCAGAGGCGCTGGGAAAGTGGGTTGCTGAAAGAGCACCATTCAGGGTCAGCACGCACCTGCAGTGCACCAATCCTTACACTTTACTCAGAATTTCGTACAGTTGGTCGTGTTCCGGTCGCCTATGAAGAAGTTCGCACTCGGCATGGCCTTGTGTGCAGTTTGCTTCATCATGTTCTTCTTTGGCAAGAAGATTGCTGCGGTGCTCAGGGCTGTGTGTTATTGTTGAAGAAATCCTAAGCCATTCCCGAGCAGAAAGTTGTGCGGGAATCGAAGTACATTGTCCTCACGGTGGCAATGGTTCGTTGTCGTGAGAATGCCCTCACACTTCATCCATCTTAACTGGAGCCATCCAGCTTGTCTACTGGCTCAGCATCTCGGGAATCATGTTCGACATCATCCACACACCACCTTTCTACTACATTCACCCTTACACGGGCAAGTACGTGTTCATCTCTCCCGGAGCCCGCCAGCAATTCATCTTGGAGGGCCTCATTGCTGGGCTTCTGAGTGTGTTCTTCTTATCCATTTATGGCTACCCCCTCTTATTTTTCTTGCAGGCATGGTGGCAGCCATGGGTCTCATTATGCTCATTGATGTAGTACCCAGGATACGAAAGGTGGTCGCACAGTACTTCGTGGCCATGATTGCTTTCGGCTTCGTTGGCTGCTTCCTCTTCTTGGTCAAGCTGTACTGGATTAAAGCGCCTTACTACGTAAGCTCAAACGATTTCCTCGTGACTAACGACTAATGTTTTTGCGACCAGATGATGGTTACAGAATAGATGATCATGGGGCCCCTTGTTTGAAACCCCAATACCCCGTCGCTCATGACCGCTGTCGGCTCGTTGAGCTGGCTCATTGAATTAACGAGATACTCGGATGCTGCACGGATTCAAAGAAAGTGAGCGGCGTAGTGCGGGTACATGGTCATGGACTCCCGGTGGACTACTTGGCCCACTTGGGAGAGAGAGAGAGCAGGTAAAAGACACTCCCTTGGGGAAGCACTTGGATCTTTAAAGTAAAAGACACTCCCCCAATTGCAAGTTCGTCTTGCATGCTGCGATCGGACTCCCCGCAAGAGCTTGGGGGATACCAGATATCGGGTTCGATGGCGCGCGTGGAAGCGGCCGGCCGGCAGAGGGGAACGCAGCCAGCGCCCTTCGCGGGGAATCGGTCGCGTCGCCTCGCTTTCACCGGCACGAAAGAGCCGGCGGCACCTGCAGCGCCGGCAAATGCGCCGTCGACCAGCGCCCCCCCGAGCGCGACCGAGCCGCCCAAGAAGGAGAATCCCGGTGCGCATTACTGTGCGCAGCATGGCTCGCGCTGGAGCGGGGCGGGGATCGCAAGGGCGGCGCGTCGAGGGCACCTGCAATACCTGCATGCACCCACTGGATTGCACGCGATTAGATTGCTTAGATAACGCACCGCCGCGCCCAAGGGATGAACGCGGTTTCCGTAGCTAACGCAGCTCGCAGTGTTGGACAAGTTGAAGACCTTGTTCGACCCGCGAGCCGCGCGGGAGGCTGCCAAAGCGCGCCGCAAACCTCCTCCGGAAGCGCTTTTCAAGATTGCAGACAGTGCGGCACTGTAGAAGGCCCCAGCTAGGTCGCTGTGCTCACCCATCATTCGCAGGCGCGCCGCCAGCGGTGCTCGGGCTGTGGAAGGCCGTGGACAGGATCACGGCCGCTGTTCCTGGATCCAGCTTCATCGTTGACATGAGCGCGTACGGTGCCATTACGGGAGGGCTCGAGAAGCTTTTCGGCATTCCGTGGATAACGGGTGGCCTCTTCGCTGGCGCGGTCCTCGGCGCGGCAAAGCCTGCTTTCGGGTCTGCTAGCGAAGTCGTAGAGGTGCGCAACTGCTGTCGAGGAAGAGGCTGAAAATTGCCTTCTGACCTTGATCGCAGAATGCACTCCTCTCGAGAATAGACCCAGCTGCACCTCCCGAGCAGTATCGGCAAGTCGTTAGAAAGCCGCAGTTCTGCGGTCCCGAAGTTACATCACACGGGAAGCAAATGCCCGACTTGTCCGGAGACGACAAGACTGTCCGGTACTTTGCCATTTGTATTGGATTCATGCGTTCTTGACATCTGTGCTCTGTAGGTGTTTGATCCATGGCAAGCGCAACGTTGGCATGGTTGTGGACAGGACGAAGGGGCAGGAGCAGTTTGGACCTGTGTACCCGAAGCTCCTGGACGTCGCAGACCGTGTGGGCCTCCGCAGCATAGAATCAGGCCCCTACCGCATCTTGTATGCTCCTGGGCATGCTACCGCTGCGCGCAAGGTGCCACGTGTGCTTCGGACAGAAAATTGCTACAAGCCTGACTTGCTAAACAGATTCAGAGGGCTCTCGCCACAGCAGCTGGCAACAAGACACATGACTGGGTCGTTGGAACCCTTCTCGGATACAGCGAGCGGGACATCAAAGCGGTTTGCTTTCTTTGTGTCTGCCCAGGTGTTCCTTGCTTACAGGCGCTGCAGTTCTACAAGCAGGAGGTGCCCTACACTGCAGAGCTGTCGAAGCAGAAGGGAGGCCGGCGACTGTTCGAGGAGGAATACCTCAAGGTTGTTGCAGAGGGCAAGGAGTGGCTTGATAGGAACTGATGTGATCATCATATGATACAGAATACGTGTACTCTACAATACAACCAAGAAATCAAGATACTCGGGGTCGGCCGGATGCCTTCGCATCACCCTCAATCTTACTCATAGCCCTTGCGAGATACACGTTCTCGGGCTTGCCGCCTCCTTCTTGGCTCTTTGCCTCTTGACCCTTCTGCATCCTCATCCTTTCCTTCTTGTCCGCGTTCTCTATCTCCTGCACTCGAGCGGCGAACTTGGCTCGGTCGGCCACGCCCTTGGCTAGCTCCGTTTCCGTGGGCACTGTTTCCCGGCTGTTCCATAGCCAGGCTCGCCATTCTGTGCCGCAGGCGTCAAGGGCGCGAAAGTGCGCACGCGGCTGGGCAAGCGGACCCGGAGGGATAGTCTCGGGCTCGATGTCGCCATCTTTGTAGTCCACCTGCCTCCGCGGTTTGGCGCCTACGCGCGCGCTCTCGTCAGCCAACCAGCCAGACAAATAAGCGAAGCGCCAGCCTGGCAGCAAAGCGCGCCGCCCCAGTCAGCGCCGCTTCGCCACACTTCGCTACGGCCCCGCAGCGCCGCGACATGCATGCAACGCGCTCGGAGCTTGCGATGCCAAAGCTAGAGGCCGCCGGTAGCACTCCCGCCCGCATCTCCCATGCGCACCCTTCGACTCGAAGAAGAGATAGTAGTGGTTGCCGTGAGCGTCCCGACCAACGAGCTCTCGCCCCATCAGCTTATTGAAGACAGCCCTGCTGCTCGTCAGCGTCCGGGCGCGGGGCGGCGCGGGAGGGCGAGGGGCTGCGCGGGGCGGCCGGCGCGTGGGGCGGCGCGGGGCGGCCGGCGCGTGGGGCGGCGCGTTCAGCCGGGGGTTGCACCTAAGCCTGTTCATTGCAATTGAACAAACTCGGCCTGTGACACGCGTCTACGGGTACAGCACACACTACGTGCATACGGCACGACTTCGACGCCGTGAACAAAGGGCCGGGAGAGTCCTGGGGAACGGAGCCCCTCTATCCGGTCCACGCGCTAACCGGCGCCGCACAAGACTGTGGGCGGAAGAGGTTGGTGGTCAACCAACCGGAGGGAGAGCTAGAGGAGCTAGCTGCATAGCGCTAGCTAGATCTAGATCTAGAGCTGCAGGCGCTGCCTCTTCGCCGGGGGCGGGGCCGCCGACGAGGACCCGGGGCCAGACGCCTCCGGATCCGGTGCGGGATCCGGGGCTCGAGCTCGAGCTGGAATGTCGACAGCCGGCACCGGGGCCTGCGCATGTACAAAAACGTTTATCCGGTCAGAGAACGTTTATCTCGGAATTAAAAACACGGGCTGCCGAGCCAGGAGGAGGTGCCCCTCCCATCATACCCCCGCCCACCCCCGCCCGCCCGCCCGCCCGCCCGCGAGCGCCGCGCCGCAGCTCGAGGCGATTCTGGAGGTGTACCAGATCTAGAAGTTCAAGCACGCGGGGCCGCCCAAGCTCGCCGCCCCCAGCCAAGCGGAGCTGGACGCGGCCCCGCCGGCTTCTCGCGCGCTGGCGGCGTTCGTGCGCTTCGTGGGCGGGGCGGGGACGCGGGTCGTGGGCCACAACATCGTCCGCCTCCGATCGTAACTCTAGCGATCGTAACTCCTCTAGCGATCGTAACTCCCGGCTTGCCTCTGGCGATCGTAGCTCCTCCGATCGTAACTCTAGCGATCGTAACTCTAGCGATCGAGCTAGCGAAGAGTTGGTCAACGAGGCGCGATGTAGCTGTAGCTAGCTAGCTAGCGAGACCATAGGCATCTGATAGCTAGCTAGCTAGCTAGAGAGTGTGTGCAATCGAGATTGGCTGCTCGCTGGTCACCCGGGTGGGCGCGCGGCGCGGGTGCACGGGTGCTCCGCGCCGGTCACAGGCCTGCGAGATAAGCTTTAATAAGCTTAGATGCCTGCCGAGATGAGCTTAAATGGTATTTCGGGCTCATTCTTGCATTGGAAATTCGCAAAGATGCTATCTCGGGTTTTACTCGAGCTCAACCCGCTGATTCTTGCTGTGCGCTCGGACCTGGGGTGCGCGCGGAGTCAGTGTTGCTGTGCTTGTGGTATGCGAACAGCACGCTCAGATGTTCGAATTCCTCGGATGGCGAGGGCCGTCCAACGTTCGCGGCGCGCGCGACGCTAGAAGCTGGCGTAGTAGCGCTGATCTTGCGTAGCGCGGCGCTAACGGTCGCTCTGACTCAGCGCGCGGCGCCGCGCGTCGCGTGCGCCAAGACTGGCGAGCGCTTGGCGCTGCAGCTGCCAAACCGAGGCTGAAGCGCTGTGGGGCCGAGCTCTAGTGAAGGACTGCGAGGGTATACCCCCAGACTGCCAGCAGGCTGGCAGCAGGCTGCAGCAGCACAGGACCGCCAGCGATGCGTTATGGCACCGCACTTCGCTACAGCCCCGTCGCGCGGCGTGCCGGGCGTGACCGACCGGTGGATACCGCCTGCCTCGCCGCCGCGCCAGCTCGAGCGCCAGCCTGAGAGCGACGGACTGCACGGGGACAGAAAGAGGTCACGCAGCTCGTCGCGTCCACTTGAAGGGGAGCGCGGCAGATCTAGATCCCGCCCGCGCGAAGGCCAGAACGAACCTTCGAGACGCTCGGTGCGCGACGCCGCTCGTATCTGAGCGGCGCAAACTGGATCTAAAGCTCACGTACGCGCTCGTTCTTCTCAGCGTTCTCGGCCTCGCGAGTCGCGGCATAGCCGCTCCCCTTCGCCTCGCGCACGATCGGCCTCGCGGCCGCGAGAGGCCTCCAGGCCGCGCGAAAGCTCGCGGCCGCGGCCCCCTTCGCAGCACTCGCAACGTCGAGATGCCGTGAGCCCCCCGGCATCCTCGAGCCGGCCGGGGATCGGGCGATCTCTCTCCCGGCCCGTCTCGCGCGGCCCCACGGAGGAGGCCCGGGTCCGGCCTCCTTCGCGGGGATACGTGGAGGAGTCTCGCAGTCGGCCCGCATCGCGGGGGCCGCCGGTCGACGACGAAGGCCGGGGCCGGCCCTTGCCTCGGGGTCCGGAGGAGCGACCGCGGGGCCCGAGCCAGCCCAGGCCCCCGAGCCAGCCGCGGCCGCCGTCCCGGCCGGCCCCTCCGGAAGGAGATCGGAGGAGCCCGGGTCGCGGCGCCTCGCGTCCTCGGTCGCGAAGCCGCAGCCACAGCCGCAGCCGCAGCCGCAGCCCCGTCCGGAGCCGCTCGCGATCGCACGGGGCGCCGCGCACGCCGCGGCTGCGCCCGGCCGAGCGGGAGGCGCTCAGCGCGGCGGCGCAGGCCGCACGCGCCATCGAACGGAAGTTGAAGCGGCAGGGCTCGCCCGACTCGGGTCCGCGCAGATGCCCCCCGCCCCCGCCCCCGCCCCCGCTCAACTGCGCGCAGGGGACGAGGCGCGGCGGCGGAAGCGGGCGGCGTCGTCGGGGCGGGACTCGGAGGCGGGGCGGAGCGTGGCGGGGGACGGTGAGGACTGCGTGGCCGTCATAGTCGGAGACGAGGACGGCGACGACTCGCCCCTCCCGCCCTCGCCGGTCTTCAAGCCGCGCCCGAGCGCCCCCAAGAAGCCCGCAGACGACGAAGAGCCCCTGTGGCGGCCGGCCCCGCTCCGCCCGGGGGCCCCCGCCCGCTCCGCATCGCCCCCGCCCCACGCCCCGGGCTCCTCCGAGCCCGATCGCGCCAAGTCCCCCCCGGGCGTCGCCGAGGCGGCCGCCGCCCCTCCCCCCGCCGAGCTGCCCCCCGCCGCTTCCTCTTCTTCTTCCGCCCCTTCCGCCCCTTCCGCCCCCGCGCCGCCCCCGTGGGCGCGCAGCCCGCCGCCGCTGCCCTCGGCGCCGCCGCCGGGTTCGGGGGCGCCAGCGGCCACCTTCAGCAAGATGCTGCAGTCCGGGGGCGGGGCGGAGGCGCGCGCCCCCGGCGCATCAACCTCCGGCACCGGATCCGCCGGCAACAGCCCCGTACCCCTCCCAGGTGCGCTTCTCCCTCCCCTTCTTCACCCCATCTTCTCGCCCCGGTCCGACCGAGCGCGCGCAGTGGTGCCGAAGCCGTCGGCGTGCCCCGCGCCGAAGGCGGCGCCGAGCACGGGCAAGGCGGCGTCCCTAGCGACGGCGGCGAGGGTGGCCGGCATCCCCACCATCACCTCCGTGGGCGTCAACTACTACGGGCCGCCCCCCGCCTACGACTACTCCTCCTACTACGCCTACTACAGCATGTACTACGGCCAGCAGCCCGGCTGGGAGGCGCGCCGCGCCGTACCCCCCGCGACCCCTTTCCCCTCCTGACAAGCGCGCAGGAGTACGCGAAGTACTACGCGCAGCAGTCGATGTCGGGCAAGGGCACCCCCAGCGCGGGCGGTCCCCCTCCCGCCCCGCCCGCGTCTGCGTCCTCCGCCCCCGCCCCCGCTCCCGCCCCCGCCCCGACCGCCGCCTCCGTCAAGTCTCCGCGCCAGCAGGCGCCGTCCGCCCCCCCTCCGCCTCCGCCCCCGCCGCCGCCCCCGGCGCAACCCCCCTCGGAGCACGCAACCGACCCCGCCCCGGCCGACGACGCCGCCGCGGCCGCTTCTGCGGCACCAGCAGCAGCGGCGGCAGCGGTAGAGACGGCGCCGTCCGCATTCGCCTCGGCCCCGCTCCCCGCCACCCCGCCTCCTGCCGCCCCGGCTCCAGAGCCCTACCACCCCGAGTTCCCCTCCGCGTTCGAAGGCGACGCCTCCGCCCCGCGGCCCGCCCCGCAGGGCAGCAGCATCAGCTCGTCCGAGGTCCGCCCAGCCGCGCGCCCCTTGCGCTCTTCGGGTGGCCCGCTCAAACGCGCCGCGCCGCGCAGCCGGCGACGGGCGAGGGTCACTACCCCGCGGAGCTCCCGCCGGCAGAGGTGGCGGCGGTCGAGATGGAGATGGAGGAGGAGGAGGAGCGCGGCGGCTGGCGCGAGGTGGTGGCGCGTTCAGACGACCCCTACGTCCGTCCTTCCGCCCTGCAGCTCACTCCCCCGCAGATCGCGCCGGCCGTGCCAGGGCCCGCCCCCCAGCCCGCAGCTCCTGAGCAGGAGAAGGCGGCGGAGGAGGGCGCGGGCCCGACGCAGGCCGAGGTGGCGCTGGCGGGCGAGGTGGCCCGCCTGGAGGCGGAGAACGCGCAGCTGCGCAGCGACCTCCGCCGCGCCCGCGAGGTCCGTACCCCCTTACACGAATCTCGGCCTGTCGGCGCCGGTCAGACGCGCGACCGCGCGCCTGCAGGACGGGGAGGCGGCGCGGCGCGAGCTGGACGCGCTGTGCGGGGCGGGGGACGCCTGCGGCGACCCGTACGGGTGCGCCCGGCGCCGTCCTTTAGCCGCCCGCCCGCGCGCACGCCCTTTCGGCGGCCTTTTTGACGGCCCGGCGCGCAGCGGGGCCGAGGAGGGGGCGGTCTCGCTGGACCGCCTGGAGGCCATCCACCTCTCCGGCATCGCCCGCGTCCTCGCCGCCCGCGTGCGCCGCCCCCGCCCCCGTACCCCCCCCCAAAAAAGCTTTCTTTTTCGGCGTGTTCTGATGCACGTACCCCCGCAGCGCGCGAACCACGAGGCGGACGTGGCACGTCTGACGGCGGCCGCGGCGGCCGCCGCCGCGGGGGCCGTGCCCCACCGCTCAGGCTCCGGCCCGCACTGAGGCGCCCCCGTCCCTTTCTCCTAAACGCAGTTATCGAACTAGCGCTGTGCGCGCTTTTACATAAAAACTTTCAAATGTGTCGTCGATGCTGCCCGAAGGATAGGAGGGGCTCACGAGTGGGGGTCGGCGGGCTGGCGGATGAGGCGGAGGCCGTGGGGCAGCGCGGTCATGACGGCGCCCAGGTTCTCCTTCACCGCCTTCGGGGAGCCTGCGGGGTACGTAGCTATCGTCAGCTGGGCTCGCGATCGGGCGCGGCGCGCGCGGGCGGCGGGCGAGGGCGCACCGGGCAGGTTGAGGATGAACGTCTCCTTGCGGATGCCCGCCGCGGGCCGGCTCAGGATCGCCATCGGGGTCGCCTGCGCATACACGCGTTCGTTTGAACGGAGAAACACGCAACCGCTTGAGAACGCTTCAGAGGCGCGCCTGCAGGCCGGCGTTGATCATCGCGATGACGAAGCCTGGCGCTTCCCTGTCCAGCACGCCCTTCGTCGCCTCCGGCGTCTGGTCCCGCGGCTGCGCGCACTTGTCAGCTGCAGCTCCGCTTTCAATGCGAAGCGCTGCGGAGGCCGGGGGCGCGCCGTGAAGCCCGTGCCGCCAGTTGTGAGGATCAAATCCAGCTTGTCGACGTCCGACCAGGCCACGAGCACCTCTTGTATGCGCTGCACATCGTCCGGGACGACAGCAGTGTGCACAACCTGCGCGAAGCGCGCGTACGCGCCTCGATGACAGAAACGAGCGCGCGGGACTCGGGATGCCCTGCGGACCTGGGCGCCCGGGAGCCCCTGCGTGATCAGCTCGACGCAGGCTGGCCCGCTCTTGTCCTCGGTCTCGCCTTTAGCTGTGCGATCGCTGATCGTAAGGACGCCGACTCGAAACCCGCCGGCGGCCGCCATTCCTCTTTCTTCGCGTGCGCCTTCCTTCGGCGCTGCCTGAGGGCGAGCTTCGGTCGATCGAGCTGCCGATGATGATCTGCCGGGGCTGACCCTACACGGTTCGCGGTTCGCGTACCCGGCAGTCCAAGTCATCCACGGGACCGGTGCGACCAGCGCAGCGCAGCCGGGCCGGGGAGGGACGATCCGAGTCGCTCGTGCAGTCGAAGGACACCACAGGAAGAGTTTGTGAGCCTTTCGTGCCCAGGTGAATGCTGCGCTCCTTGAGCGAATGCGCGTGCGGTGGTTCTGGCCATGAGCGGCGTCGCCCGATGCGCTAGTCTGTTCTAGAAAGCTTGATCGTACGCATCGTGGAAGATAGATATGCCGCCGCGCGCTCGGTCGACCGCGAACGCCATCCTGTCATCCGGCCAGTTAACGCGCCCGAAGCTCGAAGGCTGATAGATAGAAATATGACGTCGACAGCCAGACTCGTGCCGCGCGTTCGCGCGCCGCGCGCGCCTCCCCGGCGCTCTTACACGTCGCCCCGGCGCGCGCCGGCGCATGCGCAGGCCCCCACGCGTACGGCCGCGACCGGTCATCACGCAACGTGCACGTGAGCAAGGTGCGCGTACGTGAGCGCGTACGCTTGCGAAGTTCGCGCAGATCTAGATCTAGCTCGCCGTCGAGCTCGATTGAGCGCTAGCCCGCGTTCAAATGGCGCGGGCGCCGGCGCGCGCGCAATTGCAATTGCAACTGCAAGGCGAAGGGCGGAGCTTAGAGTAAAAGGCTGTAAGTTGACTGCAATTGGCGCAGCAGATATCGATCGCGATGTCGACGCCAGGGGCGCCCGCGCCGTCGCAAGGAGAAGGCCAAGGCCTCGCATCGAATTCGAACGGTGCAAGTTTGAAGTCAGCCGCTTCCAGCTCGCGATCGATGGCGACATCGAGCTCGCTGGCGGTCGCGGCCGTCGCTGGTGAGCGACTGCAGGCCCAAGCTTCAGTCGCCGCGGGTGGCCGTGGCATTTCATCCTGGCACATCGATATCAACCCACATCGACAATTGCAATTGCAAACTGCTCTTCATGATCATGATCATGATAGCAATCAGAGCACGTGCACGCCCCAGCGCGTTCACCCCGTCCCTCATGACGCCCTTTTGCATGCGCATGCGGTGCCCTCTTTGAAGAACATCATCGCGATCGATTGCACTTTAATCTAATTCTTCGATGTTGCAGGTATCAGGCACAAGCTCAAGGAGCCCTCATGGCCATGATCACGGGCCCGCGGCCAAGCCAATGACATCTGATGTTAACGTTGCTGCTTCTGCTGCTACTGCCACTAACGTGCGAGATAAAACCTACTTCTGGTGGGGCTCCCGCTCAAAAAATGTCAGTGTCCCTTTTTCCTCTAGAAGTACTAGCTATATATATAGTGTCACTGGCTTATTGTTACTTGCAGTGTCGCACTCCGGCTGCTTCTAACGCAGAGGAGAGGAATCGGCTGCGAGACGTCTGCATCGTCGCTTGCCAGGAGCTCGACAAGCACGATGGACTCAGCAGCACGCGTACGATCTCAGATGGGCTGCTTACGCACCCGCGCTCCGGTACGTATACGGTATTTCTATCGAAGCCTCTGTCCACGAATATTATATTCAAGCTTCTGCTGCTTCATTCACTTTCCCAACCAGATTACGAGGATCAGGCATTTGTTCGAGCAATCCGCGAGGGGCAGCTCGTTGTGGAGGAAGACGGAGATCCGTGGGATGCTGTGCGGCGCTTTCTCAAGACCATGGGCTCCGTGCCTCAGAACAGTTGGCAGAAACAACCACGCCTGCGGGAGCCTGGTCAAATTATTGGAATCTCAAAAAGGCCGAATGGGTATCAGGGCCGCTTTGTATGGCGGCGGCGCGAGGTGCAAGATTTCGTTGCTCAAAATTGTATATTTGAACCTTTGATCGCGTTCACGAGCTTGTCGTGCAGATGTCGACGACCTGCCGTCCTACGAGTGAAGCACGTTTAATTTGACTGTTTCATGATCATCATATATTATAACTAAAACATAAGCAATATTAATATTCTCATCTAACGCTTCGAATTGTGCGTAATACAGGAGGCCGTCAGGGCCCGGGACTGCCTCGCCATCATCTGCATGTTTGTCGATGAGAAGACTGGCTGGCAGCCCCGCCTGCGCGAAGAGATTCTGAACCACCCTCGCTCACGTGCGCCCAAACGCTGAAATTCTAAAGCAAATTAACTCTAAGCGCCATCTCCAGGGTACGAGGGTGATCATGAGAGCTTCTACGCCGCCCTGCAACGGGGCAAGTTCAAAATCCCGACCAGCTCGAGCTCGTCACCCAATTCAGCCCAAGATCAAGTCGACTTTCACGCTCTCGTTTATGCTTTCTTTGAGCGACATGGTGGGCCGCTGAAGCCGGTGGGGGTTTTTATTCAATTCAAATTTAGATTAAAACAATGTTTGTGTTTTTTTCTCTTTTTCTGGACTGACGCATTAGCAGTCCGGGGGATCCACGCGCACGTTAGGCGCACGATGTGACTCAAAAAAAACAGGAGCTAGCGCTGCAAACTGTATTCAAACGCCAAAAACGGGTTTGTTCGAGTATAAATCCGCGGGAGTAGCGCTGACCAATATAATCCTGACCGCAGAGTCGAAGCTCAAGGTTGCGAGTGCTTTGAAATCAAAGAGTCAGGGCGGGAGGCCTTCGACCACAGGCTTCAGGGGAATCCATCGCGATCGCAGATCACGCGGCGGCTTACGAGGATCATTCAAGTGGCGTGGTCAGACGTTCAAATTTGCATGTCCCTCCGCGTGCGACCCTGAGGTCAGTGCCAAAATTAATTTTATATTGTATATACGTAGCTCGATTGTTGCGGATTGAAGCCGTTGGTTTCAAATTCCCTATTTCTCAGGAAGCTGCTCGAATTCTTGACCGCTTCATCATCACCTGCCAGGAGCTGGACAAGCTCACCAAACGGCCCCCGGAACAGCGTATCTCGGATTCGAAGTTGAACTTTCCTCGCGAGGGTGCGAGTTTGCAATTGATCGACATCATGAGCTGACTTTAATTTGCACAGCTACAGCGATCTAGATCTCACAGCTTTTGGGGTTTCGCGCAGAGTATGCCAAGGAGGAATTCTTCGACCTTTTGCAGCGCGGGAAGCTGGCTGGGTATGTGAAGGAGCATGAGACCGCACCTGCAGCTGGTCATGAATTCGAAGAACTCGACAACCTGCGTGAGGCTGTGCGGCATTTTCTCAAGGATTGCGGGGTCATCAAAAGATTCGTTCGCAAGGTTCGCATACGTCTGTGCATGCGGTTTCGCGCAATTTGCAATC
Source organism: Cyanophora paradoxa (assembly GCA_004431415.1). Classification (NCBI taxonomy): domain Eukaryota; class Glaucocystophyceae; order Cyanophorales; family Cyanophoraceae; genus Cyanophora; species Cyanophora paradoxa. The sequence continues at coordinate 363,377 of QPMI01000015.1, forward strand.
TGCCATAATGCTCTCCTCTCTCGATCATGATCAGCGGACACGCGCTCGGAGCGACGCGGAAGAAGAGGAGGACAAGGAAGAGGACGAGGAAGAGGACGAGGACGAGGAGGACGAGGACGAGGAGGACGAGGACGAGGAGGACGAGGAGGAGGAGGACGAAAACGAGGACGGAGATGGGGACCGCATACGCGCTCGTTCTCGAGTGGGGCAGTCTGGCTACCACTGTGTCCTTCGGTTCAAGAAGCGATTCTGGCGCGGGAAGTTCATGTGGCGCCGTGAATACTTCTCTTCGGCATCTTCCCTCGATCCAAAGGTTTGCCGAACGTCAACGCGATCTTTTGAAGTTTATACATTGCAGAACCTGTGGCGCTCTTGCGTCTGATTGCTTTCGCGCAGGACGCAGCCCAGTTCCGCGACCGGGCGATCATCTGCTGCCAGTGGCTCGACAAGCACGAGGGGATCCCAGAAACGTCCCGCATTCCAGACGCCCAACTGAATTTCAAGCGTTCCAGTGCGCATGCATTCAAAGCTCAAGATCTGAATTAAATCTGCAGTCGCCTGTTAAATATAAGATTATGCACACATATTTTATATATTTCTGTATGCACACACGTCGTCAATCTCTATTGAATATGCTTCGAATGCGCAGAGTACGAAAAAGAGAAGTTTTACCTCGACCTGCACGCTGGGAAGCTGGAGGGTTACGTCGAGACTTCCGAAGACGCCAAAAGCTACCGCAAGAGGATACGCAAGTTCCTTGCCAACCGTGGAGCCTACCAAACACGCGCACGCGTGCGCCCGGCTCGGCTAGCGCTGCGCATCCACATACGCATGCGGAACCTTGACATCAATGCTGACGCCCCTGCAGTCTACAGTCCAGCCTTCGACCGCGAGCAAGGACGAAGAATCGGGCGAACTCGAGGCGACTCAGGTCGACGAATGCGAGGATGATGAGGACGGTGATGGGGACGAGGAGGCTGGATCTTCGGCTGACGAGGCGGAATCTTCGGCTGACGAAGGTGATCATGAACTGGGCCAACACATGTTGAATGCATGACGAAAATTAAATAATTTCCTCGTGCTTACTTGCGTGTCCGATCAAGATGAAATCATCTTCAAAGGAATTCGGAGAGACAAGCGCGGCTTTCCAGGCTACTTTGCCTGGAGAGATATGCAGTTCTCAACGCCAGGAGTGTCCTCCACCATGGAGGTGCGCATCCTAGGCCTTTTAATTTGTGCAAACCCCTAGGCCTGCAGGCTTCTCTGCAATTTCCACCCTCGACTAACAGTGTCTACGGCAGGAAGCCGCACGGCTCCGTGACCGCCACATGGTCACATGTCAGTACCTCGACAAGGCGCAGCGCATCCGGCCCATACTTACGTGTGACTCAATGAACTTCCCCAAAAACGGTACGCATGCGATCTCTTGCGACACTTATCTTTACTTACTTAGCTTTCCTTATCTTCTAGCTAATAATATAATCTTCCCCGCGTGAGCAGACTACAAGGAAGAGCCGTTCTTCAAGGAGCTGCAGCGCGGGAAGCTGAAGGCGCCCAAGGGCAAGGCGACGTACGCGGCCGCCCGCTGCGTCCGCGAGTTCCTCGCCGAAATGGGAGTGGCCCCGTATCCAAAGGCGCGTCTGTACATGCACGCGTCTGTACATGCATGCATGTTTCTCGAACCTGCAAGTTTCAGATCGCGATCGCAATGCTGACGGCAGTTTGTTATAAATTACAGCGCCCCAAGGCCGCAGCGGTTGCCACACTGGGAGGCAGTGCACGCGCAGAGGACGAGGAATCATCGTCTGATGAGGAAAGTGATGATGAGAGCTTCGCAGGCCACCAAAACAATCCCGAGGACGAAGCGACGGGTGTGTCAAGGCGATTTCGATGCCATTAATACTACTTCCTCGTCGAATGTGAAAACGTTATCCTAAGCTTCGGTTTGTTTGGCAGCGGCTATCAAGGCGCACTGGCGTGAGCTGCACAGTCGTGGAAAGGTGTGTGCATATGCATGTGATACTGTGCTTTAATTATATTAATACACTTGCTTGCACAGAAAATAGCGGATTCCGTGGTCAGGCTTGACGGACGATACTACGCGACTTTCTTCCTTGAGAACGAGAAGGCGCGCGATTAGATTCCTAGAATTTCCTCTTCCAAGGATTTTCTGACCCCCCGACGCCGCAGGCCATCTCGCCGCCACTGGCGTCGGTGGACGACGCGCTTCACTTCGTCGACCGCTGCCGCATCGCGTGGTGCGGCCCAGACGGCGAGCGCCGCTACGGAATGGAGATCAACATGGACATCGAAGGTCACCCTTTATCTTTTGATGCGATATCCATCATGGCATGGCAATACATATATACACACTATCTGCTCCTGTTCGTGTCTTATCTCACGAGCCATGCCGGTGCCCCAACAGATTACACGTCGGAGGCGTGGTACCAGAGGCTCTTCGAGGGGCCGGAGGGGCAGCGGCCGAAGGTGGGAGACAACGACCCCGACTGGAATGCGGACCACGCGGCCGCCGTCCGGCGCACCGTCGCCTTCGTTGTCGAGGCCGAGCTCGAGGTGGAGTCCTTTTATGATATCTACATCTCTCTGACTGTTTAGGCCTAGGTCTCTTTGCATCTGTGCCCGGGTATTGCCTGTGCTGATTTGCTTTGTGCAGCTCCGTGCACGCGAGCAAAAGGATGCCGGCGCGGCCGCAGGGGGCGGGGTTGCGGGTGCACTGGCGGCCACAGCAGGCGAGGAAGGTGCAAGCTCTGGATCCGCGCCGGCGCTTCTGTCGGCCGCGGACAGTGGGGTTGCCGCAGCCGCCGGCGGCGATCGCGAGACGCATGAGCCAGCCCTGCGACCAGCCAAAAAGCAGAGACTTGCAGCCGTAGACGGCGACACCCCAACAGGCACTCAAGCCGCTGACAAAGCCAAGGGCCGCGGCCGCGCTAGCGATCAACAGCCCGCAAAGAAGCAGAAGACAGCCGGCGCCGCTGCCGCGGGCACCAAACAGACGCCTCGCGCCTCTCCTGCAGCTGAAGCCGCCCCCTCTAGCCACAGAGAGGCAGCTGCAGCTGCAGCTGCAGCTGCTCCCAAGCCAGCCGCAGCGCCGATTAATCCCGCCCCGCCGGTGCCTCCCGTGGAGGCAGGGCCCCCTGCAGCTGCTCCTGTGCCTGTGCATGTGGCCAGCCCCGCGGTAGCCCCCGAAGCAGCCGGGCAGGCGGTCGCGAGCGCGAGCGGGCCTCCCGCCCCGAAGCACAACCCGAGCGCGGTGCGCCCAAGCCCCCTGAGTCCTCTGGATTTAAAGCGTCCAGTTCCAGTGCTGCAACACTTGCATTCCTGACCATAATCGTCTCTGCAGCTGCTCGAGTGGGAGGCGCCGGAGGTGCTCCAGTGGCTCGTCGAGCGGCTCGGCCTCAAGAAGCAGCCCCGGGCGTGCGCGTGCCGCCGCTCTCCACAACTAAATCTGATTAATTTATCGCATCGCGCTCGTCGCTTCGACGAATTCGTATATATCTTTGACGGCAAGCGCGCCTTTACGCAGGTGCCGAGTGCTGGGGCGGCTGGCGCTCACGGGCCGCATGCTCCTCATGCGCTCGGCGGCCGGCCTGCGGCCGCGGCTGATGAAGAAGCTGGGGGAGGAGATCGCGGAGGGCGGCGCCGACACGAAGCTCGAAGACGTCCTCGAGGCCGCCTTTGAATTCCTCGACGACGAGGCGCGCGCGTGCTCACGCTCAAGCGCTAGCTAGCTAGCTATAGCCTAGATTTGATTTATGACCGTGCATGATTCCCCCTTCAAGGCTTGACCTTGGAAGCTATTAGTTTAGCTTCGAATTCCATCTGGCGCTTACGCTGAAATCGAATAGCTTTTAATCACGATCACTTAACATTAAATCACGACCGGTACCTCGATTAAATCCGGCGCTGGTATACGTACTGGACCGTTACCCCTAGCCATGATCAGTTGACGTTGCGGCGCAGGTCCGGATTCTGGTGGAGGAGGCAAAGGAGGCCGGCGGCGGGGCGGGTGCCAGCGAGGAGATCGCCCGCCTCTTCTCCCGCCGCGCCTAGCCCCGGCCCCGGCCTAGGCCCAGGCCCGCCGCGAAGCGGTCGCGGCTGAAGCTGCAGCTTTTGTTTCGAATCAATATTCACAGCTTTGAAATCGAATCGCACGCCTGTGTGCAAGAAGAAATGAAATGGATATCACTTGTAATATAATTCGAAAATTCGCGCAATTCCGCATGCAAGATGGCGCTGAGCTCAGCGCTGAGCTCATGATCAACTACAACGCCTGCAATTATATGTTTCGTGCCTCTAGATCTGCTGATTGCGATGAGATCCTGTGTCCTTTCCGGGTCCTGTGATCATGATTGCGATCAGCAATTGGATCATGATCATCGGATCATGATTACCATCAATCGCAACGGTTGAACGGTTGAACGGACCCTCAGGGCCTCGGAAATCATGTGCTCATGGATTTATGCAATCGGCTTCGAAAGCTCTCAATTGCAACTTTAATTAATCTGCTTTCAATGCGTATACGTAGCACCATTCTTTAGCTTGACTCTGCAGCACCTCTTGGCCTAGGGCCCCGGCCCGAGTCCTCCCCTCAGCCTGGCAGTGCACCAGCAGGTCACTACACCACCACTGGGCCAGCAGCGGCACTGCGGCAGCAGCTCACTGTCTCACCCCCTACATGCATCACAGCTCATGCTGTGGTGCACTGCGGCATGTAGAAGAGGGGCATTGCTGAAGAGAACCACCAAGTAAGTGATCATGATTAAATTCTGCGATTCACCGCATCGATATCACACTCAGCGATCCAGAAGCTATTTCCAGCTACCGCTTCCCGCGCTTGCTGGGGAGGGTGGGCCGCAGAGGCCGGAAGGCGGAGGCGGCGGGGGCGCCCGGGGGCGGGGCGGGGACGAGGGGCGCGCCGGCCCCGGGGGCCCCGTCCTCCCTGCGGGGGAAGGGCGGCGGGGCGCGGAGGAGGGGCGCGGCGGGGTCCCCGCAGGCCGGCCCCACCGCCGCCAGCAGGCCAGCCACGCTCACGCTGGCGACCTGCGCTCGGGCGAGCCGGCGTCAGAACAGAGGAGGATGGAAGAGGCGAGAAACTTCGATGAAAGGGCGGACGGAGGGGCGTAGGAGAGGACGGCGTCTGTGGCGGATCGCCGGGGCGGGAGGGCGGGCCGGAGGGCCGCCCGCGCCCGCTCCCGCGCCTCGTCCGCCAGGCGGCGGGCCCGGGCGAGGGACGGCGGGCCGGCGGGCGGCGGGGGCGGCGGGGCCGGCCACACCCGCGAGCGCCACCAGCAGCGACTCCAGCACGTCCGCGACCACCTGTACCCTCGGGCGGTCAGGGGTGGGGAAGAGGGGGGGGTAGAGGGACTCGCCTCCTCGACGGGGGCGGGGGCGGGGTCTCGGCGCCGCTGCGGGAGGGCGGCTGGGGGTGCGGGGCGGGCGGGGCTGGCGGCGCCGGAGGAGGGGCGGAGGGGGCGGGCTGGAGGCGAGGTGCACGGGGAGGGCGAGGGGCCCCTGCCGCCCCCGCAGCTGCCGCCGCGAGAGCCGCGCCCGCCACCGCCGGCTCGGGCCCCCGCGCGGCAGCCCGGGCCGGGCGGCGACGGACGCGGCGGCGGGGGCGGAGGCGGGGTCCGGAGCGAGGGGGTCCGGGGGGCGAGGAGCGGGAGGCGCTCGGCGGCGAGGAGGGCGCGGGCGAGGGGCCCGAGGGCGACGGCGGCGCCCTCGCCGGCGACGCGGAGGCGCCAGGCGCGCTCCGGGCGCGGGCGACGAGGGCGCAGCGGAAGGCGCGCTGCCGGCGGAGGGTGCAGGCGAGGGTGAAGGCGCCGCGCTCGCCGGGGCCCAGCAGCAGCGCCGCCGGCGCCACCGCGAGCTCCACGTCCCCCAGCGGCCACTCGGGCCCCTCGGGCGGCGGCCCCGGAGCATCCTGCTCCTCCTCCTCCTCGTCCGCGCTCGACTCTTCCTCATCGGCGTCGTCGTTGTCCGCCTCCTCCGCCGGTACCCCCTCTCCGTCGGGCGTGCGCCGGCGGCGGCGGCGGCGGCGGCGGGAGGGCTCGAAGGAGAGGGCGAGCGACAGCCCGACCTCGGAGCGGTTCTCGAGCACCACCGTCCGCCGCACCGCCTGCGCGCCCCGTTAAAGAAGGGAGGAGGAGAAGGGGGGTACAGGTGCCCACCTGGCCGACGGGGAGGACGCCGAGGCCGGCGGTGGGCGGCTCGAAGCGCACGTCGAGGGCCCCCCCGACGCCGGCCACCGAGACCTGCCCCGCCCCGCCGCCTAAGAAGAGGCGGGCAGGGCAGAGGAGGAGGAGGAGAAGGAGGAGAAGAAGGGGGGGGGGGGGGGGGGGTACGGACCTCCTTGTAGCGGGCGCGGGCGGCGACGAGGAAGGTCGCGCCCTGCCGCCCCCGGTGGCCCTCCCCCGGCGCGAACGTCACCTGCCGCCCCCGCATCAGACGCGCCCCAAGCTGGATCCTAGTCTTAATCCCATCGCATCGTTTCTAAGTGTTCGAATCGAGTCTGAGTTCTAGAAGCCTTGATCTCGTCTTCTCGATCTTGATCTAGTCTTCTGTCCAGCCTCAGATGCGGGGCGGGGCGCCTGGGGCACCTCGAGGGGCGCGGAGGCGCGGGGCTCGAGGCGGCCGCGGTCGGGCTGGACGGAGAAGGGCGCCTCGACGGCGGGGACGCTCCACTCAACCGAGACCAGCCCCGTGTTCCGCACCGATATCTGGCCGAAGCTAAGCCCGAAGAGACGAAGAAAGGAAGGAAGGCGGGCGCGGACGGTGCGGGTGGCGTGGAAGCCGATGGCGGTGACGCCAAAGTTGACGAGGGGGGGGTCCACCGCGAACTCGGGGTACGCCCCCTTGCCCGTCACCAGCACGTCCAGCACCCCCACGTTCGACACGATCTGTCAGGGTGCAGGATTACAGAGGTCTCTTTCGAATCTTTTTCTTTCATGGGAGGGGGGTTACGCGCCTTGATGGAGGAGTGCATCTCGAAGCCGCCGTTGGGGACCCAGCGGACCGTGAAGGTCTCCTGGCCGTGCCCGGGGATCGTTCCCTTCAGCGGGTTCACCTGCCCGTTCCCCCGCCGCGTCGGAGGGCGAGAGACGCGAGGGCAGTGCGGGGGCGGGGGCGGGGTGGGGAGGGGGACGGGCCTTGATGGGGTACACGTGGCGCAGCGTGTACGTGAAGGGGAACCCGCCGTAGTTCTGCGCCCGCCCGCACGCCCGCCCGCCGCTGCCGTCAGCAGAGTGGAGCGCAGGATCCGCCCGGCCCCCCTTCTCCCAAACTTCTTCTTCTCTGAAAGCGGTCGGGTGGGGCGGGGGCGGGCCTGGACGACGAAGGAGCGGGTCTGGGGGTCCCCCACGGGGCACGCCCCGAAGGAGACCAGCGCGAACTCCGCCGCCCGCACCACCGTCGCGTCGCTGCGGGGCGGGGCAGAGGGCGGCGCTCAGGGGGGAGGAACGGGGAGAGGGAGATCGACTGACAGAGGAGAGATGGGTTGATGGATAGGGAGGGCAGAGGCCGAAAGGGCCCAGCTAGGTAGGGCGAGGGCAGAGGGGGGGGGGGGGGGGGGGGTAGAGCGCTAAGGGCTTCGAGTGCGCCGAGGGGCCGGTCTAGAGCAAGACGGCGACGGCGGCAGGCGGGGGGTGCCCGGCTCGGACAGGGAGCTAGAGAGAGAGGGGGCGCGGCTCGGGGCCGCTTGAAAGCGAGGAGCCGCCTGGGGGCGCGCCTGTGGCCGAAGAGGGCAACAGCGGCGGGCGGGGAGGTGCCCGGCTCGGACATGGAGCTAGAGAGAGGGGGGACATGGAGCTAGAGAGAGGAGCATGGAGCTAGAGGAGGGGGGGGGGGGGGGGGGGGGGGGGGGTTAGAGTGGGCGGGCCTGTGGCCGACGACGGCGACGGGGTAGCGCGCGCCGACGAGGTCCGTCGTCAGCGCCACCTCCTCCTCGAACCTGAAGCGGGGGGCGGGGCGGGGCGGGGCGGGGCGGGGCTCAGGGGGAAGCGAGCGAGCAAAGCGTGAAGGGCGGCGGGGCGGGGCGCGGGAGAAAAGGACGCGCAGCTAAGATGCGCGGCGGGAGAGGTGATGGGTTAGATAAATCTATGCCATGATGTTAGATCAAGGCCGCAGAAGTCACAGCACAGGAGTCACAGGAGACACTAAAGTGCGTTGGACTTAGGCAGCGGGCCGGGGAGAGCTTTAGAGGAAGGACGCGCAGCTAAGGTGCGCGGCGGGCGGGAGAGATATGACAGTTTTTGAACAGACTTCGACGAAGGTTGCCGAGCGGGCGGGAGGGAGCGCACTTGAGGAGCTCCGGGGAGACGAATGTGGCGACGAGGTCGACGGCGGCACCGGCCTCGAGGCGGCCCTCCGTCCGCGACCAGCGCAGCAGCGGGTTGAGGGCGGGGGGCCGCCGCAGCTGCCAGTGGCACGCCATGTCCCCCGCGTTCCGCACCGCCAGCGTCCGCCGCGGCGACGACCCCGCCTGCCCCGCCCGCCCCAACTCAGCCCCCCTGCTAAAAGAACAAGCGGCTCTAGGAGTGCCCTGAGGCCGGCTAGGCTTGTGCGGGCGGGGGCGGGGCGGGCCAAACTACCAAACGAACAAGCGCCTCTAGAAATACTAGAAACTATAGCTTGGTTTGGCTTGGCGGGAGCGGGGGAGGGGCCGGGGCGGGGCGGGCCTGGAAGTGGCCGAAGTCGAGGCGCGGCGTGACCTCCAGCTCCACCCGCCCCGACTGCACGTGCACCGGCACCTGCCCCCGGGGGGTGAGATGCCGAAGGAAGGAAGGAAGGGGGAGGAGAGGAGGGGGGGTACCTCCATCTCGGCGTAGGGGGTCTTGACGAGGAGGACCGTCGCGAGACGGTCCATCGACGCCGTCGGCCGCAGCGTCAGCGTCACCCGCGCCGCGCGGAACGCCTGCGGGCGAAATTGATCCTTGGGGGGGTGGAGTGGGGGGTACGGGCGCGCCTCGACGACGAGGCGGGAGGGCGTGACGTCGAGGTCAGGGAACGGCTCCTTCAGCGTGATGTCCACCGGGTACTGGCGGAGAAGGGGGGGGGGTATCGAATCAATCTCACATTGTTGGGGAGAGGACGGAGTGCCGGGGGGGGGGGAGTTGCAGGGGGGTACCTGGAGGTCGCCGACGTTGGAGAGCTCGAGCGAATCGTAGTACACGTTCCCGATGACTGCGGCGAAAGCCGTGAGGTGTACATCGAAGAAGAGAAGGAAGAGGCTCCGGAGAGGGGTGAGGGGTGGGGGTGGGGGCGGGGGCGGGCGGGGGGTACCGCAGGCGAGGAAGTCGGACTTGGACTTGGAGAGGGTGAGGACGGCGTGGCGGCCCGTGCCCGTCACCTCCACCTTGAACCGGTCCACCTGCCCCCGCCCCCTCAGCTTCGATTCGTTTTCAACAGAGTTAAGCTCGGTCCAAGGCTAGGCCATCGGGGGAGGAGGGGGCGCGCCTTGGTGCGGACGATGAGGCGGCCGACGAACTGGTCCTCGGAGGGGGGGTTGAAGAGGACGGGCACGTCGAAGTGGCCCCCGGGGGGGATCTGCCGTGCCCCCCGCGGGAAGTCCTCCCCCTCCTGGGAGGCGAGGCGTGAGAGAGCGGCGGAAGAGCGCCGCGCCAAGCTGCCGCTGTCTCTAAATCTAACTCTGTCTCTTTGAGCGCTGCGCTGCGCTGTCCTAGACCCTTCGAAGCGCCGTCCCTCTCTGTCGAGCGCTATGAGGCATTCTCTGCCAAAAAGAGCGTTCTCCATCTCCATCTCTAACTCTGTGAGCGCCCGGCGGGCTGCTCTCTCTCTCTCTCTCCCAGACCTTGAAGACGGGGGACTCCTCGAGGTGGATGGAGCGGATGGGGAGGTACGCCGTCCCCTCGTTCCGCAGCCGCACGCTCCCCACCGTCCACGCGTTCATCTGCAGGCGGCGGCGGGACCGGTCACTGTCTGTCTGTCTCTCCCTCTGCGCCGCAGGAGAAGGAGAGAGCGGACCATGCAGCGGCCGAGCTCGTGGCGGAGGGCGGTGCCACACGCTAGGCGGTAGGCCCCGCCCCCGGCCAGCACCTGCGTCACATGGCGGCGGCGGCGGTTAACCACTGTGATCGGCCGCTTAAAGCTCAAAGCCAGCAAGCCGGCTTCTTCAAGTGTTGCAATTGGTTGTTTTTCAATTGTGATCGGCCGCTTAAAGCTTAAAGCCAGCCAGCCAGCTCGTTAGCCAGCTCGCTCGCTCGCACCTTGAAGCGGAGGGGGGCGGCGGTGAGGGGGTCGAAGAAGATGGGCTTGGCGGTGAGGCCCTCGCGGAGCGGGTGGAAGACGAAGTGGACGCGCACGGCGTCCCCCGTCTTCAGCTCCCCCTCCCGCGGGTCCACCGTCACCCCTGTGAAACGAGTAGAAGCGGTCGGTCAGAAACGGCGGCTCAGAAAAGGGTCAGAAAAGGCGGCTCAGAAAAGAAAAGGGTCGGAAACAAAAAAAAGGGCTCAGAAAAGGGTCGGAAGGGGCGGCGGCCGGGCTCCGAAGGGGTCAGTTAAGGCGGCTCGGAAGGACCAGTCAGAAAGGGCGGCTCAGAAGAGGGTCAGAAACAGAAGAGAAAGGGCGGCCGCCGGGCTCCGAAAGGGGTCAGGGAGGGTGGCTCCGAAGGCCAGGGCGGACCGGGGTTGTCGTTGCGGACGACGAAGCGGACGTCGAGGCCGCTCTCGTTGCGGAAGGTCCGCGACAGCGTCACGATCTCCCCTGCGCGAGACGTCTCAGCCCAGGAGGGCTTTGTCGAGGGGAGGGCGAGGGGAGGGCGGGGGCGGGGGCGGGCTATTTCAAGCTATTTTTGAGCGGCAAGGTAGCCGAAGGTAGCAGGCAGCTGCTAAGAGCATCCCGGGGGCCCTGACCTAGCAGCAACAACCGCAACCAGGCGAGATCCCAGCTTAGGAGAGCTTAGGTGCGGGGGTAGCGGGGGCGGGGGGCGGGGGCGGTGACCTAGGGGCAGCCAGCCGAAGTTGAGGGGCCCGGCGTCGTCGACGACGATGCGGACGTCCCGCGGCGCCAGCGAGAGGGGGATCCGGTACGGCTCCATTCCGGGGATCTGCGGGGGGCGGGGTCAGCCGGGCTGCTCTGAAGCTGCTACTGCTGCTGCGGTTGTGGGTTCCACCATTATTAAAGTGTTAGCTCCATGCTTGGAGAACTAGAAGTGTACGGCGGGGTCGGGTGGGGGAAAGCGAGCGCGGGGTGGCGCGCCTCGGCCTCGACGACGAGGGTGCCCTTGACGGGGCGCCCGACGCCCCACCCGAACCCGCCGGGGGCCGCTCCCACCCGCGCGGTCCGCAGCGTGACCGTCAGCGTGAGGTGCTGCGGCTCCTCGGGCCCCACGCGGCTCCGCGTGCCCCGCGGCGTCGCCTCCTCCCCGGCCCGCGGGCTCCGCGCCGCCGGGTCCTCCCCGGGGCCCCGCACCCGGGGCAGCAGCGCGCGCGCCGGCGAAACCATCACAAAGGGCGCGCCGTCCACGGGCCCGGCGGTGGGGACGCGGAGGGAGCGGCCCAGCGCCTCCTCGACCGTGAGCGCGCGGGCGCCGAAGGGCAGCGCGGCGTCGGCGGCTTGGGCGGCCTGCGCGGCGCCGGCGGCGAGGCGCGGGTCCAGCGCAGTGGCGGCCGCATCCCTCGCCTCCAGCGCCGCGTGCTGCCGCCCCGCGAGCGACGCCATCCGCTCGTCCGCCGCCGCCCCGGCCGCCTCCAGCCGCCGCGCCGCCGCCTCGGGCGCCCCCGCGGGGGCCGGGCGCACCTGCAGCGAAGTTTTGTTATTCTTAATAGAATTCATTGAAGGTTTAAGACCAGAACAGCTACGGATAACAGGGCGCACCTTCAGTGCGCTCTTCGTGGGGCCCTTCATGCTGGCGGAGCGGCTGAGGGCGAGCGGCGTGGCGCCGCCTGCAGGCGAGCCGCCGGCGGGGGGGCCGCCCTCCACCACCAGCTCCTCCGCGAGGGTCACCGTACGCGGCGGCGGCGGCGGCGCCGTTGGAGCCACGCCGGCGGCGAGGCCCTGGATCTTGACGGTGGTGGCGCGCCCCTGCTCCTCGAGCTTGCGCCGCCCCGCCGCGATCTCCCGCTGCACGAGCCGCTGCTGCGCCGCGAGCTCCGCCGCCGGCAGCGTCGTCGGCGTCTCCGGCCGCCCCGCGAAGAACGCCTGCCGCGGAGGGCGCTCAGAACAAAGGGGGCGCTATCCACGTCTAACGCCTGCGGCGAAACAGGCCTAGTCTAAAGCTGCTCGGAGCTGCCTGCGCACCTCGTGGAGCTGCTCGCCCTCGCGGGTGCGCCGCTTGCGCCGGCGCGCGTGCATCAGCCGCCGCGTCGCCTGCCGCGCCAGCCGCCACAGCGTCGGCCCGTCCCGCGCCGCCGGCGGCTCCTGCAGGCCCGCGCCTTAGACGGAGAAAGCAGGGCGGAGGCCGAGGGAACGGGAACGAGGAAGCCCTCCTATCGGATCGCCCTCGCACCTGGGCGAGGAGGACGAGGGCGGAGCGGAGGCGGGGGTAGTCCGGGAGGAGCAGGTACACGGAGGCAATCGCGCTGATCGTCCCCTCGTTGTACAGCGTCACGCTCCGCGTGTCTGCGCAGGCCCCTCACGATCAGCTTCTATATCGCATCCCAGGATAGCTGCACGCTTTGCTTCTAGTCGCCCATGTCCCAGCTCTAAATCCCAGCTATTCGCCTATGCTCCGGTTCTAAATCCAAAGTAAAATCCGGCTCAAACCCCAGTTCTTATGTTCCAGCTAATGTTCTTTGGGAGGGCGGAGGCGCGGGGCGCACAGGAGTGGCCGGCGGCGACCTCGCCGAAGTCGAGGTCGCCGCCGTGCAGGATGCGCATGACGCCCCCCGCGCCCCGCAGCGCCACCGCCCCGGAGTTGAAGTCGCTCTCCAGCTGCACCGCCCCTGCGCCCGCCCGCCCGACGCTCAGCTCGGCTCGGCTAGGCTAGGCTAGGCTCAGCCTCGGCATCTGGCTGTAGGCTCTGGCCCCGGACCTGCGACGGGGAGGGTGGAGTCGACGAGGATGCGGACGGGGAGGTCGACGGCCCCGCCCGGCTCGACCCGCGCCTCCGCCCGCTCCCCGAACTGCATCGAGGCCAGCAGCGCCCCCGCCGCCGCCCCCGCCGCCGACACCGAGCCCCGCCGCTCCCGCTGCGGGGTCTCCTGGGGGGTAGAGGAGGCGCGGAGGGCCTCGCCCCTGTACCCCAGCGCGGCGGACTCGGAGGGGAGGAGGAAGCGCCCCAGGGAGAAGCCCGGGGAGCTGCAGGAGGCTGTGAGGGAGAGGGGTACGGTGCCGGCGTTGGTGACGCGGAAGAGCTTGTGGAGGGGGGTGCGCAGGGGTACGACGCCGAAGTCGAGCTCGCCGGCGAGGGCGTCCCGGGGGGCCAGGAAGGCGGGGCGCACGTCGCCCGAGCCGCCCCGGCCCGAGACGGCGAGGCGGAGGGGGGTACCCTCCCAGAGGAGGGAGAGGGGGGCGAGCAGGAGCCGGTCGTCCCGCGGGGCGAAGCGGAGCAGCAGCTGCGCCGTCTGCCGCGGGGCGAGGAGGCCCGCCCTCGGCGTGACCTCCAGGGACCCCGGGAGCTGCCCTTCCGAATCAGGAGGAAAGGAGGGAAGAAAGGAAGGGGGGTGCGCGAAAGCGCGCCTTGTCGGGTATGTAGAAGTCGGCGGGGAAGGAGCCGGAGTTGACGAGGCGGAGGGATGCCAGCCGGGCCTCCCGCACGCTCACCGTCCCGAAGTCGAAGGCCAGGGCCCGGCCCTCCTTCTTCTTGGTCTTCTTGGAATCCCCACCGGACCCCGCCCCTGCAGGCACCTCTTCCTCCTCCTCCTCGTCCGGGGCGCGAGGGGCGAGGGGCAGGGGCCGGTTGTCCGGGCCAAGCAGCTCGAGCCTGCGGCGAGGACCGGAGCTAAGAAACAGAGCAAAGCAGAGCGTAGCGAAATCAAAGAGCGGACTTGGGCTCGCCGCCGGAGCCGGCGAGGGTGAGGGCCTCGTAGCCCCCCGTGTGGTAGGCGCGGAGGGCGACGGAGACGGGCGGGGCGGCGCGGGGCGAGAAGGAGAGGAGGACCGAGGCCGAGGCCCCCGGCGCCAGGCTCCCCTCCCACGCGTCCACCTGTCCACGTCGCGATTAGATTTGATTTGATTTGATTAGATTTCATTTGATTAGATTAGATTCGATAAGAATTGATTCGGTTCGATTTGATTTGATTTGATTCGGTTCGATTTGATTTGATTGGATTGGATTCGGTTCGATTTGATTTGGTTTGATTTGATTCGGTTCAATTCGATTTGATTTAATTTGATTTGGTTTGGTTTGATTCGGTTCGATTTGATTGGATTGGATTCGGTTCGATTTGATTTGATTTGATTCGGTTCAATTCGATTTGATTTGATTTGATTTGATTTGATTCGGTTCGATTTGATTTGATTTGATTTGATTTGATTCGATTTGATTTGATTTGATTTGATTTGATTTGATTCGGTTCGAATCGATTTGATTTGATTTGATTTGATTCGGTTCGATTTGATTTGGTTTGATTTGATTCGGTTCGATTTGATTTGATTTGATTTGATTTGATTCGGTTCGATTTAATTTGATTCGATTTGATTTGATTTGGTTTGATTCGGTTCGTTTTAATTTGATTTGACTTGGTTTGATTTGATTTGATTTGATTTGATTTGATTTGATTTGATTTGATTTGATTTGATTTGAATTGATCTGATTTGATTTGATTTGATTGGATTGGATTGGATTTTTAGATTAGATAAGATTGTGCCCCTGGCGACCACGCGGCCCTCGTGCACTTCCCAGCGCGGCGTTCCATCGGTACCCCTCGCACCTCGAAGCCGCGCTCCCAGAAGGGGGTCGTCCAGCGCTGCGCGGCCCGCCGCCGCCGCTCCTCCTCCCGCAGCCGCTGCTCCACCGCCAGGGCCTGCCCGCGGATGACACGTCAGGCGGGCCCGCCCCGCCTGGTACTTCTGCCTCGCCCGGCTCGCCTGGTACTTCTTGGAGGCGAAGTTGGAGGGGGTGGAGCCGGCGCCGGCGCCCGGGGTGGAGGGCGCCGCGAGGCTCCCCGCGAGTCCCAGCGCCCTCCGGCGCTTCGCGGGGGCAGGGCGGGGCGGGGCGAAAAGGTGAGGCAAAGGCTGCGCTGCGCGCCCCTCGCCCCTCTAGATCTCTGTACCCCCCCTCCCTCCCCTTACCTTGGCGAGGGCGAGGGCGAGGAGGTCCTCCTCGCCGCCGTCCCGCAGCGCCTCCAGCTCCTCCTGCTCCTCCTCCCGGAACTCTGCGAGGGGCGGGGGGGAGAGTGTTCTCTTCTCTTCTGTTTTGGATGGGGCGGGGCGGGCGGACCCTTGAAGTACTGGGACCAGTCCCCGCCGACGGGCTCGGGCCGCAGGTAGTAGTTCAGCGTCAGGTTGCCCCGGTTCCGCACCTGCGGATGATCGGATGAGCTAGAGCCAGCCGGCCGGCCCGGCCGGCCGGCCAGCCGGCCAGCGGGCCCCGGGGCGGGGCGGGACGGTTGGGGCGGACGGTGAGCTCGCGGGTGAAGTTGGCGCCGAGGCGGCAGCGGCCGAAGTCAAGGAGGCGCAGCGGCGTCCCCACCTCGAAGAGCACGTCGCCCCCGGAGCCTCTGCCCCCCGCCCCGCCGTCAGCCGCGCACGTCCCGCGGCGAGAACAGATCTAAGCAATCTAAGAATTGATCCGGGGCTAGCAGCACGCCCTGGGCGGGCGAGCACTGTGCGGGCGGGCGCGTGCGCGGGGCTTGGCGTGGCGGGGCGGGGCGGGGCGGGCGCACGCGACGGTGGAGGCGCGGGTCTCGAAGGCGTTGCGGAAGAGGAGCGTCGCCTTCGTGACCGCCCCGTACCTGCGGCGCGACGCGAGGCGGGGCGAGGCGAGGCTAGGCTCAGCAGGCGAGACAAGACACGAGATTGCTCGCGAGCCTCGTCACCCCGCGAGCCTAGCCTGGCGCGCGGGCCCGGGCCCAGCAGCGCGCCCCCTCCCGCCCTCCCGCCCCCCACCCGCCCCTCCCTGGGGGCGCACTCGCGGGGTACGAAGGTGAGGAAGAACTCCGTCGCCGCCGCCAGCGACCGCAGCGTCCCCTGCGCGCCCCCGAAGTCAGAGCCGCCCGTCCATCCCGCAAGACAAGGCGCCAAGTTCCTAGGCGCTGCGGGTGGGGCGCTGGGTCCGAGGCAGGGCGGAGCTGGGCGGGGCGGGGCGGGGCGGGCCTTGGCGGGGGTGATGGCGAGGACGCCCGGGTCGTAGGCCTCGTAGAGGCCCGCCACGTCCCGCCCCGGCCCCTCCTCCCCGGGCTCTTCCGATGCTGCCGCCCCCTCCGCCAGCGGCGGCGCGCTGCCGAGAGAACGCTTAGAGCGAGAGGGGCTGGGGAGGAGGTGGAGGCGCACCTCTCGATCTCGGTGGCGGTGAGGCGCTTGGCGCCCCGCTCGCGCAGCTCCGTCGCCAGGCGGAACCAGCGCCGCCCCTGCCGCCACGCCCCGCGGTCGGGCGCCGGGCTAGGCGCGCTCCTCTCCTGCCAGGCGCCTTTCTATGGCCTCGGTGCCGGAATGGCCTCGGTGCCGGAACGGACGCCCTTCCCTACGTCCCACCTCTATCTCCTCCGCCTCGCACCTGGGGCCGGAGGGTGCCGGCGGCGGAGCGAGGGAGGCGGCGGACGAAGAGCATCTCGTAGGGGAGGTCCACGTCGCCCCTGTTCTCCACCACGAACACGTCCACCTGAAGAAGAAGCTTAGAAGGAGAATAAGAAGAAGGAGGGCGGGGCGGGGCGCGCCTGGGGCCGGCGGAGGCGGCAGACGCCGAAGTCGACGTTCGGGAGGCTCGCGCTCGGCGCGAAGTCTGAGGACGGCGAAGGCGGCGTCAGGGCGGGGGCGAAGAAGGCTGAGGCTGAGGCTGAGGCTGGGAGGGCCGCACGGAGCTTGGGGGCGCCGACGGTCGCCCGCACCGCGATCGTGTACGTCCGCGCCTGCGCCGGGGCGCCGCGTTAGTTCGGAGGCGGGCGGGGGGGCGGGCGGGGGCGCCAAGGAGCTGGAGCGCGGGCCGGGGGCGTGCGTCGTCCGAAGACAGACTAAAACGGGCATCCCCCAAGAGAGCAGCAACCCAGGGAAGCGAAGGCAGGCGGGCGGGCGGGCCGGCGGGCTGGAGGGCGCGCGTCGTCCCGACCCGGCGCTCCGTCGGCCTATCTCCAGGACAAGACTCGCAAGCCCGCCCTAGCCAACGACCCCCCGCCCCAGTCTTCCCCAAGCGAGCAGCCAGCCAGGGAAGCCCAACCCCTGTCTCCCTCCCCTCATCCCCCCGGACCTTGGTGGTGGCGGTGTCCTCGCCGAGGGGCTTGACGACGACGCTCGCCGAGACGGGCGCGAGGGTCTTCGGGAAGACCAGCACGCGCAGCTTGCACGACGCGTTCGCCGGCACGCTGCGGGGGGCAGGGTCAGTCCCAGAAGCTCCCAGCAAAGCTTCCTAGCAAAGCTTAGATCTCTCTCTTATATCTCTTAGCTCTTAGGCTCCGGGCGGGCGGGGGGGCGGGGGGCGCACAAGAAGGCGTCCGCGGGGTCGACGGTGATGTTCGCCCCCGCCCGCGACGGGTTCACCACCTGCGAGTGGGGGCGGGCGGGGCCTCCCCCTCAGAATAGATGGGGGAAAGAAGGGAGGAAGGGGCGGGCCTCGGCGACGGCGGAGGCCTCGGCGGCGCCCAGGTTGTGCACGTCAATCTCCGCCACCGCCACGTCCTGCGAGCGAGGTCAGCAGGAAGCAGGCCGGGCCCCGCTCTTTCCTGTTTTCTATGGGCAGCCTCGGCTTTGGCTTCTATGTCTTCCACGTCCGCTCAAGGGGGCTCTCCTATGACGCCTATCCATATATGTCGAACGGGGCGCAAAGCGGGCGGGGCGGGCGGGGCGGGCTCGCGCCTCGATGAGGATGCAGCCGAGGTCGGCGGAGGGGACGGGCACGTGCAGGTGCGGCATGCCGCCCGAGCCCTGATCGATCGGATCGGATCGGATCGGATCGGATCGAGCGAACAGAACAGAACAGAGCAGGGCCGAAAGGAGCGCACGCCGACGACGAAGTGGAGGGGCTTGCCGGCGTGCCCGCGGGGCGCCCCCGTCGCCCGCCAGCGCACCGCGTACGCCGAGCGGTAGCGCTCCCCCGAGGGCGGCCGGAAGTGCACCCCGACCGTCAGCTGCGCGGCGCGGCGAGGCGGTGAGTGAGTGAGCCAGGTCTAAGACTGCGTGGAAGGCGGGGCGGGCGGGCGGGCGGGGGCGCTGCGCTGCGCGCGCTCGCCTTGCCCTTGGGGGCGACGGCGCCCCTGTCCGGCACCAGCACGAAGAGGTCCTCCCGCTGCCCTGCGCCGGGCCTCAGCGGGGCGAGGACCAGAGAGAAAGCGGCGCAGAGTGGGCGAGGAAAGAGAAGGAGGAAGTAGAATAGGCGTAGCGGACAAGATCTAGAGAGGAAGGAGGAAAAGGGTCGGAAGAGGGAGACAAGCCTAAGGTCCCAATCGCTCGCTCGCTCGCTCAGAAAGAGAGCGGCGCAGAAGGGTCGGAAGGGGGAAACGAGCGTAAGGTCCCACTCGCTCGCTCGCTCGCTCGCTCACCGGGGAGGTCGGACTCGATCTCGAAGCGGCCCTCGACCAGCCCGTCGTTCTCCACGTCCAGCCGCGCGATCTGCGGGGGAGGGAGGGAGAGAGTCGGGGGCGCCCTCCCGGACGACGCGTAGTTGCGGGGGAAGGAAGTCGGGGGAGGCCGCGCGCCTTCTTGACGCCGATGCGGATGCAGCCGAAGTCGACGGCGGGGGCCGAGAGGCGCAGCGCCGCGCTCGCGCCCACCCCGGAGACCTGCGCGCCCGGCTCAGCGCTCAGCTGGGGCGGAGCCCCCGCACCCGCCTCCGCCCCTCCGCCCCCGCCGCTGCCCCCGCCTCTGCCCCAACTCTAGATGGATCTGCCCCCCGCCTCCGCCCCCGCCCCTGCCTCGCCCCCGCCCCCGTCCCTCTGCCTCGGCCCCGCACCTCGCAGAACGCCTCGCCGAAGCCGTCGCCCGTGAGGAGCACCAGCCGCGCCGTGTACCGGTGCTGCGCCCCGCCCTTCAGGCCCCGGAAACGCGCTCCGGGGCCTCTACTCTATCTTCTAATCGTCTGAAGGGGCCTCTACTCTTCTTGTTCTTTCGGCCCCGCCCCGCGCCCCCGATCGCGATGCAGCGACGCCCCGCGCACCTGCGCCAGCAGTGGCGCGCAGCGGAGCTCCACCTGCGGACGAGGGAAGGGGAGGGGGTAAGGGGCCAAGAAGGGCGGTGGGGGGCGGGCCGCGGCAAGCGGGGCGGGGCGCTGCGTGCCTTCGCCGACGCCTTGGGCTCGAGGCGGCCGGAGAGGGGGTGCACGGCGAAGCTGCTCGGGGGGACCTCCACCGCCGCCCCCGCCGCGTCCATCCTCACGCACTGCGCGAGCGGCTTCGGCCGGCAGGACGATGCAGACGGGCGGAAGGAGGGGGTACCTTGATCTCCTCGATGCGGAGAGCCCAATCCATCGCCATGAAGCCTGAGGGGGGAGGAGGAGGTTGGAAGGGGTACGGTGGCGCCCGGGGGCCGGGTGCCGAAGGGGAGGAGGTACAGGTACGGGCGCACCGGGGTTCATGATCTCGACGGGCATGCTCTAAGGAGGCGCGGGGGGGGCGCGGGGTCAGAGGCCGGAAATGGAAGATGCGCGAGGCGCGGGGGGGGGCAAGGGCGGGCCTTGGCGGCGGGGAGGGGTATGATGCCGAAGTCGACGGAGGGGGCGGCGAAGCGGAGCGGCGGCTGCACGGACCCCACGCACTGCGAACGAAGGGCCCCGTGAGAACGAGCAAGCAAGAAGGCGGGGCCCGCCCCCGGCGCCGGCGCCGGCGGGGCGCGCCTGCCATACGAAGGACTCGCGCGGCTCGGCGCCGGGCTCGTCCCGCGTCCACACGCTCAGCCGCGGCCTGAACTCGCCCTGAAAACAAATGAGCACACAGCGGGCAAGCGAACGAGCAAGGAAGGTAGAGTACCCCCGTGTCGGCCTGGAAGGAGAGGAGGAGGTGGAGGGTGCGGCCGGGGGCGAGGGAGGCCGGCAGCGCGAAGGGAGGCTCAAGCAGGTCCTCCGCCTGCGAGAGGGCGGGCGGGCGTGAGTGAGGGATGCGATCGAATCTGCCCGACGCGATCCAAACCACTCTGAAGTGATCGCTGGGCTCAGGTTCGAAGGCCCCCCCTCGGCGGTTCAAACTCTAGCTTATCCCATCTAGCCTACCCAAAAGTCCAAATCGTATCGTATTCAAGTTCTATCCGATCCGGGCGGGCGGGCTGCGGGGCACCTGCTCGTCGGGGTTGATGCCGGCCTGGAAGTCCGCCTCGTCCCAGTCCCCGTCCACCGCCCCGCCCTGGCCCCCCGGCCCCACCCCGTGAGTCGCGTCTGGGAGGGGTGGGCTGGGCGCCGACGGGCGGGCGCGGGCGCATGGCGTCTATGGGTTCGAAATGCGTTCGAAACCGAACGGAACTCAAAATCTAGGCGCTGGGCTTCGAGACGGGATGGGAGGGGGCCGGCGCACCTCGTCGCGGGCCTCGAGGCTCGCCTCGCGGGCGGCCGCCTCGCGGGCCGTGAGCGCGCGCCAGCGGAGGCACGCCCCGTCGCTCGACTCGATCCGCGCCACCTCGACCTCCAGCGAGCCGGCGTTCGTGATCGGGAAGAGCCGCTCGACGGCGGCGCCCCGCGTCGCGAGGCCAAAGTCCAGCGCGGCGTGCGGGTCGGCCCCGAGGTGCGCGCAGGCGCGCGAGGCGAGCTGGCGCGTGCCGGCCCAGCAGAGCGCCCGCACGGCGCTGCGCCCGCGGCCGTGCATGACGAGCAGCGGCTCCGCGAACTCGCCCTCCTCGCGCGGCTCGCAGTGGAGGCCGATGTCGAGGCGGCCGCGGGGCGGCAGCGTCGCCAGCGGCCGCTCGGCGGCGAGCCGGAAGGGCGGGCGCGCCGCGACCTCCAGGAGGCAGGGTACGTCCGCCTCGCTCGCGGCGCGCACCTCGCCGGCCTTGCGGCCGCCCAGCGCCACCCGCCCGAAGTCCAAGTACGTGGGGGCCACGTGGACGCGCTCGGAGCCGACATGCGCCACGAGCGCCGCCTCGTAGGCGCAGGCGGCCGGGCCGGCGCCGCCGCCCTCCTGCGGCAGCACGTAGAGGCGGAGCCGCCGGTGGAAGGCGCCCTCGACCGCCCCGTGGAAGGTGAGGGGGACCCGGCGGGCCGCCCAGGGCGCCAGCGTCCCGTTCTCCTCCCCGGCCTCGAAGTCCCCTGCCGGCCGCGCAGTCAGATCAGAAGAGAGGAAGGAAGGAATTCGATCCGCGCGCATTGCGGGGCGCCGCGGTTTGCGATGGCGTCAGCGGCCGACGACGTCGAGGAGGGCGCCGCCTCGCCCAGGGCCGGCGCCCCGGCCTCTCCCTGACCCTCGCCCTCGCCCTCCGCGGCGGCGGCGGCGTACATGCGGAGGGACCAGCGGAGCGGGGCGCCGGAGCGGGACTGGAGGAGGAGGTGCTGGGGCGGGGCCCGCCGCCCCGGCTCGAGCAGGCGGAACGCGATGGGCTTCTCGTCGGGGAGGACGGAGAGGGGCAGGGCGTCGGCCCCCTGGATGGGCACCACGCCCTGGAGCACGTCGGCGCCGGCGACGACGACTGCGGCGAAACCGACGTGGAGGGAGGCCGGGTCGGCCCCGGGGGCGAACGAGACGTCCACCGTGATGGAGCCCCGCGGGCCCAGCGTCCCGTCCAGCAGCCGCCGCTCCGCGAAGAAGGGGCGCGACAGGAGGATCTTGTACCCCTGCGACTCCGGCGTCGCGTTCTCTGCCGGGAGCGTGGGTACAGGGTTGTTGGGGATGAGCGGGGTGTACGGGCGAGCGGCGGCCGTGCGCACGGAGGGTGATCGAGCCGGTGGCGGGGGCGTCCGGCGCGGATCGGAAGAGGGTGAGGGCCGCCGGCCGGACGGAAATCGACTCCCCCCTGCGTGACGTCACGCGGTGCGCCGTCGTGCCCATCGAGGGCGCCGGCTTCTTCTGCGGCGGGCGTGACGGGGGGCGGGGGGGGAAAGGAAATGGAGGGGTAGGGGTACCCGGAGCTCGATCTTGGTGGGGGCGGCTGACTTGTCCGAGATGGCGGCGCGGAGGGCCGGGACGGAGAGCTCCTTGTACCCCTTGGGGAGGCCGCCCCCCTTGGGCCAGAAGTCGTCCGGGGGCGTGGGGGGTACGCAGAGGCCGAAGAGGAAGTAGGGCGGGTACTTGGTGGCGTAGGGGCGCGAGAGCTCGACCTGCAGCGGCACCCTGAAGAACTCGCCTGGAGAGCCCAAGCGGTGTTAGAAGATGTAAGCAACAGCTCTTAGAGAGCAAAGGCTTCATTATAAAGAGCTTGCCCGGCTGTATGGACTCGAACGTGATCTCGAGGCTCATGACGACGCCAGAGCCCTGCCGCGGGGCCGCCAGCGCCCGCACCTGGCGCCGCGCCGCGTGCGTGAGTGAGCCACAGGGTTCCAGAAGAACGCGCGGGGCCGGGCCGGGCCGGGCCGGGGGGGAGGGCCCCACCTTCTCCATGTCGCCCTGGGTGGCCCTTGTCCAGTCCTCCTCGGCCCCGCCCTCCCCCGGCGCCGGCACCGGCTTGATCGCCGGCGGAGCGGCGGCAGCGGCGGCGGCCCCCGCGCCCTTCTCCTCGCCGTTCCGCCACAGGATGTACCGGAACGGGCTCATCTTCGGGACTGCGGCGGGCGGCTCGGATCGGATGGGGGGTACGCGAACGGTGAAGCAGGGGGGTACGCACGGCGGGCGAGCTTGAACTCGACGGGGTACTTGGAGGGCGAGAGGAGGGGTATGGAGACCGTCGCGGGCTCGCCGAGGGAGCAGGGGGGGAAGAAGATCTCGCGGGGGGTGGGGAGGAAGAGCATGGGGCCCACCCAGGACTCCAGCGGGACCTGCGAGGCGGGCCGGGCCTGTCTCGGAAGGGCGAAGCAAAGCGAGAGCGTGCGCGGTTGCACCTCTGTGGGTGCGCTATTGGGCGCCGAAACGGTCAGCGTGGACGACCACTCGCCGTTCCGCGCGGGCTGGGCGCGCGTATCCCCGTCAGGAAAGAGAAAGTACCTGGGGCACCTAGGGGGGGTACCTGGAAGACAACGGGGATGCGGAGGGTGGCGCCGGGGGGTACGGTGGTGTGCGGGGCGACGCGGACGTGGGGCGAGGGGCACGCGCAGGAGACCGTCAGCGGGTTCGCCTGCGCGGCGCCCCCGGACCCTCAGGGGTGGGATGGGGGGGAAAGAAGCGAGGGGGGTACGCGCCTCGTCGAGGTTCTTGACCTCGAGCTCCTTCACCGCCTCGCTGCGGGCGGGCGGCCCTCAGACGCGGCGGGGCGCCCCCGGCCCTTCCTCTAGTGGGTCCTTGGCCCTTTGTTTCTGCCTCTGCCGGCCCTTCAACCGGCCCCGCCTCGACCCCCAGGGCACGCACTGGGCGGTCGAGGTCGGCCCGAAGTCCAGCCGCTCGTCCCGCACCTGCCGGGGGGTACGCCTGAGATGGGAAGGGGCGGTGGCCGGGGTACGGGAGGGGGACGGGCCTCGAGGGGCTGGCCGCCGACGCCGACGAGTGCGACCTCGAAGGCCTCCCCGGCGGCCCCGTAGAGCGTCAGCACCTCCTCGTGCCTGGATGGAGGCGCGCCTCAGCAGAGGCGCGTAAAGATAGATAGATAGGGGAGCGCGCCGGCCGGGGGCGCGGGGCTCGAAGGAGACGCGGAGCTGCTTGAGCTCGCCGGGGCGCAGGACGGAGACCAGCGGCGCCACATTGAAGGGCGGCCTGTGAGAGAATGAAGAGGCAAGCAAGAAGAAAGGAAGAAAGAACTAAGAGCTGCGCACTCGCCGAGGCCGGAGGCGGCGGCGGCGATGAAGGCCTCCGCGGGGCGCACGACGCGGCAGTTCACCGCCACCGACGCCACTGGCGGGCCGCTCAGAAGAAGGAGGGGGAGGAAGGCAGAGCCCGATTCGATTCTGTTTGGTAGATTCACTGTGCTTTAATGGCACAAGGCACAAGGCAGAGCCTAATTCGATTTTGCTAAATAGATACATTGTGCTTCTAATGCGCCGAGCAGAAGCGGGCGGACCGTTGCGGACGAAGAGGGCGTCGGTGCGGGAGTCGCCGACGGGGCAGAAGCCGAAGTCCACCCGGCTGCGGCCGCCCGCGTCAACGGGGCGGGCGGCGGGCGGCCTCTACCCCTTGGAGCGGGCGGACCTGGAGATGACGCGGAGGAGGGGCCCGTTGCAGGCGCGGAGGGCGACGCGCTGCACCGTGAAGCCCCGCAGCGTCCGCACACGCAGGTACCCCCGCACCTCCTGCGCGCCAGCGCCGCCGGCCCGTCAGACCGTCCCCACGCCTTCGCCCTCCCACCTCCCCGCCCTCCTCCTCCGCCCTTCTCCTACGATTAGACCTCTTCGCCCTCCCACCTCCCCCGCGCTACGCCCTACTCTACGCCCTCCCCCGCCCCTCACCCTCCTCGCCCCCTGCCCATCACCAGCGGACCTGGGAGGGGTCGGCGCCCTCGGCGTTGGGCTCGAAGCGGACGACGCAGCGGACCCCGCGCCCGCCCTCCACCGTCCCGTACGCCGGCACGCACCTGCGCGCCCCGGCCCCGAGGCGGCCGGAGTCGGAAGGGGGAACGAGCGGGGGCCCGGTCCGGAAAGGGGGAGTACGCACGAGAAGAAGGCGCCAGGCTCTACTTGTATCCGGAACGGGTGCGACGCCCCCTGCGCACCGCGCCTCAGACGGGCGCGGCTCGAACTCCTCGGGCTTGGGCTTGGCGGGCTAGTGTTAGAATCCTCGATCTCTTAAGAGCGATCATAAGCTCCATTCCCGGCCTGAAGCTAAGCTTCTCGGGCCCGGGCTCGGGCTGGGGAGCGGGGCGGGCCGGCCTGGGCGAGGGAGGTGACGGTGACGATAGAATGGGCTAACTATAATCTTGGCGGGCTTATGTCAGAATTCTTGGACTTCTAACTTGAGCTTAGACTGCTTATGATAAAGCATAAGCTCCGTTCTCGGCCTGGAGCTAAGCATCTCGAAGCCGGGCGCGCCTGGGCGAGGGAGGTGACGGTGATGGGCCGCTCGCGGGCGTGGGCGTCGAAGAGGAGCCGCCCCTCGCCCACCCCCTCCACGTACACGTCCCGCACTGCGAGGGGGAGGAGGAAAAGGGTGTGCGCGTGAGTTAGATAGTTAGTTAGACTGGGCGTCTTCGAATCAAGCTGGAGCGTCTCGAGGGGCACGATAGGAGGCTTCTTAGGCTTTAGGGAGGGCGGAGGAGGCGAGGAGGAGGGCGTGCACGAGTTAGTTAGTTAGTTAGCTTGGGCGCCTTCGATTCGTTTCCAAGCTGGGGCGTCTCGGGGAGCGCGAAATTAGGCTTCTTGGGCTTTATTCACCCCGCGGATGACCGGCCCGCCGCCCCTCGAGGCTGATCGGGCTTCCCCAGCTTAGGCTTAAGCATCTAAGGCACGAAAGCTTAAGCTGAAGCTTTAGGGTCCTTTAGATTTAAGCTTTTTAGGCGTGAGCGCGCCCTCGGGGAAGACGTCAGAGAGCGTCGTGAGGGTCGGGTCCTCCGGGTCCTCGGGGTACGCCGCCGGGTCCGCCGCCTCCGCCGGCCACAGGCTCGGCGCCCCCTCCGCCAGCGCCCGCGGCGCCCCGGCCCCGGCCCCCGCCTCCTCCCCGCCCTTCCCGGCGGCCCTCCGCCCGGGCCCCGGCCCGGCGCCCGGCCCCGCCGGCAGCGCCGTCGGCGGCCGCAGGCCCTTCAGCAGCGCCTGCCGCCGCGCCGCGTACCCCTGCGGAGAAGAGCGTCACGGTACGCGGGGGCGTGAACTCGAGAGCGGCGGGGGGGGGGGTACACGCGCCGAGAGGATCTGCGGAGGTAGGCGGAGGATGGTGGCGTCGTCGGGGCGGGGGTACCAGCGCGACCAGAAGCCCGAGAGTTCCTCCGCGAGGAGGCCGTCGGGGGTGGCGGGAGCGGCGGCCGCCGGCACCCGCGCCGTGAGGCCGCTGACGGCGGGGAAGAACAGCGCCACGCGGCGCCGGTTCGCCACCGTCGGCCGCAGCTGCGCGTGCAGCACCCGAAGGACCTGGGGAGGGGTGAGGGGGAGGAAGAGGGGGGTACGCGGATACATGCCTGGCAGACGAGGAAGCGCGAGTAGGAGAGAGGCGCCTCGAGGACGCTGTTCAGAAGGCCGTCGACCGCCTCCCGTACCCCGGGCTCCAGCCCCGGGCCCCACTCCATCGCGTACCCCAGCGCCGCCAGCGCCCACACGCGCTGCCACGCGTCCCGCGCCGCCTTCTCCGCGGCCCTGTACCCCCATCTCACGGTCAGCCGGCCGGTCTCGGCGGGGGGGCGGGGACAGGGCGCACTGCGGGGGCGGGCCGGGGGCCTTCAGGTCGGGGAAGCAGTCCTGCAGGAGCGCCCGCACGGCACCAAAGGCCCCGCGCTCGAGCGCCGCCATCGCGCCGGCCCCGGCCAGCGCCCCGCCCTCGCCCTCGCCACCCCGCAGCAGCCGGCCCAGAGCCACCGCCGCCAGCGCCCGGTTCCGCGGCTCCTGCGGCGGGGCGGGGCGGGGCGGGCCGGCTGGCCTCGGAGCGGCGTGGGCGGGGACAGAAGGGCGCGCGCGCACCTCGTCGGCGAATGCGACGTCGTGGAGCGCGTGCGCCAGCTCGAGGCGCTCGCGGGCCCCGGGGAGGGAGCGCTGCACCGCGCCGCCCGCCTGCACCACGCCCTGCAGCGCCACGAACCGCACCGCAGGCTCCTCCCGCCCCAGCGCGCGCACCACCGCCCGCCACGCATCCGCGAGCTCCCCTCGCCGGTGCCGCTGCCGCGCGGCGTTAGCGGGAGCGAGTGCGGGAGGTTCGAGCGCGCCGCGGATCGGAGAGCACCGACGGCATTACGATGACCGACACGGCCGCCTGCAGCTCGCCGAGCTCGCTGTCCTCCGGCTCGAACGGCCGTTCCGCGTACGCAGCGCCGCCGGGGCCCTCCCCGCTCGGCCACGCCGGGTCCTCGTCCTCCCACAGCGACATCGTGCTCGGGAGCTAGCTACGGCCTCATCGCTGTTCTAACTGCTTCCTCCTCTCCAACTTCGAGGCGCCGCGCATACCGCATGCGCGGCCGGCGGCGAGCCGCACGAACTACGTCGTTCGAATTGCTTAGGCGTCGCTGGTGTTTCTAAGCATTGCTTACTTCACTTCTGCATCCTAGCGCCCACGCGGGAGCGCCGGGGAGACCGGCTAGGCGAGTTTAAGTCGGCCGGTCCGGGTACAGCGCGAAGGTGGTTGAAGACGAGGGCGCCCGAAGATGGGCTTCTCGCTGTCTGATCTCATCATCAGCGGGTGCGCGATTCGAGCATGCTCGTTCGTGCCGATGGCTGAGGCGCGGCGCTCGAACGCAGGACTCTCTTCTTGAACGCGGCGGCGGTGATTAACTTCAAAATGTGCGTTGTGCGAGCTCGTAGCTAGAGTGCTCGGAGAAGCTCCGTGCGGGCCGCTGCTGGTGGGCCAGCCGAGCAGAACTCCCGTGGCGCTCCCGGCGGCCGCGCGGCGCTGAGCTAGGCATTCAAATCGCACCGCTAGAGCCACGACTCGCCGCGCTTCGCCCACGCCATCTGCCCCCGTGCTCGGCTGAGCCGCCGCGCCGCAGAAACCGACCAGACCCGGCACAGCAGCTCACGACGAAGGAGAAGATAGCAGAGTTTATGCACAACCTCCGCTACTGTGAGCCGCCCCATGCCGCCCGTTCCGCCCGCTCCTCCGCGCTGGGTTCGAGCGCCCTTCCTTACGCCCTCGCCCGACCGCAGTCCGGATATTCATCGCTCTCTTCAACGTGTTCCTCGTCCTTCTCATGATAGTGTGAGTGCTGACCCTCGCCCTTCCTGCCCGCCCGCCCCTCCCCCCTCCCCTTACGGGCGAACCGCTGCAGGTTCTTCGGCGCATAGGCTTCGCTCGCGCAGGCGTAGGAAGGTAGCATTCTAGGCAGGCCCCAGTCTTATTTAAAGCGGTACCACGCTCAGTCTGCCCTCTCGTACCCGGGGCGCGCGCGCCGCGGCGGGGCGGCAGCCACCGAGAGGGCCGCGCCGTACCCTCGAGAGCTCGGGGACGTGTCCAGCAACCCATCATAAATGAACTAAGCGAAGAGCATAAATCTGAAATACTAATATGGGTCCAAGGCTATATCTTGCCGGCGAGGAGGCTGCGGGTGACGAGCCGCCCGTACTCCCTGAAGGCGTTCCAGACGCTCACGAGGTCCTGGGTGGAGAAGAAGGAGTCGGCGAGGGCGAAGGGCAGCGTCGAGGGGATGACGCCGGCCCCGTGCTCGAGCATCCACGTGCCCTCCTTCATGCGGATCGCCGTCGCCTCCCACCGGTGGTGGTGCACCTCCCCGCCCTGCGCCGGCCCGGCCCCCGCGCGCTCGACTCCGAGGCTAAGCGGGGCGGGGCCCGGCCTTACCGGCCCGTACTTCTTGAGGGCCGTCGTCCCCTCGTGCCAGTGCGCCTGCCGGCGTCCGGCCCCGGGCCCGGCTCAGCGCGCCGGGCCGGCGGGGCGCAGCGGCCTGGGGAGAAGCGCACGAATTCGCCGGAGAGCGGCCAGTCGATGATGTGGGCCCCTGCGCCCAAGCCGCGTCAGGCAGACTCTGAGGCTCTGAGAGGGCCGCGCCGAACAAGCTTTAGGCGCACAGTATCTCCCCGAGTGGCCGGTCGTGCCCACCGCCGTGCCGAAGAAGAGCACGTACTCGGTGAGCGACGCGTGGAGCAGCTTCACGCCCCTGCGCGCCGGTCATGATCACCCGCGCCGGCGGGAGGCGCCGCGCTGCGCATGCGCTAGTCGCACCCCTGCGGCGCGCGGCGGCGTGAGCGGGCGGGCACGCGCGCCGGCGAGCAGCAGCGCACCATGAATCCGCCCGCGTTCAAGAACATCCAGTCCTGCGGGCGGGCGGGCCGGGCGCTCGCGCCGTCAGGGAGCGAGCGGCCAGCCGCGGCCGGCGGGAGACGTCGACGCTGAGCGGAGGCGGAGGCGGCGCGGCGCACCGAGTCGTTGTGGATGAGACCAGGATACTTCTCGGAGAGCTCTGCGGCCGCGCCCGGCCGCGAAAGGCCGGAGTCAGCTCCCGGCGCGCCCGGCCGCGCGCGGCGCGGAGGTTCCGCCCGTCGGCGGCGGCGCAGCGACGGCTCGGGCGGGCTGACGCACTCGCGGTGATGTACTCCATCTGCCTGTCGAGGGACCACCAGCCCGCCGCGGTCGCTTCCTTCGCCAGCTGCGCCAGGTACTCCTTGTCGAAGGTCGGGTTCCTCGATTTCCGATCCAGCGCGCTTAGAGCGACCGCCACCACCACCGCGACCAGCGCCAGGACTGCAGCGCGCCGCCCCATTTTCTAACTGCCAAGGCACTGCGGAGACGGGGGTCCGAATCCGGGTGGGCCCGCTTCAGTTCTCTTGCGAGCTTCTGCGATTTTCGACGCCCAGCGAGCGTCGGCGACTTTCGGAGTGATTAGCAACAGGATAGGAGCTCTTAGAAGCCCCCAGCGAGCAGACCGGGGCGCGTAGGTACGGCGCCAATCAAGCCGCGTAATGGGCGCCGGCACGGCCGGCGGCGCCGCCGCCGCGTTCGCGAGCCCTCCAGCATCGAGTAGCCTCGTACCGGTGCTCAGGATACGACCGGAAGGCCCCGCTCCTGCGCACCCGTTCGACCGCGGCTTGGGTCAAACCGCGACGTCCGCCTCCCCTCCGTCCGGCCAAAGGAGAAGAGCTTTCTATGGCAAACAACTCCGATCGCAACGCGCGAGGGCGCCCGCGCAGCTCGAGCCGCCCGCCGGAGCGGTCTGCGCCCTGGAGCCAGGCTCAACCGGCACCATCCTCGCTCAGGTCGCGCTCTCCGCGGCGCTGTGGGCATTCACGGCACCGCGCATGTCCTTCCTTCGCTACGCGTCCGGCCCCGGCCTCGCCCGCGCCCTCCTGTCGCCCTCGTCGACTTCGGCCCCTGCAAAGTGCGTACGTTTCGCGCGGGCGCCCATGCCCGCCGCCGCGCTGCGCCTCGCCCGTGCGACAGAGCACGAATCGAATTCATCGACCCCGGCCGACCTTCCGCCGCGCAGGAAGAAGCCCGCCGCGGCGCCGACGGCCAAGGTGCGGATTCCGGAGCGCGGCCCGTGGATCATCCCGCCGCGCACGCCGCTCAAGGGCAGCGTCCTCCTGGCGAGCCGCCCCGTCCCGCCCCGCCCGCCCGCGCGCGCCCCGCTCAGCCCGCGCGCTCTGACTCGGCGCGCAGCTGCACTTCTGGACGTCGGGGTGCGTGAATTGCAGACACGTCGTCCCCGCGGTGCGCCGCATGGAGCGGAACCCGACCCCGGGCGTCCGGCTCGTCTCCGTCCACTCCGCCAAGTTCGACCACGAGAAGGCAGCCGCCCCGCTAGCGCTCGCAGAAACACTGAAACTTGGAAAGGCTGAAACTGGCCGCAGGACGACGAGAGCGTGCGGGCGGCGGTGCAGCGCCTCGGCATCTTCAACCACCCCGTCCTCAACGGTGCCCCCCCCCGCCGCTTCGTCGCCGCCGCGCCCGGCCGACCGGCCGACTCGGCCGACCCTCGCGCCGCCCCGCAGATAAGACGCTCTCGATCTGGAAGAAGGTGGGGGCGCAGGGCTGGCCCTGCTTCGCGGTGGTCGCCCCCGACGGCAGCGTCGCCGGCGTCTTCGAGGGGAGCGACTGCGTCCAGCAGGCCGAGCGCCTGGCCGTCTCGCTCGCCGGCGGCGACTACGCGGCCGCCTCGGCGCAGCAGGTCCGCCGCACGCGGCCCGAGGCGGCCGTCCCGGGCTCCGCCCCGCTCGCCTCGCCCGGCGGCCTGGCGGTGGACCTGGAGACGGGCCGCGTCTTCGTGTCGGACAGCGGCTGGAACCGCATCCTGGTGCTGGACGCGGCGGGGCGGGTGCGGCAGTGCATCGGCTCCGTGTCAGGCGTCTCGGGCTTCGAGGACAGCGAGGGCGACCCCGGGGCCGCCCGCTTCCGGGGGCCCCAGGGCCTCGCCTGGGACCCCGAGGGACGCACCCTCTACGTCTGCGACGCCGACAACGACGCGGCGCGCCCCTCCCACCCGAAACAACGCCGTACCCGGCTCACTTTCTGGCAGGTTCGGGCGGTGCGGTTCGACCGGATGCAGGGCGTGCGGGTGACGACGCTGCCGGGGTTCCGGCAGCCCTCGGAGGGCGTCCCGACCGAGGCGGAGGCGGCGCACCGGCCGACGCCCTGGGCCGTCGCGTGCGCCGGCGGCGTCGTCTTCGTGGCCTGCGCCGGGGCCCACCAGATCCGCTTCGCCGAGGTTGCCGACCTCGACGCCGGCCGCGGCGGCTTCGCGCCCCTCTCCGGCCGCGGCGACGAGGCCCACCGCGACGTACCCCGCCTCGGCTGGCTCCGCCCCGGGGCCAGCCCCGTACCCCTGCCCGAGCTGCTGGCGGCCGGCTGGGCGCAGCCGTCGGGACTCTCGGCGCTGCCCTCGGCGAGCGGGGGCGCCACCCTCTACGTCGCCGACTCCGAATCCTCCTCCATCCGCTCCCTCGCCCTCTCCCCCTCCGGCGCCTCCCTCTGGACCCTCGCCGGCGGCGACCCCGCCGTCCCCGCCAACCTCTTCGCATTCGTGCGCGTACCCCCAACTTCCGTTTCTGCCCAAACTAACTTGCTCTTTTCCCAGGGCGACGAGGACGGGCGGGCCTCGGCCCTCGCCGATCTCTTCGGCATCGGTCCCCGCCTGCAGGCGCGCGCCCCCCCCCTTCGTTCCTGAACCTGTACCCTCCCTGACGCCCCGCAGCACCCGATGGGCGTCTGCGCGGTGCCGGACGATCGGGCGTGGGGGCCCCTCGCCGGGCGCGTGGTCGTGTGCGACACGTACAACAACAAGGCGCGCGCGCCGCTGCTCCTTTCCGTCCTATAGATCCCCGCCCTCTAATCCTTCGGTAGATCCGGCTGGTGAATCCGAGGACGCGGGAGGTGCGGACGCTGGCGGGGACGGGGGAGGCCGGCCTGCGGGACGGTCTCGCGAAGCAGAGCCTCTTCCGCGAACCCGTCGCCGTGGCGCTGGGGCAGGGCGACGTGCCCACGCTGCTGGTCGTGGACCGCGGCAACGGCGCCCTCCGCAAGGTCGAGCGCCGCGCCGGCGACTGGTTCTGCTCCACAGTGCCCCTGCGGCGGGAGCCCCAGCGGCTGCAGCCCGTCCGCCTCCCCGCCGGCCGCCGCACCCGCATCCGCCTCCAGGTCTTGCCCGCTCCGGGGTACAAGTTCGCCGACGAGGTGCGCCGGGTCCGCCCCGCCCTGCCGCACCCGCCGCCCGCCGCCCCCGACGCGCGCGGCCCGCCAGTGGGGCTTCTACTCGATCCACTGGGAGCTGGGCGGTGCGGCGGGGTACGGCATGCTCGAGGACGAGTACGGGGGCGCGACCGTCGAGGTCGAGGTGCCCGCCGAGTGCGCCCTGGTGCGTGGCAGCCCTACCCCTCCCTGCGCTCCGAGGTTCGCATCGGATCTCCCTTCTCAAAGAAGCACAGGAGCGCATGAACAAGGCGGCCCAATCGCCTCCGCCCTCGCCCGCCCCGACGCCGGTGCCGACGCCGGCGCCGGCGCCGGTCCCCGCCGCACCGGCCCCGCCGCCGCCGCCTCCGCCGCCGCCTCCGCCTCCGCGGCCGCGCCGGCGGCCGTGACGCCGGCCCCGTCGGCGTCTCCGGCGGAGGAGGCGCCGCGGGGCAAGAAGGGGAAGAAGGGCAAGAAAGCGGCCAAGGCGGGCAAGAAGGCCGGCGGCAAGAAGGGCTCCAAGGGCTTCAACGCGTCCTCCCCGACCCCGGCGCCCACCCCGCGGCCCGCCGCCGCCGCCGCCGCCGCCGCCGCCGCCGCCGCCACGCCCGCCCCGACGCCGCCCCCGCCATCGCCTCCGCCCCCGTCCGTCCAGGCCGCGCCCGAGCCCGCACCGCAGCCTGCTCCAGCGCCGACGGCCGTGGCGGTCGCGGAGCCTTCGACGCCGTCGCCGACGCCGGCGTTGACGCCCGCGCCGGCCCCGGCCGAGCCGGCGCCGGTCGCGGCCCCGGCGGTGGCGGCGCCGGCGGCGGCGGCGCTGGCGCGGGGGGCCCGCACTCGCCTCCGCCGAAGCCGCTGCGGCTGCGGCTGCAGTTCTCGCTCTTCCTCTGCGGCTTCGCCGAGACGGTCGACGGCACCGGCGAGGGCGGTGGCTGTACCCTCCTCGAGTTCGAGGCCGAGGCGCGTCCGCCGCGCCGCGCCGCCGTACCCCCTCCGCCGTCCTTGCTGACGCTGTACCCCCAGGCGCCCGTGGAGCTGATCGACGTCGACGACCACCTCGACTACGCGCTGGACGACCTGGTGCGCTGCGCGCCCTGGCCCCGTCCTCGAGCCCGCCGCTCGCTCCCGCCGCGCCGGCCGACCGACGCGGCGCCGCCCGCGCCCCCGCCGCCGCCGCACAGGTGGACGACATCGAAGTTGTGGCGCCCACGCCGTAGCTGGCCCCAGGCTCCCCGCTGTGTTCGCTGCCGTTGCCCCGCCGTGCCATGCTGAGCTGAGATGTGCCTTGGTGTGCTGCCCTGTGCTGTGCTGTGCTGTGCTGTCAAACGATCGGCCGCCGCTACTACATGTTTGCCTTCCTCTCCCAGCGCTCCCGGGCAGAGAAGCCCCACGCCAGCTTCTGCCGCGGCTTCTTCTTGCCCCCCCTCTCGCTCTCCTCCTGCGCGCCAGCGGGCACGCGTCAGCAGGTAACGCAAGCAGAAGGCGAAGCGCTAGCCTCAGCAGGGATCGCTCTAAATCCGGCACCTGCAGGCGGGCGGCGAGCTGGAGGCGCTCCTCCTCCTCGCGCCGCCGCTGCTCCTCCTGCGCGGCGGCCATCTCGTCGTTCAGCCGCTCCGCGAGCTGGAAGTCGCCCGCCTTGATGGCCGCGTCGATGCGCGCCTCGATCCCCGTCTGCGCCGCCCGAGTCATGATCAGCTCCAGGCCGCGCTGCACTGGGGCAGCGCCCGCGCGCCTTCTTCCTCCGCGACTCGAGAATGGCTGATAGCGCCGACATGGGCTCGATCGGGGGGAGGTCTTGCGCTCTCTGGCGTACTGTGGGAGAGCTGGCCGCCGGCGCCGGTTGCTTCGGGGGGCGCGACGGCTCGGCCGGGCCGTCGGCAGCGCGCTTGCCCTGCTTCTTCTCCGGGCGATTCGAGTCGGTAGCTGCGAGCGATCACGCATCAGGTGCGCGCTTAGAGGAACGTTGGCAGGCAGGAAGTGAGGCAAGGTTCGCCGCGCACGGCGCTTCTCAGGCTTCTCTTCGCGCCTGGCCGGCGGCGGTGCCGAGTCGCCCTCCTCGAGCTGCCTGCGCTGCTCACGTAGCTCCTCGAGCTTCCGCCGAAGCTCCTCGAGGCGCTCGGCCATTCGGCTTGAGCTTCGGCTTTGTACCCCTCACTTGCGACAGATCAAATTTCCAAGAACGAGGGCGTCCGGCAATGACGATGCGAAACGAGTCCGAGCTCACGGAGGAGGAGCTTTTTCGCGATGCGGATGGCCTCGCATACTGCCCCAAGCACCGCCGAAACGTCTGCCTCGAAGTGCGGGCCTCAAGCTTGCCGCGAGCTTGCGTCAAGCTTGACTGAAAGTCGCGCAGTGTATGCAGGAGCACCGTCCGCAGCACATGCTTGCCTACGTGAATCGGGCGCTGGCGCCTGCAAAGCGCGCTGGCCATTGTCAAGCCTTCGCGAGATCCCTGAAGGAGGAGGTGAAGCGGATGAATGAAATCGTTGCGAAGCACGATCTCGACGCAATGCCGTGGGGGACGGCGCGGGCGAACGAGCTCTTTGATGAAGCCTGCCCAGGCTCCGTCAAGATCGCGTCGACGTCGTCAGCAGCGTGTTCGGGTCCCTGCGGAAAGTGCGGGAAGCTGGGCGCAAAGAGCCGCTGCGCCCGATGCAAGCAGGTGCGAATTAGCTAGATCTAGATCTAGATCTAGATCTAGCTATAGCTCTAAATCTTCAAGCTTTAAGCCGCGCCGGCGCTCGCGCCGTACGTGCGCGCGGCTTCGCGTGCACGGCCGGGCCGGGCCGCGGCCGGCGCGCGCCCGCGCCGCGGCCGCCCCGGCCCGCCCGCGCCGGCCGCGCCCGCGCGCGGGCTTGATCATGACATTGCGTCAGGTTTTCTACTGCGAAGTCACCTGCCAGCGGGCAGATTGGAGCCGGCACAAGTCCCTCTGCAATGCAAACGGCCAGCTGCAGCCTCCAGTTGCCGCCGCGGCGGCCGCCAGCGCTAGCGAGCCGCCGCCTGCAGCTGCGCGGGAGCAGAAACCTCGGGCGACAGCGGCAGGGGGCGAGGCGCTGACATGGGAGGACGTGCGGCGGGGCGGGGGTGAGGCGGTGCCCGGCACGCTGGAGCTGCGGGCGCAGAGCCGCCCCTTCCCCCTGCGGCACGCGTTCCCGGCGACAGACGCGCAGCGGAAGGTGCACACCGTCTACTTCTACCTCGAAGGCACCCCGCCGCCCGCCCTGCTCCGCGTCCGCCCTGGCTCCCTTATCCGCTGGCGCAACCCCCGCTTCCACACGTGCGCTGCGCACGTGCACGCCGCACGCAGCTGCTCTGGCTGAGCTGCAGCGTGCGCGCGCAGCTTCACGGACGGGCAGACCGGCGCGCGGATCGAGGACGGCGACCTCCCTAATATCGAGTGGGATTAAATATTTGATTTATCCTGTCTTCCCCTTCTAGATCTAGATCTAGATCTGAAGGATGCATTTGCAATTTAATTGCATATGCAAGCTTGAGCTTTCGAGACTTCCATTCGCCCTCTCCGAGCTGCTCACGCGCGATTCGAGCCGAGATACTGATATAAGCCGCTGGCCGCTGCCGCCGGCGCCGCACGCGGGGAGGGGGCCGGGAGATAGGGGAAGGGGGAGGGGGGGGCGGGGGGGAGCTGGCGGTGGCGCCGGCGCCGGCGGCGCTGCTGCTGGGCCCCGGCGAGCGCGGCGCCTTCACCCTCGCCTGCACGCTCCGCCGCCAGCGCGCCTTCCGCTGCGCCCTCGTCGCCGCGCCCCCGAGCGCGCTTGGCGCCTCCGCGTCGCCGGCGAGGGCGCCGCCGTCGCCCTCGGGCCCCTCGCCCGCGCCCTCCTCGCCGCCCTCGCCCCGGACCCCGCCTCCGCCCCCGCCGCCGCGTCCGTCGCCGCCCGGCCCGGGCTCCCGCGCGGGGGCCCGAGCCGGCGGTGGCGGGCGCGGCTCTCGCGGCGGCAGCTGCGGGGGCGGCAGGGGCCCCTCGCCCTCCCCGTGCGCCTCGCCTCCAGCCCCGCCCCTCCGTCCCCTCCTCGGGCGCCGCCAGCCCCGCCCCGCCCCGCACCCCCAGCCGCCCTCCTGCGCCAGCGTCGAGATCCCCGCCCCGGCCCCGTCGAGGAGGCGGGCCCCAGCCCTCTACCCCTCCCCTCTGACACGCCCCCTGACACGCCTCCGGGGGTACAGGTGGTCGCGGACGTGCTGGAATCGCTGCTGGTGGCCCTCGCGGGGGTGGCCGGCCCCGCCGCCCCCGCCGCCCCGCCGGCGCCGCCGGCCCTCGCCCGCGCCCGCCGCCTGGCGGACGAGGCGCGGGAGAGGGCGCGGGCGGCCCTCCGGCCCGCCCTCCCCGCCCCCGGCGATCCCGCCGTCGACGCCGTCCTCTCCTACGGCCCCTCCGTCCGCCCCTTCCATGGCCCACGCTCGCCAGCAAGCGTGATAATTTCGAAGCGGTAGCTCGAATTTTTAAGAGCCTCGGGATCGCTGTGTGCGATGCGATGAAGCATGATTGCCGCTCTTTCAAGTGTAGCCTTTCCTTGCCACTGGATCGGATCGATCGCGAGCCGCTGAGCTGTTCATGAGCGGCAGCTGGTGGGGCCCCCAAAAAAAACAAATTGCTCGGATAGGTCCGGGATCCGGCCAGGCAGGGGGGTACGTTGGGGCACTACGTATACACCCCGCCGTACGCGTAGCCTTGCCGTGGATGTCGTCGACCGAATTGCTCGGGCGCGAGCGCTTCGCCGTCCTGTCGACATCGCGCGCGCTCGTCAGCTTCCGGATCCGCGGCCTCTCGCGATCGGGTGAGGAGGAGCAGAAGATCTAAACCCTGGGCTGAGCTTCCTGACTCAGTGGTCATGATCATGAGTTTCGAGGCGACGGAGCAGCTCGTCGCGAAGCTGCCGGACCGCGATCCCGCGTTCGAATTCGCGCCCTCGTTCAAGCGCTAGCGCGCCTCGCTCGCCTTTCGCGCCTTCGACCCCGCCGAGATCCCCGTGCGCGCGGAGGCTCGCCATCTTCTCGAAGCTCGAGCGGCTGACGGACAGCGTGACGGCCGACGTCTCCACCCTCCTCCTGCGCATGCACCAGCATGCAGGTATTTATTTAAGCGGCATACAAGTACAGGAAACAGGTATTTGTAGGCAACGATTAACAGGATCCTGCAGACGAGTGCTGTATTTTTGCGACTATCAACTAAAACGAAAGCGAAAGCGAAAGCGAAAGTGCAGGAGCGCTAGTTTGGTCATGTACGTATACGTCACTAGCTATAGTGCTGCAAAGAACCGGACGTCGACATGCAAATGTGCATCGACTAATTTATTGAGTCTCGTGCTCAAAACTAAGAACAATGAGACTCTAGCGAACTACCAGGATCATCGGATTCATTGGTGCCCTTCTTTTTTGCGAGCGCTCAAGCTCGAGCCAAGAGCTGCTTATGCATTTAAATGAAAACCGCGAAAACAGCCGTTATGCCGAGGGCAATGCCGAGTAAATCCTGAGGACAAATCACTTCAGGCGAGCTTCCGAAGTTCGTTCCAAAACGTCATACGTATGAGAAGAGCTCACCGTAAAAGCGTGTACATGCGTTGAGGTTGCAGCGCTCGGCCAGTACGGCACATTAGTGGTTGATCCCGTGGGGGTCCATGTGAAGGCCTGCTCGGAAACACACATCGCATGGAGCGGATAGGAAAACCGAAGTTGCAATTGACAGCCCACTGGGCCACGCACATTCGCAAAAACGACCGGAGCAAACGGGGCCTGACCGGGGGCAGCCTCGATACGAACGTTGTACTGCAAGGAAACATTGACATCAGAATCTGAAGGCGTGGTGGCAAATTGGTGCGCGGGATACAAACCGGCGTGTTTGTCGAGAAGAGCAAGTGGCGGCGCGCAATTTTGGGAGCCTCTGTGATACATGCATTAATATCAGCATGCCTATAGCTATTTGCGATGCTCTGAATTCAGCGGTCGGGTTTGCAATCGATTGCGGCGCGCGCACTGAATTTAAGAACGACATTCTGGCCAGTTCCCGTAACGCTCACATCCGTGGCTTGGATCTTGTTTCCAGCGTTGTCGGTGATATAGACCACGACCAGCTGGTTAGGCTGGTATACGTAACAGGAATTTAATTTACAGGAGTTGGATCCAGATTGTTTTGTTACATATACAAGAAAAGCGGGACCTGGAGGATGCCGACGACTGGGATTGTGATCACTTCGGAAGAACCACTCTGCAGATTTGAATACTGATCAGCTGCAGTTGACTGACGGCATGTGACATATATGGGTGACATTTTTCAAACTCACCTGAGGGGCGGAAGCGACGGGGGCGGAAAGGGTAAGTTTGTAAACGATAACACCATTGCTCTCCTGCCGAAATGTAAGGAAAATGGAAGCGAAAAATTGCGGAACACGATCTCGATCCCACCGTCTCCTTTACAAACTGTGAAACGTTGAACTGCAATATTCGAAGTCAATGCACTGATCATAATCGCGATCGGTGCCTTTGAGAGATATCTATACGAAAGAACTCAGGTCGAATCACGCGTACCGATTTGCCGCCTATAACTACGGTCGCTGTGGAGCCCGAGGCGAAGATTTCCTGCAGAAGAGAGGATTCAATTTTGATAAAGCGAAATGAATAAACGCGGTGATTCCGAACCAGCGGCGGTGCTACAGCGCTAGCTGCAGCTGGCGAAGGCGACGGCGTAGTCGCGGGGACTTGCGACGACGGTGCCGAGGTCGGAGTGGGAGTCGCGGCGGCCGGGGGCACTTGGCTGCAACGAGCGTGCACGTGCACGTGCACGTGCGCACTCATAATCAATGTTTCTTGCAATTGATGTGACCGTGGGCAGGTGTTCAGCATCAACAGCAGTACCTCGAGGGGCTTGGGGTGGGCGAAGAAGCTACAACAGCAGCTGCAGGACTGGGCGACGGAATGGCCATGGCCATGGGCGACGGGCTGGCCGTGGGCGACGGGCTGGGAGAGGGGCTCGGAGTGGGTGGCACCGGAACGCAGTTCACTAACCACGATCATGGCTCGTCAAATTCGAAAAAGAAAGAAGCTGAAGAGTGAAACAATACAGGGGGGATCTTTGCGATCGCGATCGCACCGACTCCCGTGGCGTTGAAGCCGGCTTCGTTGGCGCTTGTGTCGGACTGGAACATCAAAAAGATTTTCGCCGACGAGTCCGTCGTGGAGTACGTTGGGAGGGTGCTGCCATCGATGACGCCGCCCGGCGACGGCCCTACGCCAGTGATCGCGGACAAGTTCTTGGCAGTGTTGTCGAAGACCTAAAAGAGTACATGCACATCTATATCAAAAGTACGTATACTAAGAAAGGAAAGCGTTACTGATATGTTCGAATTCAATGTGGCGCGGCGGCGGCGCGCACGTGAGCATTATCGCACATGGGGTTGCAGTCATATTCGACGGCGAGGTTTGCGAACGAAAGCGTCACGTTGCTATCGCTGGCGCAACCGGCCGGCACTTCAAAGATCCTGCGTGACCATCATGATCATCACGTATATATGCGGCGATTCGTATTGTGTATGATGGGAAACGCGCGGACCAAATGCCAAAATCCTGGGCCTGATAAGGCCCGAAGTTTACGGAGGCCGTAGTGTCGTACTTAGAAGTGGTAAATCTCTGGACGTCGGAGATAGCACCCGATGTCGACGGATCGAGAGGCGGTGCGGCCGTTGGCGTCGCTGGCAGGGAGCCCGAGTCAGAGCATGCACGCGCACACGATCTAACATGTGCGGCGTGGGCCGGGCGACTTACATCCGACCTTGGCGATGCTCCAGTAGCGGGTTGAGATACTCTGTGTGCCGAAGGCGTGCCACAAGAAAACAATCACGTTCTGCGATGACGAGGCCACTGTGGTTCCGGCGGTTTGGAAGCTGCTTCCGATGGCCATCAGAGCCGGCGGGGAGACTCCAATGTCCACAATCTGCAATATTGCGTACGCGTGCGCATTGTCATTCTTTGCATAAAGTATACGTAGATGCAATTCTTTTTAATGTGCCAGCGCACCTTGATGGAGGTTCCATTGAAGCCAACTGGAGTCGTAGAACTCACGACCTCTACCTGGACGACCTGATCCGCCGGGGCCGTGATGGTCCTGCGCTTCGGAAATGGCGTTAACGTTATCGATATCCTAACAGCACATCAATTCGATTTGGAATTCGATTACAGCACATGTTCAACGTATGCTGTAGCTATCTTTATAGAGGAGGTATATGTATATCAACGCAAATATAAAGCTTGGTTAAAAACGCAGGACGCACCACGCATAGTTACCGTACAAGCTGGCACTGTATTCCAGTGTGATGTTTAGCCAAGCGGGCGTTGACGACGCAACGAGCGCTGCCGGCTGTGTGCTGTCTGCCGAGAGCTGACCGTTGACCACCGGAGCAAGGATGCATACGGCCGCGGCCGCGTAGAGGAGAAGGGCCACGCAAGATTTAGATCTAGAGGCGCTCGGCATATGCATGGTGAGCGGCGCGATACACAATGGCTGTGGCCACGCGCTGTACATATGCATGTACATGCGCGTCGAATTCGAAGCCCGACGTCGACCGCCGGTCTATATCGATATCTGCGCACAGATCTAGAGTGCGTGTGGAATCACTGTGCCACGGTGGATCGATATCTTCTCAAGTACCCCTGAGTCGCCCTGACCCGGCTGCAGCTGAATCCGGGCTGATCGTCGACTGTACCGCAGCCGCCGGCGCCGGCCGGTCGACGTCGACGTCTCCCTGCTAGCGCTCCGGATCCCGGAGCCTCCGGGCTGCCTGCAGGCTGCAGCCTGCAGCTGGCGCAGCGACGGCACTCGCTGCTGAATCTCTGGATCACTGACACATGAGTGAGTCTGTGTCGACTCTGTGACTCTGTGAGTCGATCATCATGGCATGCGCATATGCATCATGGCATGCGCATGCGCGGCCGCCGGGCGCAGCCTCGCAGGCCGCGCGCGCAGCTCAGCGGCTGTCACAGTACTGTGGGAATGCCGCAGTGCTTATTTAGCCGATGTTTTATATTGCCGTAAATTGCCGAGAGGCCGAATTCGGCAATTTAGCATCACGGCAATTGCTTGGAGGGTAGGTATTTTTCTAGCCCGCCATAGATCAGACTCTGGATTCGGCAATTTATCGCCACGGCAATTCCAGTTTTGGTCGAATTCGGCAATTTAACTACGCGGCAATTTAAGCATTCCTACAGTACTAGCCTAGTAGTGTGAGTCTGTGACTCTGTGTGACTGGTAATGTATCATAGTATACTGTAGGACTCCCGGGATTGCTTAAATTGCCTTGCCGAATTCGACCAAAACCGGAATTGCCGTGGCGATAAACTGCCGAAACTCCGAATTTGTTCTACGGCGCCATACAGAATCGGCCGTTTTGCCCTACCGGTACCCCCCACAAATTGCCGCGGTTCTAAATTGCCGAATTCGGCCTCACAGCAATTCACGGCAATTTAAAACATCGGCTAAAAAAGCATTCCTACAGCCCAGTATATACGTAAATTAAGTAACGTAATGCGGCCGCTGATCATGAGCTAGCGCTGTACTAGCCTGTACAGCCTGTACATGTATATAATACGATATATACTGCTTCCGGAGGCTGGATCCGGATCCGGAGGCCGGCCGGGTGGATCGATCATCGATTCACCAAAAACAAGGATCGATCATGGATCATCGGATATCTTCTCGGGTACCGGACCTACCGTGTCACGGTCCGTGTGGGACGGTGTGGCACTAAATTACCGCGGCATAAATTACCGCGTTAGAAACTCCGGCCCGAGGGTGGCCAAAACTTTGCTTCGAGTTTTTTGTCTGTATGCCCCCTGGGCAGCCCGGCCCCGCAGTGCTGGTACATGTCTAGAGACTTCGAATCCCGCGGCCGCCCGCTCCACATAATTCCGATCGATCATGTCCCACCTTGCCTGTATACGCCCCCGCAGTGCTGGAGTAGACTATAGCTAGAGGCTGTGGCCGGTAATTCACCAAAAAAATAGAGACTGTGGCCGGTAAATTGCGGCGGTAATTCACCAAAAAAAAGGGTGGCCAAAATACCGCGGTATACGTACCAAATTAATTACCGCGTTTCAAAAAAACTTGAGGCTTGCAATTGTACATGTATGGGGCGGTACTTTTGGGGGGTACTGTATGAGGCGACTTGCCAGCAGAGAATTACTATACCGGGTAGCTAGTACTAGTAATGGGGCGACGTCGACTACCGTACCGTCGTCGGCGTAGTACTAGACTAGCCTAGTAGTACTAGTATCTTAGTAATAAAATTAGCTACCGTAGTACCGGTCTCCCGAGTCCCGCGGCCGGCCCGGCTGGTCCGATCCCGGACTCCCGGGTGCGCACTGCGCAGCCTCGAGCTCGAGCTCAGCGCAGGCCGCATGCGCAGTGCGCATTGCGCACTGCGCAGTGCCGCAGTACTAGTGCTGCAGTAGTGCATATGCATGGCAGGCTTGTCTCATTCTGGCCCAGTGGGCGCCGGCAGGCTTGTCTCATTCTGCACATGTACAGCCGGGCGCCTGGCAGGCTTGTCTCATTCTGGGCGCCTCCCGCCCGGGCTTGTCTAGATCTAGATCTGCAAGCCGAATACAAGCCGGGAACTGTAGTATACAGGCTATGCCTTCATGCCGGCAGCCGGCGGCAGGTACGTATGCCGGCGATTTGGCGGCTAGCCATGCCGGCATGGTCATGTCATATATAATGCCGACTTTTGCGGCTTAGTCTACTGTACATCATTCAGTACATGTAAGTCGGGAA
Organism: Cyanophora paradoxa; assembly: GCA_004431415.1. Classification (NCBI taxonomy): domain Eukaryota; class Glaucocystophyceae; order Cyanophorales; family Cyanophoraceae; genus Cyanophora; species Cyanophora paradoxa. Next base: position 406,460 of record QPMI01000015.1, read on the forward strand.
ATATTTAGTATACTGGATCTTTATATAGTACCAAAGTTTTTTGGCCCGACTACTAAAGTTTTATGTGTCCTGTGTCCTCCTCGACCTCGTGCCGTAGCTCTGCCCTTTCGCATCGTCCTGCTTCGCCTCCGCCTCCACGTCGTCTTGTTGTTCCTCTTACTTGTCTGCTTCCTGTTATTTATCTTTCTCAATTTTGTCCTCCGCTTCTTAGTGATGTATACGTAATTCCTTCCGATATTGATGGTCTCTCTAGCTCTGTCTCTTCTTCGTGTCAGTCATCCAGGACTCATCCTCTGTCCCTAGATCTGCTCGATTTTTCGTCTCTTCTCGATCTGTCTCGGGCTCTGTGTCTTTTCTTTTTTATTGTCGATTTTGGCTCTTTGTCTTATCTTTCTTCGTGCTCTTGTCTTAGTTATTTTGCTTTTTTGTCTTTATGCCCCCTGGGCAGCCCCCGCAGTGCTGGTGTCTAGAGACTGCGGCCGGTAATTCACCAAAAAAAAAATACTAAAGTTTTATCGTATACTAAACCTGAGGTGCTGGCCATGGGGGGGTATACGTACGCAGCGCAGCTGTAGTTGCAGCGCGGGAGAAGCTAGCTATAGTGCGAGGGGGCCGCCGGGCTCCCAGACGCTCCAACAGATCTAAACCCCCTAGCGCGCTACTAGGCCGCCCCCTTCTAAAGGCCGCTCATGATCAGCTTCTAAAGCGCTCCGCGCGGCCAACTCTTAATTATTTTCAGCCTACTAAACCGACCAAACCTGGGGATTACTAATTATTTTGGGGACTTGAATATTACCCGAATTACAGTATGGCATAATGCCCAATTTTGACTGACCGGCCGGACGGCCCGGACGGTGGCCCGTCGGTGGGCCGGACTCCGGGAGCCGCCGGACCCCTAGTGGTCCCCTACCGGTAGTAGGTCCGGTACCGTACGCGTGGCCGGCAGTGATGGCATTCTTTCTAGAAACATTTTTTAATTCTATTCCAGGAATAATTCCTAGAATGATTCCTGGAATGGTGCTTGGAACGCCGGCGCCGTTCTTTCAGGAATTGTTCCGAATAAGGGGGGGTACTTGTTCGTGCGCGGGATTTTTCGCCAGAACGCAGCACACATGTACAGCGTCCAGCAGAGCGCGCCCGCATCGCAAATCGATGTCTGGTGAGAACGAGGGCTCATGATCAGCTGGCCTGCCCGCAAGCTTTTAAGCGGCCTGCCCGACGACGTCGACGACGACGTCGCCGAGTCGACATGTCCGGATCCACGTACAGCTGCAGCTCGAGCTCTCTGCTGCACCTTACAATTAAGCTTCGAACGCATGAAAGTTCGGAACTTTGAAAAAAGGAAGTTTGGACTACCCGAGGAAAGATATACTACCCGAGTTTGGAGATCTAACGGGTACATATTACAAAATACGTATACGTACCGGTACCGGTACTGGTCGGTCCGATAGAGATCTAGACTTACCGACCCCCCCCCCCCCAGGCCCCCACCCCTTGCTAGCTGGGTATAGGTTTACTAGGTCTTCGACTCGCCCCCTCCCCCTGCTCGTCTCAGGATGTGCAAGGTGGGGTCTAATTATAAACTACAGACTCTGAAAGACAGCATCTGAAGGTAGCAGCTGAACGTTCGCTAGGCGTAGGGCTGGGCCGCCCGGCGGCAAGCCGCGCCGCCGCCCGCCGCGCCGCCGCCCCGTCCGGCGAGCCGCTCCGCCGCCCGCCGCATCCCTGCCCCGGCTGCGAGCCTCGGAGCCGCGCCGCCGCCCGCCGCACCTCCGCCCCGTCCCGTGAGCCGCGCCGCCGGCGCCGCCCGCCGCCTCTCCGCGCCGTCCCGCGAGCCGCGCCGCCGCCCGCCGCCTCTCCGCGCCGTCCCGCGAGCCGCGCCGCCGGCGCCGCCCGCCGCGCCTCGTCCCCTGTCGGCGAACCGCGCCGCCGCCCGCCGCGCCTCCGCCCCCGCCGGCGATCGCGAGCCCGCGGCCGCGCCGCCGCTCGCCGCATTTCCGCGCCGTCCCGCGAGCCGCGCCACCGCCCGCCGCGCCTCCGGTTCCGCCGGCGAGCCGCGAAGCCGCCCGCCGCGCCTCCGCCTGTTGCCCGCGGCCGCGCCCCGCCCTGGCGAGCCGCCCACAGCAAATGCCTGCTGAGACTCATCGATATCTACGACTGTACCAGCTGCAGCAGCTGCCCGCTGCGCGCCTCCGCCCCATCCGATGATCAAGCGAGCCGCGCAGCCGCCCCGCGCTGTCCTGCGTCCGGCGAGCTGCCAGCGGGCCGCCTCGCAGCACCTCCTGGCCATATGCACGCGCACCGACTGCAAGGCATCCGTCATGACCGCCCATCGCCCGGCGCTGCGGCCGCGGCATCGATTGCGCGGCGCGCGGCGCGGCCATGTCATGCATGTGCGCGGCGGCCATGTCACGCACGAGCTGCGCTGCGACGGTCGCGGCCGGTTCGGGCAGTACTAGTTGCGGCGGGTTCGACGGGCCGTTGCGGCGGCCGCGGCGCGGGTTCGACGGCTATCTAGCTAGGAGCTAGCTGCGCGGCGACAGTGAGCCGACCTATCTAGCTATAGCTAGGAGCTAGCGGCGCTGGCGGGCTGGGGTACTTCAAAAACATTTCGACGACGAGAAAAAGACCGACTTGCAAACTGGCCGGCTTGGACAAAAGGACAGACAATCCGACGGGTAGCAAGGGGGGTTTGAGCAGCTGACCCCCCCTTGCAATTACTGCATGCAGGGCATAAGCTGGGTAATTCAATGATTTAAAATCGATCGGGCAGCTGCGGGCGAGCGCAGCGCCGGCTCTAGATCTCGCGGCGGCATGCGCAGCGCTAGCTGCGAGGGCGGCAGGGGCCCCTCGCCCTCGAGCTCCGGATCCCCGACGATTCCCCGTGCACCTCGCCTCCAGCCCCACCCCCTCCGCCCCCTCCTCCGGTGCCGCCAGCCCCGCCCCGCCCCGCACCCCCCAGCCGCCCTCCCGCTCCGGCGCCGAGACCCCCGCCCCCACCCCCGTCGAGAAAGCGAGACCCCGGCCCCTCTACCCCTCCCTCTTCCCCCCCCTGACACGCCCCCGGGGGGTACAGGTGGTGGCGGACGTGCTGGAGTCGCTTCTGGTGGCCCTCGAGCTCGCGGGGGTGGCGGGCCCCGCCGCCCCCGCCGCCCCCGCCGCCCCGCCGGCACTCCGAGGCTCGCCCGGGCCCGCCGCCTGGCGGACGAGGCGCGGGAGAGGGTGCAGGGCCGGGGGCCCTGCGGCCCGCCCTACCCGCCCCCGGCGACGTCGACCCCGCCACAGACGCCGTCCTCGCCTACGGCCCCTCCGTCCACCCCTTTAATTTTCATCTAGATTTCTTGCCTCATCCATCCTCCTTTGTTCTGACGCCGGCTCGCTCGAGCGCAGGTCGCCGGTGTGAGCGTGGCGGGCCTGCTGGCGGCGGTGGAGCCGGCCTGCGGGGACCCCGCGGCGCCCCTCTTCCGCGCCCCGCCGTCCTTCCCCCGCAGGGAGGACGGGGCCCCAGCGGCCGGCGCGCCCCTCGTCCCCGCCCCGCCCCGGCCCGGCCCCGGGCGCCCCCGCCGCCTCCGCCTTCCGGCCTTTGAGGCCCACCCTCCCCAGCAAGCGCGGGAAGCAATACTAATATACAAACTCGCGATCGCAAATGCCTATATATGTTACCAATTGCGAGTGCACAATTGCAAGTGCTAGCTCGAAACAGCTTAATTATAAATATTAATCGGAATCGTATCCGTCGTCGTAGCCGTATAAATCGGAATCGTAGTCGTCCTCGTAGTCTTAGTCTTAGTCGTCCTCGTCCTCGTCCTCGGAATCGTACTCGGAATCGTACTCGTCCTCTGAATCGTAGTCGTAGCTATAGTCGTCCTCGTAGTCGTCGTATCCGTATCCGTAGTCGTACCGACCCTGCCTCCGCCGGCCCCCGTACGGCTGATAGTCCGTCGTCACCCGGTTCTGAAGGACGCCGTGCAGCAGCGCCCCGATTCTCTCCTGTCCCGCTGTAGCCTTGTCCACGTCTGGGAAGCTTGCCCGCCCGCGCATCTGGTGCCTGCGCATGCCGCCCACGCACTTCAATCTTGATCTAGATCTGAAATTTCTATTTAAATGAAAGAGGACTCGGGAGAGATAACAAGCTTTTAAGGCGCCAGTGTGCATGCGTGCGTACGCAAGCCAGAGGTACAGTTGGATGGCCGATATTTTCTCTGCAAGCGGCTCGCAAAATTTAAAAAAAGTAGTTTAACACGTGCGCGTGGTAAATTAAAAAACGGCAGAACGCACCCTCTACGGTCTCGATGTCCTCTTGGCTGTGGGACCCGCCGGCGTTCTGCGCCAGATAAATACTCTCCATGTGGAGCTCGGATGGAAGGCGAATGTGTTGAATTCCACTCCCCAGATCCAACGCCACTCGCTCCTGCATACACATTACATTTAATTTCGTTTTCACAATTGCAGTTTGATCGATCAGAATTCGAATTTGGCTTGCGCTTCGCGCACGAGTAAGCGCTGACTTGCTGTCACTTTGCGGTCGTGGAGCCGCGCCGGCGACGTGCAGAGCGTGTAGCGGTCGCGCAGGCTCAGCTGGGGTCCCGCCCGTTTGGAGTCGCGATCCACGATCCATGCGACTCGCTGCGATCTTGAATTATTTATGGCGCCGGCATGCGCAGGGACATTGTTGCGCAGGCATATATATACGTTGCAATACGTTGCAATACGAAGCCGGGGTCGAGTACGAGCGAGCTAGATAGCTTTATTTCCGGGACAGCTTTTATTATAACGCGCGCACGAGCATGTCCTTAATGTCCCGAAGAAAGTAGAGGTTTTCCATGCAATCAGTGTCGCCGTCGTCGACGACGTCCGCAAACGCCTTCTGCGAAGCCACGAGATTGCATAGTCATATTAGGAATGGGCCACGAGATTGCATATGCATATTATATTATCGGCGTTCGAATTCCGAAGTTCCATGGCCATTAATATTTGCCGAGAATCAAACTTGAAAGATGCGCTCGAACCAAAATGGAATACAGAGAGGTGCCGGGTTCCATCGCGTCCGCAAACATTTGCACGCGGTCGAAGGAGGGGAAGAGACCCGCCGCCTGTCATGCGCGTGATCGTTAATCCCAATATTAATCACAAAAAGCGATTCGCATGGTGCATAACAACTTGGAGTGAATCTTAGTCTGAATTTCGGCACCTTCACGTTCGGAGTGGGCGCCTGGAGCTTGTCTCGCACGCTGTCGAGATCGTACGGGTCCAGCGCCGACACGAACCCCGCGCTGAAGCGGCCGCCAAAGCGGCCCGCGCGCCCCGCGATCTGCTTCACCTCCAGCGCCGTGAGGGGGCGCGTCTCTTTGCCGTCGAACTTCTCCACCTCCGAGAACACGACGCGCCCAATTTTCCTGCATGTGCGTGAGATAAGAATAAGTAAATTTATAGAAGGTGGAGAAGCGGACAGATTGAGGCCCATGCCGATCGCGTCGGTGGCGACGAGAATGGCGCGGATCCCGCAGCCGGAATCTGAGTGCCGGTTGAACAGCTTCGCCTGCTCCACGCGCTGCGAATTCGAGTTGACGTTGGAAATGTTTCAGATAGTCGATGTTCTTGCAATTGATCGACATATATATGCATCAATGTCAATTTTCCGCGCACCGTTTCGGGTGGTAGACCTCCGTAGACAACGCAGCACTTGAAGCGGGTCGAAGACTCGATCTGCCGCTTGACGTTGTACACCTCCTTCCGCGAAAACGCTGCCCCGCATCAAATCGTAATTTATAAGAAATTAAAAGCAGGGCAGAGAAGACAAGAAGTGCGCTCGGACCGACAACGCAGTCGCCAGGCCTGACGGAGCTCCAAGAAGAGACGGGCGTCGACTCGCAGCGAAGCTCGAGGTGTCGGCTGTAGTGGAGCACTTTAATCTTGTCGCCCTGCAGCGCGCACAGCCGATGGATCAGATCCTCTGCGCAGGGGCTCCCGCAGACGTGCACGGCGGGGGCCAGAAGCCCCTGCAGGGCTCGCGTCCACGCGTCGCCGCGGGACGGGTCGCCGATCATCTGGATCTGGCAAACGAGAGTTCAGAACTTCAGCATCATAAATGCAGCAAATATGAATATTATTAATTCATTCAGCATACGCTAGGGCATGCGCATGCGTACCTCATCGATGACGGCCAAATCGTACAGATTCTCCGTGCTCGCCATCTCGATGGTGCACGACACCTGCGCGTGCGCGCGTGAATGAAGATTCGCGCTTTATTATATAAGAATAATTAACCAGTCCCGCTATGTGGTTAATGTTACAGATGCAGAGATGCACTCACGTGGGAGCCGAGCTCGCTTTCGCCATCAAGGTCGCCGTTCTTTCGAGCCTCGGCGCGCGACGGCGCCATCTTCCAGCCCAAGCTCTCTTGGCCCCTGCGAGCGGAAAAGAATGCTCGAATCGATATTGAGTGAAGGATCACGCAAGCATCGAATTCATGATCATGCACGTGAGGAGGTCGCATTTGACACCGCGTTCATTGAGCGTCTCGTATATCTGCAAGCACGATAAAATATTTTTACAAAGAGTTGCAATTGAGCGCGAGGATGCTGCAATTCGCGAGGGCTGGGAATACCTCGCGGGCGAGTAGGCGCAGCGGGGCGCAGTAGATGCCGGTCGGGGCGGCGGCGAGGGCCTGCAGTGCCGCGTGCGTCTTCCCACTGTTCGTCTCCCTGTGGCAAAGCAAAGCGAAATCCGAAACTGGTCATTCATAATAAGCTCCACAAAGAATGAATCCAGAAAGCACCCTGAGTGAAAGGTGACGGTCCGTTTCATTGCGCGCGCTGCAGGATACCAAGTGTGTGGCTGTTCATACGCATAATATTAATATGAGAATTCAGTAGAAATTCAATAGAATTCAGCCCCCACCAGCACATGCGCACCTTGCGCAGGTCGGTCGCGTCCTCCTCCAGCATCCTCCGCCGGACCTCCTCCGCCCCCGCGGCCGCCCGCGCGGACTCTTCCTCGGCGACGAGGCGCGCGAACTCGGCGAAGACGGGGAGCAGCAGGCGGCAGGCCTCGCGGCGGCCCTTCGGGTTCACCGGGAGCTCCTTCAGGGCCCCCGCCAGCAGGCGCGGCGTCCCCTCAATCCGCTCGCTGTGTCCGGTTCAGAGCAATGAAAAACAGTTATCCGATCCATTGCAGTTATCCGAAAACAACGAACTTGGGAATATAGTGGCGCGCAAATTTGAGTTTGTTCTGAAAAAATATGATGTCATCAGAATTCTTCGACTTTATCCACTGTCGCACAGCGATCAAGCAAGTACGCATACCTTGGCATATTCTGTGAAGTGTTCATGGAAAGATGTCGATGAGGCCTGCTCTACATCAATGCACTGTTTGAAGAAGCTGTAAAATCCCTCAGATGCCTGCGGATTCTCTCAAGTCAATCGGCAATCGATTGCTATTTCAGCCCGGCAATTTGATAATTCGAACCTCGGCAAATTGCATCTCGCCGATCCGCTTTTCCTCGAAGGCGAGCCTTTTTGCGGTGACTCCCCCGCGGCAGAGGAAGGCCGCCCAGTCCAGAGCGCCGTATACGTACGTCGGGCTTTCGCGCCGCCGCTTTGAATTCGAGTTTAAATTTCCAGCGTGCTCTCTGCAAATTTGCGATCAAGAATGACGTAATCAACAGAGCAAGACATTCATTTGCGCTGAGAGTTTCTTAAACTTAGATGAATGAAATCTGGACGGACGGATCCGGATCCGGAGGTACGCTTTCTGAAGCCGAAGGCGCCGGCGGGGTAGCGGGGGCTTGCGCTTGGAGTTTCCGAGTGCTTCCGCTGCGAGAAGTATAAATTACGATATTTATAATCACCAGGATTCTGATGATCGTCTTTTATTCAATTAAATTAAATGAATCATGATCGGTTTGAGTTCCATCGTTCCGTTCGTTCGATTATAATTATAGATAATTATATTGCACCTCTTCTTGCGATCGGCGTTGATCTCCTCGCGAATCGTCTTCATGAGGTTGGGGTCGGGCTTGATGCGCTGCCTGACGGCGTTCTTGAACGCTTCCGTCTCGCTCGCTTTTCCGATGGGGAGCCCCGCCGCCTTGACAGCGATGCCGAGAAGCTTCCGCTTGTCGCGCGGCCAGACGTCGTTTACTATCTCCAGATAGGCTTGGTCGTCGCTGGAGCTCTTCGCGATCGAGCGCAGTGCGGCGGCAACGCTGGACCGCAGGAGCAGGCTGTAGTCACCCTTGTCGCCGCCGTCGACGTGCGCCCGCCGGAGCGACTCGAACTGGCTGAGCTCGAGGTCGAGGCCGAGTTTGCGAAGCTCGACGTCTGCGACGGTGTTGTAGCGGAAGCAGAAGCTGCAGGCCCGGACGAGGAGGCCCCAGCGGGTGCGCAGCTCCCTCGCCCGCATCGCCCCGCAGCCGCCGCAGGGCCCTGGGAACGCCAGCTCCACCAGACGGCGTGGATTGTCGCGGCTGTTCACGCCCGCCTCCTCCGCCTCGTCCAGGACGGCATCTGGCAGCGCCAAGAACGCGCGCCGCCACAGCTCGTCGGTGGCCGCGAACTCCGTCGTCAGCATGAGGCGGAACCAGCTGTCGACGCGGGACAGGGAGACCAGAGACTGCGGGTCCTCCGCCACGCGGCTGAGGATGTTCATGAGGGCCCGCGAAAACGAAGGCCAGGGGCCAGCATCGCAAGCACGCTGCAGCTGGCAGAAGGGGTTGGTCTTAGGCTGCCGAGAACTTGAGCCCGGGCCTGCCAGCGATGCCATAATCATGAGAACTATTCTCATAATAATCTGAGGGCTTTGATGAATTTCGAGCGCACCCCTTTTGGTCTGCTCTCGACCGGCGCACGGCTGGGCAGCAGCCTCGGATTTGTGCGTCGATCGCGAAGATCTAGAGCGCTCGCCCTCCGAATCCGAACATTCATTTCTCGAATTCGCTGAAGTCGCTCGCGATGCCTTCCGCTTCGAAGCGTGTGGGCCTGCAGCTGCGCGAAATCCAAGCACACTGTGACAAGGAGCTCTCGACGTCAGAGCCTGATCATGATCATGATCATGAGAGCGCGCTGCGGGCGGAGGTCGATATCGATCAAGGAGCTATTGCAAGTCATGATCAGCAGGCATTAACTATTTATATACCGGCATTGTCTCGGAGCTCGGCGCTCGGCGCTCGGCTCCGTTTCGACCCCGCTGTCAAATTCTGGGCGGTTTCGAATTCGTGCACGTGCGCCGGCGCCGCGACCTCGTGCCGCCCACTCTCGTGCCGCGGCCGTACGCGTGCTTGCGGCGGGAAACTCGAGCTCGAAGCCGGATGCGCATCTGCGCGCGACCTCGCGGTAAATTCGAATGACCGGTCACATTCGAATTCTCCCACGCCGCGCCTCCGCCGCGCGCGCACGCACCGGACTCGAGCTCGCTGTCGTCATTCTCGACCTCGGCGACACGCCGGGCGTGCGAACGCGTCTGCATCTCGCCCTCCGCACTGCAGCGCCGCTTCGCTCGCGGGGCGGCTGTACCGGTACCCCTCTTCGGTTCTAATTATTTTCCCCCTCGATTCCCCGCCAAGTTCCCGGCCGGCTTGGACAGCGTGAACGTACATGAGTCTGCGTGACAGACAATCCGACGGGTAGCAATTAGGGGGGAAAAGAAGCTGACCCCCCCTTGCAATTTTTTGGTGTTACCGGCCACAGTCTCGAGACGGGGGCATATTTCATAGTATAGCGAACTCGGAAAGGTACTACGGTACAGCAGAAGCAATAAACTAAGACAAGAGCGGCGAACTAGATCAAGCGATACTGTGATACGTGTCATTTTTCATCCGATGCTGAACTGGCGGCCGGGCCGGGCCCGGCCCTCATATGCATGTCAGGGGTCGGTGAAGAGGGCGGCCTCGGTGACGGCGGCGTCCCCCGCGAGGCCCCAGCCGGCCCCGTTCAGCGTCCGCGGCTCCCGCCGCTCCGCCTGCGCCGCGCGACGCGACGGCGTTAGAGCGAGCGGGGGCGGCTGCAGAAGTTTGGGGGGTGGGCCTAGGGGCCGGGGCGGCGCTATTGCAGCAGCGCCTCAAAGCGCCCAAGCGCTCTAGCATCGAAGCGCTCTGAAAGCAGGACTCGGAGACGCGAAATTAGATCTAGAGCCCCCGAAAAGCTTCCTTCGAGCGGGGCGCGCCATCGCGAGGAAGTGGTCCCAAGTCTCGTCCTCCAGCTCCGGCCGCTGGCCCCTGCCCCCGCCCAGCGTTCAATCTGAGCTTCAGGCTAGGGGCGCTGCGGCTGCAGCTGGCGGCGCAGCTCCGGGCCGGGCGGGGCGGGGCGGGGCGGGGCGGGGCGCGTGGGCGCACAGGGGGCGCTCGTGGTAGATGTGGAAGATCCCGTAGGGTGCCCTGTGCAATTGCAATCGCTGTAAAAATCCCGCGCAAGGGCGGCAGGCCGCTGAGGCTCGCGCGCGCCCGCGCCGGGGCGCACCGGAGGGGCACGTAGGAGAGGTTGTGGGCGATGCAGAGGGCCGTGAACCAGCTGTCCACGTGCCGGTACGTCGGCGACTCCGGGTTCCTGCGCCGAGGTCGCCGGGGTCGTCGGGCCCCGAATTAGAGGCCTGGGGGAGGCGGGGCCGGGGCGGGGCGGGGCGGGGCGTGGAGGGGCCTTGGAAGAAGGCTTAGGCGAGTGCGGGGCGCGGCGGGGCGGGACGGAGGCGCGGCGGGGCGGGACGGATGGCGGTGCGGGGCGGCGCACGCGCGGGCACGGTGCCAGTGGGTGCGGTGCATGATGTGCAGGTCCCCGGGGTCTGCGCGACGAGTTCGAAGCCCAAGGCCGCTCAGCGAAGGCGCAGGCGAATCGAATTCGAAGTCGAGGAGGAGGCGACTTTAAGCAGAGCTTGAGCCCAGCGGGTTAAACAAGCTCAAAAGCTTAAAAGCTTAAACGTTGTTGAGAGCTCAAACTTGGAACTCGGAGCTCGGGACGGGGCGGCGGCGCACTGTCGAGGAGGGAGTCTGTGAGGCGGGCGAGGGGCGTCCCCGCGAGGTCCGGGGCCCGTCGGCCGGCGGCGGCGGCGGCGGCGTCCTCGCCGTACGAGGCGGCGGCGAGGCGCGAGGGGATGACGAGCCCCGCCGCCCCGTGCGCCGCGAGCGAGGCGAGGGCCCGGCCGTAGGGCGCGAAGGGCGGCACGCGGGCCTGCACGTCGTACCGCCGCGCCTGGTAGAAGGCGCCCGGGCGCAACAGCCGCCTCGCCAGGATCGCGCCCAGCCCGTCGCAGAACAGCACGTCCTGCACACGTACCCCCGGATCGGACGCGGGGGAGCGGGGGCTTGCGAGGCATGGGAGGGGTACCTGATTCATGAAGAGGATGAACTCTCCGCGGGCGCGCCGCACCCCGACGTTCTGAAGAGGGGGGTAGGGCTCAGCGAAGAAAAGAAGGGCACGCGGGAGGGGTACGCGCGCGCCAGGGCGATGCGGTCGAACATGGGGATGCGCTCTGAGTTGGGGATGCGGCGGTGCGTCTCGGGGGGTACGAGGATGTGCCGGACGGGAACGGGCGGGGCCCCGCCGGGGGCGCCGCCCCAGGGGTACACGAGGGCGTGGGGGAGGGCGGGCCGGTCGGGGGGCGGATTCCACTCCACGAAGACGATCTCGGCGGAGAGGCGCCAGCGCGCCGCGAAAATCAGCAGCGTGCGCACCACCAGCTGCAGCCTGCGCGGAGCCGCGCATCAGGCGACGAGAACGGAGCGGCGGGGCGGGGGTACAGGGGCGGCAGGCACCGGTCGGCGAGGCCGCCGCCGTAGTCGTCGTTGCGGGAGGCGAGGACGAAGGAGAGGTAGGGCGGGGGCACCGCCGGGTCCGGAGCCGAGGCCATGGGGGCCGCGAGCGGCGGTGCCTCCGGGTGGGCCCGCCCCGTGGGGAACTCCGGCGAGGTCGTGTCGGGCCCGCGGTCGCGCCGGGGTGGGGCGTCGGGCGGGGCGCCCGACGAGGGGACGGGCGGGCGGGCGAGCGGGGGGAAGGAGAGGGGGCCCGCAGGTGCGAGGAGGTGGGGAACGTGAGGGAGGAGGGCCGGGCGGGGGCCCGGGGCCTGGACCCGAGCGAGGAGCGGGGCGCGCAGGTGCGCCGAGTGGCGGCCGGGCTGCAGGGCCCGCGCTGGGGCCGGGCGGCCCGGAGGGGGCGGGCCGTAGCCGAGGGCGGCGGCGTCGCGGAGCCAGAGGCGGAAGGCGGGCCGGCGCCGGCGCCCCAGAGCCCTCGCCCTCCATGGCCTCGCCCAGGGCCCCCAGGGGGCCGGCCCGCCGCAGGCCCGGGGGCGGCCAGCGCGCGAGGAACGACGCCGCGCGGGAGAGGAGCGCGGCGAGGGGCGGCGAGGGGCGGGGCGGCGGGGGCGGCGGGGCGCGCGTCGACGCAGAGGCGGGCGTCGGGGGCCGCCTCCCAAAGGGCGCGGCGGAGGAGGAGGGCGCGGAGGGCGTCCGGGGCGGCGGGGTCGGACGCGAGGGCGGCGGCGGCGGGGGCGGGAAGAGGGCCCAGAGGAGGGGCCGGAGGACGGCGGAGGGGGCCGGGAAGGGCGAGAGGGGCTCCGGGGTCAGGGCGAGGGGCGGGCCGTCCTCGGGGGGGTACGGCGAGGAGGCGCGGAGGAGGCAGAGGGCGGGGGCGGGCCCGAGGAGGAGGGGCGGGACGCGCAGCGGCGGGCGGCGCGCGTAGCGGAGCTCGAGCGGGTCGTGGGCCGCGGGGTCGAACGAGGCCGGGGCTGGGCCGAGGTGGAACATGGGGCGCGCCTCGTGGGCGGCCGCCGGGGGTGGGCGGCGGGGCGGAGGCCACCGCTGAGGCGTTGCGGGAGAGGGCGGCGAGGGCGGCGGCGGCGGCGGCGCAGGGCGGGGCGGGCGGCCGGGGCGCAGAGGGCGCGGAGCGAGGGAAGCGCGCGGCGAGCGCCGCGGCTTCGGAGGGGCCCAGGCGCTGGCAGGGCGAGTCCGGGTCGGGGGAAGGAGGGGGCGGAAGGGTCCGCAGAGGCGGCGACGGCGGCGGGGAAGGAGGCAGGGTCCACGAGGAGGGTACGCCAGCCTGCGGGCGCGTCAGGCAGAGGGGAGCGCGCGGGGGGGTACAGGACCGCACCGTCGGAGCCGGAGCCGGAGCCCTCGCCCCCTTCCTCGCCTGGGCCGGCGAGGACGATGCGCCAGGGCGCCGGCTCGCCGGGCGGGGGCGGGGGGGGCGGGGCGGGGGGCGGGAAGTACGAGGCGGAGGGGGCGTGCCCGGTCCGCGTGAGGAGGCCGGAGACGTTGACGTAGACGGGGAGGGCGGCGCCAGCGCCGGGGGGCGCCTCGCAGGCCGCCGCACGGTGCGGCTCGGCCACGCGCGCCGCGGCGCACTCGGCGGGGCCGACGTACAGGCGGAGGGGCGTCCCCGCGGGGCCCAAGTTGGCGCCCCGCACCGTCACCGGCCCGCCCCCCGCCGGGATCGGATCGACGGACTCCACTGTCGGCGCTGCGGCGGGCGGGCGGGCGGGCGGGTGGGCGGCGGGCCACGGTCAAAGGGAAGGCGGGGCGGGCGCACGGGAGAAGGTGAAGGGGGCGGGGGCGCTCGTCAGGGCGCCCAGGGACACGGTGAGGGGCAGGCCGGCGCCGGCCCCGGGGGGCAGCCAGCACTCCAGCCAGTAGTCCGGGAACCGCACTAGCGGCCGCCGGCACCGCGCGCCGCCCACCTGCCGAGCGGGTGGTTTGTGAGGGGGCACGGGGTGGGAAGGGAGTACAGGCGGCCGGACCGTGACGCGGAGGCTGGCCTCGTCTTCGTCTACCCCTTCCCGCCCTTCCGGACCGAAGCCTGCTCCGAAAGTCGGGGGTACGGCGAACCTCTGGGGTGGAGGGGTACGGCCGCACCGGAGCCGACCACCAGGAGCGACCCGCCCTCCGTCGGCGTGTGCGAGACGGAAGCCACCCGCGGCTGGTCTGCGAAGGGTACGATCAGGGGCCGGAGTAGGGGAAAGGATCGGCAAAGGGTACCGGTCACGGCGGCGACGAGGAGCGATAGGGACGCGTTGATGGGCCGCTCCGTCGGATTGAAGAGCACCTGCCGGACCGTGAGACGGGGGTACCGGAACGGGCGGGGCTGGGACGGGTACGAGGGCGGCCCGTCCGCCGTCGGCGTCGGCGCCGACGCGGCGGAAGGGTACGCTGCCGTTCGCTTGGCCGCTCGGGTCGGGCAGCGAGTGCGACGCTGCGCGGCGGTCGGCGCGGGCAGGGGGGAGAAGGCGCGGGGAAGGTACGCGTACAGAAGTACGGGAGGCCCTCGGCGAGCTCGAGGGGGGAGGAGACGGGGTACGCGACGCGCTCGAGGAGCTCGTCGGGTACGAGAAGCGCCGCGACGGCGCCGCCGTCCGCTGCGGCATCCGTTGGGAGGGCGGAGGCCGAGGGCAAAGAGGCGGCGCCCCGACGGGGAAGGGGCACCGACGGAGAAGGAGTAGGCGGCGCGGCAGGGGCACGGCCCCGGGAAACGGACGGCGGCGCCGGAGAGGGGCGGGATCACCCACGAGCCGCCGACTGCGTTCGCTCGCGTGGGCGGCGGGCGCGGGCCCGGCGGCGCCCTCGGGGCCGGCCGGGCGCACCGGAGGAGTGGACGCGGGCGCCGACGGTGACGACGTTGTCGATGTGCGCGATGTTCCTCACGACGAGGTGCACGCGCCGGCCCTCGGGGCACCCCGCGCAGGGCGCCAGCCGGCGGTAGTTCTCCCCGCCCTCCGCCCGCTCCAGCGGCGGCGGCGCCTCGCCCGCGCCCGCGTCCGCGCCCCGCAGCAGCGCCGCGTACGATTCGTCGCTGTGCAGCGCCACCTCGACGTACGTCCTGCGCGGCGCGCGTGGGCGTGCGCGCGGGCGGCGGCCGGCGGGACGCGCTAGCGCTAGCGCCGCGCGCGCGCCGCACTTGGAGAGAACGAGGTGGCTGATGGCACACGGGCAGGGCCCTGCGGGCGGGCGGCTCGAGTTTAGCTCGAGGGCCGCGCGAGGCGCCCCGCAATGCGCGCGCGCCTTCGCTGTGTATCACGACGAAGGAGCCCGAGGGGAGGATGATGTGCTCCGTCGGCTGGTAGCCCGTCGCTTCCCGCTCCGCGACCGGCGGCCCGCCGCGCGGGGCGCCCTGGGCCGCCGCCACGCACGAAGCGACGGCGAGCGCGAGCAGCAGGAGAGGCGGGCGCCGTCCCTCAGCGCTGCGCATGCGCCTCCAGCCGCTCGCGCGGCATGCTGTCATGCGCCGGGCTCGAGGCGCAAGCGGCTGGGCTGGGCTCGCTGACATCGCCGATCCCTCCGCGAGCACAGCCCGATGCAGCGCGATCGCTCTCTAGAGCTTCGCTGCGCGGGCTAGCCCGGCCGCATGGTTCGCGCCGCCAGTTCATTCTGGGGCGCCTCCCGCATCGCTGGCGACCTCATCTTTGCTGCCGCGCGTCGTGTACGCGCGCGCTGACTTTTTGCAGCTTGGGGGGCGAGCCGTGCGGGGGTACAGAGGTGCTGAGCGTTAAGCGAGCGGCAAGCTGGAGGCGTGTCTCCCACGCTGCTTCGGCAGCGGGCCAGCCCGCAGCTGCTGCTGCGGGTGTTGCGCCATCGAAAGCTCCGCGAAGAAGCAGGCCACGGCCGGCGCGGGCGACGGGGACGATGGAAGGCCGAAGCCGAGGCCGGCAAACGCCGCCGGTGCGCTCGGATGCGTGCGGGAGCGCGCCGCGCGGGGCCTAGCTACCGTGGGCGCTTGGCACGCCATCGGATCCCAGGAGGCCGAAATGCCCGCCGCACCGGCCGGGCCCGGCGCAGCTATGCAAAGCGCCCTCACATGTGTAGAACGCGCTTCGTATAGTCGGACGCGGCCCCGGCGCTCCCCGGGCCGCCAACTGACCCTGCGACCCGACGCAGCGCGGGCGGGCGGCGAGGGAGCGGACGGTTCGAAGCGCGCGCGGTGCAGGATGAGCATGGACGACTACGTGGCGACGCGGGGCGGCTCGCCGTGGGCCCCGGCGGGCCGGGGCGGGCCGCCGCTGCCGGGCGATGAGGAGGGCCCGCCCGAGGACCCGGAGAGGGTCGCCGAGCGCCACGCGCAAGTCTTCCGCCTCTTCCTGAAGATGCAGGGCATCTCCGAGGGCCGCGCCTCCCCGCCCGGCGCGGGCCCGGCGCCCCCCTCCGGCGCGGAGAAAGCGGCGGGGGCGCCGACCGCGCAGGGAGCGGCCGCCATGCTGCCGGTCGACGCCGCCGCTCGGAAAGCCGTCGCGGCGTCCATCGCGGCGGGTAGCGGCGCGGCGCTGCCGCCGTCTGCGCGGCCGGCGTGCGCGCCGATGACCTCCGGGAGGCGCGATGCGCTGGGGCCCCAGCCCCGCGTCGTCCGCGTCTTCGTCTCGTCGGCGGGCCTGGGACTGCAGGCCGAGCGCGAGGCGCTGCGCGCGGCCGCGCTGCCGCGCCTGCGGGCCCTCTGCGACGCCCGCGGCCTGTTCCTCCACTACGTCGAGCCGGGGCACGCCCGCTGGGGCCCCGACAGGGACGAGGCCTGCGCGGCCGGCGACGGCCTCCTCCTCTCCCTCCGGGAGGCCCAGCGCGCCTCGTACTTCCTCTTCCTCGCCAAGGACCGCTACGGTGAGAACGCCGTCGGGCCCCGCCCGGATTAGAACCCTCCGGCGACTCGGGCCGCGCAGGGTGGTCGGCGGAGGACGCGGGGGCGGGGGAGAGCTTCCGCCGGAACGCGGCGCGGGCGGCCGAGGAGCACTCGTGGGCCGCCGGCCTGCGGGACCGCTCGGCCCCCGAGCTCGAGGTCCGCGCCGCCGCCCTCCGGGACCCCCAGGCGAGCTTTTGTGTACCCGTACCTCCCCGTCGCTGTTCCTTCCGTTCTAAAAATAGACCGCAGGCGGCGCGGGGCCGGTCGGCGTTCTTCTTCGGGTCGGTTGAGGCGCTGCGTGACGCGGCGCGGGCGGAGGGGCGCGAGGCCGCCCGCCCCGCCCGCCTCCTCGAGGGCCTCAAGCGCGAGGTACCCCCCTTGGTTGTTAGGCGCCCGTACCCCCCGCCCACGCCCGATCCGACCCGGAAATCAGATCCGCGACGCGGGGCTGGACGTGCGGGAGTTCGGTACCCCCGCGGAGCTCGCCGCCGCCGCCTCCGACGCACTCGTGGCCGTGCGCCCGTACCCCCCTTTCCCTCACCACCTGCCCCTTCTGAGCTCGCCATCAGATGCTGGAGAGGGACTACCCCGAGGCGCGTGAGCCCACGTGGCTCGAATCCGAGGTGCCTTACCCCCCTCCCCCGTCTCCCCCCCCCCCTTAAACCGGTCCCGCAGCGGATGGAGCACGCGGCGTTCGCAGCTTCCCGCCGCCGCGTCTACGCGCAGGACCCGCAGGATTTCAAGTAGCCCCCCCTTCCCCCCCCCTCCCCCACCCCAACCCACCCCCACCCCGCCCCCTACCTTCAGACCCCCACCCCCAGCACCCTTTCGCCCCCCGGCCTCTTAGCGTCGGGGCGCAGGGCGCTCGGGAGGTACGTTTCGGGATCGGGACCTGAACCCTTCACCGTGTATGGCCCCGCCGGCTGCGGCAAGACAGGTGGGACCTCGACAAGCACCCACTCGCGTACCCCCCTTCCCGCAAGAGCTCACCGTACCCCCGCAGCGCTTATGGCTGCGTTCGCGGCGGAGTGGAGCAGGGAGCAGCCCGCGGACGTCGTCGTACCCCACTTCGCCGCCTGCACGCAGGCGCGAACGCCTACCCCCCACATTCCCCCTACCCCCCTCTTCTCAGGCGCCTTCGTCCGCAGGCGACGTCTTCGTTCGCGAGCTTCGCGCGGCGGGTGGCGGAGGAGCTGCGGGGGGCGTGGCCGGCGGGGCCCGAGGTGGACGCCAACGGGCCGGAGGCAGAGGTCGCGCGGCAGCTGCGGGCGGCGCTGGCGCGAGCCGCGCACGAGTCGCCTGCTCGGCTCGTCCTCCTCCTCGACGCCGCCGACCAGCTCAAGTGCCTTACTATTCCGTCCATCCCGTCGCCTTTCTTTCTGAAGGGGCGCTCAGGGGCGGGGGGGCGGCGAAGGGCCTGCAGTGGCTGCCGCCCTGCGGGCCGCGGCTGCGCGTGCTCCTCTCGTGCCCGCGGGGCGCCACCTTCGAGGCCGCACGCTCCCGCGCCGGGCCCTCCTTCAGTGCGTTCCATAGAACTTGACCCTGGGCACGGGATCTCGATCTCCAGCCCTCCTCGCCCTCTTTCTGAGCCCCGGGGGGCAGCGCGGGAGCTGGGGACCCTCTCGGAGCGGC
Source organism: Cyanophora paradoxa (assembly GCA_004431415.1). Taxonomy (NCBI): domain Eukaryota; class Glaucocystophyceae; order Cyanophorales; family Cyanophoraceae; genus Cyanophora; species Cyanophora paradoxa. The sequence goes on from QPMI01000015.1 coordinate 424,672, forward strand.
GGCGCCGCGCCGTCATCGCCACACTCCTCGCCGACCAGGGCCCGCCCCGCCCCTCCCCCCTCCACCCTTAATGCATCTGAGGGGCCGCGGGCAGGGCGGACGCTGAGCGAGGAGTGCATGGACCGCCTCGTGTGGGCACCCCCTGCCAAGAACCCCGTGCGCGCGTGCTGGGCTCATCAGATGCTCTAGAAGGTTCTCCGAGGCTCGCTGCTGACGCCTGCCCGCGCAGGCCTTCCTGGCGGCGCTGGTGGAGGAGGTGTGCGCGTACGGGCCCCCGGGGGCCGCCCTCGACGTCGACCTGGCGCCCCTCCTCGCCGCCGGCGACCCCCGCTCCCTCTACGTGCGCCGCTCGCCGCCCCGCCCCGCCGCCCCGTCCGCTCTTAGGGCCCGTCCGCCGTCTAGCCTGACGTCTAGCTGCTTCTTGACCTCGCCCGCTGCTCCTTAATCTCCACCTTCTTCTTCCGTCTCCATCTTCTTACGTCCCCGCCCCCCCTTCGCAGGGCCTGCTGCTGCGGGGGGCGGCGGCGCGGCAGGCGCCCTTCCCCCTCGCCGAGGCCGCCCTGGCCCTCGTCTGCTCCCGCAACGGCCTCGCCGAGGAGGAGCTCGCCGCCTTTTTGGGCGTGGGCGGCCCGGGGGGGCCCTCCCCGCGCGCCTTTGCGGTCGCCCTCTCGGACCTCGCGCCCCTCCTCGCCAACCGCGGTGCTTTAATTTCTCCCTCTCTTCATTCGACCTTGGCTCGCTCTTCTTCTTCTGATCCGCGGAGCAGCGGGTCTCCTGACGTTTGCGCACCGGCCGGCGGCGGAGGCGGCGGCGCGCGAGTTCGGCCTGGGCGAGCCGCAGCGGGTCGCGCTGCAGGGCCGCCTCGGGTCCTTCTTCGCCTCGCGGCCGCCCTCGCAGCGGCGCGCCGACGAGGGGCCCTGGTGCCTCGCCTCGCTGCGGGCGGGGCCCTCGGCCGCCCTGGCCGACCTCCTCGGGGACCCCGACGTCCTTCGCCGCCTCGACGTCTACGACCTCTCGGCGCTCTGGTTCCTCTCCGAGCGCGCCCCCGAGGCCGGCACGCGCTACAAGGCCGCCCTGCCCCCCGGCTCCGGCTCGGCCCTCCTCTCCAAGGCCGCCGCCGTCGTCCGCGTGCGCCTCTGTTCCTATCTTCCCCTCTCGGCCTTCAACCTAAAGGGACCCCGGCAGGGTCTGAACCGGGTGACGGAGGCGATCGCGCTCTACGAGGACGCCCTCCGCGAGCAGGTTCGAACCCGCCGGGGCCCACTTTGCCGCCTCTCGCGAACTCTGTTCTCTCCTCTCCTCTCCTCTCCTCCCCTCTCCTCCCCTCCTCCCCTCTCCTCTCCTCCCCTCTCATCTGATCCGCCCTCCAGGGGCGGGAGGCGGGGGCCGGCCACCCGGAGACGGCGGCGACGCTGCAAGCGCTGGCCTCGCTGCAGGTCCCCCCCCCCCTCCCCCTCTCTTCTTAAACCTCGGTTCTGACCCGCCTTCACTCAGGAGCGGCGGGGGGACCTCTCGATGGCGCGCTCGCTGCTGGAGGAGGCCGCCCGCATGCGCGCCGCCGCCCTCGGGTCCGCCCCGTGCTTGGGGCCTCGGTGGGACTTAATGATTTAGAGCTGCGGATTATGCCGCCCCCGCGCCCCCGCCCGCGCAGGCCGGACCACGTGGAGGTGGCGGAGGCGGGCGCCGCCCTCGCCGCCCTCGCCCTCAAGCAGGGCGACCTCGCTCCCGCCGTGCCCCTCCTCGAGGCGGCCGCGCGCATCCGGCGGGCCGCCTGGGGGCCCGACGATCCCCGCCTCGCATCCACCCTCCAGGCGCCCCTTTCTTTTTAGGACTGCGTTGTTGTGCAGTGCAGTACTTATTCTTCTTCTTCCGCAGAGCCTGGCGCACGTGCAGTGCCTGCTGGGGCGCCACTCGGAGGCGCTGCCGCACCTCGTGGAGGCCCTCGCGATCCTCCGGCGGGTCCCCGGCGGAGCGGCCGCGGAGGCCGCCGCCGCCTCGCACGCGCTCGGGCGGGCCCTCCTCGCGGCGCGGCAGCCGGCCGAGGCGCGCCCCTTCCTTGAGCAGGCGCTGGCGGCGCGGCGGGGCCTCCTCGGCAGCGCGCACGCCGACACGGCGGCCACGGCCGCCGCGCTCGCCGGGCCCTCCGCGCCCTGGGCGACCTGCCGGGGGCCGCTCTGCTCTTCGAGGAGGCGTGGCTCATGCGGCGCAAGGCGAGCGGCGCGGCGCACGCGGCGGCGGCGGCCGCCGCCGCCCGCGAGTTCGCCGAGGTCCTCAGCGAGCAGAAGGACCTGGAGGGCGCCCGGGCGGTCCTCGAGATCTCCCTCGAGGCGGCCGAGTCCGAGCTGGGCCAGGGCCACCCGGAGGCCAAGGCGGCGCGGGACGCACTCGCCGACATCTTGAGGGTCCAGCTGCAGGGCGTCCTGGGCGCCAACGCGCCCCCGGCCTGGCGCGCGGGGCCCCGCAGCGGCGCCCCCGCCCTCCTCCAGCTCCCCATCGACGCCGCCTCCCCTTAACAATCTTTACGCAAGCCTACTTACCTCGTCCGACGGTCTAAAAATCGCGGATCGGATCTTTATAACAGTACACTTGACTAAAAAAATCCGCGTATCGGATCTGTCTCATCTTATCTATACAATCTGTATCATAGTAGTGTTCATTCTGCATATCCTACTTCCAAGGCTTTCTCTCTTTTCCGTGACTAGAATTACGGTGTACGTATGTGAGTTCGATATATTATCTATCTGTCATCCGGTCCGTATCTGAATTAGAGCTCGTCAGCTTCGGTAGTGGATATCGATACTGTTCGATTCCGCGCCCGACGCGTAATTAAACGATATGTATTCATGAATTCGAAACTTTCAAGTTCCCGTCCAAGCAAGCTGATCATGAAGCGATTTGGCAAATGCAGGTTACAGGGGCGGAAACGCTGCAAACCTCGAGCTAATCTAACTAGCACTACAGCTATAGCTAGTCCCAGGCAGAGCCAGCGCCGGAGCCGATGTCGGCGCCGGCGCCGCCCCCGAACAGCGCCTCGACACTCGCCGCCTGTAAAACATATGTAAGCAAAGATCTAGAAGTGCGAAGGAATGCAGCGGGATCGATTCGCACGCGCCTGGGGCCTGCGGGGCTTGACCTCGATCACGACGCCCTCGCCCTTGGCCCGCCCCTTCTTCGCCGCCGGCGCCGCCGCCCCCGCCTCGGCCCCCGCCTCCGCCTCCCCCTCCGCCGCGCGCTTCCCCTTCCCCTTTGGCTTGCCCGCAGCGGACCCGCCCGCCGCTCCTGCTTCTCCATCGGCCGCCGCCGCCGCCGCCGCCGCCTGCTTGCCCGCCTTCGCCGCGCCTCCCGCAGCTGCCGCCGCCGCTGGCGCCGGCTGCTGAGCCTTTTCCCGCGGGGGCTTCTGCTTCGTCTGCTTCCCGCCCGCCGCGCCCCCATCTTCGGCCGCCGCCGCCGACGCCGCCGCCGCCGCTGGTTGCTTCTTGCCGGGCTTGCCGCCGGCCGCTAGCGCTCCTCCGCCCTTTGCCGGTGCCGCCGGCGCCGCCGCCGCCGCTTGTTGCTTCTTGCCGGGCTTGCCGCTCGCCGCCGCCTGCTTCCCGCTGCTGCTGCTCGGCGGCCGCCCCTCCGCCTGCGCCTCTGCCGACGCCGCCGCCGCCGCCACCGCTGTCTTCTTTCCCTTCTGCTTCTTCGCCCCGCCGGCCTCTCCTTCTTCCTCTTCCTGCGCCTTCCGTTGAGGGGGCTTCACGCCCTGCCGCTTGGCTGGCCGCTCGTCCCCGCCGCCGCCGCCCGTCACCGCCGCCGCCGCGCCCTTTCGCTTCCGCTGCGCCGGCGCCTCCTCCGCCCCGCTGCCCTCCGCCCCGCTCGCCTCCTCGCCGCCGCTGCCCTCGCCGCCCGCCCGCAAAGGCGGCTTGGCCACCCCCACCGCGATCCTGCGCGTGTCTCAGCCGAGCGGCCCTCGCCTGAACCCCGGCGAACGAAGCGAGCGGGCGCACCGGTAGGCCAGGCGCTTCTGGACAAACTCCTTGTGCTCCTCCATCGGCTTGCCGTCCAGGACCTTGACCGAGGGGCACAGGGCGCGGATGTGGTCCCTGTACCCCGGCTTCTCGCACACCGCGTTCCCCGCCAGGTTCAAGTTCTTGACGCTCTTCAGCGCGCCGAGGCCAGCGAGGTCCGTGAACTCTTTGATGACGTTGTGGCCCAGGTCCAGGACCTGGGGGGTACCGGGTTCAGAGAGCCTTGTGGGAGAGGGGGGTACGCGATGCGGACCTTGAGCTTCGTGTTGACCTCCAGCGTGCGGGGTATGCTCATGATCTTGTTGTAGCTCAGCTGCGTTCGGAGGGGGCGCGTTAGAGGGGGGTACAGCGAAAAAGGGGTGGCGAGGGGGTACCCGCAGCTCGGCGAGCTCGATGTTGTTCTTGAGGGAGGGGGGGATGTTGCGGATGTTGTTGTGCGATAGCGAGAGCTTCTTGAGCTGCCCCAGCCTGCTGATCCCCTCTATGGAGGAGAGCTTGTTCGAGGAGAGAACTGTCGGACTGTCAGCGGCGCGGGCCGGCACTGCGGGCAGGCGGTGGCGCACCGAGCGTGTTGAGCTTCTCCATCTTCTCGAGGCCGTTGATGACTCCGATCTGGTTGTCATTGAGCACGAGCGCCTTGAGTTCTGTCAGGTTCACGATGCCGCCCATGCTCGTTATCTCGTTCTTGCTCGCGTTCAGCACTGCGCGCGGGGTGCGGGCCGGTTCGAGTTGCTCGGGGCTTGCGAGCGCGGAGCGGGGGAAGCAGAGGCGCCGCCGCGCGCACCGGAGAGCTTCTTGAGCTTCTCGAGGCCGCGCAGGCTGTCGAGCTTGTTGCCGGCGAGCGAAAGCCACGTCAGCTCGTCGTTGTAAGTGAAGCCCTGCGCAGCGTCTGAGCTCCGGCATGACCGCACGCGCGCGGGGCGCCTCCCCCGCTCGCGGCCGGGCGCGGGCGGACCTCGATTGCGGTGAGCTTGTTGTTGGAGAGATCCAGCTTGCGCAGGGAGGCGAAGTTCTCGAGATCGTCGATGGAATCGAACCCGTGGCCAGAGAGCACGAGCGACTTGACCTCGGAGACGTGCTGGCCGGGCGCTTGGCCCGACGCGATCGCCGCAGTGAGGCGGGGCATCTCGCTGGGTGCGGCGATGCTAGGATTCGGGTGCTGCGCTTAGCTGCGGCCAATGTACGCTGCGGGCGCTGCCCCGCTGGAAGGTTCGAGCGACGGCGCCGCGAGGACCACGAAGAGCGGTGCTATCGGTCTTGCTTCTGGGATGCTAGCACGGGCTGTACAGCGCTCGCACGCAGACGCAGCAGGCGTGGAGCTTGCTGACTCGCTGAGTGTCCGGTACCCCGTTCGCCGAGCAAAGGTCGATTCAACGGACGCCTGCGCGGCAGCAACATCGCTCTTCCGACCGTCTATTCGCCCCGGAGCGCGCGTCTAAGCCGATCAACGAAGGAGCACCCTAGCGAGCGGAGACACGCGCAGCCATGTTCACGGGCCTAGTCGAGGAGATGGGGAAAGTGAAGTCGTTGTACGAGAAGGACGGCGGCTGGATCTTGACGATCGAGGTGCGCGCATTCGGCCAGCGGCGCAGCCGGCGGCGAAGCGTGCGCCGTCGTCCCTCGCACGCGCGCTGAGGCGCTCTTTCGCGCAGTGCTCCGTCGTGCTCGAGGGCGTCAAGCTCGGCGACAGCATTGCGGTCAACGGCACCTGTCTGACCGTGACGACATTCGTTCCGAAGAAGGAATTCACGGTGCGCGCGTGCCTTCGGGGCGGCTCTGGCGTCGCCGCCCGTTCGAGCGCCGCTGGAAGGTCGGAATGAGCCCGGAGACGATGCGGCGGACGTGCCTCGGGGACCTGAAGGTCGGCGACGCGGTGAACCTCGAGCGCTCCATGGCGGCCGACAGCAAGTTCGGCGGGCACTTCGTCCAGGCTCGCCTCCGCGCTTTCGCGCCCCGCGGCGGTCGCGCCTGACACGCGCGCCCTCGTCTCGCGCAGGGGCACGTGGACGGCACTGGCACGATCGTCAACTTCCGCAAGGACGGCGACTCTCTGTGGGTCACCGTGCGCGTCAGCGACCACAGGCTTCTCAAGCTCATCGTACCCAAGGCATTCTTCCCCTCCCCCCGCTCCCCCCAGCCGCGCTGCCCCCTGATCGCCCGTCCCCCCCCCCCCCTCCGCCTTCAGGGGTACGTCGCGGTGGACGGCACGAGCCTCACGGTCTGCGAGGTCGGTCCGGACTTCTTCTCGTTCATGCTGGCGCGCCCGTACCCCCCCCCCTTCCGTCCCCGCCCCCCGCCCCCTCGAAAGCCTGATTCCCCCCCCCCTCCTCTCTTCAGGTGGCCTACACGCAGAAGAAGATCATCATACCCCTCAAGAAGGTCGGCCAGCGCGTGAACCTCGAGGCCGACGTCGTCGGTACGTCGTCCTTCGCCCCCCCCCCCCCCCCCAACGCCCGACCTGTACCCCTGACCCCCCCCCCCAAAAAAAAGGGAAGTACATCCAGCGGTCGCTGGACGCGCAGCAGCGGGCGGCGGGCGGCTCCGACGGGTTTTCCCTCCTCAAGACCGCGCTCGTCTCCCTCGCCGCCGCCGCCGCCTTCCACTATGCCGCCAGGCGCTACGGCCTGTAGCCCTGTACCCCCCCACGGCTCCACGGCCCCGCTAGGCTAGATCAGCATCGCCCCCACTTTCAATAGCCGCCACGCCCTAGCTATAGCTGCAGATCAGGTCTTCTTCATGCTTTCGAATCCTACCAGCCGTAACGCGTCTCCTCCAGCCGCCCCGCCCGGCTCTGGATCTGCCGGCCGCGGCGCCCTGCCTAGATCCCGGTGTCCTTTTGGCTCCTGCTGCCCCTTCTACCCTTCCACCGTCCTCGGTCCCGGTCGCTGAGTCGCGCTCGGCCCGCCAGGCCCCGGAAGACAATAGACGGACATCCCCATCTTGAGCGCCCGGCCAGGACAGATCGAGAACCTACCCGGGACCTGTTTCTCCTGCCCACTGCCCTAGCCTGCGTTCGAGCTAGCTCCCCCCACGCTGGGATCCGCTCGCCGAGGCCTAGGCGCGCTCGGCCGCCATGGAAGGCAGTTGAGGGACGTACACCCCGATCTACACATGTACAGATCCTACCCTGCACCTGACGCCAATTCTCCTGCCCACTGCTCTAGCCTGCGCTCGATCTAGCTAGCTCGCCACCCCCACGCCGGGATCTCGCCCTGCCCCTGCGCGAGGGCCCAGGCCCCGTGTCCAGCTCCTCCTGGGGGAGGCGGGGCAGGGCCGCGGGGCGCCCGCCCGGGAGCACCCGCGCGGCTGCGGCCAGGCCGGCGAGGACGCCCCGGACGCAGGGGCCGGCGGCCTCGGCCTGGGCGGCCTCGGTACCCCCCCGACCTCGAGGGAGGCGGGGAGGCCGCCGGGGCGGTCGCGGTCGGCGGCGAGGGCGGCGGAGGCCGCGAAGTCGCAGGCGTAGGCCGCGACCTCGAGGCCGCCGGGGCGGGCGGGGAGCGCGAGGGCGTCGTGCGCGAAGAGGCCGACGGAGGCGTACGCCGTGTACCGCGCGAGGCGGGGCGCCGCGCCGCGATATAGTGCTGTGCCCCTCCCCAGCGCCCGTATACACACCGCTCCCTTGCTGAAGTAGGCTCAGCGGGCTCACGAGGACCTCCCCCTCGATCGCCGTCGTCGACGCCGGCGCCAGCGCCGGGAAAGCGAGTTGCGTGGCCTGCCGCCGGCTGAGGAAGGTAGAGGGCGGCAAGGCCTGGGGAGGCTGGGGAGGCGCACGGTTTGCCAGCGGCCCCACCGCGGGTGCTCGGCGGTGCTCCACGCGATGGGACTTGGGGTTCGCGATCTCTCCGCTGTAGATCTCTCTCTCCCCGCGAATGATCAAAGCTTGGTGCGAAGTGTGCTAGGCGCGGGAGCCGCTGAGCGGGCGGCCTCGAAGGTGGCGCCCCGCGGGCACGAGAGGAGCACGCGCAGCCGCGGCCCGCAGGGCCGCGAGACGTGTTACCTCAATATATTTTAAGACTTGGGGTTCGCATGCTTGCTCAAAATTAAATATTTTAACATTTGACGGGACTTGCACAAGCTAGAGCTATAGCTGCGAGCTACAGCTCACTCTGAAGCTGCTCCCTGAACTTCGGAACATGGGTTGCTTCCCATGGTCCGGCGCTGCCGTTGACGCTTAGCTATAGCTATAGGGCTCCGCAGACGGCATTAGCGATGTGGCATGCTGTAGCTATAGCGCTAGCTCTAGCGCCGTCCAATTCACTGCAGCGATAAAAGTAGCTGCTGGCTCGCGCCCACTGGCCGCGGCCGGCTGCGGCTTGAGCTCCTAGGCCTCCAGCATCCAACCCTCGCCCCCGCCCTGTTCGAACACACGCCGCAGCAGGTCGCCCGCCCGCGTGCTTGCGTCCGCCTGCGGCAGGTATGTGAATATTGGTCCATCTTCAAAGTTTGGGTTAGAGAGGCGCGGCATTTGATGTACGCACGAGGGCTTCTCGACAATCGACGAGCATTGCACGTCCAAGGCGGCGGATGCAGATGGGATCAGTGGCCTTCGCAAATCAAATCGAAGACCATAAATATTATCCAAAGACAAGAGAGCCGAGCGTGCTTCCACCTGGGAGAGAACTGAATCGAGTGGAGCCCCATCCGGCATCCTCCAGAGCCGCACCGTCTCATCTTGGCTGCCCGATGCCAGCGTCCTGCCATCCTGGACACATGCCGCGCGAGCTTGAGCGACCGCACGACCACAATCTTTGTATAATTATATCATCTTAAATTTCAGGTACCGGAGCGAATGCCACGAAGAATACCAAGTCCGAGTGCCCCTTCAGAACGCGGAGCAGAGCTCCGTCCTCTACGTTCCACAGCCGTACTACACCGTCGTAGTGAGCGGATGCCACCGTCTTGCCGCTCTGCGCAATTGCAAGCTTTAACCCACAAATAAATTAAAGAGCAACTCCGAGCGCCATGCAAGTTAAGTCGGACCGCGATTATAATTAGACGCACCGGCGAGAACGCCAGTGAGCTGACGACGTTCGAATACGTGGCTTCTTTTAGCACGTGAAGCAGTGCACCGTCTGCCACGCTCCACAGCCGCACTGTCTGGTCCTCGCTGCCTGAAGCCAATGTCTTCCCATCCTGTCCGCCCCTTGAGGGTCAGCTGGCTTGCGACGAGTTGGAATCTAGCTAGCTACTCAAACACACACATGTAGATACACACACACATCTTTTTAACTAGTACTTGCTTCGAAGACTAAGCCCCGCCCAAAAAACTTTCAAACGCACCGGTGAGAGCGCAACCGATGTTATGCCAGAAGCGTGGCCCTCGAAGACCCGCAGTAGCGCCCCATCCGCGACGCTCCAGAGTCGCGCGGTTCCATCCAAGCTGCCCGAAGCCAGGGTCTGTCCATCCTGTCCAACAAGCTCACGTAAGCACATGCACCTCATTAAGCGATAGCTACGGCATCGCTAGGTATTTAGCGAGATTCAGATCCATGGCCAACGAGGCTCGCATCGACCGCCCGAAGACTCCTATTCCCAACGGCCCAAAGGCTCGCGCACCGACGAGAATGACAGTGAGGGGACCTTGTGTACATGCGCTTTCAGGTCGAGTCTTAAAGTTCCATCCGCCACACTCCACAATTTCAAGGTCGTGTCCGTGCTGCTAGAGGCCAGTGTCTTGCCGTCCTGCTCGCTCGTGAGCATACGAATGCCGATTCGCGCTGAAGTCGCACACGGGCGCACCGGCGAGAAAGCCAACGATAATACCGTCCATCTATGCCCTTTAAGCACATGCGTCACGGTCCCTTCCGCCGTGCTCCATAATCGCACGATTGCACGCTCCTCGCCCCATGCAGCTGTTGCCATCGTCTTGCCGTCCTGCTCGTCATGGCCAGCAGTAAGTAGCAAATTACTTGCCCTCGCTTACAACGGAAGCCACCCGAACCGGAGAGAGGGCCATTGTTGACACGCGATAAGCAGGGTCTCCGAGAACTTGTACTGTTGTACCGTCTGTCATGCTCCATAAATGCACCTTGTCATTGCGGGCGCACGATGCCATTGTCCTTCCATCCTGCCGTTTGCGAGTCACTTGTGTAAGACACTTGCAATTGATCATGGCAGTTTACTTTCATATTATATGCATCGATTCGATCAATGAAGAATATCAATAATTCGCACCGGCAGGAATGCCACTGAGTTGACGCCATTGGAATGCCCATCGGAAACGCGACGAGTACGCAGATTCCCGCCCTCCAGATGTGTGCTCCACAACCGCACCGTCCTCATGTCACACGAAGCTAGTGCCTTGCCCTTCTGTCATAGCATCAAGCACTATAGATCAGATCGATGCATGATCATGATGCGAACTGTGCGAGTGCTCAAAGAACGCACAGGAGAGAATGCCACTGAAAGGACGTCGGACTTGTGTCCCCCAAAGACGCGGAGCGGCTCGCCATCCGCCACGCTCCACAGCCGCGCAGTCCTGTCGCTGCTGCCCGATGCCAGCATGTTGCCACCCTGCACGATCGCGTTTTGCAGGCGTCTATCAGATATGGTTGAACGCTCGGTATCTATGCTGCTCGCACCGGCGAGAATGAAATTGAGCAGACTGACGCTGTATGCCCTTTGAAAACACGAAGCAGTGAGCCGTCTATGATGCTCCACATTCGCACTGTGTCGTCTCCGCGGCCGCATCCTGCCGCCAATGCCTTGCCGTCCTGGATGCCACAAGCCCGCACCGGTGAACAAGAGGCAGCATGTCATGCTGACTGGGCTTACCGGCGAGAAAGCCGCAGACGTGGCACCCCCAGGCACTTGGAGTACGCGAAGCTCCACCCCGTCCGCCACACTCCGCAGTTGCAAAGTTTGATCTTGGACGCATGAGGCCAGGATTGTGCCGTCCTGAAAGAACCCCAACTGTCAGCAACATGTCTATTCCCATGCACCCGGCAGCTTCGGCACCGGAGAGAAAGCCACCGAGCAGACAGAGTCCGTGAATCCCTCGAGAACGCGCAGCAGCGCCCCATCTGCTACGTTCCATAGGCGCACGGTCTTGTCTTGACTGCCGGAAGCCAGAGTCGTGCTGTCCTACTTGCCCAAATAGGCATTCGTGAATGATCAGGCAAATGATTGAATTAAAATGGAGCTCGAGACTGTTGAGGAAAGGCCAAATTTCTTCGCACCAACGAAAATGTAGTTGAAAATATGTGATCGGTGTGCCCCTCAAGCTTGAGAGTGCCAAGCAGTGACTCGTCCATGACACCCCACGTACACAGGCCCACGATTCTGTCTGCCCCACCCCACGCCAACTTCTTGCCGTCCTGTGTCATGATCGCACTCAGAAGAAGCCAAATGCAAGCAGAGATTTGGATGTCCGAAGCAAATGCAATTCGCACTGCAGATAAGGCGACGGACACCACATTCAGCTTGCTCGCCTTGAAGCGCCATGCCTCGCGGCTGGTCTCGGCATCAAAAATGCAGATTGTTCCTTCGCCGCATCCAGACACGATATAGCGTCCATCCTGAAACACAGAGCATGAAATCAGACACTAGCTTTTGTGACTCCCCGGGCCCATGCTCAGACGCACCGATGAAAAGGCAATTCTCAGCGCTAGCGCCGAACCAGAAAGCTTGCAGACAGGACTTACGCCGAGGTGACAGCCGCTAAGTTCGGCCCCCCGCAGGTCGGCCTTCGCCAGATTCGCCTCTTCCAGAAGCGCCCCACTGAGATCCGCGCCGCGCAGGTCTGCCCCGGCCGCTTCGAGCCGAAACAGGTCTGCACCAGGCGCCCGGATGCCGCGCAGCTCCTTCCCCGCGAACGATGCGCCAGCTTGCCAAGTATATATCACGATCAGCGCGGGGCGCTCAAATTATATATGTTTTAAGCAAATCACGCGGACCGTGATTCAAGACCGTCATCGCGTTGGCAGCTGCGATGGGCGAGCCTCCGTTCGCCGACTCCAGCAGGCACGCCCAGAGCGCCTGCCGACGCAATCGATATCGGTTCAATCACGTGCGGAAGAGACATTGCGGGAGGCTGTGTCGGACCTCTACGAAGGGCGGCTCGGAGCGGGCACGGTCGGCGAGGAACTGAACGATGGCCGAGTCGTCCGCGAGCGGCCGGCGGCCGAGCCCCTCCACCACGTCCGCTCCACCCGCGGTCCACCTGTTACAGATAGGCAGATAAGAGAAAACAAGCCGCAAGACTTGAAGCTGAAGTGACATTGGTAGTGCGTGCGCACGTGTCGGATTTGCAGCGTTGGGAGCCCGCGACCGGCTGCGCCGCGAGGCGGGCATCCAGGTAGGGGAGGATGCTGTCGGCGACGAAGTACTCCTTGAGGGACGCGTGCACGAAGCTGTACGAGATGCTCCCGTCGTCCTCCAATGTCGATCTGATCGGGGCCGCTCTCAAAAACTCAACGTTCCTTTCGTCAGTGAGCAGCGCTGTCGCCTTTGCGGCGGGGTCCGCATCGGCGCCCTCGGCGCCCAGCTTCTTCGAGTTCAGCACGCCGAAAGTGAGCTGCATGTTCACTTGCAAGACCGTCGTGGCCTGCCGCCAATTGCAAGCGAGCGCGCGTGGTTAGAAAGCACAGGGTGAAACCGCAAAGAGAATGGAGAGTTCACCTGCTTGTCCATCAGAATGGCAAGAGATCGGCAGAATTTGCGGCAGTTGGCCGCGAAATTCGTGAAGCACTTCTGACCGGCGCGCTTCTGCTCCTCCCGTTTGAAGAGACCCGTGACGAAGGCATCGTACACGTCGCGCATCAGGACCCGCGCAAAGCCGTCCTTCTGCTTCTCCTTCCTGCACAGGCCCCGGCCCCAACGTGTCTCAGCATCGCACAACATGTACGTCCCGAGGGCATGAGCGCGCGGCGCACAGCTTCGCGTCGATCAATGGAAGCTCCTTGCAGGCAATCGACAGGATGAATGGCGTGCGGATGATGTCGAGCAGGCCGAGGATCGTGTAGATCTGTTGCTTGTACCACTCCAGGTCGTGCTCGGGGTCTGGGTTTATGCCGAGCCACTGCTGCACGTATGCCCCGATCTGGTCCTGGTTGAACGAGCAGGTCCACGCCTCGCAGAGTTGACTCGAGTCTTCCGCTTGATCAAGCATGAAGTAACTCTGCCATACTGGTTAGGAACTTTAATTCGGAAACAGCAATCGTATAATTCAAAAACACCTTATGATTCATCCCAAGGCTCGGCAGGTACTGGGCGCGGCAGGCAACGACGACGCGGTCAGCCCATGAATTGAGTTTCGGGTACAGGTAGTGAAAGGCCTTGCTGAAACGGGCCTGAAGAAGCATCAAATTACACATGTGAAGCGGCAACGATGCATCTGTAAGTGCCCATACCTCGTCATAGCCATCCAGCAGCACGAGCAGCTTGACCCTGGCGTGGGGTTCAACAACAGCATGGACAACCTAATTGGAATGGCTCGGCCGGGGATTGCTCAGTGCCGCGGGCGCCGCACCTCTGGCGCAGCTCCTGCCGCAGCTCGCGGTCGTCCTCCTGCAGGCCCGTCGCGTCGACGAGCTTGTCGACGAGGCTCGAGCCCGCCGCTGCGACCGCCGGCAGCGAGACGAAGACGGGAAAGGGCGCCCCCGGCCGCCACCGTTCCAGCAGTCGGCGGTGGAGCTGCCGCAGGCTCGTCGTCTTGCTGCACCCGGAGTCGCCTGCACGGGCGCAGGTCGGAAGGGGAATCTGAAGCTGCTGCAGAAACTCATGCGCATGCACCAGTGAGTACGAGCACGCGGTGGTCGGCGGTGCCATGGCCAAGACCGGGTGCGGCGCCGGTGGCGGCGAAGGAGTCGAGGGCGGCGTCGAGATCGAAGCGGCGCCCGTCGTCCTTCGAGACGCGGCCCTCGCTGTCCGCCGCCGCCCGCGCCGGCACGTACACCTCGCCGGCCATCTCCTTTTTGTAGCGCTCCGCGGCCTTCTCCCGCGCCTGGTGCACGATCAGCCCGCGGCCGCTATAGCCAGCAGCAGCGGCGTGAGTCAGCGCACCCCGGAGAGCACGTCGCTGAGCTGCAGGGCGGGGTCTATGTGCAGCTCCGCCTCGAGAGCGGACACGACGAGTGCGCTTCGCTTCGCGCCGGGACCGCCTGCTGCTGCTGCTGCTCGCGACAGGCGCGCCGCCGGCTTGAGCCGATCGATGGGTCCGCCGCCGGCATCGAGGTCGAGACCGAAGCGCGCAGCTGCCGCGGTGACGGCCTCCCGAGCCGAGTCCCGCTTGCCCAGCCGCTGCAGCGCTTGCAGGGCCGCCGCGGGGGCAACCCCAGGGCTGTCCAGGGCCGCCGCGTGCGCCAGCGCCGCCGCAGCCACCCGCAAGGAGGCGGCGCCGTCCTTCAGCAGCCCCGCCGCCGCCTCCGCGCACGCCTCGAGCAGCTTCACCGCGGCGACCGCGGCGGCCGCGCCGCGCCCGCCGCTCTCCTCCCGTTCAACGACCTTTTGAAAGCATCGGCCTGGCACAGTCGCGCCAGCCGCAGATGGAGACCGGACGCACGGCGACGAGGGCGGAGCAGAGGGCGAGGGCGAGCTTCCGGCGGCGGGCCACCTCGTTCATCGCCGCGCGATCCAGCAGCGCTCTCAGCTCCGCCATCCTGCCGCGCTCGGCCAGCACCCCCAGCAGCCGCGCCCGCGCAAACCTGCGCGGCGGGCCCTCGAGTTAATCACTGGATTGAACAACAGGCGGCGGGAGGGGCAGACCAGGCCTCGGCCCCTTTGGGGCGGTCGGCGCCGGCGATGGTCCGCATGTCGTCCCACATCTCCCGCAGCGCCTCGCGCGCCTCGCCGCGGTTCTCCTGCGGGCGTTCACGCCTCAACGCCCGGGGCGTGCAGCGGGCGCTCGCAGGGCCGGCGCATACATACCTTCAGCCAGAGGACGACGTCGATGACGGTCGTGACGCCGAAGCTTGCCACGCCCTCCGCCACCAGCTTCCCCGCCCTGTACAGCTTCTCCAGCACCCGCCCTGCATCCCGGTGAATTCCGACGTCGACGCGAGTCGCTCCTGTTCGCGCGCGCGGCGCACCGGCGGCCTTCGCGCGGCGGACGACTTCGCCGAAGCGGTCGTAGTCGGAGTTGGCGCGCACGAGGGCCTCCAGCGCCAGGTGCGCCGCCGCCTCCGCCCGCCACGAGCCGGCCGCCTCCGCCCGCTTCGCGATGTCTGCCAGCAGCGCGCTCAGCGGCTTGACGACCTCGTCGTGCTTCACCCGCCGCGCCTCCGCTGCGACCCCGGCCCATCAGAGGCGGAAGAGTTCGAACAAGGCACGGCAATGCAAGAAGTTCAAAGCGGACCTTCGGCGGGCGGGGCGCCGGCGTCGGCGGCCTCGAGGGCGGCGAGGACGGCGGCGACGAGCTCGAGCCGCGCGAGGTCGTCGTGGTCCCTCAGCCCCGCCCCCTTCACGGCCTGCAGCTGCGCCCCGGCCCGTCGTAAGCCGAGAGGCAGCGCCGGCGGGCGGGCGGGAGGGCGGGCGACGGTACCTGCTCGGAGCAGAAGTCGACGAAGAGCTGCCAGTCGGCGGACGTGAACGCGGCGCGCGGCAGACAGCCCAGCGTCCCCACGACCGCCGCCAGCACGTCGGTGTCCGCCAGCGCGGCCCCCTTCGCCCGCCGGAGGAGCTGGTTCATCATCTGGGCGCGCGACGTCAGGCGGGCGCGCGCGGGCGGGGCGCGAGCAGGCGAGCAGGGCGACGCGCCTTGCGGCAGAGCTGCTCGTCGCCCGACGCGAGGAGGCCGCACACGTCCGCGAGGTTCGCTTCGCTGTGCACACCGATCTTCGCGAACGCCGACAGCGCTGCGGCGCGGGTCAGCCTGGAAGGGCGAGGCGGGGCGGGGCGCGAATGAATGCCAGCCGGGCGCACCGCTGTCGCACAGCCACTGCAGCCGGCTGCGCGCGGCGGCGAGCCTCTGCTGCTCGTCGGCGCCGGCCGCCGCCTGCACGACGGGGAGCTGCAGCGCACGCTCGGCGGGCCCGTCCGGGGCGCGCTCCCCGCGGCGGGCGGCGGCTTCGCCGGCGGCGACGAGACGGAGGAGGCCGGCGAGCTCGGCCACGCTGCGCGCCTCCCGCAGCTGCAGCGCCCGCAGCTCCTCCAGCGGCGGGCCAACGCCCAGCTGCGGAGGCGACTCGTCGCGGGGGGAGTCGGCGATGACGAGCGACACGTCCTCCGGCGACCGCACAGTCTGCTGCTGCGCCTCCACGTCGACGGTTCGAGCTGCGGCCGCGGAGCTTGGATCGCCGGCGCGCGCTTCAGCCTTAGCTATAGCTATGGCGTCGACGGTGGCGGGCGTGGAGCCACAAGCTGGTGCGGCGCTGGAAGCTGCAGCTTCGCCCGTTAGTCTCGTCCGCGGTGTCCTTGGGCCGGCCGCGGCCTCGGGGGCTGCAGCTTTGCAAGTGGGATCGGACGCGGCCGCGGGAGCTGGAGCCGGCGCCGCGGCTGGCGCCTTCGGTTCGCGAGCAGGCGAGCCTGCGGCAGCTTTCCCGTCTACGCCTTTAGCTGGAGCTTTCGGGCCGCGACCGCGGGCGCCGGCCGCGGCGGCCGCGGCGCCGGCTGGACGAGCTTTGCTGCACCCGCAGCCCATCGCAGTTCCCAGGGAACGTTCGCGCACGAGTCCTGCGCAAGATCGCATGCATATCTATGCATCAGCGGCCGCCCGCGCGCCCACGCCCCTCGAGGCTGCAGATCAAGATCTATAGCTAGACGCGAGGGCCAACGCACGCGGAGCCGACGCACGCAGGCACTCGATGAGGCCCCTCCAACTCTGGAGCACCGCTGGCTTCTCGCACGCTGCTCGGGCTCGCTCGCTCGCTCGCTGAATCCGGAACGCGGTGCGACGCGTCGCAGCTGCGCTCCCGCTCGAAGATCGCTGCAGGCGTCACGAGCGCGGCCGCCGGCAGAACGCTTCGCTTCGGTCGAGCCATCAGCCCGAAACCAGACAGGCGCGGGCCTCGTGTACCCCATTTGCCGGCTAGAGCTCAAGCTCAACCTCAAGCCAAAGCAAGATGCCATGATGCCATCCTGCAGCTGCCGGCGCCAAGGCCTGCTAAACGAGAAGGGCTTCGTTCCTGGCGTATGCTCGATGCGGAGCTCGAGACCGCGAGGTCTTCCCCGCGCGTGCCGCTTGCCGCCTCGGCCACGCAGTTCTCCGGCGGAGGAGACCGGCAGGCAGCCGCGCGCGGGATATCGCTGAGCCATTCTGCGCTCCCGTCGACGTCGGCCCCGCTGCGCCGCGCCCTGATCGCGGGCGCGCCGGCGCCGCAGGGCAGGCTGGCCATGGCCGCGCATGTACCGCCGCCGCCGATGGCGCCGGCGGCGGTGCGGGCGGCGCCGGCGCTGGAGCGGCGGGCGGTGGCGGTGCGGGCGCTGGCGGAGGAAATCGGGGAGCAGCTGCGCATGCGGGCGGCGGCCGCACGCGAGGCTGCGCTGCAGGAGGCCGCGGGGGACCCTGGCGCCTCCTCCGGCGCGATCTCTTCTGCGAGACCGATTCCGAGCGGATCTACAGCGTGCGCCGCCGCCTCCGCCGGCCCGCGCGCGCCGCCTCCGCGCGCGGCCCGACGCTCAGCGCCGGCCCGCCGCAGGTCGACGTCACGCTCGCCCGCGACTTCAGCGCCGGCCGTGCACGCGGGCCGACGCGGCCGGCACGCCCCCCACTCCCTCGCCCCCCCCCCCCCCCCCCCCCCCCCCCCCCCCCCCCCGCACACACACACACACACACACACAGCGCGAGTCAACGCGAGTTGACGTCTTCCATTTGACTTCGTCGTACTTCTATTCTGCACTATTAAAACTTTTACTCTATGTACAGCAACCTACGCGGGGCGGTGGAAGGGAAGACGGGGGCCCCATGAGGGCGGGGCTCAGCGGGAGAGGGCGAGGGCGCGGCACACGGGGCCGCAGACGTGCGTCTCGAGGAACTTGGCGAAGCCCATGGCGCCGAGGTCCGTCGCCGAAAAGTACGGCACGCTCCCGTCCTTGACAACACGCCGGTTCAGCCCGGACCCTGCGCACGCCGGGCGGCGGTCGTCGGCGGGGCGAGGCGGCGGGCGGCACGAGGCGGCGGGCGGCGGGTGGCGCACCGATGCGGGAGAGGCCGCAGGCAGTGCCGGCGGCGGAGCCGGCGCCGAAGGCGGAGGCGGAGGCGGGGCGGAGGGTGGCGACGTCGGCGGGGTTGAACTGGACGGCGGGGTCGGTGAGGCGGGCGAGGCCGGCCCCCTGCAGGTCCACGACGAGGAGGCGGCCGTGGGAGCGCTCGGCGGTGTAGTGCGAGAAGGCCTGCAGGAGCTCCGACTCGGCGCTGCCGTGGAGGACGAAGCCCTCGTTGCTGTTGTACTTGGTGAACGCGCCCTCGATGAACGGCTCGAGGGTCATCCAGGCCCGCCCGCGCCCCGTCCCCACCGCCGCCTCGCACACGAACGTGTCCACGAACCTGCCGCGGCGCTAAGGGCCCGGGGGAGACGTCGCGATCGCCGGGTGCGGCTGAGCGCACTCGAGGCGCTCCTTGCGGCCGAGGTGCGCCAGCTTCGGGTTGAAGCGGCCGGCGAAATACCTGCACCGGCGCCGACGCACCCCGGTCGGCGCGGGGAGAGCATCGATATCGCCGCGCGGGCCGGGGCGAGGGAGCACCTCGCGACCGCGAGGCAGCGGGCGCCTCCGACGTTCAGCTCGCGGATGAGCTCCGAGGGGCCCCGCACGCTCCAGATCTGGCGCGGGGTCACGCCGGACCCGGCTCTCGGCTGTCGGCCGCTCGCCGGCGGCGCGGCGGCGCGGGGGCACCTTGGCGACGAGGCGCTCGCCGGCGTCGGTGATCGCGAAGTAGACGCGGCGCGTGCTGCCCTTGGCGCACGGCTCCGTCGAGAAGCGGATGCGGACCTCGTCGACGGGCTTCGGGCTCACGAGGGCCTCCCCCTCGATCTCCGCCGTCGACGCCAGCGCCGGGAACGCGAGCCGCGTGGCCTGCCGCCGGCTGAGGGAGGTAGAGGGCGGCGAGGGCCTGGGGGGCGCACGGTCTGCCAGGGGCCCCACCGGGGGTGCTCGGCGGTGCTCCACACGATGGGCGCCTTGTTGAGGGGGTACTCGGCCAGATCCATCTCCAGGGCGGAGCCCTGCGGCGCGCGTGAGCGGCGGCGGCGGGTGGCGGGAGAGGCGGGGGGCGCGGGGCGCGCCTTGCCGGAGCGAATGGAGAGGCTGGAGGCGGTGAGGGTGGAGCAGACGGTGTCAAGGGTCTTGGCGCCGAGCTCCGCCGCCGCCGACCGCATCTCCAGCGACGCCAGCGGCTGGCCCGCCGCAAGCGTGAGGCGCAGCGCGGCGCGGGCCGCGGTGCACGTGGCCGCGGGCGGACCTTGCGCGCCGCGGGGTCGTACGCCTCGGCGAACTTGCGCACCATCTTGTCCGTCGACCCGTTGATCTGCCGCCCGCTCAGCGCCGCCGGGCGGGGCGGCGCCGCCCTCGCGGGGCCGCGCCCACCTTGCAGAAATAGAAGTCGATGGACTTGAGAGCAAGCCGCTGCATCAAAGACTGCGCGGCGATAAGCGCGCGGCGGCGGCCGGGGGGTGGGGGTGGATGGGGGGGAGAGAGGGGGGGGGGGGGGGGAATGAAGATGTCGTACCCGGCCGTTGGCGCCGTCGCTGTCGAAGCTGGGGTGGCTGTCGCCCGCACCGTCGTGGTAGAAGGTGCCGTGCGAGGGGGCGTCCGCGATGTGCATGAGCACGCGCCGCCGGGCGCTCCAGTCTAGCCGCAGGGCGGCCTCCAGGCCACCAAGCACTGCGCCACGCGTCGGCCGCGGCCGCCGGCGCCGCGAGTGCGGCCGCGCGCGGGGGGCGGCGAACCGTCCTCAGCCTCGTCAGCGCCGCCCGTGGCCGCCACGGCGCCGAGGCTCGCGGCAAACTCCTGCGCGTTCTCAGTGAAGTTGAGCGTCTCGACAGGCCTGGCCCAACCGCGACAGTCAGCGGGCGGCCTGCGCGAGCCGCAGCCGCAGGTAGCGCGCAAGCTCGCACCGCTCGTCTCCAAAGTCACGGTACGCGACGTAAGCGACACGCAGCGCGTACTTCCTGCCGAGCGTGGCTACGCTCAGAGCCGATGGTGCGGGGCGGCGGCGGGGCAGAGCGGCTCGCACGGGAAGCTCTTGCGATAAACAGATACGATGTTGTGGATGGTATCCTTCGCGGCGGCGATGTAGCCGCCCATCGAGCCAGTCCCGTCGAAGACGAAGCACAGGTCGAGGGCGAACGGGTCGCCCTCGCCCGTGCCGAGCGCGCGGAGCAGCGTGCGCGTCCGCGCCATGTATCCTTCGTGGAGGCGCGCCACCTCGTCGGGGCGCCGCATAAGCGAGGCCACCGCCGAGTTCTCCTGTAAGCAGGCCACGTTAGCGGCGCCGGCGTGCACGCCGCACGGGGAGGATGTGCGCACGGGAATCGCCTCGGCCGCAAGGCCAAAAGACTTCGAGACGCGAGTGGACCGTGCGGTCGCGCTGCCACCGGACGAGCTCGCGCTGGAGCTGATCAGTCGCCCCCCAAGGCGAAGCGCGCTTCCGGTGCTGCTCGAGCCCGCACTAGAGGGGCGCTCAAGGCGCATAGTGCTGCCGGAAGACGGAGAGGAGTCCATCGTGTCGGTGTCGATGATTGCCGATGGTCGCGGTGTCGATGAGTGCCGATGCAAGTGCGGGCGCCGAGGTTAACGTTCTCCATGCTGGTGGTCAGCTGACGAGACAGCTGAGCTCGAGGCAGCTGACAGGTGAGGCGAGCCTGAGGCCAGTTCGCAACAACTTGGCCTGACCAACACCTGTAACCGGCACCTGACAAGGCTCCAGGACGATCAGCTGACCGAGCCAGCGCTTCTATCATGCCGCTCGTGCAGTCAGTCATCACGTCGAGCGCTCCACGACCATGCCAGCTGCAATCGCGCAGGCGCGTCGCGTGTCCTTCAACCTCGCCGTCGAGTTTATTCAGCCCGGGCACGAAGAGGGTGCGCTCTTGTGCCGACAGATGGGCACTGCAACGCTCTTGTGCCGACAGATGTCCCCTCTGGCTGACTTCGCTGACAGATGGGCACTGCAACGCATCTCCAATGCGCAGCGCTGTGGAGGAGCCCGGCGGGAGCCACGGGATGCACATAACACGCCACCGCCCGCCTTCTCCAGCAAGGATTCCCGCCAGCGCTCTGTATCCGGCGCTGGCGGACCAGCATCGCCCCGCCTCCCCGGCCCGTCGGAGCTTCCGCGTTGAGAGCGATCCTATGGAGCTGGATCCCGCGCCGGCGTCCTCCATCCCAGCGCCGCGCGGCCCCACGCCCCCGAAGCGGCGCGCATGCGCATCGAGCGCGCAGGAGGAGAGCGCGCCGTGCGCCAGCGCGGCGCCCGAGGCCACGCCGGTGCGGCGGACGACGCCGCTGCGGAGCCGCCTGCCGGCGCCGCCGGCAAGCGGCGGTGGGGAGGAGCCGCCACACGCGGAGGCGGTGGCGGGCGGGCGGGCGGCGCAGGTGTACGTCGCCGCCTGGGCCCCGGCACCCGGCGCCCCGCCGACCTTCGCCGTCCGCGTCGCCGTCCGTGCCCCCCGCCCCGCTGCGCCTTACGCGGCCTCACGGGCGGCGCAGGGGACGGCGTACGTGTGCGGGCGCGCGGGAACGGTGGAGGAGCGGCCGGCCGCGGAGCTGGCGCGGGGCGGAGCGCTCGAGTGGCGCCCTGTCGGCTCCGCCACCGCCACGCCCGAGGCGGTGCGCGCCCGCGTCCGTCCGTGCGCTCTCATCCGCCGTGCCAGACGGGGCGGCGCGCAGGTGCGGACCCTTGCGAACGCGTTCCGGGTGGCACCGCGGATGCTGCGCGGGGCGGACGGCACGCCGCAATCGTTCGCGGTGCGGCTGCTGCAGCACATCGGCCTCGGCGGCCGCCTCGCGCCCCTTCTCCCCCTCCTCGAGCGCTTCCCATCGTCGGCCCGCTGCCCATGTGCGCCGCCCCGCCCGCGCCCCACTCGACGCGACCCGGCCCTGTTCGCGAGCGCGCCGCAGGGCTTGCGGAGGTGCGCCGAGCGGAGGCGGACGAGGAGGAGGCGGGGCCCGAGCCGGCGCGGCGCACCGGCAGGCTGGCCGCGCACGTGCCGCCGCCGCCGGTGGCGCCGGCGGCGGTGCGGGCGGCGCAGGCGCTGGAGCGGCGGGCAGCGGCGGTGCGGGCGCTGGCGGAGGAAATCGGGGGCAGCTGCGGGCGGCGGCCGCCCGCGAGGCTGTGCTGCAGGAGGCCGCGGGGGAGCCTGGCGCCCCTCCGGCGCGATCTCTTCTGCGAGACCGATTCCGAACGGATCTACAGCGTGCGCCGCCGCCGCCGCCGCCGCCTCCGCCTCCGCCGCCCCGCGCGCGCCGCCTCCGCGCGCAGCCCGACGCTCAGTGCCTGCCCCGCCGCAGGTCACGCTCGCCCGGGACTTCAGCGCCGGCCGCGCTCGCCTCGACGAGGTCGGCATGCCCCGCCGCCCCACCCGTCGCTTTTCTGCGCCCCGTCGAGGCCCTCGCGCAGGAGCGGGGCCGTCTGAAGCGCGTGTACGACGACCGGGCGCGGGACTTGCCACGGCGGGAGGAACGCGAGGCGATCTTCGATGCGGCCGTCCCCGCCGCCGCCGCCCTCCTGCCGGACCCCGTGCGGAGCGCGCAGGAGTCCGCGCCCCGCTCGCGGCCCTTCATCAACCGGCTCGTCGACGCGTTCGACTTCTGCTCGGGCCGCGGCGACGCCGACCGCCGCGGCGCCCGCGCCCGCTCCCCCGCCTCGGCCTCGCCCCGCGAGGCCCCGGCTCCCGCCGCCGGCGCGCGCCCCGGCTCGCGGCCGTCGTCCCGGCCCCCGCCGCCGGCGCCCGCCCCGGCTCCCGGCCGCCGTCCCCGGCCCCCGCCGCCGGCGCCCGCTCCGGCTCTCGACCG
This sequence comes from Cyanophora paradoxa, assembly GCA_004431415.1. Classification (NCBI taxonomy): domain Eukaryota; class Glaucocystophyceae; order Cyanophorales; family Cyanophoraceae; genus Cyanophora; species Cyanophora paradoxa. The sequence goes on from QPMI01000015.1 coordinate 447,567, forward strand.
CCTTCCCCGGCCCCCGCCGCCGGCGCGCGCCCGGGCTCTCGGCCGCCGTCCCCTTACAGGGCGAGTCACCTCTCCGAAGGCAGGCAGACTGTACCCCTCCCACGCTCGCGCTCGCGATCGTCACTCACGAAAGCGCGCGCGCTCGCGCGCTTGCGCCCGCAGGCAGGGCCGCCCGGCCGGCCTCCCCGGCCGCGGGCCGTGAATCCCGCATCCACTGCGCCTACGCGGGACCGCCCGGAGCCCCGCCCGCCCGCGCCTTCTAGCCTAGCTGGATCCGGAGGGCCGGGGCCCGCCCCTTTAATATTATGTTCAAGTGTTGCGGGCAGATTCGTTTTAGCCTTATAGCCGAAGGCCTAGGGGCCCGCGGCCCCTCTAATCGTGTTGCAGGCAGAATTATCTTTATGCATAAAACTCATTCAAATTCATGCACCCCGGCGACGCGCTCCCGAGCGTGTAGCTATAGATACATTCGCTCGGTCCACCCCTCTCTAGATCTCCTCTCCTGCGCGGCGTCGTTCCTGGCGCGCTGGCCGCCCCCCGCGGCCTGCGGCGGGCGGGCCCCCTGGGGGGCCCTGGGGGAGGCCATTATGGAGGCCGAGGGGCTCTGGGGCGCCGGCGCCGGCCCCGCCTTCCGCCTCTGGCTCCGCGACGCCGCCGCCCTCGGCTACGCCCCGCCCTCGGGGCCCGCCGGCCCCAGCGCGGGCCCTGCAGCCCCGGCCGCCACTCCGCGCACCTGCGCGCCCCGCTCCTTGCTCCTCCCTTGCTTTCCCCCACTTCCTCGCCCCCCGGGCCCTTTTATACCCGCCCCCCCCCTCCCCCCCCCCTCCCGCGCTCGCCCACATTCGAATTCGAAAGCTTTAAATTTAAATTTCGAATTTCGAATTGGAATTTCGGGGGGTACTGCGTCACACTTTTCGGTCGAAGTTTCGGTCGAATCTCCGGACAGGTTGTCCCAACTGCAGCTGCAGAGCTCGCTGCAGTAGGCAGTGAGCAGCCCTCGACTCGGCGAGCTCGAGCTCGGCGACGCAACCGACGCCGCGCAATTGCAGTTCCCGCCGCGCAACAGCCTGGAAGCAGATCGATATCGATCGTCGTAACCGGACACCGCGCAAACGTCGGGCGTGCAGATGCAGGCCACCGGGAGAGGTGCGCGCTTGAACTAACGCGATCGAACCGCGCGCGGTCGGCGATCTAGATCGAGAGAATTCGAAGCTAGGCGATCTAAACGCGCGCGTATGCGCAGCCGTTCAACAGTTGACGCCGATCTAAACGCATGGCCATGGGGGTGACGTCGACGTCGACGTGTGGCTTGCAGCTCAGTGGCCGCAGCTGGATATATCGATCGCGATCTAGGCCTAGATCTGGATTCAAAAATTACGCGCCGCGGACTCGGGAGCGCATGCGCACCGACTTCATGATCAGTCTAGCGATCGCGGACTCTGATTTTAATTAATTTCGATGGGCGACAGGTGCGCAAGCTCGGTTGCAACCGGTCTTAAATCGTGCGCCCGGCCCCCTTGCCTCATGATCATGATCGTCGCATTGTTGACCTTGCGCCCTTGTTGTTTATCGCTCGTCGCATACTATGATAACCCTCATCGAAATTGATATGGCCACGTATACCGCTGTCAGAATCGAATTGGCAAATGGACATGTCCTGTATGGAATTCGAAGACAACGTCGAGGCGTTAATAACAGCCACGTACACCGCCGACGATCGCGATCGCGCCGCCAACGATCGCGAGGTACTTCATTAAATGATCAAATATCAAAATTCTTCCCTTAAGCTTTCTGTTGCGCTTTTCGAGGCCATCCCTGACTCAGTCGCTAGGAAGTTGAAGAGAAGGAGCGCTTTTGTCAGTGCATCGAATGCTCGAAGTACGGCATCCATTAATTATATTTTCAGATTTTCCTTAACATCTTTTCATCGCAGACCTGAGCCGCAAAAATGGGCTTGCCAGTACCGATGCGAGTGTCCACGGTGCAAGGAGGCACGCTCGCCTGCGGACGCTGCGAAGGCGCCGGCCAAGTTTTGCAAAGATTTCATCGCTCACCTGGAGAACATGGAGCCGCCAAATGCAGCAGCTGATGATGATAACTCACAGTTCTGTCTGGCATTGTGGCGGGTTCGTCTTCTATTTTTAATATAATGCGCGACGTCAACGGTAATGTGCTTCCAATTAAAGCTGACGACCTCACGGCTGCAGAAGGAGCTGGAGGACTGCGTCACCGAGCTTGGCGATCAGAGCCTGGCGACAATCGCCTACGCCCTCCGGCTCGCCCTTCTATTCTCGCGACTGCAAATGGAACAAGAACTCTGCGAGATCTTCGAGGTGTGCTTGAACTCAATTCCTTTTCTTCTTCCGATAGCCTCATTAATATAATAATTCTAAATCTCATTTCGAGCTTGCAGCGCTTCCTGGCCCCGCGTCTTCTAGACGATAGTCGACGGGACGAGCTCCTGGGCGCTTCCTCTCCTGCAGCCCTCGCACTTCGTTCGCTTCATTATGCGCGCGCGTGCAGCTCGGCCAAAAACCTCCCTCATGCGGCCAAACAAGCTTTTTTGGTGCGGCCGCCGGGCATTCTTGGTTGTCGGTTGTTGTTTTGTTGGAGTAACGATTATATCGCAGAGCGGCCTGGATATCATGATGCGGCACATGAAGCTCGCAGAAAACGATTTCTTGGTTTCAACTACGCGATGGTTTATCGCGACCACTTGCGTCCTGCAAAAAGAGCCAATGACAGCCTTGAAGTATGCTCAGGTAAATGATTTCTATTCTATGCACGAGAAAAAGAGCTCAATTAAAACCGGTTCCGTACCTTTAATTTCTTGTGACACAAGCGCGCATGCACAGTTGGCTATGAAGGGCGACCGCGATTCTGGAGACGATCGCGGGCGGCGCCTGGCGATGCGCTGCTGTGGATTGCGCTCGGCAGATATGCTGATGGCTCTCTCGAACCTTTTCTGCGAGTCTCCAACCGAATTGGAGGAGGTGCTCCAGGTGCGCATAATTGATGTTATGACGCCCTGACGCACATGTAAATGCAAGGATGCGCGTGCAGATGCGCCTGGAGATTGCCGAGCACGCGTGCGAAGCCTGCAGGAAACGCAACATTCTTGGCATCAGTCTAAAGGAGCTCGGCACTGTCGTATTCAATTGTCACACTAATGAAGGCGCCGGCCCGAATTTGAACCGCGCCGAGCAGTACCTTAAGGTACGACGGTAGCGCTCTCAATGTACTATAATACAGGACAGGAGCGAGCCCCGCACGTGCGCGCGCAGGGTGCAGTTGCGGAAACGATGCGAAGGACAGGCAAATCCGCGCAGCTCGCGACTGTCCTGCAAACGCTTGGAGGTTTGTATGCGACGACAGAACGGTTTCGGGAGTCGGCGTCATGTTTCCGCGTGTGTATTTACATATATATGTTTGTGTTCGAGAATGCGGTTCGATGAATTGCGTCTGAATTGGTGCAGCGCGCTTTTGACTTGCTGGAGGAGATATACGGCTTGGTTCACGAGGAGACAGAAAAGGCTCTGAGCGACATACACATGCTACTATGTGTTGATCCAAAGAACAACTGGCCTCTGGGCGTCTTCTATGGTGAAGTGCGCGCTTCTATGGTCGATATCGACGTCGTTGTCAACATTTAAAGCTGCCGCGCCTCGCGATCGCCGCAGAAATTCGCCGAGTTCATAGAAAAGGCGGGAAGGGCCCCTGATGAAGCCATTACCTGCCGCCACCCAAGCATTAGAGATTTCGCTAATGCATATGCTGCGGTAACGTTGATGCGTTGACTCTAATTTGAAGTCTTCTGCCGTTGGTTGATGTAGATTCGCTTCGATTCCTGCTTCCTCAGGCTGTGACTTCGAAACGGAAATCCTTGCTCCTGAGCAAGCATAAGCGCGTGCGGTGCCCGGATCCGGAAGAGCGGAAGCGGGCGGAGGAAGAGCGCGAGCGGGCGCGGCTGGAGGCTGAGCGAGTCGAGCGTGCCGAGCGCGATGCTGCGGACCGGGTCTGCCGCTCACTGCGCACTGCTTTAAGTTTCTGATTATAAGTAATCCGACAGAAAAGGGCGGAGGAGTTGATTTGCGAGTCGAAATGGGCCTGCGCTCGCCCCCTTCTGGACGCTCTGCTGAAGGTGCAGCTGCAGTGCCGCAGTGCTGCTAAGATTTTCTCAAGGCGGCGAATACACACATTATAGCTATAGCTGATCCTTATGTTAATGCAGCGCTCGCCGAACGATGTCGAGGCACGCATGCTCCGCATCCGTATGCCTGATGCCAATCGTAATGTACTTTCCCGATTCCTTATGTTCCGATTTTTTCGAAGGGTGCAAGGCCGGAGCGGGAGATCTGGAGGCTGCCCTACTGGAGGCTCAGAAATGCGAGAGCTACCATGAGAACGTTAACTCAAGCTCGAACAGCGCAAGCTCCGGATCCGATATTCTCTGCAGGTGCACTCCGGCTCGCGATAGATCATTTGACATTGATCACGTTGTACATTCACGCTCGGTTGCCGCACTATTCTAATTTCGTGGGGTGCCATTCGACCGCGCAGGATCCGGGAGCTGCGGCAGGAGCTGGAAGCGGCACGGGAGGAGCAGATGCCGAGACAGCGGGGAGGCAGGCGACGACGGAACGAAGAGCTGCACCGGCAGGGGCTCGAGGAAGCACGGCGCCCGGATCGCGAACGGTCACCTTCTGTCAGCGCCAGTACGGAGAACGCACAGCTGCAGAGGTCGCAATCGACGTGCGCAGAAGTGCAGGAGGAGCCCTGCAGTCGCAGGTGTGGTCTCGTGTGCCGATCGCGATAGGATATATATTGGAGTAACTGCAGGCCACTCCTGCTATTTCAATCACGCCTGTCTGGCAGGTCTGTTCATGATCATAGCGAGCCAGCCGGCACCGCTCCGACCGCGCCGGCCGACGAGGAGGAGTGCAGCATATGCCTCGATCCAATGGCCGCGGGCCCCCGTCGGACCGTTCTCCACTGTGGCCGTGCGCCGCTCCCTTCACTCTTTTTGTGCCGCGGCCGTCCTGCAGCTGCAGCGGATCATTGATGATTCCGCAGACCGATTCCACACGCACTGCATCCGCACGTGGCGGGAGATCGAGGCCACGCTGGCGCAACCGGTGGGGAGCGGGTGCCCGGAGTGCCGCGCCCCCTTCAAACTCTCCAGGGCCGCCGCCGGCCCATCTCCCGGCGCCGCCTCGGGCTCCGTCCCGTCCCACTCTCCAGTCTCTTTATCCGCTTCTGCTTCGAATTCTCCTTCCGCTCCAGGCCACAGCACAGGCACCTCGCGGCCCTCCCGGCCTCCCGGAGGCCCCGGGGCCCGCCCCGCCCGCCCATATGACCCGTTCAATCGGGGTGCTGGCCCCTCCCGCAATTGTTGAAAGCACTTGCAGCGAAGCGTGTTGTTTTACAATTTGATCAATCAACCAGCTGCAGTGCTATTCGCAACAACGATATAGGCGATTGACGAGGTATATGCTGGCTTGTGCACGTGCACTGGTATAGCTATAGATAGCGGCATAGGCGACAGAAGTTCACAGAACACGAAATATGAGTCGCGTGGAAATATATATCATACTATGCGCACGTTGACGTTGCAATTGGGGCTGCGCAAACGTATACAAAGACGCAACAGCTCGCCGAGGCGGCGAATGTACAGCATACGCAAACGCAGGGGCCGGGGCCGGGCGCGGGGGCTCATTGGCCTGGCAGCGTGAAGGCTGCAGGGAAACGCTGGAGACAAGGAAGTGATTTGGGGAGAGAAGTGAGACATCGCTGCTCTTATTATATTATAGCTAATGCAGCACGTTAGAAGTCACAATCGAGTTCGTCTTTCATTTTCGTGTTCGACTCGCTTGCGATCGGCGAATCGGTCTTGATCACAGGTGTAGCTGCTGGTGGCAAATCGCGATCTACAGCCAGATGCGCGCGAGTCGGAGAACATGTACCGCTATTTCTTTCGGGCTCAGTGAGTTGAGAACGAATTATTTCAAGGTCTGAATTTGAAGAATGCTCATGTTCCAGCTGCTCGTGGCCATTGGGAGTGAGCAACGTCGACGTGTCGCCAGCGACGTCCGAAGTTGGCAATGGCTCTATCCGGACATCAACATCTACGCCAGAACGAGCATTCATTATCAGTTGCGCACGCAGGCGCACGAAATAAATGCTCGAAACAGATGCATGTGCACCCTCTAAATCTAGTTTTGCTGCAGGCACGCATGCGCAGGGGTCGATCCCCTGGCGTTCGTCCGGAGTCGCCTGCGGGCGTGACTGATGCTGGTGCGCACGCGGACGTGAGCCGCGCGGCCGTCGATGGCGTTCCTCTTTCTGCTCCAAAGCCTCTCCGGCGTGCACTGGTCTCTGAGCCGCCGCTGCTGGAACTGCAGCTGGTTCAAAAGCTGAGACGGTCTCATGACCATGACCACGTGCGTCTGACTTCGTCGGCTGATCGGCGGTTGAAGCTGCAATTTGCGTCGGTGTTCTTTGCAGTGGCCGCGGGTCATCTCCAGAAGATCCAGAAGATCCTTGTAATTGGCCCGTACTGACAGGAGACGCAGACTCCAGCTCGCGACCGAGAACACGCGATCTCGATTCTGAATCCGCGACCACTTCAAAAGGAAGCGGGGGGACCGAAATCGGTGTCTGGGCATCATTGTCTTGACGTTCCAAGCTCCTTAAACCCGCATCTGTATGTGCTGCAGATTACATAATAATTGGCCGGCGCCGTTTTCTAGTTGCTTATGCGCACGTGAGCGATGTCCCCGCGAGCGGGGAGGTTTGACCGAAAGTTGTGCTTCTCGCGCTGGCCAGTCTGATGCTGGCGCTGAAGGATCATTAACGCTAACTGTTTAAGAAAAGTGGTCATGAATGGGCACGCGTACGCGTTCCTCCAGGTTCAGTGCGGTCTCGCGGTGGCCGTGGCTCGCGATCAGAGCCCGAGGCGGTTGTCATATTTGAAATGACTTGATTGATTAGGCTTGGCACCGGTACCGGTGTTCGGTAGCTCTCTCTGAGATTCAAAGCAGACCGGCGCCACCCATCGACCTCATCGGATGCCGGCATTATCTCACATTCCGGTATGCCACTCTGTGCCTCATGATCATCGCCTGCTCGTTCACGTGCTTCGCGAGCTCTGACTTTCTTCTTGTACACGAGAAGAGCTGCAGCCAGAAGCGCCAGTCCAGCAATCGCGACTCCACAAACTGAACCTACGATCGCCGCAAGACTACTCGAATTTCCGCTCTTTGGGGGGGCAGCCGGCGCCGGATCCTGCGGTGATGTGTTAAGTTTATGCCTCATTGAAGTCTTAGATCATTCACGCACTCTTGAGCCGGAGGGAACAACTTCAACTGTTTTCTGGTTGACTACGGGTTCGTCTAAACCATTCAAGGAGTTGCCGGAAATAGAAATCGAAGCGGCTTTTCCAGATTGAACTGCGGACTTCAGTTTCGTGAACATTTCCGACGCTTTTATATAATCCGAAGTTCCTGTCGCTAGCGACTGTGCGTCGTCAGCCAGAATGACCGGAACGACGAGAATTGCTGGAGAAGGTTGCATAACGGTGCGCCGCTGTTTTTGTGGCTGCTGCTGCTCGCACATAGCGATGCCGAGGGTGGCTTGATCATCGCGAACAAGCTGATATGTCGATGAGCGGATCAAAGCCAAGATGCGGTCTCGCATCTAATCATGAGCAAAGTAAGAGAAGATCGATATCGCAAAAACTAAAGAGCATCTCCAGATCAATCGCAAAACCTTTCTTACCGAGACGTAGTCTAGATTAGCGGCTTCTGCTTCGCAAATTTCCAAAGAACTCAGTCCGAATCGCAACGCAGATGTGAAGGTGGTTATTGTCACGGTCGATTGAGGTCCTGGTGCGACTGTCTGGGGTTTCAGATCCGGGCTGGGGCTGATTAAAGCTGCAGCTGTTGGTATTGTCTGAAGGAAAGCAGAAGGGCTGGGACTCATTGTCGGAGCCGGGGTTAGCTGAAGAATAGCCGACGGACTGGGATCCGGACTCGGTGTCGGCCTTGGCTGCGAGAAAGCCGGTTGGCTGCCCGTGGGATCCGGACTTGGTGTCGGCGCCGGCATTGGCTGCACGATTGCCGCCGGGCTGGCCATGGGACTTGTTGTCGGTTTGAACGTTGCAATTGGATGAATGGAAGACGAAGGGCTAGCGCTGGGAAGGGCGGGGGAAAGCGCTGTTGGCGTTGGCTGGAGGAACGCTGCACACAGAAAGGACGGAATCGAAATCTCCGCTGATCCCCTCGCGGGTGTAGAAAGGCTCACGTTGCAGAACCATTTCTCTCTGCATCCAGACCATACGATTCCAATCGCATTCGCACTGTAATTGCGGTAACGGACAGGGCGATCGCATACTGATGCAAGCATTCCAGAAGCATCAAGACCATCGCCAAGAATTACGAGCTCAGACTCGAAATCGGACGTCGTTTCGACAGACACCTCAAAGATTGTTACGTCTGTTTATTCATCCGAAGTTTATTGGAAGCGAGGGCGCCGGCCTACATAAAAAACGCACCGGAAAGGGCTTTAATTTCTGGTCCCTCCAGAGTTGACGCCGAACCCGGGCCCGCTTGCCAAACGGCCGCATGAGAAGAATTCCAATGCGCTGGCCACTGGTTTCTTCCGTTGAAAACCGCAACCTCTAGAGAGCCAGTAAATCCGCGCAGTGCTGGTGACTGAAATACAACTCGAGACGGATTGCTGGAATTCAGAGCGGGCATCCCGAATTTGATCGAGCGATCTGATGTTTCCAAGAGGACAGAAGGAACTCCAAACGTGGCCGCAAACAAATTCACTCCATACACGGTCACGAGTTGACCGCCGGTCTGAAGCATTTCGCTCGGTTTAATGCTCGAAATTGTGCCTGTCCATGTTCACTCATGCAAGATTGAAATTTACAGTTATCAGGAGGTTTTTACAGTTACCTCGGAAAGTGATGGTTAGCCACGTTTCCGTTCCGCAACTAGTGCCGAATGCTCCGACGACTACAAATATTTCTTGTCCAGCTCTCAAAGGCACCGCTGCAAGCGACCACAGTTCACCCTTCAACGCATCCACGTTGGATTCGATTACTGAGCAATCGGCTGATCGGATCTCAATGACGGTGTCAAAACTCGACATGCGCGTGTCGAACGAGTAGGTCCCTGTTAGCGGAAAATATATTAATATTGGAAAGCAAAGCGGATCAAAGCAGAACTTATGTTGAGTAAACGCACCATTCTGAGTTGCCGTGAATACCCAACGACCTGCGTAGAAGGAGCTAGCGCCCGCAATGCGAATTCCACTCCTTCGGCTCAAAGTCTTATTGCACATTGAACCCAACGCATTTAGTCCGAGAATGACACGAGCGCTTTCCGTCCACTTTGGTAGGCATGGTAGCGAGCCCCAGACCCGCACAGCATCGCGTGCAATAGTAGAGACACGACTATCCGCAACCGCTTGCACGCGCACCGAGTAGATTCCCTCTACCAGCCTTTGCGTAGAGTTTCCTGAAGAAAGAAGGAAAGAAACCGAGTTCGCAAACACAGAGCTTGCGACCAAAAGCCTTGTCTGCCAGGTATTCGACACGCTTGAGACAACGCCCAGCTCAACGCGGAACTCTTCAAACCCGGCTTCTGCTGTCTGGGTGGAAATCAAACTAATGCAAGCAAGAGCTTGAAAGAAAGCTAAAAGTACCCAGGACACTGTTTGCAGCTCCGAAAGAACCCAGTCAAGCATCTCGGAGCTTGTACGTGGAGGCTTAGGTTCGAGTATGACGATTTGCGGTACTGCACGTATGAAGATCGGGTCTGATATCGATCTGATGTGTCTGCAATCGTCGACTTCGACAGATATGTAATACAAATCCGCAGCAAATGCTCGTGGCACCTATTCGCGCCGGTTCGGTTTATATTGCGGGTTCTGGTTCTTTATTCAAGTAATCAAACGGACCTCCCAGACATACGAATATGACGAGGAGTATGGCGAAAGGTACGCAATTGTAGCGATAGATAAAGCGACGGTCTGGTTTTCGAAGAGAACTTGTATACTCAGTGGTGCAACCGTGCCGACACACTGGAACTGGATAGCGCATTCGAAATTGTTGTAACAAACAAGAGGCGCTGTCACGGATGTAATAGCTGGTTGCAAGGCTGACGTTCGGAAAAAGCCCGTGCTCAGGAACTGTTCATAAAGCTTCAAAATATAGCAGCTATCAAACCGGCTTACCGCACGGTGGGATCTGTCCACCGCAAAATTCGGATTGGAAAGAAACGCGAACTTCAGAGTTGCCACCGGAAGCAAAAGCGCTGATTTTCATCGGTTGGCACTCGTTGCATGCTGATGCATCAACAAGCTCTGTGGAGCCTGCCGGAACACCAACCTGTACTACCCCTCGCCCATAGCTCGCTGACGTTATCAATCGATTTTTCCTGATTCAATCGACGTCAGCAAGCGATATGCGAAACAAGAAGGCGAATGAATGCGGAATCACCCTAATTTGAACGTGACACCGCTCGTCCCTACACTTCTGACTGCAAACTGAGCCAAGCAGCCTGTCACATAATCCAAACGAATCAGAGATCGAAACGCTATCGGCAAGAGAGATATCTAGACGTACGCACCAGGGGGGATTACGATGCCCTCGAGATAGGTGATGAAGCCAGCCTTGTTCTGGTAGACAAGCGTATCAGGGCATCGTGGAGGGCCTTGAGGCTCTCCCACGCATCTATCCTTCCCTACAGAATGCGAGTGAGCCTTTCTGCGTGGCGCCATTCTCGAGGATAAATACCGAAAGTCATGAAGTAGGTGCTGACGATGATCGCTGACGATGCGATGGCAGTGCGTGAGGTTTCAAACTGCACCCTTGCACATCGGCCCGGTGAATTGGGGTCGTCTTCTGGATACTGCGTCTCGGGGAGTGGAAGTGCTGAAGTCCCCGAAGAAGGACCGCGCAGAACACGAGACGATGTAGTGATCGCGCCAGGTCCGTCGTAGACCGTCATCCAGTCTTTGCCAGTTTCCAGCTGAAAATATGGCCAACCAAGAAGAATTATCTGGTTGATACCACCTGCAACGATGCACATGAGGTCCCGTGGATATATTCATAAAGTGCTGCGGTATTTAAAAAGCTTTGTACCACACAAAATCCAACAAACGCGTCGACGACTTGGACTCGGAATGTAGTGAAACAGGCCTGACGAGTTCTGGCTGAATGAACAAGCTAGATCGTACGAAATTGGAGCGGGAGCTGAGGATTCAGAGCGTATGAGATCCAAAATGCATATGTAAGCAAAGGAATCAGGATTAATATCGGTTTGCCTGGAATTACAGGAGCGGTGAGGGGAACTCGTGCTCGAAATCCTTGCAACTCATGGCTCTCATCGGACACAAATTTAAGCAGCAAACAGCGCTGGGAGCTCCTGATGAGTAGATTTGGGTAAAAGCCAGAGTAGATTCCTATCACAGGTGAGGTCTCCGTATCCCCTTCGCAATCTTCAGCGTAATGTCAATCTGCCGACTGAAGACTAATGACTTACCGTCGTATGCGACGAGAGCATCATATCCATACTCCGTGGAAAACAAAACCAGCGTAGCGGTTATATTTTGCGCTGATGTTTGGCCGCAAAGCCTCCAACAGACTCGCTGATTTGGCGCATATAGTTGAAGCTGGTTATTACTGGAAAGGCTGGCAGCATTTGAGAGAACACTTGTCTGCTCGCACTCCTGGGATGCCGTACTCACGACTCCAGCAACACGAGGTACCCCCAGCAGATCTAGAGCGATGAGACCTAGTCATTTTCCATTGCGCCTCTCGGACACAAAAGCGCCGGCTGTGGCTGACCGCCATGTGGGTGCGAGCTTGAGGGCCCGGGGTTAATACTTGCGGCGGCTATAGCGGAGTACCTCGAAACCTTTATAGCAATCGTTTTCCTAGCAACTGTAAACCAACGATCAATGAAGTACACTTCCAGCTGTAGCAGAATATAAGAATATGATGAGGGACCACCTGCAGTAGGGCTGCAGCGAACCTCGGTGTATGCAAAGCGCCCGCGTTCCGTGCGAACAGAAATATTAAAGCTGCGACCGCGGCTGAAGGCCCGCGTGCTTTCTATCGTTGCGGAAATGTTCGGTCCGCGACCGCTGATCCAAGGAAATAGAATACCCCCTCCTGTGTTTACGGACGTTGCGTTTACTTCGAAAGAAAATGTCTGCCCTGCCACGATGTTGATCGCTTGCGGAAGCTCGGAAACAATCGGAGCTGCGAGAGAAAGCTGATCAGCAAAGCTACGCGCACAACGATTTCACCCTTTGCCTACGCACGTTCAAGGAGGCGATGAAATAAAATTGTGAAATTCTGAGGAGCGAACATCCTGTCGATCTTGAATCCTGATGTGGTTGCTTCAAGCGTTGGAAGCTGAAACCGCCCCTTAAGAAACTGTAATACACGTTGCAAAGCGCTGAGAACCACATTGCAAACAGCATGAACCGCTGTGCTGATAGCATACTGCAAGACATCGCTACTGGACGATTTTCCAGTACACATTCCGAATTCGAAGAGGTAGTCGTTGAAGCCCGCACTGAAGTTTAGATCAATCTTGCCAAAGTTCGAAACGCTTTAGAAAGAAGCAACCTCGTGATAATGAAAAGGAAGACACACCATGAGATCTCGTGCAACGTCTCGTTTGACTTCCGCCTCGAGACGTAATACCACTGGATAATACTCGAACTGAATGTAAAGGAGAGGCGGAAGTGACAATGTCAAGACTGGACTGATGAACCCATGTGTGAGTGTTCGAATTGCAAAACTTCAACTGCCGTCATGAATCTAAAGTCGCTTACCCCAACCGAATATCTAAAGTCGCCTCGGAAATATCTGTTAAGTTGCTCATTTGAACATCCCTCTCAGTGATCCGAGGACGTTCTGTTATGTTGCTCAATCGCATTTTGTCACGATCTTCGAGAGTGGAGTCGAAGTATACGCATCTGGGCCGCCGGTCATAAAAACTGTGCATCGGGCGGAGCAAATCGATCGCGCACTGGAACGCATGAGCTTCGAAAGTTGTACTTGAATTATAACGAAACGGGGCATTCAGAGCGAAGGTAAAATCAAGATTCAGATCCGCACTGAAGTCCACATTGAATTCAATTGAGCTGCCAGCAGGTCCTAGAGAGAAAGCCCTTCCTTTGAAGAAAGCATTGAAGGTGTCAAACATCCTTTTAATCGGATTGATATATTTGGTTAGTGGAACCTGAAGTGGGATTTGGTTGGTGAGTAATAATTATGAAAGCATGATAATTATAATGATGACTTTTCAAGAAGTAGTGATATATAATTATGACGAGGGCACAATGAATTCAAACACTATTTCACCGTAACTCTGAAGGATTGAGCAACGAAGTCATAACTGACGATAAGGTTCCAATGAATTCCGATACCAGCCGTCACGTTCACATCGGGAGTCCATGAGAGAAAACGCGGAAAACTCCAGGAAATGTCGAAAATGCAGTACGGCGTAAGCCGCGATTCACCTGAATTATTGTGGATAATACGTTTGGAGAGCATGCTTATTCCTATTTGAGTTCACTTACTCGACGCTGAAAGATCAATGCCTTCCACATCTCCGTATTGTGCTGCCATATACACAAAGCCTCAGCAAATTAGAGAACTGCAGCCTCGAAACCTCGAAAAAGCACGGGAGCAGCGAACTTCTTTCGGCTGCAGGAATTGTGAAGAGCGTTTTTGAGTTTTTCCACACAAACTCTTGCCCGAGCTGCACAGAGGCCAAACTGCGAGCGCCAGATGTGCTCGAGTTCATCCGGGAGCGGGCCTTAGGTCGCCGGTATGCAGCGGTTAGCGGGTCATCGAATATTTGCACCCGTCCAGCTTGAAAGAACTCCTGGGCAGGAAATTAGTGTTGTTTCTCAGCAGTTGCATTTGATATCAATTCGAATCGGGGGCACAAACCGCAAATAGGGCTACTGAGAACTCTGCTTCAAAGAACCCCGTGCCACGAGTGGAATTTACAGAGCTGCCGGCTGCGGGAAACGTTGCCGAAGAGAGTCGAAGTTCGCTGGTCAGGCGACAGTTCAACGCATTCAACGAAGCTGCTCTGCATGAGGCCCTGACGTCCGATCTTCTTGCGCGTGCTAGAGGAATGGCCATAAGAACGCCTTTGCGCAGGCCTAGCGAGTGCAGCTCTGCAACGCCGACATCTGCTGGCCCTTGAAGCTGCAAGCGGGAGCCCTGGCAAGCCGTCAACCAAATTCCGGCAGCCTCCAGATCTTCCCTCCAGAAGATCCCTTTGTTGCGAGGTCGAGGCTGGACTGCATACCGGAAAATCGTAGTCGTCTCGCGATCGCGCTGCCATGACCCCCGAGTTCGCATGCTCGGTTCGGCATCCACAGTGTGGCTGTACTCATTGACAAACCAGGGCCGAGAATTTCCATAATCATGGTTGGACTTGGTATGGCGGTCAATATGGTTAGCCCCTAGGCCTGCAGCTGCGAGAACTAGTCAATAAGCTACTGGCAACGCTTATAACGCAAATGATTAACAGCGTACGCGTCCTCACCTTGGTCGGAGTCGACATCGAAGGGATGAGCGCGGATTCGCTTGGACCCGCGCCGGTGCTTGTGCCCATGGTCGAACTTGCCGTCGGGCTGTCCGTCTCCCTCCAACTGCAACTCTCTGCGCTGGGCCCACTGCTCATGGAACTCCTCGGCCGCCTCCTGTCGCTCTCTGAGGGTCGGGCGGAGCCTTGCAAAGGCGGGAAGCTGCTCTGGCTCCCTCCAGCCCGCATCGGCGGCATGAAATGGTCGCGGTCGCGGCCGATCAGCTCGAGGCCCCGATTGCGAGCTCGAGCCTGTATGATCGTATTCGCTCGTGGGCCCTTGGCCGGCATGGTATACGCGATCGTTTCCGTTCTCTGCGTGTGCTCCGCCAGTGATCATGAACGGAAGCGCGCACAGACAAATCTGCACGCAGATGACGACGATCCGATTACGTCTACGTATACGTATACATTTTCGTAGACGCTGCATCGCTGCATGCGCACAAATGCCTGCGTATGCGGATCGTTGAACCCGCTCCCAGATGCTACTATGTACGTATACTAGCTACGTATACGGTATACGTATACGTATATGTTTGAACCTTGAATACGCTTTGCGCCTCGGGCGATCGACAGATCTAGAGTGCGTACTTCCGAACTTCGGAAGTTCGAATTCACAGTCGATTTATACCGTAGTACTAAATGAAGCTTAAGCTTGCGCGCGCAGCCTCTATATAGCTTAGCTTAAGGCCCTGAGGCTATACTAGTCACACTGAGTAGCTCGGTGAAGCTACTACTACCGTACTAGGCTACGTATACTGCAGGGCCAGTGCAGGCTGCAGCTCGGAGTCGGAGCCTCGGACCGACAGCCAGCTCAGCGGCTCGCAGTCTTTAAAGCTAAGTCGCAGATTATCATATATAATACTACCGTGTAATACTTAATTACCGCGCTGACATAACTACTGCGCTACGATATTACTGCGCTCAAAATTTTTAGAACGCAGTAATTTGGTGGCGCAGTATTACCCCCGGGGCCCTTTGCTAACAAATAATACATTTTCGAGGCCGATGGAACGCAGTAATTTGGCAGAATTCTTAGAACGCAGTAATTTGTGGCGCAGTAAATAAGTATTACACGGTAGTATGGCGCGGCCTAATGGCCGCGGTTCCGTTACTAAGTTACTTTCGAGTTCCGTACAACTAGTATTGCCGCTGCCACTAGTTGTACGGTGCCACGGTGCCAAGTTACACTGCCAACTAGGCTGAGTGCTACGGTGCCACTCTAGCCGCTGATCATGAGCGCTAGCCTAGTAGCGCGTACGCGTACCAGTACACTAGTACTGGCCGCCGGTGGCCAGCGCCCCGGCATCATGGGATTCATGGCATGCCAGGCATGCGCATGCGCAGCGTGGGCTGGCGCCGCAGCCTGGCGGCCGACGTAATTTGGTACCGCGGTAATTAATAAGTGGGCGCGGTATTATAGTATACGTACTAGTACTAGTGCCACACGGTACTACGTGACGGCGATCGCGAGCTCGCATGACTCGGGCATGACGTCGACTCGCGGCATGACGCATACATATGCCTGTGGACAAAGTTTGATTGGGCGCCGGCGATTCCTCGCGATTTGATCCGTCACGTCACGAGTCATGCTTCCGACTCATGCATGGATCACGTGCACTGCGCATGCGGCACGGCGTCGATCCGATATCGATTTGTTCGGGCCGGGCAACTTCAGAGCCAAACACATGCATATTCAAAATGATTTATATACTATGATATTAGATATAGGCTATAGCTTGCAGACGCGAGGAACTAGGCTTCAACTAGCTAGCTATCGCCCGATCGCCCGCCGAGTTCGCGATCGCGCGACATCGAATATTCTATTAATCGTAACTATTATCGATCGCCTGAGCTCGAGATCTCGTCGTCATCGATATTTCGAATCGGATTCTCGATCGATTGATTTTGCGATTCGCGAATGCGATCTCGATATGAATAATGAATCAATCGGGCCCGATCTCGAATTAATCGAGATCGAGATCTTGAGGGAGCTCAGGCGGTATGCATATGCGTTGTGTTCGGCAAATCGCGGGGAATACGTATACGTACAGATTCGCATGAGATCTCGCGAATCGCGATCGAGATCTGGGCCGGGCCCCTTTAATTTCTGTCATGAGAGATTAAAGCTATCTATTGGATTTATATAATATTTGCCATTTGTTTTCCGCGCCGCGGGACTCCGGGATCGATTTCATGATCAGGTTCTGATCATGAGAGACTACGGTGGGGCGAACCGTTTCAGTAAATGAATTCGCACACACCGAGACAAATGGCTATAGATGTAACTGAGGTGTCCATCTGTGTCAAGTCGAGAGATGAGCCTACGGGACTAAGCCTTTCGGACATCGGACCGGGTGGAGCTCGGATGTGGAAGTAACTGGAGATGCTACCCCGGGGACTAAGTCTAGAGCTGCAGCACAGGAAAGATCCTACGTATACGCGGGAAAGGGAGTGACTACCCAGGGACGAGAATAGAAATCAGAGGTGGGCAGCGAAGTGAGCTGCAGCTGTAGCTAGCGCTATGCCTAGTAAGCTAGGGCCTCCGAGAAGGCGCACTATAATCTAAACCTCTCTGTACACGCTAGAGTACGGCCCGCCGTGTCGTCGGCACGGCGGATCGGGTCGGGGGCTCGCTCGTCCGAGAGCAAGCCTGGTGGAGCCGCCGGGCTCAGGGCATCCGGGAAGGTTGGTCGGGGGTAAGGGGGACGGGGGCAGGGAGGAGGGCACGGCATGGGGCGACGTTGGGCGGTGGGACAGGACGGGGGAGGACCGGGTCGGGCAGCCGCGGTCGGGAGAAGGGAGGCTCCAGTGGCGCGTTCCGCCGGGCTTCCAGCCGCCCGCCGACCGCCTCCCCCCCGCCGCGGGCAATGACGAGCCCCTCCGCGGCGGTCCGACCGCCCCGGCCTGGCGCGTGGCCGGGGCAGGCGCCGGTGGGTTCAGCGGCCGACCGACGACCTTCCACCTGGCAGCTCGCACCACCGTCCCCTCCCTGGGGTAGCGGGAGATCAGCAGAACGGTGAGGGCGGAGAGGGGTGGGGGGAGGGGCCGTGGGGAAGGGCGACTGGGGCAACGGGCGAGAGAGGGCAGGGGGGGAAAGAGCAGCGGTGGCGGCGGGAGGCGAGCGTGTCGGCGGTAGCGAGAGAGGTGTGGAGGCGCAGGTCGCGCAGGCGACGGCGGGTCGGCGGCGGGCGCGAGGGCCCAGCGAGCGGCCGTAGGTGATCATGATAGGTTGAGAGTGAGGTCGTCAGTGGGCGTAGTGATGGAGTCTCCGTGTCTCCGCGTCTCCTCCAGTGGTAGCCCCCCCCCCCCCCCCCCCCCTACGAGGGTAGGTTAATCGTCCGGGGGGGGCAGGCTCCAGGGGCGGACCTTGGTGCTGTCGTAGAGTTCTTGGGCTTGAAGCACTGCCTTCCATCCTCGGTATTCCGGCGGGCAGTCAGCGTTCTGGGCTGCGCGGAGTTCGTTATGGAGGTGCAGGGGCCCGTCGCAGGCGGGGCAGTATTCTATCGGGGCACGAGGGCCGCGGGCGCGCTCTTTAGCTCTAGCCCCTGTGCGGCGCGGGCGCGGGCGGCGTTTGGAGGCCTGGGAGATGCGACAGTCCTGCTCCCATGCGGCGTTGATTGCACACCTGTCAGACCAGAGCCGACGCGCGCGTTCTATTAGCATCTGGCGCACGCGCTTAGCCGTGCGGGGTGCGCGGCGCGGGTCGAGGTCGAGCCGACGGATCAGGTCGCTTTCGAGCGATGTAGGAGCGACGCCCTGGAGTACCCAGAGCCGCGGGAAGACGGTCGGGTCGTCGTCGAGTCTGCGCGCTGCGGCGTCATCGTCAGCTACGCGTAGGTAGGCGGGCACAAGACCGGAAGCGAGCGCCAGCGTGGGATCGACGTTTTTGGGCTGGGGGCCGTGAGCCTCGCGGTGGACGCGCCGCAGGAAGCGATTCAGCTCACGGGCGGTCTCCGCGCGGTGCGCCACTGCATGGGGCCCCGGGCACAGGAAGACGTGCGTGTATGTCTCTGCTGGGCCCGCGGTGAGAGCTGTGGGGGCCGCGCGCTGTCGGCTAGGGCCGGCTTGCACGAGCTGCACCGCGGTAATTAATAAGTGGGCGCGGTATTATAGTATACGTACTAGTACTAGTGCCACACGGTACTACGTGACGGCCGCCGGGCGATCGCGAGCTCGCATGACTCGGGCATAACGTCGACTCGCGGCATGACGCATACATATGCCTGTGGACAAAGTTTGATTGGGCGCCGGCGATTCCTCGCGATTTGATCCGTCACGTCACGAGTCATGCTTCCGACTCATGCATGGATCACGTGCACTGCGGCACGGCGTCGATCCGATATCGATTTGTTCGGGCCGGGCAACTTCAGAGCCAAACACATGCATATTCAAAATGATTTATATACTATGATATTAGATATAGGCTATAGCTTGCAGACGCGAGGAACTAGGCTTCAACTAGCTAGCTATCGCCCGATCGCCCGCCGAGTTCGCGATCGCGCGACATCGAATATTCTATTAATCGTAACTATTATCGATCGCCTGAGCTCGAGATCTCGTCGTCATCGATATTTCGAATCGGATTCTCGATCGATTGATTTTGCGATTCGCGAATGCGATCTCGATATGAATAATGAATCAGTCGGGCCCGATCTCGAATTAATCGAGATCGAGATCTTGAGGGAGCTCAGGCGGTATGCATATGCGTTGTGTTCGGCAAATCGCGGGGAATACGTATACGTACAGATTCGCATGAGATCTCGCGAATCGCGATCGAGATCTGGGCCGGGCCCCTTTAATTTCTGTCATGAGAGATTAAAGCTATCTATTGGATTTATATAATATTTGCCATTTGTTTTCCGCGCCGCGGGACTCCGGGATCGATTTCATGATCAGGTTCTGATCATGAGAGACTACGGTGGGGCGAACCGGTACCCCAGGGCCCCGGCCCCTGCCCCGGCTATTTCGTACACGTAAACGTAAACGTAAACAGGCCCCTGGGGCCGGGTGTACTGTACGTCAACGTATTTTTCACGTTCTCACTTCTTATCATAGTATTCTTAGAGAGAAGCACAGGCCGAAAGGCCTGGACAGTTGGTTGGCAACTTAAAGCTACCACAGTATAGCTAGCGCTAATCATAGATCATTGATCTTGAGTCACGTTGAGAGCAAGCTTTAGAGCTCATGATCATCATAAAATACTGATCTTGAGTCACCTTCAAGGCTTTTCAGAGCACCTTTTTTGCTACCGATCAATTTAGATATTTCGAATTGACGAACTGTGAGAAAATTCGATGTAACTGAGTACTAATTGCGCGTCAAACGTAGTTCTCACGATTTCAGAAACGGAGGGAGGGAGGAGGGGTCACAGTGTGGTTAGGGGAGGCGCGTAAGGGCTGCGCGACATGCGGCTGCGCAGGCGCGGGCCGAGGCGACGAGCCAGGGCCCCTCGGCCCCCTCCTCGCCGGCCGCCGCCCCCGCCTCGAGGGCGCGCCGCAGGAGGAAGGCGGCGGCGGCGGCGTCCCGGGCGGCGACGGGGCGCGGGCGGCCCGCAGGAGGAGCGACCCCGCGCAGGCGACCAGGCCGGCCGAGGCGAGAGCCGCCGCGTTCAGCGCCAGCCAGTGGCGCGGGTGGGCCCACTCGGGCGGGAAGGCCCGCAGCGAGGCCGGGTCGCGCGCGTGGGCGGCGGCGGCGGCGGCGCAGGCGGCGGCGAAGAGGGGCGGGCAGGGGGCGAGGCGGGGCAGCAGGCCCGCCCCAGCGCCGCGTCCACCACCGCCGCCTCCAGTGCGGCGTCGCCGCCGCCGCCGTACGCCGCGGCGAGGGCGGCGAGGGCGTCGCCGGCGGCCGCCGCGTCGGGCGAGACGGCGCCGAAGTAGCCCGCGGCGAGGGCCGAGGCGGCGCGCAGCGGGGCGGACACGGCGGCCTCCTCCTCGGGGGCGAGGGCAGAGCGGGCGCCGCGGTCGCGCAGGGCGAGCACGCGGCGCCAGTCGCCGGCCCCGCGAGCCCCGCCAGCGCCGCCGCCCAGCACCCGTGCAGCGGACTGGGCCCGGACGAAGACGCCTCGGGCTCCCAAAGGTCGAGGAGCGAGGCGAGGGCCGCCCAGTGCTCGGCTCCGGCGCCTCCACCGGCGCCGCCCGCCGCCGCCGCCGCGCAGCGCTCGAAGAGCGCTCGGCGGCCCTCCGCCGTCGTCGCCTCCCCGGGCGCCACCTGCGGCCCTCTAAGAACGCAAGTGCGAGGGAAAGCGAGGGGGGTACCGGCACGGAGGGGAAGGCGCGGGCGACGGCGGCGCGCGTGCGCAGCTCGAGGGCCGCCGCCGCGTCGTCATCGCCGCCGCCGCCCTGAGCCGAGCCGCCGGGGGCGCCGGCGGCGGAGGCTGCGGCTCCGGCGCCGGCGCCGGCCCAGCGCGCGGAGTGGCGAGCGAGGGACTGGAGCAGGTCGGCCCGCAGCTCCGCCCCCTCCAGATCGGGCGCCGGCGACGCGGCGAAGGCGCGGACGGCCTTGGCCAGCGCCGCCTGCAGCGCCGCCCGCTCCGCCCGCTCCGCCGCCTGCAGAAAAGAGCACCACCGAGTCAGCTTAGTAAGAAGATAGGGGGAGAAGGGAGCACCGCGGCGGCATCGTCCAGCTCCTCCTCCTCCGCTTCGGAGAGGGGCGCGGCGGCCGCCAGGGCCGCCTCCACGCCCCCCGCGAGCCTGCGGCCGCCGCCTCCGCCGCCGCCGCCGCGCAGAGCTCCGGCAGGCCGCCCGCCGGCGCCGCCGAAGGGAAGAGCGCCGCCGCGGCACGGAGGAGGGCGCGCAGGGCCCGCGGGGCCGCCCCGCCCGCGCCGCCTCGCGCAGGGCCGCGCCGCAGGCCGCGGCGCCATCGGGGCCCCGGGGCGACGGCGGCCCGCAGGCGGGCGGCCACCGCGAGGGCCGCAGCCGCGCCGGCCGCCGGCACCGCCGCCGGCAGCTCGGCCGCCGCGGCCGCGAGCAGAGCGACGCCCTTCCTTGCCCGCTCCACGCGCCCCGCGGGGCCCGCAGCTGCCGTCTGAGCCGCCTGAGCCGCCGGCGCCGCCGCCTCGGCCTTGGACTTGCCCTTGCCCTTCCCTTTGGCGGGGGCCGCCGCCTCGGCGCCCTCCTCAGTGGGGGCGCCGGCGGCGGCCGCGGCGCGCGAGAGGCGCGTCAGCACAGCCTGCGCGGCGCCCGTCAGAGCTCAGATTTGATCTGATCCGATCTGATCTGATCTGAGCGCCGCACCTGAGCCGAGTCGAGGTCGAGGCAGCCGCCGGGGACCGCCCCGAGGATACCCAGGTCCACCCGCGCCTCGCCCGCCACCTGGAGGGGGGTACAGTCAGTGAAGGCGAACGAGTGGGGGGAAGGAGTCGAGGGGGGGTACTGCACGCACGAGCTCCGCGAGGGCGGCGGCGTCTTCGGGCGCGAGCTTCTCTCCGAACCGCGCCGCGAGCTCCTCCCTGCGAACGAAGTGGGGTTAAAAAAAGGGGGGGGGGGGCAGGGGGGGGGGGTGAGGGGGGGAGGGGGGGAACAGACACGCGGGCCGGGGCGGGCGGCGGGTCGGAGCGCGTCAGGAGGCGGGCCAGGTACGCCCCGAAGACCTGCCGAAGACCCCGGGTTCGGGTTCGAAACCGGCGGGGGAGACATCATAACGGGCGGGGCGGACCGCCGACTGCGCCTCGGAGGCCGATCGCGAGGCGAAGGGGCCCATGCTGCGGCGGGATGAGATCCGGGGGGTACATGATGTTCAGAGAGGGGGGTACCGCGGCAGGAACTTTGCGAGCATTCCAACTGTGCCGTCGCTGGCGGCGGCGGCGGCGGCCTCCACGGCGGCCCGCCAGGCCGCCTCCGGGCTGGGCGCCGGGGGCGGCGGGACCGCCTCCTCCTTCTCCTCGTCTGGGCCCGGGGCGGGGAGGGGGAGGGACGCAAGGGAGAGGGGTAGGCCCGCGAAGGCAGGGTAGTCGAGCGTGGGGGACCCCCGCGAGAGCTTCTCCAGGTGCTGTCTGGGGGGTAAGGAAATCTCTCCAGAATAGTTGTGGGGGGTACAAGGACCTCGAGGTGGGCGGCGAAGGCGGCGGCGTGGGGCGCGAGCGCCGGCGCAGCGGAGGCGGAGGCGGAGGCGGCGCGCAGGGCGTCGGCGAGGAGGCGGAGGGCGGCGCCGAGGCGGGCGTGGTCGGCCCCCGGCAGGGCCGGCAGCGCGCGGGCCGCCAGGCGCCGCGCCAGCGCCGCCGGCCGCTGCAGCAGCTCCCGCTCGCCTTCCGCAAGCGCAGCCTGCGGCGCGGGCGCTTCAGAGGGCTTCTTTTGAGTAAATTTAAGAGAGAAAACTTCGCGCCTTGTGCGTGTCGCCCCAGGGACCCCCCGCGCCGGCCAGGAGGCCCTCCAGATGAGCCATGCGGACCTGCGGGCGGCGAGCTAAGGAAACAGAAGCGGAGGGGCGCGGGGGTGGGGGACGGGAGGCGTTGCGAGCCTGCCAAGTGGGGAGGGCGCAGCGGGCGCAGAGGGCGAGGGCCGAGGCAAGGCGCCCCGGGTCCCCCGAGCGAGCCAGCTCCAGCAGCACCGACCGCTGCCCCGGAACCGGCTCGGGCCGTGCGGGACGGGTGCGGGGCAGAGAAGGGGTGGTACCTGGTACTCCCGGTCGGAGGCGAAGCGGGGCACGTCGACGGCGACTATGCCCTCCGAGGCCGCCTGCGGGGGAGGGGGGGGGAAGGCGAGGGATCAGAGGGGTACGAAAACTACAAAAACAAAACAAGGAGGGGTACGGCGCGCGCGCCTGGAGCTGGCGGGCCTCGCCCGAGTCTCGAAAGACGCGCAGGCGCGAACGAAGGCGCTCCGCGGCCGCCTCATCCAGCGCGCCGCCCGCGGGGGCCGCCGAGGCCGCCGCCGCCGCCGCCGCCGCCTTTGACTTCTTTCCGGTGGCGGGGGCGGTGGCGGAGGGGCCGCCGCCGGGGAGGAGGAGGGGCGCGGCCCAGCGGGCGAGGGCGGCGGGGTGAGGGACTGGATGCAGCCGGGCGGGAGGGCGGCGCCCCCGGACGCGCGGAGGGCGGCGCGCGCTCCTTCCACGAAGAGAGCCGCGCTGGGGTCCTCCGGGCCTGGAGCGACTCGTCGGCGAGGAACGGGGCGAGGGCCGCGCCGCTGGGGCCCGCCCCGCCGCCCCGCTGCTCGGCGGCCGCCAGCGACGCCAGTGGGGGGTGGATGAGGCGGCGGAGGCGGCGCCGGCGGAGCGGAGGAGGGCCGAGGCGCGGAGACAGGCCCGGCCCACGAGGCGGGCGTCCTCGGGGGCCGGGCGGGGCCGCCCGTACCAGTCCAGGCCCGCCCCGCCCGCACCTCCGTCCGCTCGCCCGCGGCCCGCGAGAGCGCGGCGAGGGCGGCCGCGGCGGCGTCCGCGAGGCCCTGGGCCGAGGCCGCGTCCGCCGCCGGGACGGGCGCGCCGAGCGCGGCGGCGGAGGCGAGCACGTCGGCGGCGCGCCAGGCCTCGAGCAGCGGGCCGAGCTCCGCGGGCGGGCAGTGCGCGGCGGCGAAGCCGAGGAGGCGGGCGCGGTCGGCGGGGCGCGGGAGGAGGTCGCCGCGGGCGGCGAGGCGGGCGCAGGTGCGCCACGCGGGGCCGTACTGTTCCGCCGCGTTCGCCCCGCAGAGCGCCACCGCACGGTCCCCGTCCCCGCTGCCCGGCGCAGAGTTAAGAAGCGGTCAGATGCGGCTTTTTAGATCGTGTAGCGCGCTGTCTAGGTCTAGCTGTCTTGTTTAAGATGTCAAGATGCCTTGGCTAGGATTCTAACATGTTCTGCTAGATGTCTTGTTAGGATGTATGCTCTCTACAATTGGTAATATAATGTTATGCTTATAATGATCCAGCTCTCATGCTTATAATGTCTAGATGTCTTGGTGAGAAGTCTCTCCTGATCTAGCTGTCATGCTTATGGTGTCTAGATGTCTTGGTGACATTCGGGGCGCACCGGTCGAGGGCGTCGGCGGCGAGGATGTCGCGGGCGGCGGCGGCGGGGAGGCCGAGGAGCACCGCCAGCCGCTCCAGCGCCTCCCCCTTCCCGTGCGCCCTGCCCGCAGGTCAGCCGAATGGCTTTAAGGTTCTAAGGCGCCTCGGCTCTAAGGCTGTGAGGCTAAGAACTACGCGATTCAAGGTCCGCCGGTCAGCCGGCGCCTACGAGAAAGCTAGCGATCCGCGGCTCTGAGGCTCTAAGGCTACAAACTAGGCTGCAAATATAAGGCCCGCCAGCCAGCCGGCGCGGCTACATTTAAGGCTTCGCGGCTCGAAGGCTCCGAGGCTCTAAGGCCGAGAACTGCGCACTTGGGGTCGACGCGGAGTGCCTCCCGCAGGAGCTCCGCCCGGTCCGCCATCAGCCGCAGCTGCGGGGAGGCGGGGCGGGCCAAGTCAGAGGAGGGGAAGAGGAGAGGCCAAGGCAGGGCAAGCTAAGGCGGGCCACGGCACGGCTCTGCTCAGCGACAAGCGGAACGGGACGCAACGCAACGCTAGGCCAGGCTAGAAGAGGACGGAGCTAGGGTGGCTGCGGGGTCTAAGGGCGCGGGGCGGGTGCCGGGGCGGGTGCCGGGGCGAGGCGGGCCTGGAGGGGGAGGCGGGTCAGGCCCCAGGCGGGGAGCTCCCGGACGGCCTCGAGGAGGCGGAGCTCGGCCCCCGCCTCCTCGCTCTCCGGCGCCAGCTCCAGGCTGGAGGGTACGTTAGAAGGTTGGGGGGGGGGGGCGGAGCGCTGACCAGGCGCGGGCGTCGTCGAGGGCGGGGTCGTGGTGCGAGGCGGCCGAGTTGAAGAGGGCGCGGGCCGCGGCGAGGGCGACGCCGTGGCCCACCTCGGGCGGCAGGAAGCGCTGCGG
Source organism: Cyanophora paradoxa (assembly GCA_004431415.1). Lineage (NCBI taxonomy): Eukaryota > Glaucocystophyceae > Cyanophorales > Cyanophoraceae > Cyanophora > Cyanophora paradoxa. The sequence continues at coordinate 473,023 of QPMI01000015.1, forward strand.
GGCCTTGGCCAGCGACGAGGGCGGCCGGGCGGCGGCGCGCGCCGTGCGGGCGGCGGAGAGGGCGGCGGCGGCGGCGCCGGCGGCGGCGCCGGCGACGGCGTGGGCGACGGAGGCGGCGACGGAGCCCGAGGGGGCCACGACGGCGGCGGTCTGCGCGGCGGCGTGCGCGGCCGCCTCGCGCGAGCTCGCGGCGGCCTCGCGCACCGCGTGGGCCACCGACGCGGCCGCGCCGCGGACGGCGTGCGTGGCGGCGGAGGGGACGGCGACGGCGGTGGCGGCGCGCCCGGCGAGCGAGGCGGCGGCGGCGGCGACGGAGCCGGCGGCGGCGGCGCCGCGGACGGCCGCGTCGGCGGCGGCGCGGCCGGCGAGGGAGGAGGGGCCGGAGGGGCCCAGGAGCAGCTCCCGGGCGAGGCGGAAGCGGCGGGCGTCCAGCAGAGCGGCGAGGAGCTCCGAGCGGGCGAAGTGGGGCGGCAGCAGCGGCGCGTACGCGCCGGCCTGCAGTCAGATCAGATCGGATCGGATCATATCGGATCGGATCGGATCGGATCGGATCGGAGCGGGCCTGGAGGGCGTCGAGGTCGCGGAGGAGCTCCTCCCGCACCCGCCGGTCACTGGAGCCGGCGTCCTTGCAGCTCTGCGCCGGCCCCGCCGGAAGCGAGTCAGGGCGAGACCGCCGACGAGGGTTGACGAAGCTAAGGCGAGCAAGCACGCCGAGATTGCTAAATTTGGTAAAGGATCGCTAAAGCGCGAGATCGCAGTTTCAAGAAGAGAGCAATGGATCGCTCAGCGGCGTCGGGCGCGCCTTGCGGGCGATCAGTGTGACGACGGCGCGGGCGTCGGCGACGTCGGCCTCCTCCCCGGCCCCCGCCATCAGCGCCCCCACGCTCCGCTCCACACCGCTGGCCCGGCCTTTAGGCGGCGCGAAGAGAGAAGAGGCACGGCAGGGCGCACTAGTTGGCGAGGGTCTCGGCGGCGGTGAGGGAGGCGTCGAAGCGGTCCGCCTCGTCCTGTACCCCCCGGGGCCCCGCCCCCGTCAGCACCTGTCCTAGCCCAAGCGCGGAGGGTCCCTCCCTACGGCCCAGCGGGGGTGGGGGGGGGGGGGGGGGGGGTACCTGGAGGGCGCGGAGCTCGGGGTCGAGCTCCTCGCGGTGCGAGTCCCGCTTCGGCAGGCTCTGCCCCCAGCGTAAGAGGGAGGGCGGGGGCGGCAGAGCGGGAGGGGCGGGAGGGGGCGGGAGGGCGGAGGGAGGGCGGCGTTGAAGGGAGGGAGGGAGGGCGGGGCGGAGGGGCAGGGGAAGGGAAAAAGAGGCAGGGGGGAGGGGCGGGAGCCCGTCCTATCCTAGCCCATGGGCTGGCGGGAGGAGGAAAGGGGGCGCGGCGGACCACGAAGATGTCGTGGAGGGCGGCGAGGCAGGCGGGCCCGACCCCGCGGCACGCTCGCGCGCACGCCAGCGCTGCCCGCAGCAGCGCCACGTCTGCGCGCGCGCGCGCAGGGCGAGGCGGTGAGGAACAAAACGCGGGGGTAGAGTCGAATGTCTATCGATATCGCTCTTCAACAGGCGAGGACGGGAGGCACCGGTGGGGATGAGGCGCTCGGGCTCGGGGAGGTCGGCGCTGCTGGCGGCGGCGACGGCGGCCGCGAGGCGGAGGCCCTCGGGTCCCCGCGCAGCCTGCGAGGGGCCCCCGGGGCGGACGGCTCGGCGCGAGCGAGGGCGGCCGGGGGGCGCGGCGCCTTGAGCTTAACCTTGCTTCTAAAAGTCACACGGATTATTCTATATTAAGAAGATTTTAGGGCGTGGATGACGACGCTAGGGGAAAGTCCGTGTGGCTTCTTAGAGGATCATATAACGCCTCCTGTGACTTTTTAGCCTTGAGCGTAGCCTCCAGCTTAGCCGTCTTGAGCTAGGGCGCTCGATCTCAGAAGTGGCACGGACCTGCGCGGCCATCCACGCCCGCAGCGTCGCCTCGGACTGCGCGGCGGCGCGGGCCCGGCCCCGCAGCGCCGCCGCAATGTCCTGCGCCGCGTGAGCGCGGCGGGCGCGTGGGAAGGCGCGGGATCGACGACATCTAGGTCAATCGCAATCGCGATCGGATCGGTGCGGGGCTAGCGAGCTGGCTAGGCGCGCTCCCTTGAGGCTACGAGCCGCGGCCAAGCGCGAGGGCGCACCTCGGGCGCGCAGCCGCGGGTGAGGGCCTCGAGGCGCGCCGCGGCGTCCATGCCGCGCCACTCCGCCAGCGTCAGCTCCTCGCACCCCGCCTCTGCGGGCGGAAATCAAAGAAGAACGGCATCAAGATCATGTGGGGCAGAGGCACTGCGGCGGCCCGTTACAGCCTTACGCAAGTTCTTCGAGCTTATGACCTAAATATTCGACTAAGGAATTATTATTTTGATTATTATAAGGACGCGGCCGCCGTAGAGAGCGGCGGGGAGGTCGTCTCTGGAAGATCTCTAAGATTCCGACGAGAGATTTCATACTAATTCTAGCGAAGATTTCGTTCAGGAATTCTAGTACGGGGCGCGGGCGCCGCACGCACCGTAGAGGGCGGCGGTGAGGTCGGCGAGGTCGGCCTCGAGGGCCGCCAGCGCCCGCGCCGCCGCCCCGCCGGGCCCGGCCGAGGCCGCGCGCAGGCCCCGCCGGTCCAGCGCGGCCCGCACGAGGCCCAGCGCCACGTCGGGGAGGCCCGAGGCCGCCTCCACCTCCTCCGCACGCGCCGCGTACCTGCGAGCGAGCGATCGGGCCCCGCGATCAGCGAGGGAGGCGCGAAAGAGGCTAGGGTTCTAGGATCGAAGTCCAGAATGTCCAGAATGCGACTAGAATCCATTCTGGATTCTAGGATCGAAGTCCAGAATGCGACGAAGAGAGATCCGGCTTAGAGTAGGAAGAGGAACGATGAGTAGGAAGAGGAACGATGAGAGTGCGATAAAAGGGCTCTAGGATCAAGCGTAGAATGTAGGATGAAGGAAGGATGAAGAGTAGGGGGGTTTAGAATAGGACGAAGGGATTCAGGATTCTAGGATCGCGCGTGAAAACGCACCACCCGACGACGTCCTCCACTGTTAGGGGCCGCGAGTCCACGACAGCGGCCGCCGCGGCGGGGGCGGAGGCTTTGGCGTGCGGCGAAGCCTTGGGCGGATGCTTCCTCTTCTTGTCCGCGGGGGCGGCGGCGGGGGCCCCCGCGCCGACGCCCAGGCGGGCGCGAAGGGCCGGCGCCTCGGCAAAGTCGGGGGCCCGCCGCGCCGAAGAGGACCCTTCCTCCTCCTCCTCCTCGTCCTCGGGGTCGTCGTCGAAGCCCGGGGTGCCCAGGGAGGGGTGCAGGCGGGGCAGCAGCCGCGCGTACGACGGCATGCGCGAGGGGTCCGCCGTCGCCGGCACCCGCCGCAGCACCTCCAGGCGGCCCCGCGGCCCGATCTCCGCCCGGTGCCGTTCGAACAGCACCTACGGAGGCTTAGGCCTAGGGAGGGCATAGGCGTGCAAAGGGGGGAAGGAAAGGGGGGTACCGCGACGGCGCGGAAGTCCTCCGCGCGGGCGCGGGCGCGGGCCGCGCGCATCGGCTCCTCCGTCCGGAAGCGCCGGTACCCCTCCGCGTCGTACCGCTCCTCTGCGATGCGCGCGCCCCCGTCCATTCAAAAGAGTACCTCCTAGGCGGCCGGAAGGGGGTACTGCGCCGCGCGTACCGGAGCCACAGACGGCGACGTACGTGTCGAGGCGGTCCGAGTATTCGAGGGCCCGCAGCCGCAGCCGCAGGATCGCCGCCTCCTCCTCCGTTACGCTGCGGGGGTACGCGATCAGAAGGGGTACAGGAAAGAAGGGGGTACGAGAGGCGCGCCTTTCGGGGTCCAGAGGCTCGTCGGGTGCGCCCAGGGCGGGGGGCGGGGCGGGGGCGGGACCCCCCGGCACGGGAGAGGGCGCCGGGCCGCCCCCGCGGCGCGCCCTCCTCACGTCCGTGTGGCGAATGACGTACCTGGGGGGGGGGGGAAGGAGGTCAGAGGGGGGGACCACAAGGAGGGGTACGGCGCGGACGCACGAGAGGAGTAGCCGCTGCTCCGACGCCGTTTCGCCGATGCGGTCCAGGCAGGCTCCCAGGGCCCAATGCCGGTCCTTTACTTTCTCCAGGTTGTCCTAGGGGAGAAAGAGGTGAGGGGGGTGCGTGTAAGAGTCGCAGGCGCAGGCGCGGGCGGCGTGCGGATGTACCGCGAGGTTGTGGCGATCGACCGGCGCGGACTGGAAGCGGCGCTGCGGGAGGGGAGGGGGAGGATTGATGGTGGTACAGAGGATAAAGAGGGGTACTGAGGACCTTGTACACAGAGTCGGGATTCAGGCCGTACGTGTTCGCGAGCGCGAGCGCCGTGCCGTACTCCCCCGCCTCCACCTGTACCCCCGGAAGGCTCGCCGGACGCGTACCCCCAATGGAGCGAGGGAAGGCGGGTACGGCACCTTGACCGTGAAGTAGGCCTGAGGGGATACCGGGCAGATGGAGACGAGCCGGTACGTGCGCAGGATCTGCAGGCGGGGTACATAAGACAGGGAAGACAAGACGTAAGGGAGGTACGGACCGTCTGGGGCTCCTCGCCGCCCCTGAGGTACCAGCGGATGGCGCCGGCGGCGCGCCCGGCGGCGGCGCGGGCGGCGCGGGAGGCGAGGCGCCCCACCGCCGCGCGGAGGCCCGAGGAGCCCTCCCCCGCCTCCTCCTCCTCCTCCGGCGCCGCCGCCTCGCCCCGGACCAGGCGCCTCCGCTCTAGCTCCAGGAAGAGGGCACGGCCCGCCACGAGCCCGGCCCCCGCCGTGCCCCGCGGGAACCGCTCCGGCGCGTCGCCTGTACCCCCGTCAGGAGAGAGCGGGGAGGGGGGGAAATGACGGGGGGGGGGTACCGAGGAGGTTGCGCATGGCGGGGAGGGAGTAGACGGCGTAGGCGCCGGAGCGGTGCCCGACGAGGAGCGCGGAGGGCCCCCACCAGCGGACGCGCGCCGGCGGGTCCGCCGCCTCGCCGTCCTCGGCCGCCGCGCCCTCCTCGAGGGGCGAGAAGGAGGGCGCGGGGAGGCGCCGCCGGGCCAGCGCGCCGGCTCTGAGGTCCCAGAGCCAGAGCCCGCCCTCCGTGTCCAGCCCGGCCGCCGCCCCGCCCTCCCCGCCCACTGAGAGCTCCCACAGCGTCGCTGCGGGGTCCGCCGCGCGCAGCGCCCGGCGCGAGCCGGCGCGCCCCGTCCGGCCGGGGGCGCCCCGCGCCTTGTCGGCGCCGGCGCCGTGCGCGGCGGCGGCCGCGGCGGCGCGGCGGCGGGCGGCCTGCGGGGGCTCGAGGGCGCCTCCTCGGCGCGCGCGCCCTTGCCGTGCGGGGCGGCCAAGGGAGACAGGTACGGCGGCGCATCGCTGACGCTCCACGCGGCCACCCACGGCGCCGGGCCCTCGTGCAGCACCGAGCCTGCGGCGGGCGCGGCTCGGCTCGGCTCGGCTCGGCTTCTCAGGCGCGGAGGGCCGCGCGGCTCGGAGCGGAGCCGAACGCACCGCTGGCAACCTCCTCGTCGCTGTGGCCGAAGACGCGCGCCCCGCCGACGACGGCGAGCCGCGTGCGCGCGTCGTAGGCGAGGCACGCCGCCCGCTGGAGCGCCCCCGAGCGAACAGCGCCGACCGCGCACAGCACCTCCGCGCCGGCCCCGGAGTCGCCCTTGTTCTTCTTCTTCGTCGCCGCTTTGCCGCCGGCGGCGCCGGCGGCGGCCGCCGTCTTCGCTTCGCCCTCTCCTTCGGAGCTCTCCGGCGGCGGCAGGGGCGCCTCGCCGCTGAGCCGCGCCCGCACCAGCCTCAGCGTCCCGTCGAACGAGAGCAGGAGAGCCTCGGCGGTCCCGTCCCCGTCCAGCAGCCTGCGCCGCCGCCGCGGCGCGCGTGAGCGGCGCGGGCGGGCGGTCTTTGCGCGGCGCGGGGCGCGCACGGGAGGACGGCGAGGCCGGCGAGGGGCCCGCGGGCGCCCGTGGCGCGCGGGTGGAGGACGGCGGCGCGGCCGCCGTCGCGCTCGGCGAGGAAGACGGCCCCCGTCGAGAGCGACGCGGCGACGAGGCGGGAGTCGCTGCTCCAGGCCAGCCGCCGGTAGGCCGGGTTCGCGTCCCGGAGCCCTGCGCACGCGCGGCGCGGCGGAAGGCCTAGGTCTTTGGTCTGCAGGCGCGCGGGCGGGGCGGGCGGGGCGGGCGCACGCTCGAGGAGGACGCGGGCCTCGCTGAAGCCACTGGCGCGCGGGATGAGCGCCGTCGACTCCGCGCCGCCCGATTCGCCGGCGAGGCGGAGCTCGAGCGCGTCGTCGGTGAGGACCGCCGCCGCGCCGCCGTCCGGCGAGACTTCGATGTGCCAGTCGCGCGGGCTCCCCTCCAGGCATCGCCGCACATCCGCGGGCACGCCCGCGAGCGGCCCGAAGCCCAGGCGCTCGAGCCATCCTGCGCCGGCTGAGCCACGGCGCGCGACGCGCGACCGAGCGCCGGGCGCACCCGCGTTGAACGCCGGTTCGACTTCGTCCGAGCCGCGGATCTCCTCCGTCTCCTTCGCAGCAGGTCAGGCGGGCCGCAGCGCGCGTTCGGGCGCGAACCATCTCGTCGTCGGGAGGCGGGTCCGGATTCCACGGCGGTTGGTGCTCGTGCATCACGTAGAGGATGCGCTGCGCCGCCACGGCCGCCATGGCTGCGGGATGCTGTTCTCAGCTGGGGTACAAGTGCGGATGAGCGACGATGAAGCCGAGCTCGACCCGGAGGCGCTGCTGAGCTTCGCGCGGCGGCCTCGGCCGAGTGGACGCACCGTAGCGAGTGAGGAGCGCCCGCCGCCGATCTTGCCCGACTTCCGGCCGCCGCCAGCGCAGCCTGCCGAGCCGCCGCCGAACGCTTCCGAAGCGATCGCTTACGGCGATTCCGACGGTGACGGCGACGCGGGATCCTCTGAAAGCGAGCTCGAGCACCGAACAACCGGGAGCGGCGCCCCAGCGGCCCAAGCGCGCGGCACAGGAGACGGCGGCGGCGGCCTGGCGAATCTTAACGATGCCGGCTTCTCTTCCGGGGCCGATGCGCCCGCCGCGGGGGCGGCGGACAAGGCAGGACGAGCGCGTACGCGGCGACGTCGCGAGCTGCGTCGCAAGCGCAAGGAATCGTTGAAGGCGGACGGATCCTGGCAGTCCGAGTGCGTTCGGTTGCGCTATTACGATCCACGTTGCTTGCCTGAGCCTCCGCGCGCAGGCTGCAGCCGCGGCGGAAGCGGAAGAAGAGCTCACGATCGGCGGGGGCGGCCGCGGGCGCAAAGGACACGGACGCCGCAGAATGCGAGCAGAGCCCCGCGGCTGAGGATTTTGGTTCCGGATCCGAACCGACTCCCCTCGCCCTCTTCTCTGGCTTCGGTTCGCGGCCCCTGCCTCCCCGTACCCTCCCCCCACGCCCTGACCTGGACCCCTCCCCACAGCGATCCCTTCGGATCCCGACGCGGCCTTCTCGCACCGGCGCCTGCTTCAGCTTCTGCGGGACGGCCGGTACCCGCCCCCCGTGCGCCCCTATCCCCCCCCCCCCCCCCGCTCCCCCAACTTCCAACGCGTACCTCCCAGGTCCAGAGGGATCTGGAGGAGGCGGATCGGCTCCTGCGGGCGGGGGACCGCGCGGGGTTCTCGGAGCGCGTGGAGGCGCTCGCCGCGTCGGCCGCCCTGGAGCCCTGGTTCGGTGCGGCCCAGGCGCACGCGCACGGACTGGAAGCCCGTGGATAAGCTGAGCGGCCCGCGCGCATGCGCAGGCCTCCCCCGAGACCTCGAGCAGGAGGACAAGGGGAGGACCCTCGCGGCCCTCCGCGCCCTCGCGCTCGCCGCCGCCGCGGGCACCGGCGAGCGGAACAACGTAGCGGCTCGTTAATTAAGAAGGGGGTAGAGGGGATGGGACGAGAGGGGGATACGGGAGGCTAGGCGGAGCGCTTGAGTCGGCGCTCTTCGGCGGCGAGGGCGACCTTGTCGCGGCGGTGCCCGCGCGTCTGGCCGGCGCGCTCCCGCTTCAGCGCCGCCTGCACGCGGAAGAGGAGGAGCCCGACGCCGAGGAGGACGGTGCCGGCCGCCGCGGCGACGAGGGCCTGCTTGCCCCCCCCGCCGCCGCCTAGGCCGGGCAGCCCGAAGGACCACGTGCCGCCCCGGGAGGACGAGCGGGCGCCCCCGGAGCCGCCGTAGTCGGCGGCCGCGGCGAAGGAGATGTCGACAGGCTCGGAGGCGCCGCCCCAGCACTCGCCGTCCGAGGGCGGCAGTCCCATCAGGGAGCAGAACTCGGCGGGGCCCGCCGCGACGAGCTTCCCGGGCGAGCAGATGAGCTCCTCTGCCCGCAGGCGCGCGCGCGGATTAGAGGCGGCGCGGGTCAGCGGGACGGGGCGGGGCGGGCGCGCACCGGCGCCGCAGGGGACGAGCCGCTGCTTGCTCTCGCTGAAGCTGAAGAGGTCATCGGCGCAGGCGCGGTGCCACCGCTGCTCGTGCGCGTGCGCGGGCGCGCGGCGTCGTCATCGGCCGGGCGGCGCGCGTGCTTCGGCGGGCGGAGAGCCACACCTTACAGAAGGAGGCGCATACGGTCGGAAGCATGCCCATCCCGACGGCCGGCTCGCAGATGGCGCACTTCGCTTCGATGGTCGCCTCCGTGCACTTGGGCGAGAAAGGCTTCGACGCCAGGTCGGCCTTGATCGTCGGGAGCAGCTCCGCAAGGACTAGGTCCGTGTGGTTGCCTGCGGCGAGTCGGGCGCGGCCGCGCGGGCCGGTGGGCTGGCGGGGGCTCCGCACGGAGGCAGCACGAGTTCTTAGTGTAGTGCCGGCAGAAGCTCAGCCCGGGCTGCGGACCGGGAGGCGCTCCGCCGAAGAGCATCCCGCGCCCGCCCTTGCAGCGCGGGCCAGAGCCCGAGGCGGCCGCAGAGGCGCAGAGCGCGGCGAGGGCTGCCGCAAGGGCGAGCCATTCACATAAGCCCGTGCCGCTACGATACCGCCGCCCAACTGACACCACCCGCACGGGAGCGTGGCGCGATCCCGCCTGCCGCCGCCCGATGGACTTCGAGTGGTGCCCTCCGCACGCGTCGGCGTGGCCCGGCGGCTGATAGGAGCTTCCGGAGCTTCCGGTCGACGCTGCGCGCGTGCCAATGCGCCAGGCGTCCGCCGCCATTCGCTCTGTCGGCGCGCGCTGGGGTTTCGGGACTTTGTTGCTTGTCGTCGATGAAGTTGCAAGATCTACGGTTCAAGGGATCCGGAGCGCTGCGAATGACGTGCCCTGCGAGGGGTGCCTTGCGATATCGATTGCCCGCGAGAAGGGCAGCACAATGCGCCCCGTTGGGAATGGAGCCCGCGTTGCTGGAAAATAAAGAGAACCCCCGGGGGTTGAACCCTGGCATGAGACGGTTGACGTCATGCAACATAATGCATATGTTGATCATGAATCATGATTCGACTCGGGAGTTTCCCCGGAAGTTCAAGTTCGGAGAACTTCGGACGAATCTTCAACTTCGAGAACTTTCGGCTTCCAAACCGCTGTCTCTTTTTCGTAACAGGCACTGGGGGGCCCCGCGGGAGTCCCGCTGGTTAGCGCGCGCATGGCCGCCGCCCTCGGGCCCAACTTTGTGCTCGACGAAGCCGACGGCGATTACTCGGACGTGGCAAGCCGCGGCTCCGGTGCGTCAATGCATATGTGGCAGAATTTCGACGCTGCCACATGTACAGTGCCAACAGCGCATTATCTGAAACCTTACTTTCTTCAACCTGCACAGGTGGCGCCGCAGCTGCAATTGCGCTGCTCGGATTCGCGAGCGGCGAGGCGGCAAAAGCACTGCGGCACAGCTCGCGCTGTCGCAGAAGAGCTTCTCCCTCTCCGGATCAAGTCGCGGGTCCGGCCGCAACAGGTGCGGTCCCACAAGTACTAGCGCTCACCATTCGTCCCGCAGTGCTGCAGCTGCAGTGCATTTCGGTTGTGTGCAACGCCTTTTTAAAAATTTTGATTTCTCTGCTTCCGCAGCCCGTCGGCCGGTGCCGGCCCGCGGGCTCATCTCGACCTTCTCGAAAGATTTCGAATTTCCCCTCCCAGTCACCGCGTCAATGCCAGAGCCCAACAACCGCCGCCCCTCCGCGCTGAACGTAGCCCCGACAACACCGAATTCCGTCGGCGCGCACGTGATTCTGCCGAGCCTGACCGGTCCCGGATCCGGATCTGGATCCCCCGCTTCCAGCCTCCCCAGCGCATCCACCTCTGGACTGCTCTTCCGCGCGCGCACCTCATCGCTGCAGGGACTCGGCGCCCCCGCCGGAGGCGGCGCAAGCCCCCGCCATCTCAAAAACAAATGACCGAGATTAGGTAGAATATATTCCGAAGTTCATCGAAGGCAAAATGTGCATTTATGCATATGTGCCGCTTCGTAACCCCTCGGCTTTGCCTTATGTAATTTCGTATATTCCAATCGTAACTTCAGCGGCTTGGATCCATATTAATTGAACACGGCACTGCCATGGATACATCAACTGGCTGCGAACTGCAGCTTTTTCTTGCACGGTTCTGCAGCTGTCTATGCAAACGTAGCCTCGAGGCTCGAAGCTGGCTCAGCGGCTATTGCTAGGCAAGATGAACTTCGGAACAGAATCGGACGCATACTGTAGCTGTTCGGTTCTGCAGCTGTATACTGCTATAGCTAGGCATGATAAATAGAATCGTGCGAGTGCAGATTTCGAATTCTTAGAGGGCGATAGGGCTCGCGAACTGGAGGAAGACCGGAACACCCGCCTTCAAGTTGACCCACGCGGTGCGGTCCACACCGTACTTCTCCACTGCCACGGCGCCGGCGTACCGCGCGAGCGTCTCCGGCGAGAGGCCCTCCATCGTGACTGCCGGGCGCACGGGCCGCCGCGTCATAAACAGAGCAAAGATTTAAAAAGACATAAACATAATGATTTTAAACAGAGGGGGCCGTCTAATTCTAAACAGTCGGAAACAGATCCGGATCCGGAAACCGCGCACCTGGGACGCGGCAGTCCGTGCGGGAGGAGAGGAGGAGGCCGGTCCAGGTGCCGTTCTCCGCACGGAGGCGGCCCTGCGCCGCCGCGCCCGGCCCGCGGCCCCGTCGGAATAGATAATATCGCAGGCGCGGTTCAATCAAGGCGCTTAAGAGGCGGAGAATTTGAATCAGGCGCACGTCGAATCCGCAGTCGAACTCGCGGGCGCGGCGCTCGCGGGCGAGCTGGAAGATGTCGTCCTGCTTCAGCGTCTTGACCGGGAGGCCCTGGCAAGAAATTCAGAGTTCGAGAGGTGTTTCCCAAGTCGAAGGATGCGAGTTTCGCGCGAATTCGAACCGTGTAGAGGCGGTGGACCTTCTCGATGGTGCCGCGGACCCACATCTCGTACAGCGTCGTCGGCGTCCCGTCCAGGCTGAAGAGGCACGTCTGCAGCACGTGGAGCATGAAGGCTGCGAATCGCATCGGCGTAGAGCGCCCCCGGTCAGCTGCAGGCAGCTAGAGCTAAGGAAGAAAGCGGGAGAGGGGATGTGCTCGCAGTTGTGCCGGAACTGCGAGGGGCGCAAATCATGAGGGCGCGAATCGAAGAGGAAATTGCTGGCGCACGGTGGACAGGACGAAGGCAGCACGGGTCGTGTCCTCCTCGAGGCACTCGCGCCTAATTATAAAGTTCGATCAGTTCGCCATGAACGAAAAAGATTTCTGAACTCAACTCGTGTGCTATACTATATATGCGGACCAGGGCTTCTTGCAGGCGAGCTCGTAGTCGGCGACGTCATATAGGTTCCACTCGAGGGCCTCGAAGCGCGGCATCACGAGCTCGTCCACCGGCGCCCGCACGTAGCTCCCCGGCGCCAGCGCGAAGGTCGCTCCGTTCTGGATCGTGCCGATGGGGGAGAAGGTCTTGTTGTTGTATGTCTGACGAGATTTTGACGTGAGAATTTAAAGCCAGTTGAAAGCACTAGGCGCGCCCGCGGAAGCGGGCGGCCCCTCAAGCTTAGAGATAGAGAAGGTATGCCGCCCTGGAGCGCCGTGGGAATACACGCGACCCCCGCTGGGGGCCCTCAAGCTTAGATAGCTATAATTATAAACAGATAATGTATGCTCGATAATGTATGCTCGCGTTGAATCCTGCGGGACGTTTACGCACCGTCTGGTCGCACGCCCCCGCGGGAGCGCACGGCCCTTAAGCTTAGATAGATAGATTAAGTATGCCCGCCTCGAATCCTGCGAGACGTACCGTCTGGTCCTGGACCGCGTTCACGATGCCCGTGGCTTGGCGCGCGCGGAAGACGTTCCTGCGCGGGCGCAGGCACGGCCGCGGGTGATCATGAGCGGAAACGCGACAGAGAGTGAATATGGAATGCGACGCGCACGGGTTATCGACTCCCGACAGCGATGCTGATGTGCGGCAGTCAGCCACTTGCATCTAATTACGAGCGCACGCGGCCCGCCAGCCGAACGCACGCGGGACGATGCCGTAGGCGGAGTGCGTCTTGTAGCCGACCGAGCCGCCGAAGAGGTGCTTTGCGAACTCGATGTTGTAGGAGAGCTGCTTGTACGCCTCGTCGTAGCCCATCGTCGTCATGAACTCGTGGCTCCAGGTGTGTGCTGCAAGTCGGAATTTCAGTTATCACATTGTAGCTATAGGATCGGCGCCTCCCCGCACTGATCCAGATGAAGTCGTCGCGCATGGCGCGGGAAGCCACGAAGAGCGGGTCCTCCTCGAGCTGGGCGACGTACTCGGGCTGCCGGGGGTCCAGTGCCTGGCAGTGGTACGGGTCCCCGTACTTCGGGGCGCAGAACATGCCGCCGTTGTACGCCCACTGCGCGCGCGGCCGCGCGCGGACGGCGTCGTCATGCAGAGCCGCCTTGGCGCCCTCTAGATCTAGGTCTGCTTCGCAGTCTGCCGCACCTCGGCGATGAAGTCGTCGCTGTCTCCGTCTGCAGAGAAGCCGCTCCGGATCGAGTTTTGCATGTCGCGCTGATGGAATAATTATAATTATTTCAGATTTTCTGGAAGTTTGAATAAAAGTGTGAACCATGAAAGTCAAGTCCGCAGGCGTGTTCCGGATTGGAGCGCCTCCCTTCGTCGGCGAATCCAAAAAGCCCATGTCATCTGAGCGAACAGATGTATTGATATGCGGCCTTGGGGGATGCGCAAATGATAGGCTGCAAACGTCTGCTCACCGATCTGGCCGCTGAAATAGATGCGCCGCATTCCGACGTATGCTCCGCGCGTCGCCCACGGGATCCTGGGGTGCCGCAAAATCAGTCGGCGTTCCCCTTGTCCAGACGAAGGCTTCCAAATTTAGAGGGTATCTAAACATCACACCAGAGGTTCGCGACGTAGGAGGAGAGGAAGTGGTTGCCGAAGTCGCCGAACGCGACCTCCGTCGTCGAGAAGAAGAAGTGCATCTCCTGGCGCCCGTCCGGCAGCTTCACCTGCAGGAGCGGGGCTCAGCCGCCCTCGACGCTGGCCACGGCACGGCACGATGTCGTTCGCATTCGGCCTCACCACGCCGGCGGCAGGCTGGCCGGTCTGGCCCTCGTAGAACATGAAGGGCAGGAACGTGCTCGCGTCGTAAGAGGCAACGTTGACGATGTAGTGAGAGAGATTCCCCGTCGAGAGCATTCCCGCGCCGGAGGACAACGCCTGCGCGCCCCACTTCAGCGTTTTGCGCGCGTCCTCGGAAAACTGATAAGATCGTTCGCACCTTCGCGCCGAGGGCGGCGGGGGTGGCGTCGACGCGCCTGCTGCCCTCGCTCTTCTCAACCGTCGAAGCCTGGACGCCCCCGACAAAGGAAAAGACGATGCTGGGGTTCGCTGCGCGGGCCGCGTCAGCTCCCGCAAAATTTGATTTGCGCGAAACTCCGCGAAAAACTTAGCGCACATGAGAAGACGACCCGGCGGACGCGATACAGGCGTTCGTAGGCCTCCACCCTTTTCAGCTGTGAAGAGAAAGACGTTAGTCGGAGACTTACTTTCAAATCGCAAGGCCGAGGAAATAATTACAATAAATGAATTAAACGCACTTGAGCGCTCGAGAGTTCGAGCACGCTCGCCCCGGACGCGAACACAATGACAGAGTACCTAAAGCCGCGGATCGTCGACGTCAGACCGCGCGCGAGCGCGGCGGGACTCCAACGCGAGGCGGCGCCGCACTTCGGGCGGCCGGTGCAGGGGTCCTTGAGGAGGACCTCGAGCGCGTCGGCTTCGTCTGAGGAGAGGGGCAGGTGGATCGCGTCGAAGGACATCCAGAAATTCTGCACGGTTTAATTTTAGCTTAATATTAGCTTTTGATTTACTTTGAGGAAAGGATGCTGACCCAGAGGTTCATGCGAGCGCCCGAGTAGCTGTCGGGGGCGCCGACGGTGTCCGACTGGAACACAAGCGCGCGGGCCGGCAGGTCCGTGTCCCTCTGCAAAATCGGGCGTTCGCGGCGCGAAATTCAACGCAGCCGCGCTGGCTAACGGTTTTCGCGCGCACAGGGGTCGACGTGGGGTCGACGGCCTCGGGCGTCGACCCGGCTCCATTCGAAGCCGTGGGCGCCACACAGTAGATGGTGGAGAAGGGCAGCGAGGACTGGAATCCGATGCGCATGAAGTCGACCGCGATCGTGTCGTTCCTCGGCGCTGCGAAAACCTCGGTCAGCGCTGCGAAACCCGGCGCCAAAGCGAGCACAAGGGCGGGCAGCGGCCGCGCACTGAGGCAGGTCTGTCGGATGGTGACGGAGTACGTCGCTCCGGTCTTCTTCAGGTACGGCAGCGCGACGCCGGGCAGCGGATCGAAGTCCAAAGACGTCCACGTCCTGCGACGCGCAGCTCGCGCCAAGTTCGAACCCGACGGATGCGGCACGTGCACTGACCAGGCCTGGGAGGGTGTGACGGCCGCGTTGTCCCCGAGGGACGTCCACTCGCCCGTGGAGTGGTTGAGGGCGGCCCACGACCACCGCAGCCAAGTCCCGTCCGCGCCTGACATCAGACATTATTCTTGTAAGAGGACGCGTGCAAAGGCGCTTCAAATATAATAGTAAATCTACCGCGAAGCTTGACGGAGAACTGCAGAGAAGAGAGGCTCTGGATGGCGGCCTCGGAGACTTCGGGCAGGTCGAACTGGATGTCCGTGGTCGAAACCGTGGCGCTCGTGTCCCCGGTCGTGAACTTCGCACATCAGATATTAATGGTAATTCGGAAAATTTTGTTAGAAACTTAAACGCCGGGTCACGCACCGCGACGTAGTCGCTCCAGCAATCCTGCTTGCCGGTGCAGGCGCCGGCCGCCTTTCGCAGAACGCTCACGCCCTGAGCAGAAAACACTCCCTGGCCAAAACATAAAATTTGGATAGAGTATGCATCGCGGTTTATAAACCGGCACCGTCTTCGCGGTCATAGCAGCCGGAAGGCCTGTGACAGAAGCGCGGAAGGTTTCTCCGCTCGCGACGGGCGCCTCTGACGCGAAGCTAACGCGCATGGAGTCGATGAAGATTCCGTCCGCCTTCAACGCTGCACGGGTCGGTCCGTGAGAAGCGCTAGCTATATAGCCTGGCTCGAGAGACCGCGGACGTGATCGCGCGGCGGCGCACTGAGGCAGCTCTGGCGGACGAGGACGGAGTACGTAGAGCCGGTCTTCAGCAGGTACGGAGCGGCCGCCCCCGGGACCGGGTCGAAGTCCAGCGCCATCCACTTCCTGCGAAAAGAGCTTGGATCGAAATTCTGCGGAGCTCTCTGCGAGCGGAGCTTCCTGCGATCTCGAGCTGCCTGCGGAGCGTTCGAGTCGTGCTCACCAAGCCTGGGAGGAAGAAACGGCGTTGTTGTCGCCGAGCTTGACCCACTGGCCCGTGACTTGGTTCTGGATCTCCCACATCCACGTGATCCAAGCGCCGTCAGGGCCTGAAAGCACGCATTGATCAGTGAACATCTCCGGGCTCGGCTCCAGCGGCAGGCCTAGAGCGCAGCGCGCACCGCGCAGCTTGATGGAGAGGCGAGGCGAGGAAAGGCCCTGGGCTGACGACTCGGACATCGCCGGCAGCTCGAGCTGGAAGACGGTGATGGAGCGCGCCTCGCTCGTCGCTCCGGAGTAGAACTGCGGACGGAGAGGCGGCATCAAATTAAATCGCCGCATCGCGCCAAAAGTTATCACGACACGGAAGCTGACCTGCACGATCTCGGTCCAGCAGCCCTGCGTGTCGTTGCAGTCGGGCGAGCCCGCGCGAATGGCGGGCACGCCGTCGGTCGACGCCGGCACTTTCACCGTGCCCTGCGAGAAGTGATAGTTAACGTTAGTGTGTCAAATTATTTATTCGGATTAACTTAATTACGCACCGACTGCGAGGTAATCCTCGTGGGGAGCGCGTCGACATTGTAGCGAGGAGTTGTGGCTCCGGAGACGGGCTGCGTGGCGGGGGCACCCGAGACGGGGGACGGCGACTGCACGCGGATGTTGATGTAGTCGAGGAAGAGCGAGTCGGCCCTCGGCGCTGCGCACGCGTGCAAACATGATCATGAGTTGACGGTGAAGAGAAATTGGACGCAATGCGACGCACTGTCGCAGGTCTGGCGAAGAATGATGGAGTGCGTCGAGCCTATCTTCTTGATGAACTGAGATACAGAAAGGCGAGGGGCCGGGAATGTGAGCGCCGTCCACGTCCTGCGAAAATAATGAATTTCGCAGAAATGCAAGTCATGCATATGTGAATTAACAACGGCGGTGCGCACCAAGCCTGGGCGTTCTGCAGAACGGTGTTATCCCCCAGAGCAACCCACTCACCGGTCGCCTGATTCTGGATCGCCCAGGTCCACTTGATCCAGTCCCCGCTCGGTCCTGCGAAGAGCTTTTATTCAGTACTAGCCCAGCTTTATTTTATATACGCCGCAAAAACCCGAGCTCTAAGCAGAGGCCCACCGAGCATCTTCAAGTGCAGCTCGAGGGAAGTGAGATTTTGCGCCGCCGCGTCCGACATGGCGGGGAGGTCGAGCGTGAAGAACGTGACCGACGCCGTCGTAGTCGTGTTTCCAGACGTGAACTGGGCACGACGAGATCATCATTGACCCCGAACACGTTCGAACATCAAACGGAACGGACCTGAACAGAGTCGCTCCACCAGCAGCCGTTGTCTGCGGAGCCGTTGCAGGCGCCCGCCGTCTGCAAGGCCACCACGCCCTTGCTCGATCCGGACACGGTGCCCTGCGCGAAAGCGTGCGCATTATTGAAGAATTTAAGCGTTTGATAGTTCACGCGCACCGACTGGGACTCGAGCTTGCTTGGCTGTGCCGTCAGCGTAACAGCGCCCGAGGGCGCGCGGAAGCGGATCCGCATGTACTCGATGTTGATCGCGTCCGCCTTAAGCGCTGCGTACTCGATTTAATATAAGGAGGATTCGTGTTTTTGTATTTAATAATAATAATGATAGGTTCGATGCTAATGCCGCGCACTGATGCAGGTCTGGCGGACGAGGACCGAGTAGGTCGAGCCGACTTTCTTGAGGAACGGCGATGCAGGGCCGGCCAGGGAGAAGGTCAGCGGCACCCACGTCCTGGGACAATTGCGTGAATCCAACTGCACAGCGGAGCACGTGCTGCAGGTTCTACTGAACTACGTAAACGAACCAGGACTGAGAGAGGGGAACGGCGGCGGTGTCGCCGAGCTTGACCCACTGGCCCGAGGCCTGGTCCTGCACCTCCCACGCCCACGTGATCCAGGCGCCGTGCGGGCCTGCAGAGTTTGTCGGGCGCGTCCAAGAACGAATTTCAATGTTCGGAGATGGCGCACCCCGCATCTTGACGAAGAACGCGAGGTCCGAGAAGGTTTGGGCGGTGGAGTCGAACACGGACGGCAGCTGGAGCCCGATGATCGTGCTCGAGCGCGTCGCGGTCGTGTTCCCGGACAGAAACTGCACGCGAAGTCTCCTTTAAATATTCTGGGTTGTAACGGCAGGCCTCGCAATATATAGCTGCAGACCTGAACGGCCTCGCTCCAGCAGCCCTCGGTGCCGGTGCAGGCGTCGACGATTTCCTGCATCGCTGCGATGCCTTTGCTCGGAAGGATGACCTCGCCCTTCCAAGTCCGCGAAATCAGCATCAAGCGCGAAAACGTGGATATCATGGTACTTTTGGCACCGATTCCGTCGTGAGAGAGGCGGGGAATGCGTCGATGAACATTGAGTTTGACTCTGTCGACGTCGAGCTCGAGGCCAGCGCGGTCGTTGGTGACGGGGTCGGAGTGGCGAGAACGATATTGATGGGCGTCGGCGACGAGAGCCGAGCGCGCATGAACTCGATGTTGGTCGTGTCGGCCCGCAGGGCTGAGCACGCGGAATGAGAAGATTAAAATCGACGCCGCGAGTGTGTGTTATTTCTGATTTATAGATCTAAAACGACAGCCCTGCGCACTCTCGCAGGTCTGCCTGACAAGGACGGAGTACGTCGTGCCGGTCTTCAGCAGGTACTGAGAGGCGGGGCCGGCCAGAGGGGCGAAGTCCAGCGTCACCCACGTCCTGCGCAGAGCCTCCTCAATAAATATGACGTCGCCGACTCAACTGGATGGAACGTACCAGGACTGGGAGGAGGGAATGACGGTGTTGTCGCCGAGCTTGACCCACTCTTTCGTCGCCTGGTTCTGGACCTCCCACACCCACTTGATCCAACCGCCGTCCGGACCTAAATATAATTAGCATTAATGCACAAACGTCGACGGATGCATGTGAGAATGGCGGATCTTACTAGAGTCTATATTTTCCGCAATCAAGAATTAAATGAGCATGCGCACCTCGCGTTTTCACGGAAACCTGGAGCGACGACAGGCTCTGGGCAGATGCTTCGGATATTTCCGGCAGCTCGAGATGAATCACGTTAATAGAGCGCGTCTCAACAGTGTCGCCAGAGCCGAACTGCAGAACTTAGAACATCAGATCCCCGCTGATGATGAGCCCCGAGGTGAAATATTATCTTTGTTCACTCGCACTCTGAATGCGAGCTCGGGCTATGCAGCATCAGATTGCGCACCGGAGACGAATCCCCCCAGCAGCCCTCTGTGCCGGTGCACGCGTCGACCGCCGTCCGCATCGGAGCGACGCTCGGTGTCACGGCTGAGGGCGGGCCCTGTACATGTGCGCAAAATCAGCCCAAATATAAATCGATATCAAGAACAAAGCTTTAGAGCATGCGCACCGAGATGGACGTAATCTTAGTCGGGAGTGCATCCACAAAGTAGGCCTCCGATCGCGAGTTAGTCTGGAGCAGCGCGCGCCGAGATGCGGCGGCATCCGGGCCTAGGCCTGCGCCAATATCGACAGGCCCTGAGGCGCGACTCGTGAGCTCGCGCGAGCTTGAGAGACAGATTCTGGTTTTCTAACGCGCGCATTGCATGAGCTTCACGGACCGACGGCGATGCCGGCGCCCTTCAGAGAAGGCGCGGTGTGATCATGAGCTTCAACCGTGCTGGGACTGCGGGCGGCCCCTCGCACGCTGGACTGCAGGGTCGCGCCCGCGAAAAATGCCAGCAGCCCGAGGCCGAGCGCCAGCAGGACCAAGACCGCCCGGTCGCGCGCCTGCGTGCGCGCCTCCCCCATTCCCTCCTCACGTCTGCGCGTGCACGTGCGCTGACCCTGGCCTGCGCGGGTGCATGTCCCAGTGAGCATCTCAGAACCTCGCGGCGCGCTCTGCACGATCGCACATGCATGCGCAGTGCTCGGGGCAGGCTTTCTAAGCGCATAGGCATGCGGACGGATGAAGATGCGCACGCGCACCTCGATTTGCGCAAGCGAGCGCTCCGCCGATCTAGATCGAAATTCCTCGGGATGTGCAGAGCTGCGGCTGCTTGCTGCCGCAGTGAGATAGCGGAGCAGCTGCTTTGACAGCAGAGCACTGCGGCAGCTGCTGGGCGAAGCTGTGTGCAACCACAAGCGCGTGCGAAAAAACCGGTTTTCGTAATGACGCAATTTTGGATGCAGATGAATCGTGATCATAGAATGGAGCGCGCGTGACCGGAGTGAATCATTGAATTCGAATCAGCATGCAGATCGAAGTGGTTTTCGTGACCGGTTCGCGAACTTCAGCTGCTACTAGGCCAGGTCAGCGAACCAGGCTAAAGCTA
This sequence comes from Cyanophora paradoxa, assembly GCA_004431415.1. Lineage (NCBI taxonomy): Eukaryota > Glaucocystophyceae > Cyanophorales > Cyanophoraceae > Cyanophora > Cyanophora paradoxa. The sequence goes on from QPMI01000015.1 coordinate 493,072, forward strand.
GCTCTCCGCATGCGTCAGGCCCCTAGCTAGCTATCTAGCCCAGCTCAGCGGCTAGCCCTTCTAGCTATATAGCTACCTAGCGCTAGCCCTAGCTTGCTTGCCGTCGACATCCGACGGTCCCGCGCTTCTCCGGCCTCCCCATACGCATAAAAAATATTCTCGTTTCACTATAGCAATATTTAATAGCTAGCTATATATATAGAGAGAACTGAAGCTCACTCGAGAGACAGAGGGGGAGCTAGGTAATCATGAGAGAAGAGATTGCAAGAGATCGAATTTTGAGGGAGCTTAATTTAGAGAGGAGAAATCAAAGGTCTGTATATCTACCCGATCTTAAGCTTGCAATCGCCTCACGGTTGCATAGGGCTATATCGCACTCCAAACACGCGGAATGGATTCCCGCGACTCCGGGATCGTCCCCAGCGAGGCAAGGTACCAGAAACTGTTCACGAGGGTCAGCATGAAATTCTTTCATCCGGTTCGTGCCCCCGCGCAGATCGAATTCGCAGGCCACCAGATCAGGCCTCCGCGGCCGTGCTTTGCACAGGTTACAGGCCGCGTGAAGATCTCGGAAGTGCCATACCTTCTTGTGAAGCCCGATCTCTCGATCGCCGGCAGCGAAACTCGCCTCCAGGTTTGCGATTGTGCGGAATTTCGCGCCTTTGGAATTCCGGGATCCCTCTCAGCTCGTTCGAACGGCCCGCAGTGGCAGGAAAGGGCGAATTCGCGCCACGCAATCGAGGCGCTCCGCCTCTTCGATCGCCTGCAGAGCACGACCTTGGATTTTGCGCATGCGGATGAAATTACACGAGTCGTCGACCGCCTGTGCGAGGTAATGCGTGCGGGAACTTGTCACGTGAATTCGCAAAGATCAAATTTCGCGCATTTGCGCAGGTCGCCATGCAATCGGTCAAGGACCGATCGTCGTGGCCGCCCGACCTGCAGCAATCCGTCAGCCCTATGCACATGCCCGCGGCGCTAATTATAAGGGCCCGCTATAGCTACGCGGTGGACATGGCAGAGCTTTCCTCCTCGGCGCTCTGCTGGCGCTTCAACAGCTTGATTATTGGATCCGTAATGTCAAAAGACGTCTTCGATACCGCAGAGGTCGCTCCGCGCTTGGCCATAGCCATGGCCGCCACAGATGCCGATCGATATCTTATTATTATGAAAATGACACCACGCAGACTGCCGTAGAAATGGGGAATTTCCTCGCGATCGGCGAGGACCCCCTGGCCAGCACCGAGGGCTCGTCCATCGATTGTAAGCTCTACCGCCTCACGCAGGCTTCCGTCCTCTCGAACTTCAACATGGCGCAAATCCTACACCTTTTCAAGGGCGACTACCGGCTTGCGATCAAATATTACATGGTGCGCGCGCGATCGCGCCCGAGGTCTGAATCTCCGGCAGACTCGCGTTCGAAGCCTACGCCTGCTTTTTTGAAACGTAGTCCGCGCACGCGCAGACCGTCATCCGCCACGAAGTTTTCTGGACCTTCTTCGAGGCGAAACCGGACGACGCCGACGCGCTGCGGATGCCGGCCTTCAAAGACCCGCGGCTCAGAGTTATCCTCGAAGCTACGTGCGAGAACCTGTCCGCCTGCTACGCGAAGACCGGCAACGACAAGGCCTCTTTCTCCTTCAGACACGTCTGCCGGCGCCATTAATTTATCCCGTTATGCAATGACTCCTGGAAGCTATTAAATACTGCGCATGCTGCAGTGCGCGCGGAAAGTCAGCAGGATTCACGCAACGGCGACACGGCTCGATATCGATGACGAGGCGGATCGATATCAGCGCGCCGGCGCCATGGCCAGCCAGGGCTCGAGTTCCAAGCAACCATCGAGCTCGAGCCCCGCGGCCGGGCCCGCTCCGCCGTTTCCAGAAAATCGCCTCTTAAGCTTCAGAACTTCTCAGAAACCCGCATCGAGCCCACCGCCAGCACGCCCCAGCAGGGCATCTCCGATGGCCACATCGATCGACAGCCCAGGCCCGGCCGCGGCCGGCGCCGACGACGTTGAAGTGGCCGCACCTCCGAAGCGGACGCCAGCTGCAGGCCTTGAGCGAGCCTCGAGCAGCGAGGCCCCGGCCGCCCAGAACCCGGCACCGATCACGGGCCCGCCGCAAGCCGCCCCATCGCAATCGGCGGACCAGCCTACAAATGCGTCCTCATCAATTGCAACGTCATCCAGTGAGAAGCGAAACAGGAAGAAGATCGCGAGCGCGAAGGTGCCCCAAGTCTAAAGCGCTCGGGTCCTCTTCCTAGCTGCGATCATCTCTTGTTAATATTCCACAGGCCAGGGCGGCCGAGCTGATGGCGCAGTCTGTGTGGGAAGCCGCGAAGGATCAGCTTCTCTCCGCCCTGCAGGTATATATAGTGATCAAATTTTAAAGACTCTTAGGCTTCGATTCGCGTGCACGCCTGAAAGCTTCAGCTGATTGTTGTATAAATTGCGAATGCGCAGCGCGACCCGAGCGATGTGGATGCCCGCTTTGCCCTTGTCGCGTGCCTCTATCGGCTCTCAGATTTCGAATCGGCCCGCGACGAGGGGGAGAGCGTTCTCCGCCTGCTCCCCTCTGGAGATGAGCGTCTGGGCCGGTGCGCCCCAGCTTGAATTTCAAAATATATAACGCGTATTAACCACGGGTTGTGCTGGCGCTTGATTTTCGCAGGGTCCAAGCGCTACTTTCCGAAGTCTCACTTGCCGTTCAGCACAGCCGCTCCGACGCTGCCGCGGCCGCGGAAGCCAGCACTGATTCTGCTCACCCTGACGAGGCGCCCTCGGAAGCGTTGAAAGCGCCAGAAGCCGCCAAGGCCGGCGCAGATTCTGCGTACGACGTGAGGGACGATCGTGATCATGGCGCCGGCCCCCCGCCGGCAGCTGCAGTCGCGATCAGTGCACATGCGAGCGGTGAAGTCCCGTCGGAAGTGCCGGCGCCGGCGCCAGAGGCAGAGTCGACGTCTTCGGCTCTGTCCCCTTCAGCGGTGTGCGATGTGAAATTTGCACGGGTGCTCTTGCAAATTTAAATTTAAAGCGGACACTGATGACGAGCAGATTGAGAGACCGATGGCCAGTGAGCGTACTCTGACGGAGGCGGAGGCGGAGCCGGAAATCGTCCCAAAGGCGCCGGCGCCGGCGCCGGCGGCGCGCAAGGCGAAGAAGAAGCACGCAGCGCCGCAGGCCCCGCCCGCGAAGTCCGTGTACGTGTGCCGCTACTTCGCGCAGGGCTTCTGCCGTCTCGGGCACCACTGCCGATTCCTGCACCCCGTCAGCACCGGCGCAGCGCCGGTTTCAGAGTGCACTCAATCCTTCTTCTGATATTCATATCTTAAGCTTGTTCTAAACTCGGACCCTTCTCAGATCTTCGGGAGTTTCGTCAGCCTCATCTCCCGCCCGCGGCCGCCGCAGCAGCGCCGAGGGCGAGTGCGCCATCTGCAGCGAGCCGCTGATCGCGCCGAGCACGCGCGGCCCCGCCCGCCGCCTCTACTGCGGACGTGCGCCGACCTTTTATGTATGCGTCATCGTGTTTTAAATCTTCCCTCCGCGATTTTCGCAGACGAGTTCCACGGCGCGTGTGTCGACGGCTGGGCGCGCTCGGACTTCTCGGATGGCTGCTGCCCCATCTGCCGCGCCCCGCTCGATCGCGACGGATCGCAGCTCCAGCTCGCGACGCAAGTGGGGCCAGCAGCCGCTGCTGTTTCGCAGACCGCCTTGAGCTCTTCGGCCCCGGTTCCTGCCGCTGTCTTGGAGGCCGCAAGATCTGGACCGCCCTCTCCGTCCTCGAGTCCCCACCCATTTGCATGCACTGGCGTTCGAATTCCGCCGGCCCGCTCGCGTCCCTACCAGCCGCCCTGGGGCGGCGCGCCCCCTCCGGCGTCGGGCCGAGCCGCAGACGACGTCGACGTCGCTTCGATGCAGCGGCGGCTGGCGGAGATGCGAGCCGAGCTCGCGGCGGCGGCGGAGCGGGAGGCGAGGCTCGCTGCTGAGCTGGCGGAGGTGCAGAGGCGAGGCGCCGCGTCCCGCGGCCAGCGCGCGAATTCAAACACCAGGCCTCCTGCTTACGGTCGTCGTGAAGTGTGATCGCAGTCGCCTGATTCGGCCATGGAAACCGAAATTTATTTGCGTGTAATCCGCCAACAGTACTTGTATGGGATCCAACATTGATTGAAGGGACAAGGGGCCGGGGCAACGGGTCAAGTGTGATCGCAGTCGCTTAATTCGGCCATGGAAGCCGAAATTTATTTGCGTGTAATCCGCCAACAGTACTTCTATGGGATCCAACATTGATTGAAGGGGCAAGGGGCCGGGGCAACGGGTCGGGCCTCGGTGGGTTCGAAGATTGATTGATTGAAGGGGCAAGGGGACCCACATACCCAGCTCGATTTGCGGGCGAATTTGCCGCTCTAACTACATATATAAAGTCATGATCAACTGCACTTCACTTCAAATTGCGGATTCATAATTGGTTTACAAATGAATATTCCGGGGCAAATTTGCATATATAATACTGCTGTCAAATGGCGCTCTGCCGGCGCCTCAAAGCGCTATACAAGATACAACCCGTGCAGACGCGGATGTGAAGGGCTAGAGAGCGATTTGGCTCGCGAACTTGAGGAGGACGGGGACGCCGGCTTCGAGGTCGACCCACGCGGTGCGTTCCACGCCGTACTGCTCCTCGCTCACCGCCCCCGCGTACTGCGCGAGCGTCTCCGCCGAGAGCCCGCCCATCGTGACTGCGCATGCGCGCGTTGTGCCACCGATGAGCGCGATCTCAATCGGCCCCGCGCCGCCGAGCAGCGGTAGCTGGGCCGAGAGAAAGGGATGGGCGTCGACATCGCACCCGGCACGCGGCAGGCCATCTTCGAAGACAAGAGGACCCCGGTCCACGCCCCGTTCTCCATCCGCAGGCGAGCCTGCGCATTGTGGTATGATTTATAAGCGATCAGCGGGGAGTAATGAATTCGAATAAAGGAAGAAGGAGAATGTTGATGCCGGGCGCGCACGTCGAGGCCGCAGAAGTACTCGCGCGCGCGCTGTTCGCGGGCGAGCTGGAAGACGTCGTCGTGCTTCAGCGTCTTGATTGGCAGGCCCTGCGACGATAATTCAGAAGCGGACAGCAATTATTGTGCTAGATGTTTGATAGTGTAAATGTAAAATTGAAAGAGGCAGGCGCGCAGTGCGCACTGAGTAGATGCGGTGGAGCTTGTCGATGACGGCGCGCGCGAACAGGGCGTAGAGGGTGTTCCTCTGTCCGTTGAGGGTGAAGGTAACAGTTTGGAGCGTGTGCAACATGAACGCTGCCGAGTCGAATTATTGAAAGATCATCAGAATTGGGGCATGCGGCGCGCACAGTTTCGACGACCCTGTGCCCGTGCACATGAACGCAACGCGCGACCGCGAGGGAGCCGGACGCGTCAGCCCAAATCATAGAAGAAAATTAAAATACAGGGGCGCGACTCGGACGCACAGTGGAAATAAGGAAGGCTGCCCGGGTGGCATCGTTCTCGAGACACGTTTGCCTGCCGAAACGAAGTCAAAGTTATGAGCGCGCCTTTTCCTTGCGGCGTCTCACCAGGGCTGGCCACAGAACAGCTGGTAGTCGGCGGTGTCGTACGCGTGCCAGGGGAGGGCGTTCCAGCGCGGCATGACGAGCTCGTCCTCCACCGCGACGAAGTTCGTGAGCGAGAACGTCTGTCCCCTCTGCGCGAATTTTCAAGTTGAAAAGGCAGCTGCAGGTCGCGGTAGGCCGTTATCGAATATTTGAACCTGGAATGTGCCGATCGGGGGTTCGGATGCGTTGTTGTACTTCTGTTAGTCGCCTTTCAGTCAGACACTAGATGAATGCACTGATCATGATTACCGAAAAGGCTTTGCGCACCACTTCATCGTGCACGACGTTGAAAATTGCGTTCGCTTGGCGGGCGCGGAACACATTGCTGCGCCGATCAATAAATATACAACATGAATTAGCCGAGCACAAGCGAATTGTCGGGATCTGAATTGATGCGTACACGCTCTCGACCCCAGATAGAGACGCTGAAAAAATAGACGAAGAAATAAAAGAGTAAATTAATTTCGCGGCGGAAGCGGAGATTCGGGGAAAGCAGAGAAATGAGCGGACGGGGGACGAGGCCGTTGCGGGAGTGGGTCGGGTACTGGTCGGACCCGAAGAACGACTTTGCGAACTCGACGTTCTTCGAGAATTCGGCCGATGCCTGGTCGTACGTGAGCGACGTCATCGTCTCGTGGTCCCACGTGTGGCCTGCCGCAATTGAGATAATGAATTCGCCGGCGAGAGCGGGCGCAAGGCGGGTTAGAAATCTAGAAGAGCCGCGCACTGAGCCAGAAGAAGTCGTCCTTCATCGACTGCGCGGCAACGAAGAGGGGGTCCTCGTAGAGCTGCGCCTTGTACTCGGCGCCCGCCGGATTCATGCCCTGGCAGGCGTATTGATCCCCGTACTTGGGGGCGCAGAACTGGCCGCCGTTGTACGCCCACTGCGCATGCGCGGCGCTGGCGTCAGCAGTCTACAGCAGCACATGCGCAGGAAAACATTGGGAGGAGATTTCCGAGTTCGAAGTTCTTCGACCTCGGCGCGGAAGTCATCGCTGTCGCCGTTGGCGCTGAAGGCGCTGCGAATCGAAGCTTGCATGTCCCGCTGCGGCATGTTTAATTTAAGCCTCTCACAACACCATTTCATTTTCATTCTCTGTGCACACCATGAACTGGAGATCCGCCGGCGTGTTTCGGATTTCGCTTCCGCCTTTGAAAGGGGGATTGGCAAACCCTAAATCGTCTGATATTGCAGAAACAAAAATCAGTCGAATTCGGAAATAATTCATTACGGAGCTGCATGACTTGCGCACCGATTTGCATGCTGAAGAGAAGTCTGCGCATGCCGACATACGCGCCGCGCGTCGCCCATGGGATCCTAAATTCAGCCCACATTGTCCCAATCGGCGCTCGAAAATTGCGGACGCCCCTGCAGGGGCTACAACCGCATGCGCACCAGAGGTTAGCGACGTAGGACGAGAGGAAGTGCACCCTTATGTCGCCAAACGGGATTTCGGTAATCGTGAAGAAGAAGTGCATCTGCTGGCGCCCGTCGCCCAACGTCACCTGCGATCGCGAGGGGAGAGCTTAGCTCACCCGCATCCGCAGCGCGGAAACCGCCGGCGGCTGGGACTCGTCGCACCAGGCCGGCGGCGGGCTGGCCGCCAGTGGAGCCGAAGAACATGAAGGGCTTGAAGGCGGACGACGCGGGAATGCTGGCGCGGTAGGACGGGTAGGAGCCCGTGAAGAGCATCCCCCCGCCGTTAGACACAGCCTGAATTACAGTGCGCGAATTATAAATATAAACATAGCGTCTCGGCATTAAGATCGCGCTTGGAGATTAAAACGCACGGAGGCGCCGACGGCGGCGGGGTTGGCGACGACCTGGGTGTTGGCGGTGCTCGGGCTCGAGGTGACGGCGCCGATCCCGCTCGCCGCCGAGGAGAGCAGCGAGGGGTTCGCTGCGCGGGGCAGGGTCGTCGGGTGATGAAGCGCTGCGTTTTAAATGTTTTTTAAACGTATTTGGAGCGCACAGTAGAAGACGACGCGGCGGATCTTGTGCTTCAGCTCGTACGCGTCCAAAGCCGCCCGCTGCAGGGATACGCGTGAGCCCAAGCACTAGCGCCGCAGAGAATTACAATATGCGAAGTAAAGGGCGGGCCTGCGCGGAGGTGAGCGCGCTGACGTCGCTCCCGGCCGCGAAGACGATGAGGGAATAGCTGCGCGGAAGAGGTGAGAGGCCGCCTGCCGCGATCAGCGGCAAGCTTAAGGTGCAGGCACCGCGGGAGGCCGGTCGCGGGATCCGTCAGGACGAGAGCGGGAGAGAGCGGCACAGTGACGGTGTCGAAAGCGATGCCGAAGTTCTGCGGGCCAGCGGAAATTCGAGTTTGTCTGACACGAAACCGGCGCATCGCGCACCCAGAGGTTCATGCGGACGCCCTTGTAGCTGTCGGCGTTGGCGCTGGAGGTGACCACGAGCGCGCGGGACAGGACGTCGTTTGAAGTCTGCGCAGGACACGCATGTGTAAGAAGCCGAATTAAATCAACTTGCGCAAATACAAAGCTTTTCTGCGTGCGCACTGCAGCTGGCACGGTTCTCGAGGCTGTTGGCGAAGTACTGGTGCCAGTGCTGCCAGTCGTACCCGTGCTAGAGGAGCTCGAGCCGGTCGAGGTCCCCGACGTGTCGCCGGTCGACTGGAATCGCACTCGCATGTAGTCGATTGTGATCGCGTCCGCTTTCAGAGCTGCGCAAGCAATTGCAAGTTCGTCTCAGATTCAATTACAAAGTAATGTAATAGTGGTTATCAAGCTCGCGAGTCGCGATTAGTTTCCGCACTGATGCAGGTCTGGCGAATTATGACGGAGTACGTTGTGCCGGTCTTCAGCAGGTATTGAGATGCGGAGCCGGCCAGAGGGGCGAAATCCAGCGTAACCCACGTCCTGCGCAGAGCCCATAATGGCATCCACTGAATAAGCCTTCCACTACGTATACGGCTGGATGGGACGTACCAGGCCTGGGAGGGGGGAATGACGGTGTTGTCGCCGAGCTTGACCCACGCTTTCGTTGCCTGGTTTTGGACCTCCCAAACCCATGTAATCCAGCCCCCGTCCGGGCCTGCATTCGTCCGCGCATGCCATAAATTATAAGCATCTCAAAGGTGCACCTCGCATCGCAACTGAAAACTGCAGAGCGGAGAGGGTCTGTGCCGCTACGTCGGTAATGGCGGGAAGGTCAAGCTGGATCAATGTGTCAGAGGCCGTCGCTTGGGTGGAGCCCGAATAAAACTGCAGAGAAATAAAACATGATCTTTGCAAATAGAAGGGTAAGAGCAAGTGTCAGCTTTCGTTCGAAAGCGTACCGCCACGTAATCCTCCCAGCAGTCCTGAGAGCCAGTGCAGGCGGCTCCTTTCGTTTGCAGAGCCTTGACGCCAGCGCTCGAGCCAGAGATAGTGCCCTGGCATTTTCAAGGTCGCGAAAGATCCTTCAATATTCAAGCGACAGAGATGCCACGCATATATATAGCTTACAACTGTTGCGGTCAGCTTTGCGGGGAGAGCATCGACGGTGGAGGTCGTTTGCAAGAGGGCTCGCCCTGTGCTCGCCAACCCAGAGCCCGGGCCCGCGGCTGACGATGCAATGCGGCCGACGAAGGCGTATGTGTACGGCAGCTCAAGATCCGCGCGATAAGCGTGGGCGGCCTCCTGTCCGGCCTCCGGCCCTAATCGTAGGCGCACGACCACGTTCAGGGTTTCGGTTGACGATATATCGATTGCATGCGCAAGTGCAAGTGATCCTCGAAATGCAATTTTAAGTCTTAAAGGATCTCGATATATATACATCATGATGGCAGATCTTGACCGTACCGTCGCTTCCCAGCGCGGCGCCTAGGCCTGCAGCTGACCATGTGGTCGCCGCCGCTCCAAGATCGAAGCTTAAGAGTACTAGTAAGGCAAGCGCGAGAAGCGCCGCCACGTGCACGACGCGCATGCCGAAGCTCGCGGGCTGCAGGTTCTGTCTTCGAATTCGCGGAGCGCGCCTTGCCTCCATTCGGCGCGCTGCCTGCGAATGCTGCAGCTGTCGCTATAGCTAGCTGGCCTGGAGGAATTGGAATGTGGGTCAGCCTCACCGTGGCGCGCCGCAGAGCTAGCCTCGCGCCTCGTCGCGAACCGAGAAGGCGCGTCGGGGTGACGTCGCGCCGGGAAGGTGACATCGAAAACCAGTTCACATGCGAATCAATGATAGACTAACCGGCACGAAACCGGCATTCAATCGTTGACCGGTGCGAAATGTGGTTTTTCATGTTCCCGGTTTAAATTTCCATAGCATGACAGCGAGGAGCCTCGAATCCTCGATCGAGCCCGGAGCTCGCTCCAAGCGAAGCGATGTAGGAACGTCATATATATCCTCTCGACCACTTTTCGGCACTCAAAAAATTTCCGCCAGATCGCCAGAGCTAGGCCGCGGCCGCGAGCTCCGAATCGACCCTCTAAACCATTTTCGAGTTCGCCGTACGCGTGCATTTCGTTTCAAAGTTTTCCCGCACTTCTCGCCGCCAGACTGGCCATGACATGTCCATGCCATGATGGACCACGTGCACTTTCTGAGGAGCGCCTCGCTTCGAGGGCGCCGCGGCCGGTCCGCCGGGGGCCCGCACGTGCAAAGCGAAACCACTTTTAACTTGAACCACTTTTCGACAGCAGCTACGTCTATGCAGCAGCAGCATGGAGCAGCAGCAGCAGCCGCCGCCGCTGAGCAGCAGCAGTAGCAGCAGCAGCGCTAGCACCAGCTGGCAGGAGCAGCGGAAGCAGCGCGAACAGCGGCAACGTTTACTGAGGTACTCTATCGTGAGCTCTAGAGAGCGCGAACGACAGTCGACATCATAGGATTTCGCGGCGGGTCTAGAAGCAGCAGACCGGCCGCGATGGCTGCGATGCGGGCGGCGGCCCCTCTTAGCTTGCTCGCCCTCGTCCTCGTCCTGGTGGCCTCGTGTGCGGGGCCTTCGGAGGCCGCCGGCTCGCGGTACGCGCGCACGCACGATCGCGGCCATTCGGCAGCGGCTCCACCCTCGCAAGGAGGAGCTGGCCATGGCCCCGCTGATGCCAGTTCTGACGGTGCTCGCTCCTCTATATATATATTCAGTGCGCTGGGGTTTGGCCGCACGCGCGTTCTGATCGTACGCGCATGCACGTGCGCGCAAATCCGAAAGGCTTCGGGTCCCGCGAGACTGCTCAGACGAACTACTTTTACGTGACGCGGGAGTTGCTCAATTATGACACGTCGACCTCGGACACCGAAGTGGAGGCCTTGCCGGCAACCCTCAACTCTCAATCCGTGCGCATGCGCTCCTCCTGTATAATCGCATTATATTGATTTCGACACCGTGCCGAATATTAACTTGAACAACTTGCGTCTCATAATCAGGGCACCCTTTCCGGCTCGAGCAAGGGTATCGAGGCTCTGAAAGCCCCGAGTGCGGAATGCGACGCTGCGCAAGATTGCTGGGAACACTATGTATCGGTACGCATATACGTATATGGCAGCTGGTTGTAGCATGCATTGCGTTTCAGCTGCCGCCCCCGCTTAGCCGCGAGTGCAGTTCGTGTCCGGGAGCACACCAGAGACCGCGTCGAGAACCGTAATCGAGTTCCGTCTGCCAGAGAGCATCTCAGACGAAGCCGCCGCTAAGGCCCTCTACGGTCTCCAGTTCTCCGTGAAGAGTCGAGGTGCGGCCGAGCCCCGTAATAAATTACGAGACAAAGGAAACCCTAGCCTCGACTCACAGCGCTCGTCCAAATTGTTTAAAATTTTATATTCAATCAGGGCCGGACGGCGGCTGGATCAAGTGGGTCTGGGAGGTCCAGAACCAGGTGACCAAGGAGTGGGTCACGCTTGGCGACAACACCGTCGTTCCCTACACCCAATCCTGGTAAATCCGCCAGGCCGCCCATCAGCTTCGGTCTTGGAATTGCGATCCAAGCTCTTTTCGCAGGAAGTGGGTGTCCCTAGACTTTGGCCCCGTGCCTGGAGAGGCCTTTCAGTACTTGCTCAAGACCGGAACCACGTACTCCGTCCTCGTCCGCCAGAGCTGTCTCAGTGCGCTGCCGCACGCTCCGTGCATGCTTCTGCGCATGCGCGCTTGATTCTGCTGACACGTCTTTGCAGCGCTCAAGGCAGACGCCATCACGGTCGACCACATGCGGCTGCGCTTCAAGAAGCCGGCGACGTCGCCTCCTCCTATGAACGCGGGGCCGTCAGTGGATGCGCTTCCAACGCGTCTGACGGCTCTTGCGGTGAATAAAACAACTATCCCGATTTGGCAGTGCCGGCGCCATCGTATCGTATTCGTCATGCGTTTCACAGAACAAGTTCTCGGCTCAAGGGGTCAGTGTCATGCAGTCCTTATCTACAGAGTGCACAGGCACGCAGAATTGCTGGGACCATTACGTTTCGGTTCGATTCTTACACTGTCTTCTTGCGGAATGACGCTCGATATTAACATGCATATGATTAACATTAACATTAACATGTCGCAGTTCTACTCGGGGGATACGGCGGAATCTGCCTCCAAAACTCTAATTGAGCTCGATCTCCCTGAGATTTCCGTCGAAGATGCACAGAAGCTCTCGAACCTGCAATTCACTGTCAAGATGCGCGGTGCGCTTTCATGTAAATATTCTGTATCAGGTTTAGAACTTTAAAGCTCCAATCAATAAACCGCAATCGTGATTAGGTCCGGACGGCGGCTGGATTAAGTGGGTATGGGAGGTCCTGAACCAGGTGACCAAGGAGTGGGTAAAGCTTGGCGACAACACCGGTATTCCCTATACGAAATCCTGGTAATTAGAGATCTCGTCATTCACATCGAAATTATTTAAATTCGTGTTGATGCGGCGTATTCGACGTGCAGGACCTGGGAGTTGCTCGAATTCGGCTCACTGCTCGGGGCCGCCTCGGACTATCTTCTGCAAACGGGCTCGAAATATTCTGTGATCATCCGCCAGACCTGCCAGAGTGCGTTGCACTATAGCTAGCCGAAGTGCATTATTGTCTCCCGGTTTAAGCGGTTTTCGCGATCGTAGCCCTGAAAGCGGACGCGATCACAATCGACTACATGCGGGTGCGGTTCCAGCTGCAGTCCGGCGGCGGAGGCGGATCCGGAAGCGGCTCCTCGGGGTCGGGATCGAGCACACCGACGCCGCTTCCGGACCCCGGTGACGGATCTGGGTCGGGAAGCTACGACACCGTTCCGGTTCGCGCGCCCTAGCTTGTAGCTATATAGACAACAGGCCATGACATATATATATTTGTGTGTACAATTAATCTGAAAGTTAACCTTAAGAGCCGAGAACTAATGTCGCGCGCAATCCAATCACAGACGGAAAACGACGTCCTGTCCCGCGCGCTCGTGGTCACCTCCAGCGCCAACGCCGACAGCTACAAGGGCGTCCGCATGAACCTCTGGGTGCGCGATGCGCCGGTGCCCTCTACAGAAAGAATTGAAGTCGATTTTCCGCTGGCCCGCAGAACTTCGGCATCGCTTTCGACACCGTCACTGTGCCGCTCTCTCCCGCTCTCGCCCTGACGGATCCCGCGACCGGCCTCCCGCGGTGCCTGCACCTTGCCGCCGATCACGGCAGGTGGCTTCTGAACTCTTCCGCGCAGCTATTCCCTCATCGTCTTCGCGGCCGGGAGCGACGTCAGCGCGCTCACTTACGCGCAGGCACGCCCTCAACTTCGCATATTATAATTCTCTGCGGCGCTAGCGCTTGGGCTCACGCGTATCCCTGCAGCGGGCGGCTTTGGACGCGTACGAGCTGAAGTACAAGATCCGCCGCGTCGTCTTCTACTGTGCGCTCCGAGTACACGATTCGAAGCGCAGAGCTTAAATTTATCACCCGACGACCCTGCCCCGCGCAGCAAACCCCTCGCTGCTCTCCTCGGCGGCGAGCGGGATCGGCGCCGTCACCTCGAGCCCGAGCACCGCCGACACCCTGGTCGTCGCCGACCCCGCCGCCGTCGGCGCCACCGTGTGTTTTAATCTCCAAGCGCGATCTTAATGCCGAGACGCTATGTTTATATTTATAATTCGCGCGCCTGTAATTCATGATCAGGCTGTGTCGAACGGCGGGGGGATGCTCTTCACGGGCTCCTACCCGTCCTACCGCGCCAGCATTCCCGCGTCGTCCGCCTTCAAGCCCTTCATGTTCTTCGGCTCCACTGGCGGCCAGCCCGCCGCCGGCCTGGTGCGACGAGTCCCAGCCGCCGGCGGTTTCCGCGCTGCGGGTGCGGGTGAGCTAAGCTCTCTCCCCTCGCGATCGCAGGTGACGCTGGGCGACGGGCGCCAGCAGATGCACTTCTTCTTCACGATTACCGAAACTCCGTTTGGGGACTGGGGCTGGCACGTCCTTTCGTCCTACGTCGCGAACCTCTGGTGTGCACCACCCATGCCTAATATAAGGCCGTGCCTAATTATATAAGCAAATCGAGCGCCGTCTTGATGGCGGTCTTCAGGATCCCGTGGGCGACGCGCGGCGCGTATGTCGGCATGCGCCGCATGTACTTCAGCGCTCAGATCGGTGTGTCCGTCTTTTGGATGATTCCAGCACGTGCACTGGCTGAAAACAGGGACCACTGCAGATGATTTGGGCTTCGCGGATAGCCCCACCAAGGGCGGAGCGCAGATTCGAAACACTCCTCGGGACTTTGATTTCATGGTTTGAGCTTCTTATACTCGCTTGTGGAGAGCTAGAAATTTGAAGCAAATTAAAGTGTGCCCTTGAACGCAGATCGCTATGCAAGAGTCCATCCGCAGCGCCTTCAACGCCGACGGTGACAGCGACGACTTCATCGCCGAGGTGCGGCGAACTGCGAAGCAGATCTAGATCTAGAGGGCGCCAAGGCGGCTCTGACGACGCCGTTCGTGGCCGCGCGTGCAGTGGGCGTACAACGGCGGCATGTTCTGCTCGCCCAAGTACGGCGATCAATACTATTGCCAGGGCCTCGACCCGACGGGCGCCGAGTACAAGGCACAGCTCTACGAGGACCCCCTCTTCGTCGCCGCGCAGAAAACGAAGGACAAATTTCTTTGGCTGAGTGCGCCGTCTGCCCCCCTGGCCATGGACTCGCGATCGATCGCGACTGCCCCCGGCCCGCGCTCGCCTCCACAACGTTAACGCTACTGATCATGACTTGCGAGCAGGCCACACCTGGAGTCACGAGACAATGACATCGCTCAGCTACAGCCAGGCGAACGACGAACTCTACAAGAACGTCGAATTCGCGAAGCTGCTCTTCGGTTCGGATGATTACAAGACGCACTCCAAAGAAGGCCTTGTGCCCCGTGCGCTCTTTCGGATTCAACTATTAATCTATTCTATTATTCTAATGCTCGCTCAGCATCGCTTTCGGGAGTGGAAAATCCGTGCGCCGCGAAATGTTTACGATAGAGTTTGTTCAAGATTGCACTTGCTCAAATGGAAATGCGAGCAGAGATGTCTTCCGCGCCCGGCAAGCGAACGGCATTTTCAATGTTGTTCATGATGAGACGGTGCGAGATCCTCCTTCATTTTATAATTAGAGGGAATCGGCATCTCTTTTCGCTGACCTTCCGGATCCGCCGCCCATGCTTCGGTATCCGGCGCCAGAAATACCGCAACGCGTCGATGGCGCCCATCGGGACTTTCCAGGTCCCCCCCCCCCCCCCCCCGCAGAAAAGAGCAGCGCCGGCGCCGAGCCGATCTGCAAAGCACTGACGCACACCCGCGCGCGTATATATATCAAAGACGGGGAAGACCTTCGGGCTCACGAATCACGCCACCAAGAAAGAGGAGCTCGTCATGACCCGCTACGATGTCTTTGACTTCAACAACTACGACACTGCCGACTTCGAGCTGTCCTGCAAGGCCCCTTGGTCAGTCAAGCTCACTTGAAGAAATCGCAATCGCAAGACGATTTTATCTTAATTTATTCCTTTAATTTGCAGGCGGCTCGTGCATGGACGAGTACACGACTCGCGCAGCGTTCCTTCTCTCGACGGTGCGCTTGATTAGCCGCAGTACTTCCCTTTATCCGATTTACATTGAGCTAATCGAGTCTGAACAGTTCCGAATCAATTGCAAGCACCTTTGATTCTATTGTGCGATGGAGTGCGATGCGCATTTCTGAAGTTCGCGCACGTGCAGCCTTCATGGTGCACATCCTGCAGACCGTGCCGTTTACACTGGACGGGAAGCTGACGACGCTGTACGAATTGTATGTGCGCCAAACTATCGAGAAGGTCCACCGCATCTACACGGTCCGCGCGATACGATGGCGATATCGATATCCCTTTTGTCGTTCGCATTAAGATTTGAGCCTGCGCATGCCTCAATTGACGTCATCTCTTCGCAGGGCCTTCCGGTCAAGACGCTGAAGCAGGACGACATCTTTCAGATCGCGCGCGACCACCGCGCCCGCGAGTTCGACTGCGGTCTCGATGTGCGCTAGCACTAGCGCTCGCGATCGTCGCCATCGCGTAGCTATAGCCTGCGTTCGTTTTATTTCGCACTCTCAGGCGCGCCTGCGGATGGAGGACGGGGCGTGGACTGGGATCCTGCTCTCGTCGCAGAAGAGCTGCCGCGTGCCCGGTGAGAGCGCCTTATTCTTTTCCCACTTCCATTTTCTGTCCCTTGCTGATCGTGATTTCGTCTGGCGGTTATTTCAGTTACGATGACCGGCCTCTCGGCGGAGACGCTCTCGCGGTACGCCGGCACCGTCGCTGTGGAGCAGTACGGAGTGGACCGCACCGCGGAGATAACAAACGTTATCTAGCAGGTGCTGTAGCTGTACTGTAGGCCGCCGAGTCGTCTCCAGAACGTAGAATGCGCGTGGCATGACGAGCTGCACTGTCCGAGATGCCCGCGGCCGCTTGTTGAGTCGTCGAATCGCGGCTGCGGTGCGCTCTGAATTCGAACTATAGCTATCTACTATGGGGGGCGCGGTAAAGGGTGGGGGGCCGCGGTGTTGTGCCGGTCGTCGCCGTCGCCGCCAGCCGAAGTCCAGCTCCGGATCCAGCCGATATGTACATGTACAGGACGATCACGAGACGCCGCGCTCCAACGCGCTCCAAGACCTGCCCCGCCCCCCCCCCCCCCCCCCCCCCCCTCCCCGGCCCCCCCGTCGACGCCCCCCCCTCCGCATCCCCCCTTCCCCCCCGGCTAGCATTATATAATTAGTAATTCAGGATTCAGTGCCCCGGGGGTCAACATGGAGGGAGTGCACGTGCACGTGGCCATGGAATGCGGCAGAGATTTCGAACGATGAGCCGACGAGTTGGTGGGCATACGTTTACGTCGATGGGCGGAGCAGCTGCAGGTTAGGGACTCCGGGGAGGTGGCCATGGGCCGAGGCGTTTGAACGCTGCGTGGCTGTGAGGTGGCCGGCGTCGGCGACTGATCGGCGATCTTGACTCGGTTCTCTGAACATGTTCAATGAAGTATATATTGCCCGATCGCGAACTTCGAACCGGGTCCGGAGTCTATTAAAAGCACCGTTTTAAAATATGAACGCTGAATCAGTCGTTATGACCGCTGAATATAGAACTTGCGTGGCACTGCGCATATGCATGCAGTGCCGAAGTGCGCGCTCTGGCAACTATCAATTGCGGAAAACTTGAAAGCGACGTTAATGCCGGCAAGGGCACTGAGGCAGCCGATCGTGACGCACCCTGCTTCGCGAGAGCTCGAGGACTCAATATCATGCATGCAATTGCAACGTGCACGTGCTTCAACCCAAGCGTACAATTGATCAAGCTTGTCGCACTTATACTTGACGCTTCCGCGAGTAATTATGAAGACCTAGATGTTCAGAAATGCACATGTTCAGAATTTGCAATTTCAAAGTGCACGTTCAGAGATTGCAATTGCAACGTGCACGTGGATATCGATTGCCGCGTGCAAGTATCCGGACGAGGACCCGACCCTCGGCTGGCGGTGTTGCTCATCCGTTGCAAGTTGCTTATTACTGTCATGGATACGCGTCACATCTCTAAATCTGTACACAAAGAAAAGGTCAACATGTAATTATACAAGCATGGAACTATATATGCGCTGGCTATACGCTGCACTACAGTAAAGCAAATTGCAAACGAGAATTGGTGGAAATGCCGATACGTGATTAGAAACGCGAAATCAAAGATGGCCACGCATATGGGCGGCTTCTAATTTCGCAGGAAAGCGTTCGGGATCGGAGGGGGACTCGGCGCGCCGCCGCTTGTATCGCAGCGAATAGGCGTAACACTTGGGATCGGACGTCCCTGCGCCGCGGAAGCGATCATGAGGCCGGATCAGATGCGATTGAATAGAATATGAATTTAATTTTAAAAAAACGGTCGCACAGTACATGGCGCGGGCACTGCGGCCGTTGGGTACCCGGAGGGGGATTTCCAAGGTGGCGGGCGCTGGCTCCGTCTCGGCGGCGCGCTTCAGGCTGAGTGAGCTGTGGCTACCCGAGTCCGCAAACTTAAGCCCCAGTGGGGTCAGCGCCGAGGGTATGGATGAGCGCCGCTGCAGGTTGCGCTTTGCAAGGCTCACGCGCAGCTCGCCCGTCGAGGCCGGCGCCTGCAGCTGGAGGTCGGCCCCGATGGACTTGCGCCGGCGCGCCGCGCCTGCATGCTGAGCGGTGCCCTGCTGTGATCACGTGTCAGTATCGATATATATCGGCGTCCACCGCGCACGGCGGCATTAATATTCGACACGAAGTTGAAGCAACTCACGTTAACGTTGGCCGACTGCGCGTGCGCCGTTGGGTCGGCCGAGTCGCGTACGCGCACTGGCGACGGCTCGAGCTCGAGTTCGGACCGGGGGCTAAGAGGCGGAGATGGCGTTTCGCTGCAGCTGTGTGCCGCAGTGTTCAGCGCGTTGAGCAGCCGCGCGAGAGGAGATGCGGTGGGCTTGCGTTGCAGCGATCGGCTGAACGGACAGTGCTCGGAATCGCTGTCCAACGCGGTGGGCGTCTCGCAGCGGCTGTTGCTCGCGCTCGAAAACGGGGGGACTCCCGGAAGACTCTCTATATGCATAAAATTGGGCACCATCTAAACCTGACGGCGCGGACAGCCACGGCCGCAGCCGCAACCAAATGTCAATGTTGGAATGCGCACCACAGGCAAAGACGGCGGGCCGACGGGGCGCGCACGCACCCGACTCGCCGAGTCGATGATTCAGAGCACTGCAGAACAAAACACAGTTGGCCTATAGCTAGCGCTAGCACTACGTAATACCGTACGTATATGCCGGCAGATCTAGAGCGTGGTTCAATTTTCTGCTCGCCGAGTCGCGCTAGCGGCCGCGGATCCGGAGCGCAGTCAACGCGTACGTATATATACGTACGAGTATACGTACGCACTTTGGCACTGGCAGTGAACTTGGCACTGAACTCGCCGAGTCGGAATATGGCAGTGTCACAGTGTTGGCACCGTTGCAAAAAAACTTGCAATTGCCAAGTGGCCCTAGGCCTAGACCAGTCACCAGTGAGACCACGGCCCGCCGCCGGCCACTTGTATGAGTGGACCCGGGGGCTCCCGGCTCCACTGAACCCAGCCCAACTCGGCCCCCGGGCCCCGCCGCCGGTAACTTGCGGCGGTAAGTTGCGGCGGTACCGGTAACTCGGGAGTCGGGAGTCGGGACTCGGGGGAGTCACGGACTCACTGGCGGCCGCCGGCCGCGGCGCGCGGGCCCGGCGCGAGCCGGCCGCCGCGGCCGGCGCCCCGCCGGCGCCGGATGATGGCCCGGATCCGGATTCCGGTCCAATTTCCGGACCGTTGGCCCGCCGGCAGGCCGCGGCCCGCGGGCCCCATGAACGGGGCCGCACGTTTCGGCACCCGTTTTTTTGTTTCTGCATCGAAACTACTACTACTGGATTGCTTAAATCGCCGCGTAGTTAAATTGCCGAATTCCACCAAAACCGGAATTGCCGTGGTGATAGATTGTCGAAACTCTGGATTTCTTCTATGGCGCCATACAAAAGCGGCCATTTAGCCCTACCCCCTGAGAATTGCCGTGGTTTATAAAATTGCCGAATTCGGCCTCTCGGCAATATACGGCAATTTAAAACATCGGCTTAAAAAGCATTCCTACCGTAGTACAGTAGTAGCTAGACAACCGACGTCTACCTCAGGGCCTAGCCTTTTAGTAGTAAACACTAGTAATAGACTACTACTACTACCGTATAAGAAGAAGAAGGATGACTGACACGAAGAAGAGCCAGAGCTAGAGATACCATATGCATCAATATCAGAAGGAATTATAATTACATCACTAAGAAGCGGAGGACAAAATTAAGAAAGATAACTTAGTAAATAACAGGAAGCAGACAAGTAAGAGGAACAACAAGGCTACGTATACGATCGATATCAGGCCTCCAGAATTTTGCATTATAAAGATCAGGGATCCAGTGTCCGACGGTCCCGGGTTGAACACGGACCTTACACGGTTCACAGAATCACACTGTGTGTGTGTGCACACACGTGTGACAGTGCTTCACAGTGTTCACACAAGTACAGAATTACTACGGACCCGGGATATCGATACCGCGGCCGGTACTGCTTTACACTGTTTACAGTAACGGCCCTAACGGGTCCCTCGATGGGTCCGCGGAACTTAGGACCGGAAGGACTGGAACGTCTGGAAGACTGGAACTTCTTTCAATTGGACGGTTGTGTTTTTCTCTCTTGGGCTCTCGAGTCTCGATGTTCTTTTTAAACTCGGAGTTTTGGGCTTTTTTGTTTTTTTCAAGCTGATAGGCTGAATGATCCTGAATCGTGTTCGGTCATGTGGCGGGCCACTGGCGGCCCACTGGCGGGCCACTGGCGGCACTGCCAGGCTGGCGCCCGCGGCCGGCCGCGGCCCGCGCGGGGCGCGCCGCGGCGCGCCCGGCCGCATGCGCTGCGTGATGCGCTGATCATGCGCATCATGGCATGTGCAGCGCCGCGCCCGGCGCCGCCGGGCCAGTGCCGGGCCAATGCCGGCCCTGCATGGCCCCGGGGGCCGGCGGCGGGGGCCGGGGGCCCGGGGCCCACTGGGCCCAGCCGCGGCTGAGCCGCCCAGTGCACTGTCACAGTGTCCTGCCAGTGTGCTCACAGACTCCGTAGTACGCGTGGGGCCCGGCGCCCGCGGCCGGGCCGGGCCCCGCCGCCCCGGCCCCCGGGGCCCGGGGCCCGGGGGCCCAGGGGCTACCCTCTTCAACTCCCGCAAGGACCGAAATCGATTCGATCCCCATTTCCAATGTTTCCATCGTGTATCATAGTATAAAAGAGCCCGAGCGGGCCGCGGAGCGGCTGATCATGAGCCGGCGCCAGCTCTGCGTCCAATCATACTCCAATGCTGTCCATCGATGTATGTATATATGTATGTACAACGCTCGAAGTCGAAACGTTAACGCGACCAAGTTGCACACCGCAACTGATGAATCATGACACTAGTACTGTGACAAAGCAATCGCGACCGTCGGACGTCGACGGACTGCAGCTGCACGTCGACGTCGCTGGTTGGGATTCTTGGGAAGCAAGCTGAAGGTTCTAGCTATAGCCTGGCCTGTAGGCCGACGTGAACGTTAACTGCACGCGCATGTAGTCGATGTCGATCGCGTCCTTCTTCAGAGCTGCGATCGCGAGGCAATCATCAGCGACGTTAACGTTCAACTTGGCAAGCTAAAGTGTACTTGAATCCCTTGCAAATTGCAGCAAAGCAAACGTCAACGAAGCGCACTGAGGCAGGCCTGGCGGACGAGGATGAAATGAGCCGAGCCGTCCTTCGCGATATACGGCGAGGCCGAGCCGCGGAGCGCGGGGAAATTCAGCGTCTGCCACGTCCTGCGGAAAAGACCCGACGCCCAGCATCGTTATTTGCGAAAGCCCTGCTTCAGCTTTGTGCTCACCATCCGTCCGAGGGGGCAATGACCGTGTTGTTGCCGAGCTCGACCCAGTCGCCAGTCGCCTGGTTCTTGACCTCCCAGACCCACGTGATCCAAGCGCCGTCGGGACCTGTATACGTATTAAAAATGAATCATACGCATGCTCAGTTGCATATGCATTGGATGTCGCAGTGTGGCTCGCCGCCCGCGCCAACCCCACAGCAAGTATTTCTAAACTTGAAGATCGACGTCGACGTCGACATTCTCAAGTTTTCCAACGCCAGCGGGTTAGAGTTGCGCGTACCAAGCATCTTGACGGAGAGCTGGGGGTCGGCCAGGCCCTTGACGGCCTCGTCCGAGGTGCCGGCGGGCAGGTCGAGCCGGACGATCGTGCGGGACGCCTCCTCCTCAGTGGCCCCGGAGTAGAACTGCCGCGCGCCCCGATCGCGAGATCAACGTCGCGGTTTGCGAGCTTGTCGAATTAAACAATCAAGGACAGCTGCGCATGCAGGCCAGCACGCACCTCGACGTACATGTCCCAGCAGTCCTTCTTGTCCGTGCAATCCGCTGACGGCGAGCGCATCACAGTGACGCCCTGGTTGGAAAACGTGCTCTGCATTGCTGGTTGTATCAACAAGCTTTAGCGTATGCGTGGATGGTACGTGATGCGAACTTTCTCGGGGGCGAGGAGGGTCGGAAGGGCGATGACCGACGTGTCCGGGGGCGGCATGGGCGTGCTCGACTGGAAGCGGACGCGCATGTAGTCGATGTTGATCGCGTCCTTCTTCAGAGCTGTGATCGCAAGCACGAGGTGAGGGTCGAACTCGGGATGGCTATCGCGAAACTATCGCCGTGAAGTCAACTCTGGATCTATAGAATTAATTCGCCAAGCGCGCGCACTGAGGCAGGTCTGCCGGACGAGGATGAAATGAGCCGAGCCATCCTTCGATATGTACGGCGAGGCCGATCCGCGGATCGGGTAGAAAGTCAGCGTCTGCCACGTCCTGCACACGCACAAGCGGCAGGCAGATCGCAAGGCCAGTCAGCGGATACTGTATATATTGCACGATTGTCGCATGCAGCTGCTCGTGATCATTAGAGCATGCGCACCATGTCTCCGAGGGGTGAATGACGGTGTTGTCGCCGAGCTTGACCCACTCCTTGGTCGCCTGGTTCTGGACCTCCCAGAACCACTTGATCCAGCCGCCGTCCGGACCTAATGACGATACCGAGACGCATCAGGGAAACATTGGAGCAGCTGCTGCAGGCTAGGAGCCCTATGACCGAAAAACAACGGACCCTTCATCTTGACGGAGAGCTGGGGGTCGGCCAGGCCCTTGACGGCCTCGTCCGAGGTCCCGGCGGGCAGGTCGAGGCGGATGACCGTGCGGGACGCCTCCTCCTCGGTGGCCCCGGAGTAGAACTGCCCCGGATCCGGACGCACAAGCGCTAGTTGTTCAGAAAGATGCGCGGTCCGTTGGACGTTGGCCGCGCGCGTTTCCAGAGCGCACCTCGACGTACTCGTCCCAGCAGTCTTGCTTGCCCGTGCAATCCGCAGACGGCGAGCGCATCACAGTGACGCCCTGGTTGGAAAACGTGCTCTGCGCATGCGTGCGCAAGTAGCGTTTGAATTAAACAGATGAGAAAGCCCGGCGGCCTTGGCCTTAAAGCTTGGTCCTAGATGGGCATGGAGCGACTCCAGAATAATAATTATATAAATTTAAAACTCGTCGCACGTTATTCTCGGACGTCAGGCTGGTCGGAAGGGCGATGATCGACGTGTCCGGGGGCGGCGTCAGCGTGCTCGACTGGAAGCGAACGCGCATGTAGTCGATGTTGATCGCGTCCTCCTTCAGCGCTGCGGTATACGTAGCGAGCACGAGGTGAGGGTCAGAAGTTGGCTGGCGAGATCTAGACAATATAATAGCCGGGGCTCGAGCTCGAAAGCCACGCGCTCGTGCACGCACTGACGCAGGTCTGGCGGACGAGGACGAAGTGCTTGGATCCGTCCTTCTTGATGTACGAAGAACCCGCGCCGTGGAGCGCGGGGAAGTGCAGCGTCTGCCACGTCCTGCACACGCGGCGACGGCCCATCTTTAATATAATTTTTATCATCCGACTAGCGAATCGGCGAGCGGACCATGTCTCAGAGGGAGGGATGACAGTGTTGTCGCCGACCTCGACCCAATCGCCGGTCTCCTGGTTCTGAATCTCCCAGACCCACTTGATCCAAGCGCCATCGGGACCTGTCCAACGGTTGTCGATACAAATGAGCGGCAGCGGATGCGGACCAACATGTTATAGTGGAGCGCCCCGGCAGTTGGCCTGGCTCACCTTTCACGTGGATGGAGAGCTGGGGGTCGGCCAGGCCCTTGACGGCCTCGTCCGAGGTGCCGGCGGGCAGGTCGAGCCGGATGACTGTGCTCGACGCCTCCTTCTGTGTACATGTACATGTGGCCCCGGAGTAGAACTGCCGTGCGCGCGCGCGCGCGCGCGCGCCGACATCGTCATTTAATTTGAATGAATCAATCACATTGTTGAGCGCAAACGTACCTCAACGTAGTCCTCCCAGCAGTCGTTCTTGCCGGTACAGTTTGGCGACGGGGAGTGCAGCACTTCGACGCCCTGCTTGGAGAACGTGCCCTGCGGCGCCGAATTCGAATTCGCCGAGAGGAGAAGCTCTACAGTCGGACCGAGGGGCGCACCGACTTCGGATCGAGGCTCGAAGGCAGGGCGTCGACGAAATTGGTCGAAGCGTGCGCCTCAAGCAGGGCCCGCTGGGTGGGCTGGCCGAAGCCTGTCAATATTAACATCGCGCGCTCGCAGTCAGCGCCGAGGAACCGAACTTCGGAAACTTTGGGCACGCGGCGCGCTCGCTCGGAGCTCGCACCACTTCCGGGATGCGCTTGCGCATGGTGCCTCAGGCGCGCGTGCCGCGAGGCGCGGGCGCCGGCGGCGGCCGCGGCGTGCTCCGCCCAGAAGCCCGCCAGGAGGAGCGCTAGCGCGAGCGAGAGGGAGAGGGGGGCGGCTGCAGCCCGCCGGGGCGAGCGGCCTGAACGGTCCGACGTCGACGCCATGTTCGACTGCAAGTCTGCGCTTGCTCGACTCGGTGACTGGCGCCGGCAGGCCAGCCAGCAGCAGGTCGAGCTCAAAAGTGGTTTCTGACAGTGGTTCTCGATCATTCGCAATGAGTGATTGATGCGTGATTGCTTCGCACGGAGCGAAGGGAACATGAAAGACCACTTTTTTTCCGGTGCGCGAAAAAGTGGTTGCGGGGCGCGAAACGGTGGCGCGAGCTTCGCCCCCGGCTCCCGGCCCCAGTCCCGGGCCCCGTCCCCCGCTCCCTTGTTGCCGAAGACTCGCAGACTTGCAGACCCCTTGCACGCAAACAAAAGAGGGGGTCGGGGATGCGAGGGGGGAGGGGGCGGCAACTTGGGGGTATCCTAATTCGACGCGCCTTCCGACGCGCCTTCTCTTCTCAGCGAAGGTAGGCCAGGTTCTGTCGGGAGGCGCGCCGGCGTCAACGAGGGCCGGGGGCGCCGGGGCCGGGGCCGGGGCGGGGTACCTCGTCGTCGAGGAAGGCCTGCACGAGGGCGGGGGTACGCTCCTCCGGCTCGAACAGGTTCGCCAGCTGACGGCAGCCCCGCCGCGTCACGCGCGCTCGGGGCGGGGGATCGAGGGCTGGGGATCGAGAGGGGGGGGGGGGGTAGAAGGGGGCGAAAGGGGTACTGTCGCCGCGCACCACGAGGCCCGAGCGGAGGTACAGGTCGCGGGCGGCCTCCTTCCCCCCCAGCTCCTTCGCCAGCATCTGCGGGGGGTATGCGTCGGGCCGCGCCGGCGCGGGCGGGGTACGCGCCGGGCCGGGCCGGACCTTGGCGCAGAGGGCGAACATGCGGGGGGCCTTCTTGGAGGGGGCGGCGAGGGTGAGGGCGCGGGCGAGGTACGGGGCGGCGACGGCGCCGGCGGCGAGGAGCTTGGCGAGGAGCGCGGCCATGAAGAGGGAGGCGCGGGGGAAGTCCACCTCGAGCTCGCCCGCGATCTCGTAGAGCTCGTCCAGGCCCCGCTCGACGAGGGCCGGCGGGAGCACGCCGGCCTTGGCCAGGCCGCACAGCAGCGGCACGACGGCCAGGCGCTCCTTCTCGCGGCGGTCCAGCGCCTGCGTGACGGCGGCCGAGACGAGGTGCGGGCCGTAGTGGCGCAGGTCGGGCAGCTCGCGCGCCGCCGCCGCCGCCTCCTCCACGTTGGACGAGGCCCAGTACTCCTCCAGGAGCCCGTTGCCCAGCTGCTCGAACCGCGCCTGGCTCACCCGCGGCGGCGTGCCCTCCAGCGGGGCCGGGAGCCCGCGCTTCTCGGGGCTCTCCGCGACGGTCCCGAGCGGGCAGCCGCGCCCGGCGGCGGCGGCGGCGGCGGCGGCGTGCGGGTGGGGCCCCAGCGCGCGCTCGCTGACGCTGGTGTTGACGGCCGCCGCCGCGATGGCCGACATCGAGAAGGCGGCGGTGCCCATCGAGATGGCGCGCCTGTGGCCCGGCCGCGCCTCCGACGCCGCCAGCACCGCCGCCGCCGGCAGCGGCATCGGCGCCGGTGCCGCGGCCTTGGCCGCCGCCGTGGGGCTGATGGGCGCGCCCGGCGCCGCGGCCGCGGCGGCGGCGGCGGCAGAGCCGGGGATGATCGGGAGGTCGGGGCGGAGGCGGAGGGGCCGGGGGCGGCGGGGGAGGCAGGAACGGGTTGGCGGCGGCGGGCGGCTGCGGCGCCACGGGCAGGGTCGGGGAGGCGGGGTGCGCCAGCGCCCCCGGGCGGGGCGCGGCGGCGGCGGCGGAGGCGGCGGCTGCGGGGCAGGGGCGGAGGAGGACGGGGAGGGGCCGGGCGGGGCGTGCGCGTGCGCGAGCGGCGCGTGATTCGCGTGCGGGGAGGCGCGGGCCGGCCCGCCGGGGCCCGAGGAGCCGCCCCACGTGGGCCGCCCCAGCTCGGCCAGGGCGCGCCAGTCGCCCGAGCCGGAGCGCGCGTGCCCCGAGTGCTTGCGCGGGCCCATCCCCCGCTGCGCCTGCTCGTGCTCCAGCTGCGCCGGCGTGAGCGCAGGGAAGGGAAGAGGGGAGCGGGGCGCCGCGTCGCGCACGTCGGCGCGGATCTGGTCGATCTTCTTGGCGACGGCCTCCTCGCGGCGTGGCACCCAGGCCGAGCGGCGCAGCTCGACCAGGTCCTGCAGCATGAACCGGATGCGGCTCGCGTACGACTCGTCCCCCGCCAGCGATTTGATCCGCGCGAAGTAGGCGTCCAGGCGGCTCCGGTGGGGCGGGCCCCCCGCGTCCAGCAGCTTGCCGACCGTCCCGAGCAGCGAGTTGATCGCCTCCAGCTCGTGCTCGGCCGGGCTGCTCCCGTCCGCCTCGAGGGGGAGGAGCTGCCCCGGGCGCGCCGCCTCGCCGGCCGCGTCGCGCTCGGCGAGGGCGGCGGGGAGCGGGCGGAGGTGGAGGCGCCGCGCGATGCACTCGTGGATGACCCAGCTCCCCAGCATCTTCTTCTTGAAGAGCTCCCCGATGAACCGCACGTCTGCGGCGGGGCGGGGCGGAGCGAGTCAGAGCCGCCGCCGCGAAGGAAGGAAGCCGCCGCCCCAAGGCATAGCCAAGGGCGGGTGCGCCACGCCACGCCACGCACTGCCGTTGATGCGGCGCTTGAGCTTGCCCTCCTTCTCGAGGCGCTCCTCGGCGGGGAGGCCCTCGTACTCCTCGAACTTCGGCTCCTGCCGCCTTCGGCTCAGAGCGGGGCGGAGCGCAGCGGAGCAGAGCGTGGCAGAGGGGCGCGGGCGGACCTTCTCGAACTCCTCCTGGCAGCGGGAGAGGAGGAAGCGTTTGAAGGTGCAGGGCGGCGGCGGGGCGCCCGCCTCGCCGGGGGCGGCCGAGGCCGAGGCCGCCTCGTCGGGGAACTCGGGGAGGTGGCCCGAGAGGCGGACGCAGAGGTCCGAGTACATCGTGCTGAACGACGGCTCCATCACGCCCTGCGCGGCGGGCGGGCGCGGGGCGTCAGGAGGGCCGGCGGGGCGGGGCGGGGCGGGGCGGGGCGGGGCGGGGCGGGGCGGGGCGGGATCGCTCGCCTTGTCGAAGACGATCTCGGCGATGCCCTTGAGCCGCGACACGGAGTCGACCTGCGCGGGCGGGCGGGGGCCCCAACGCCGTCAGGGGGAGCGGGAGGGGTGGAGGGGGAGGAGGGGGAGGGGAGACGGCGGGCAGGCCGCGCACCTCGATGGCCATGAGCTGGCCGATCAGAGTGTCGAACTTCTCCGGCGTCAGCTTGTTCAGGATGCTGCAGGGGGCGAGGGCGAGGGCGAGCGCGTCGGGCGCGGGCGGGGCGGGCGGGGCGGGGCGGGGGAGGACGGGGGAGCCGCGGCGGGGCGGGGCGGGCGCGGGCCGGGGCGCGGGCGGACCCCTTGACGAGCTTGAAGACGCGGTCGTCCTCCGTCTGCTGGCCGCGGCGGGGCACCCAGCGGTTCTCGGAGGTCGCAAGCCCGTCCACAGCGCCCAGCTGCGGGGCGGCGGGCGGCGTCCGGTCGGCGGTGCCGGCGGCCGCGCGTGCGACTCAGCGGGGACGCGCGCACGTCGACTGGCACAGAGAGCGCGCGGCGGTGCGTGGGGGTGCCTGGCCCTTTCGCCGGCTCATTTCCCTTCAGGAAGTTGAGCTGTCGGCTTGAGATCCCCGGCGGGCCGCCACCTCGTGGATCGCTTTCGAGCCTGCGCGGGAGCCCGCTCGCTCCGACCCGCGCCCGCGGGTGCGCGCTGCAACGCACCCCCGCGTTGGGGTGACGGCGCGCGGGTCGTGGCTGGCATCGCTCCGCAGCGGCGGAGGCGATCGCTCGGTGTCGTGAGTCGATTGCTGCGAGCGGCAGCGTCGGTCGGACGAGCGTACGCGGTGCCGGAGAGGTGAGCCCGATGGACGGACCCGCCTAACGATGGGGGAGGTTGCCTGGAGGATCTCCTTCGCATGGCCTTCGCCCTCGCGTCTCCGGAGTAGCTGCGGCGGTCGGTGAGCCCGCATCAAACCCCTTCAGTTTTTGCTCTCGGTGGACCCGCGCTACGCGCCTGGCGAATCCTGAGCAGGTCCGCCGAGCTGTACCGGATCTTCTGCTGCTCCGCGGCCGGTTCGGCCATCGCCACTAAGGCAGGCAGGCTCCAGTCGATGATGTACCCCTCGGTCCAGACCTGAGCGAGACTTCCGGCCACCGGACCTGATTTCGGTGGCACTAACAGGCTGTAAGAGAGCAGCAGAGACCGTGCAGCGTACGAACGGCAACGCGCCGGAAGGAGCGCACCAAGTGAGCTTTCCTCTCTCTCCGGCGATCTCATGTGCGTCATCTTCCTCGCCTGGAGCTCGCACCCAGTCTACCGCCTCGTCCTCCTTTCGAATCGGTAGCGCTCCCGGGGCCCGCGGCCGCAGCCGTGCGCATGCGCTCGCGGCTGAGATGAGCTTGCGCAGAGATGAGGACTTGCCCCGACCGACTGCACCGCTGGCGGAGTGGGAGGACGCGCCTGGCGTGGTTGCGGGCAGAGACCTCGAGCGCGGCGGGACGTGGCTCGGCGTCAACAAGGCGGGGCGGCTCGCGGCCATCACAAACGTGCGGGTTGTGACGGCAGACATACGGGACAACATGCTGACGCGCGGCGAGCTGCCGGTGCGGCTCGAGCACTGCGCCGTCACCGCACGTCCTCTCGTTCTCATCGCCGTGGCGCGCTCCAGGTGCAGTTTCTGAGTGGCGGCGTGGCGAGCGTACGCGTGCGGCCGTTCGCGGAGGAGCTCGTCGCGCGCTCGCACCGCTACAACGACTTCAACATGCTGCTCGGAGACGTTCCGCGCGGCGAGCTCGCCGCGGTCCACTGTGACGGGGCTCGCGGCGCCTGCGCCGTCCACGAGGTGGCCCCGGGCGTCCACGGGCTCAGCAACGCGGACTTCGACACGCCCTGGCCCAAGGCGAGCCGCGCGCGGCGCGCCCGCCTCAGCTGCAGCGCGCTGAGCGCCAGTCCTTCAGGTCGTCCGGGGGAAGCGCATGCTCTCCGAGGCTCTCGAGAAGGCGGGCGGCGCCCCCGCCAGCTCAGCTCCTGCCACAGGCCGCGCCCGCTGACTTTGTGCCCCGCCCCAGATGCCGGGGCCGGCGTCGGACGCAGACATCGAACGTACGCAGACTTCGACCCGCCCCGGTCCCGGTGGCCCCGCCCCGCCCCGCCTGACTCACCCCCACCCACCCAGGCCTCTTCGACATCCTTCGCGACACGCAGCGGGCTCCGGACGACCAGCTCCCCGACACGGGTGCGGTGGCCCCGTGCGCGGGCCGCTCCGGACCGGCTCTGATGCGTTGGAAGGGTGCGGCGCGGACGTGGAGCGAATGCTCTCCCCCATCCACGTCCGGTGGCCGGAGAAGGACTACGCGACGCGGTCAATGACCCTCGTGCTGGCGGGCGCGGACGGCAGGTGGCGCGTCATAGAGCTCTCGCTCGACCCCGCGAGCGGCGCCTGGCACAGGCGGGAGGAGCAGTTCGCGGCGGCCCCGCCCGTGGCGCTCGGCGCGTGATCGAGCGATCGAGTTCGAACAAACCAGAACCAATGCCACTGTTTGGCACGGGCTCGGGCAGAGGCGAGCGGGGACGACACGGACGGGTGATGTGGTGGGGGCGAAGGGCGGGTGCGAGAAATCAAAAGAGGGGAGAGCCGGGCGGTGCCGGGGCGGCGGGCCCGCTCAGAACGACTCGGTGGCCTTCTTGAGGTGGGAGTAGGAGGCGCCGGTCTTGAGCGACTGGTCGTGGGACGCGACCTGCACGACGAACGATCAGAGGAGGAGGAGGGGGAGAAGGGCGGGGCGGGGCGGGGCGGGAAGGGGCGAGCCTCGAGGTCGAGGCGCTCGGGGAGGCGAAGCAGCTCCTTCATCTTGTCGCTGCGCGAGGCGTCAGACGGTGCGAGCGGAGCGGCGCGGCGCGGCCGCACGTGAGGAGCTTGCGCATCGCCGAGTCGTTGTAGTTGCGGAACCAGAGCGCGATACGGTCGCCCGCCTTTCGCCGCGAGGCCACCGCGCCCGTGAGCTCTGCAGGGCGCACGCGGCATCAGGAAACGCCGCGCAAAAGAAAACGAGAGGCCGGCGCACCGTCCGCGGGGTCCAGCGTCTCGCCAACGAGGGCCATGATCTGGCCACGGGGCGTCAGCGCACGGGACGGAGCGGGGCGGGCGGCGGTGCGGCGGACCAGATCCTCCCAGTACCGATCCAGCAGGTCCTTGGCGTCACCCTTGAGGGTGATGACCAGCTTGCCGCCCTGCCGAGGCGATCAGCGGCGGACGTTGCGGCGCCCGGCGTCCGGCGCGCCTTCTTGTTCGCGGAGTCCTCCCACATGGGCTTAATCCCGTCCTTGAACAGGTGCAAGTTCGCGTTCATCTCGATCATGCTCGGCCGAGGAGTGTTGTTGATGAGCCTGCATGGACGGGCTTTGTCAGCGGCGGGCGGGCGAGCGGCGCGTGCGGAGGCGTGCAGATGCTCACCGCCAGAAGCCCTCGACCTAATGCACCGGCGGAGAAGGCGAAACAGATCAGAATGGCGAGGCGGGGGATCGCGGTCTGGCGAGTGTGCGGACCGTGCCGAAGCGGCCAAGAGCCTTCAGGTTCGACTCGTAGTTCTCCTTCTCGCCAGGTACTCTGCGCGAAGCCGCGGGGTCAGCGACGCTCCCCGTCCATCGCCGGCGCCGGCGCGATCTTCGCCAAACGGGCGCACCGCCGACCCATAGCACCGCCGACGCGCGCATCGTACCAGAGGCACCACTGGTTCTGCGGAGGGCGCGTCAGGTTCGGGTCGGACGCCGGGGCCGGAGCGAGCGCGTCGCGAAGACCTCCAATGGGTGCGACTCCGGCTTCGGCTTCTCCTCCTGCTGCGGCTGCTCGGTCTTGGGCTCTTCGTCCGCCATCTTCGCTACTTTTTCTCTGCGGGGGGTAGGGGCAGTCGAAGCCGATGGAGCCCGGCAAGCCGGTTCCGGCGCTCCTCGTACTCGCGGAAGTGCTCCACAAGGCCGGGAACACCCGCGAAGCCGTTCAGGCGCTAGAGTGGTGCTTCCTTGGCGATGCTCGGGTTTCGGCGCTCCCTTTAACCGCGCACCCGCAGCGTGCTCCAACACGGCGCTTGCAACGCTGAGAGGGAGCTTCGCGTGCGGGCGCACTTGGCGGGCATCCTGCTGTCGAGCGGGTGCGGAATGACCGTTCGCACAGACCCGCGCGGGCCGTGAGGGACGCCGTGCCGCGCAGGTGCGCGGAGTCAGCGCGTCGCACGCTTGAGCAAGGCGCGGGAAGCTCGTCCTCGGCCATGGCGCCCCGCCAACAAGCGAACCTGTGGCGCGTGTTGTCAACCGCGCGGGCTGCGTGCGGCGATCGGCAGGGAGCGATCGACGCAGCGAGGAAGAGCATCGAGATCGGAAGGAGGTGAGGGCCGGCCTGCGAACCGCGCCGCGCCGCCATCGAAACAGAGTCGCGCTCCCGCCACGGCGTGTTCTCACGAGCAGCGGCGGCAGGCACCGAGCGCACGAGGTCGCCGACTCCGCGGCGCTTCAGCTGGCGGACCTTTACCGGCGGGCCGGCGACGCCGACGCGGCCATCCAGAGCCTGCTCGAGGCGGCGCAGGCGGCGCGGGCGCGCGACGACCCGGGCGCCCTGGCCGCATTCGGCCTGGCGCGCGCGCAGGCGCTGCTGGAGGGCGACTCGCCCCTCGCCGCGCTGCAGGCGATCGACGCCGGTGACGAGGACGTACCCCCGCCCGTCGGCGGCGCCGAGCGGGGGGCCGCGGGGCCCTCCGCGTCCTCGCAGGGCTCCTCGCAGGGCTCGGCGCAGGGCGCCCAGACGCCCGTGCACCCCGAGGCGAGCCGCGCCGCTTGCCTGGCGTTCCGGACGCGCCCTGACGCGCCCTGACACGCCGCGCCGCAGCTGCACGCGCAGGGGATCATGCTGAGGGTCCTCGCCTCGCTCCGAGCCGGCCGGCCACAGGACGCGCACGCCTCGCTCCTCAGGCTCCACCACGCCATGAAGGCCGCGCCGGAACCCGGCGTGTCCCCCTACAGCTGGTTCCCCTCCGTCCTCGCCCGGTGCGCCGTACCCCTCCTGGCTGCCTCCCCCTGGGCCCCCTTGACACCGTACCCCCCAGGAACTCGTTCCTGTACTTCCTCTCGGCGGAATGTAACCGCCTCCACAAGCCACAGTCCGCCTTGAAGTTCGCGATCAAGGGCCTTGAATCCGTCGACGGTCCGCCGTACCCCCCCCCGGTTCCCGTACCCCTCGAACGCGGCGGGGCGGGGCGGCAGCGGGAGCGAGGGGCGCCGGGGACGGTCCGCAGCAGGCGGGGGAGCGGGCGTTCCTCGCGTCCCTGCGGGGCGCCCTACTATCCTCGCTCTCCGCCATACATCTCCAGGCCGGGAACCTCGTAGCGGCTGTCAAGGCCAGCCCGTCTCCGCTGTCTCCGCCCCCTCTTTCTTTTTCTGAGCGGCGGCGGCGGCGGGCGGCGCAGGCGGCGGCGGGGGTGCCGGAGGAGGCGGGAGACTCGGGTGAGCTGATCAAGGCGGCCGCCTGCGCCGCCGCCGGGCGGCTCGACGCGGCGGCCGAGCGGCTGCGGGCCCTCGGCGCGGGCTCCGCCTCTGGCTCCGGCTCCGCGGCCCGCGGCATGACCTGGCGGCGGCCGCGGCGGCGCTGGCGGCGGCGGTGGCGCTGGAGGCGGGCGCCCCGCGGCCCGAGCTCGCGCGGCGCCTGGCGGAGGTCGAGCGGCTGGCCGGCGGGCCGGGCGCCGGCTGCGCGGGGCCCTCTCTGCGCCTCGTCGAGGGCTGCTGAGGCTCCGCCTCAAGCAGAAGAACGCCGCGTCCGCCCCGCCCCGCCCCGCCCCGCCCCGCCCCACCCGCCCCGCTAGCGCTGACAACGGGGCGGGCAGGGTGGAGTTCCGTGCGGCGGCGGAGGCGGGGCGGGCGTGGGGCCACGCCGCGCTCGTGGCGCACGCGTCGCTGGGCCTCGCGGCGGCCGGCGCGCCCGGGAGGAGGCGGCGGTGCACCTCCGGGCCGGCCTGGCGGCGCTGGAGGCCGCCCGGGGCGCCCACGACGAGCCGGGGCTGCTGGCCCGCCTCTGGGGCGGCCTCCCCGGCGAGGACCGCAGGCGCGCCGAGGCCGCCGCCCGCCACGCCGAGCAGGCGCGCTCGCTCGCCCGAGCGCCCGGCCGTCCCACAAACTCTAGATCTCTTTTTGAGGGGCTTCGCTGCGCCGCGCAGGTCCAGGCGGCGAAGGCGCTGCCAGAGCTCGCGCTCCTGTGTCAAGAAAGGGCGGCGGCGGGGCCCGCGGCGACTTCGACGGCGGTGGCGGGGACCGCGGCGGGCAAGCAGCCGAAGCAGCAGGGCCCGGCCGCGGGCCCGGGCGTGGCGCCTTCCAGCTCCGCCCCGTCCCCAAAGCGGTGCGACCCCGGCCTACCCATCTGTCCGAGAACCCCGCCGATTCTGCGCCATTCCCGCAGGCACAAAGCTGGCTAGCTCTAGCTAGCTTGCACAAATCCGAGTCTACAATATTAATTCAACCTTTATCTGTATCATGTTGCGGCGTCGCACTGATCATGAGAATTATAGCAGCTCTAGAAACGAAATCGAAATCGAAAGACAGCGAAAGTCATTCAAGGCACTTGGAGCACATTGAGATGCTGCAGCTGAATCTTACAGTTTATAGTCAAGCAGCTGCAGAGTGGTTACAGCTTTACTGAGCTTGGGAATTGTGTGCATGGATGCTCACAGCTGCAGAGCGGCCGCCAGAAAAGCAGCGTGGACGGCCATCGCCAAGCCAGCGAGCGTGGGGGCGCCGGGGCCGGCCGAAGACACGTAGGGGATCCCGACCGCCGCTGTTGGGGTCCACGTGAATGCCTGCAGTCGGCGTCAGGGTTGCCATTGCGATCGAACGAAATTCAAAAAAAAATGAAGTCCGCGCATTCAGCAAGGTGAAGGTGTCCTGAAGAACACGAGCACGGTTAAGAAGTTCGAACCCGAGACGTCGACTCGGGCGCTAATTAATTGCTTGTGTGCGCACGAAAGAGCCGGAGGGGCTGCTGAACCGGAGGCCGTAGTTCGCGTTCGTGGTGAATGCGTTCGTGGCCTGTGATTAATTAGATACGTTTACTAGAGTATGGTAGTATACTTAAACAGACGCACCCCAAGCAGAGAACGCTCCAGGCGGCGCCCGCTGTTGCAGGTCGACAGAGAGGGGATAACTGCCGAGCACCGATATGTTATTTTCAGTCGACGTCGAGTTGCGATTTTCAAAGACAAGTCAAAGCCTATGCAAATCAAGAACTTCGGAAATTATGTAATTAAGAGCAGAGAGAGGTCTAGCGGAATTTTTAAGGAGCTCAACGGCCGCGGGCCCCGAGGAAGCAGACGCACAGAATGTGATCAGAGTCGCGCTTGCGATCTTGCCGTCTCGAGCCTTGCACTCGCTCGCTCCGGACACAATGTACACGTCGATGTTGGACGGGTAGGGGCCCGGGAAGTTCTATAAAGCGTGTCCCAATCGCGAATCAGCTCAAACAAAGCCCATAGAAATTGAATACGAGCTCGAGCTCATTCGCGCCTCTCCATTGATGCTGACTTCTACGCCAGCGGCCTGAGGGGTCCGGACGACGGGCTGCCTCGTGTCGGCCGTGTTGGTGTTCGGATCGAAGACGAGGCTGAACGAGCCGCTGATGCCTTGCACGGTGATCTTCGTGATGTTCTGCGCCATATGCATGCAAACGATCAGCAGCAAGAACTTCGAATGCAAACCATGCATGCGCAGCTGATCATGACACATGCAAATTCTAATACTTTAATTGGACGCACCAGGACGGGGGGCTTGGGCGTGGGCGACGGCAAGGGTGAAGGTGACGGCGTGGGGCTTGAAATTGGGCTCGCGGGTGCGGAGGGAGACGGAGACGGGGACGGGGAAGGGGAAGGGGACGTCGACGGGGACGGGGACGGGGTGGCCGAGGGGCTGGCGCTGGGCGACGGGCTGGCGCTCGGGCTGGGCGACGGCGAGGGGCTCGCGCTCGGGCTCGGGCTGGGGGACGGCGTCGGCGGGTTCGCGCAGGCGCCGTCGATGACCTGCTGGCCGGCCGCGCAGCAGAAGTTGGAGATGTTGACGAGGGGCGGCTGGCACGCGCAGACGGGGCGCATCGCGACGAAGAAAGTCGCGCCGTCGGTTTGGACGAACCGGTCGCTCTCGGGATAATAGCCGCCAGAGAACGCCTGGAGCCGCCGGGAGAATAGCTGATGCCGCTTGGTCGACGGCGACGACGGCAGCGACTGGTCGCTGCAATTTTTCTCGGAAACCATGGCCTGCCCCGCGGTGCAGTTCGTATGGATGCAGTAAGAATCGCCGAGGTACTCCACAACCGTGCGGCCGAGGGTCGCATCGCTCGTACAATCGGAAGCCGTACAGCCATCCGGAAAGATAACCGAGCGATCGATTTCGCACTTACTGCACGCGCCGACCAGCGCCGGACCGACAGCCGCGAAGGCGACCAGGAGGAACGCCACGCGAACGGAAACCGACCGCTCCGATTTCATGGCGTGGTCTTGCTTGCACGTTACCGCTAGCTAGGCCTAGGGCCGCTGTTGCGCGCGCGCGGTTCCGAGGTTCGATCAGCGGGACCGGCGAGTCGGCGGCGACGGATACCATGTACCCCCCGGTACCACTTAATTGATGCGCCAGCTATTTTTTCCAATTTTTCCAACTGCCGCGCGCAGTGCAGTAATTATATAACTAGTACTTATCGGTAGCTATATATAGTAACACTGCATGAGTCTGCATGCGCATCAGTCTGCATGCACAGCTCGTTTTTTTTCCTAATCGACCCAACACGGCCCGGATATGGGCAAGGGTAGCCGGCGATCGCGATAACTTTTCACCCGGTGCACGACGGCTAGTCCCGCTGCAGGAGGTTAATTGTAGCCGGCAAGCTAGCGGGTAGAATGCACTAGCTTGCGCCGGGGAATTCCAAACACCCGCGGGGAATTTTGATGAAAACCGGACACTCGCCGTGTTGGGTCGACCGGTAAAAAAACGAGCTGTGCATGCGCAGTTCAACGGTTGAAGCCTTGAAGCGTCCCACGGTCCGGTACCCCGGTCCTCGCGTCCGACGGATCCGGTGATTCCGGTCACGAATTCGAATCACGATTTCGGTGAGATTCCCGGATCCGGATCCCGGACTCGGAGTCCGGTCCGGAGTCCGGACTAGTACTCCGGGAATCGGGATACCGTAATGCAGAATATTAAGGTCTGTTCTTAATTAATTATGTCGTCCCGAATTCGAAATTATGTCGCCTAAAACTTGACAGAATTCGAACGACATAATTTGGGGACGTCATAATGGAGTGCGCAATGAGGTATCCCCCCACTTTTACCGCCCCATACAAGCCCATACCGGCCACAGTCTCTAGACACCAGCGCTAGCACTGCGGGGGCTGCGCATGCCCAGGGGGCATAAAGACAAAAAAGCAAAATAACTAAGACAAGATCTAGAGCACGAAGAAAGATGTTAAGTCTCAAGTCCGAACGGTCCCTTTATAGTTATTGTCTAGGGGTGACACGGACTCGGACACGGACTGAGACCCAACAGAGTTTTATCTGACCTGCAGTGACCACACGCCCGATCCCGTGCCGGCTCTTAGGCAAGTAGTGTTTCACGTAGACCGCAGCTGCAGATAGGCCCGCGCGCCAGGGGAGGCTTAGCTATAGTGGGGTATAGCTATATGTATATGCTGGCCATGGGGCCGGCCGGCGCCCTCCCTCCGGATCAATGTCCAGCTCCAGAGTCGAACCCGCCTCTCGCGGCGCAGTTTTTGCCCGCGACATTCGTCGCAGCAGAGAAAAGCCGTCCTCGGCGCCTATAGCTACGTATACTGTCTCCCGCGACATTCGTCGCAGCAAGAGTTGTACCCCCTCCATCGTCGTCCAGGGTATAGAGTTCGAAGCCCCTCCGGGTACATCCAGTGACCTTCGGCCTGGGTACTGGACGAGCTTCCGAGCCCGGTCCGTTCCGAACCCTTCGCGATCGCCGATCGACCAGCTGCAGATTATATTGCGATTGAGGGGGAACTTCGGAAGCGCCGCGGCGGATCGATATCTTCGAGATCTTGGGGAAAGCAGAGCTTCCGAAGTCCCAAGCGTCCGGCCGTAGCCGTGTGTAGTGCCTGTCAGTGATGGGCACTTTATTAATAAGTACTTATAATATTTTATTAATAACGTATTAATAATACGTTATTAGTAAGGTCCCGGAACAGCCATTCTTATTAATAACGTTTATTAGTTTGGGGGGGTACCCGTAGACACACCATTTCTTGCACTCTATGACGAGTCTGTGCATGCTAGAGCGATACAAAGCAGTTCTATACACGTCTAGAGACCTTCTGGGCACTTCTGCAGCTTGATATGATGCTCATAAGCTGATCAGACGGCAGCTCCAGACCATCCAGTACCCCCTTGGTCGCACTTTAACCCTTTTATTCGACCCCCAACAGATATAGAGGGCACTCGCAATGCTCAGGCAGCTTATATAAGAGTGTTTAGCACCAGAACCGCGCGGCAATGCTCCTTCAACGCGTGGTTTCGCGCTTCTATGAGGAAGTAATTATTAATCTACTAATAACTAATTATTAACTATCAGGCGAAGCCTCTTTCTCAAACCCAAAAACCGCCGATATAAATTCCTTTTTTAACCTTTTTTTCCACTCAAGATCCCCCCTGCTAAATAATTTCCGCGTCGCACTCCCTCGAGGACGAATTATTAATTCTGCCTCGACACGGACGCGATTGCCGCTAATGACTCAGCTACCCTAACCCCCACAGACCTCTCTAGATCCATTTTTAGCGTCGTGGCTCCCCTAAGACGACCGCTCGCCCGTGGGCGTCGCGCGAAAATCGAATTTCCCTCTGGATCAATTCCGGTACTTAACCTCCGACAAATGCAGTCCGAGTCAGAAGGTGGGACCCGGTCCCGCCCGGTCCCGCGACGAAATCGCGCCAGGGACGCCCCAGAACGATACAGAATGCCGCGCGAGGGCGAGCGCATCGCCGCAAACTCGATTTCAAGCGCCGTCGACGCTCCAGTGCGAAGAGTCGGCCGAAAATTTGATCCAGCGCTAGCCGGTCCCGCCCGGTCCCGCGACGCGCGCAATCGATGCGTACTGGCGCGCATGGACATAGCAGGGCCTGCGCACCCCGAAATCCGCTTTTCGGAGCCGGAACAGCGCAGGAAGGTACCCGACGGCCAAAATTCGATCCTGCACGCGCCCTGACATCTTTCCGCGCGCCCACGCCGCGGCGCATGCGCGGAACGATAGCATAAGCATTTAAGATGTAGGCAAAGTCTTCCGCACGCTTTGCGTATGCGACGGGCCGCGAGGACCCAGCCGACCCCGAAAATTCGATCCTGCATGGACCTGCACATCTTTCCGCGCGCCCTCGCCTCGAGCTCCGCAGCCCCGCACATCGATGCTATAGCTATATGCATTCAAGATTCTGTTTAAGCGATTCGCAAGCTCTGTGCATGCGCCTGGCCGCGAGAACCTTGCCCCTCCCGGGCCTCCCTCTCAACAATATTATATATAATTCATCTCCTCTAATCTCAACCTGCTCCGGCCTCCCTTTATTTCCTCAGTACATTAATATTCCTCTAGTTATATTCCTCTAGCCGGCCAGCGGTAGCTGGACTGGCCGTCAGCCGGCCAGCTTCCAACCAGAAAGCTGTTCGCGATCGGCCAGGCCGCTGGCCAGTGCCCTATAGGCCTACTGTGACAGCCGCGAGGGCGTCCGCGAGGCTTCGCCGTACTTAGTGCTCCGCAGGAGCACGGATCTTGTTAATAATCATTCTTATAAAGTCCCATTTTTGGGGTTATTATTAATTCCATCACTGGTGCCTGTGTACTAGCCTAATGGGATTTGATATAGAGGGATAAGAACGTTCAAGCGAGTTCGAATTCCCTCGAAGAGAAGCTCGAAAAATATAGAAAAACAAATCTCATGAAGCTCCGTGCAGCTTCCGGAGCCTTGCAACGTGGACCTCAAACGTGCCACTGGCACCGGGCCTGAAGAGTGGGCACCGTGGCACATCGACGCGGCTCAGGCGCTTCTCGATCATGAACGGTCCCAGCCAGCCCGACGCGTTCGGTCGCGGTGCCTTTCCCCTGCGGCTTTCGACGTAGAGCTCGACTAGCTCCTCCGGCTGGAAGGACCAGCGTCGCCCCGCGCGCCGCCACGCGCGTTCGTAGCGCAGCCCCTGGCGCACGATGTTGAGGAAAGCCTCGCGCCAGAGCGCGTGCGTCTCGCGCGACCGCGCCTCCGCGATCTCTTGAGCCTCCGCCCGAGTCATGTCGCGGAGCTGATCGTCCCCGGCCGCCAACGGTATGTCCGCGCCCGGCCGCGTCGTTGAGCTATCGTCTTCACGACCGACAGCCTTGCGTCGTCGCGCAGCGCCCGCCGCGCCGTCGGAACGAGCAGCCTTG
Source organism: Cyanophora paradoxa (assembly GCA_004431415.1). Classification (NCBI taxonomy): domain Eukaryota; class Glaucocystophyceae; order Cyanophorales; family Cyanophoraceae; genus Cyanophora; species Cyanophora paradoxa. The sequence goes on from QPMI01000015.1 coordinate 533,012, forward strand.
CGCGCGCGCTTTGCCGGCAGCGGTTGCGTCCAATACTCGCCGGTTAGGCCATCACCAGGACCAGGTCTGTTCCCCGCGAGCTCCTCGCGATCGCCCTCTTGTTCGAAATCCTCGTCCGAACCTGACGCCGACTCCTGGTCAGATGCAGGCTCGACCTGTTCGGCCGGCGGTGCGGTTGCTGAGGGCGCTGCCGCTGCTGGCGCCCGTGCGCGCCGTGGTTGCGAGGGCAGAGCCCAATAATCACCCGTGAGGCCGCGAGGACCCAGACCCGTCCTCCGCGCGCCCGCGATGATAGAAGCGATCATCATGTCAAGCATGTCCCGGTACGACACGCTCGCAGCTTGCGGCCGCGGCCCGACTGCCTCGTCCGTTGCCGCTGAGCGCCTTGCGCAGCGAGCAGTGGCTGGCCCGGCCACCCACTTGCGCGTCGCCGCGTCGTACACGAAGCTCTCCTCCGGCTCGCATGAATCCGCTCGCGCCTCCGGCCGACTCGGTGAGAACGCGTCGTACGCTGACCAACTGGCCTGGCCACTGACAGGCTCCTTCGAATGCAGAGCTCCGAAGCGAGCGTGCAGAGGCAGGATGGCATCGTACGACTTGTGCAGCCGGAACGGCGTGAACCCCGTCGCGTCCGACACCGAGGTATTCATGGCCAGCACCGCCTCCGCGATGTGGTTCTTCCATGATCCGCCTTTCGCACGCCAGATGCAGCGGATCTCCTTCTCGAGCGTCTGATGCGCCCGCTCCAAGGATCCCTTTGCTTGAGGTGCGTACGCCGGAAGAATAATCAGACGAATTCCGTGCCGTGCACAGAATTGCTGAAATAGCCACGTAGCCGGATCACCTCACACTAGCTCGGCGCCGGATTTGGCTAGGAATCACCCCTGCCGTAACATCCGGGCCAGCACATATGAGGCGTCCTCGCCGAATCGTGCTTCGGACTAAGTCCGGAATTCTCCTACGTGGGTTCGAAGCCATGTCCGTTCGTTCGCACTACCCGGGCTCTGCCGGGAGTCGAACCATGGTCCGTTCGCAGCCCCCATGTCACGATGGCGAGAATCCTATCCAATAGGCTACGTAGCCGGATCACCTCACACTAGCTCGGCGCCGGATTTGGCTAGGAATCACCCCTGCCGTAACAAAGATAAGACAAAGAGCCAAAATCGACAATAAAAAAGGAAAGACACAGAGCTCGAAACAGATCGATAGCGAGAAGAGACGATAAATCGAGCAGATCTAGGGACAGAGGAGAACTGACACGAAGAAGAGCCAGAGCTAGAGATACCATCAATATCAGAAGGAATTACATCACTAAGAAGCGGGGGACAAAATTGAGAAAGATAAATAACAGGAAGAAGACAAGTAAGAGGAACAACAAGACGACATGGAGGCGGAGGCGAAGCAGGACGATGCGAAAGGGCAGAGCTACGGCACGAGGTCGAGGAGGACACAGGAGGCGGAGCAGGCGGATCAAGAGCAGGCAAAAGGACAGTCAAAGGAATCACTAAAGCCGGCCGGGGTCGAGGCGGGCAATCGAACTGCAAACGACGGCGAACAACAGGTCGAGCACGAGGACTATAGCTAGTATTGAAACTAACTCTAGCATCAACACTACGATCAGAATCCGAACCAGACCGAACTAAACTAGAAGACGAAGAAGTACGCCGGCGCCGGCGGGATACGATCGCGACCAGCAAAGCAGAAGACGAAGGCAAAGGCGGCAGTCCGGTATCAAGAACAAAGGCTTGAGGGTCCGGCCCGGCAAACTGCCGGAGGGAAGTAGAAGGAGCCGCAGGCTCGGCAAGCCGGCGACGGGTACGTCCACGAGTCCGGGAGGAGATCGGGGAAGCCGGTCCCGGAGCTGAGGGCCCAGGAGCAGAGCCAGGAGAAGGTGAGCCCGGCGAGAAATCTGACCCGGAGCCGGAACCCAGCGAACGACGACGACGAAGAGGCCCCCGAGGAGCCACGACGGGGGAGCTACCGAGCAAAGTACTGACAGCCGGCGCCGAACACGGCGGCGGAGGTACCCCACAGACAGTGGCAGGCGGAGAGTCCAGGGTCGATCGAGAGATCCGCCGACGGGAATGCGGCGGGGGCCGACGAGACGGAAGAGGCGAGGAGGGAGCCGAGGAAGGGTCGGAGGCAGGGGAAGGGCCGCGAGCAGGTGACGGGGATCGCTGCCGGCGCCGAAGAGACGGCAGCGAAGCAGGAGAAAGGTCGGGTGGCGCCGGATCAGATGACACGGAGGTCATGGCCATGGGCGGCGCAGAGAGAGACGAGCTCGAGGGCGCAAGGGCCCGACGAGGACTCTCAGAAATTATAATTAATGCGTTTTTAGACCCGGGGTCCCGCGCGCCGGCCCCGCCGCCGGGCCGCCGGCGCGCCGCCCGTCGACGTCGCCGTCACCGTGGCACGTCGGGTCGTCGTCGGCCGCGGCCGGCCGCCGGCGCCGCCCGGCCGGCCCGATGAAATCGAGCTCCACGAGGGAGCGCCGGGCGCAGGCGCTGGAGAGGAGAGCAGCGACCTCGCCGGGGCCCGTGCTCCGCGCTTCGCGGAAGGGATCAGATCAGATCAGATCAGATCAGATCAGATCAGATCAGATCAGATCCGAGGCCGCGCGGCCCGGGCGGGCGGGCGCACCGTGGAGCTCGATGCGGAGCCTGGAGAGGCTGGGCAGGGCCGCGATGGCCTCACTGAGGGCGGTGAGGGCGCTGGCGGCTGCACCCGCGGCGCGGCCGTCCAAAAGACGGAGGTGGAGCTCGCGCAGGCACGCGGCGCCGCCGAGGGCGCGGACGGCCCCCGGCGACACGTGCTCCAAACTGAACTGCGGGCGGGGCGGGGCGGCTCAGCCGAGGGCGAGGCGAGACAAGGAGCACGGACCCGCAGCGGCTCGAGGCGCTCGAGCCTCGGCAGGCGGGCGACCGCGCGGAGGGCGGCGTCGGAGAGCTCCACGCTCGCGGAGTCGTCCAGGCGGGGGGCGGCGGCCTCCGACCTGCAGGAGGGCCTCGGGAGCGAAGAAGAGGATCGGAGAGAGAGCAAGGGCCGCGCACCCCCGGACGGCGCCCTCATGTGCGGCCAGCTGCTGGCCATGTGCGCCCCCGCTGAGGGCCGCCGGGCCTCCCTCGCAGTTGGCCGGCCGCGGGCCCGGGGCCGCCGGGCCCCGCCTCAGGCCGCCTCGATGGCGCGGATGCAGTCCACCGCACGGCGGCGGCGAAGACGCCCCACCGCGTCCGCTCCATCTGCTCCTTCCGCGCGATCGGCCTGCCGCACGCCCCGGGGGCGCTCGCTCAGCCAAGGGCGGTGCGGGGCGGGGAGGGGCGGGGAGGGGCGGGGCGGGGGCGGACTGGGGCGCGGCGTTGAGGATGGCCTGCAGCTCGACGAGATCGGCCTGGCCGCCCCGCGCCTCGGGGTACTCCAGCCCCTCCCCCGCGATCCCGCTCATCGCCACCACCGTGCACCTGCCCGCCAACGAACGTCAGCCGGGGTGCGCTGTTAAGAAAACGAGCAGGGGTACGCGCGTGTCGATCTGGTCGAGGGTGAGGCGGCCGCGGCGCCCCGGGGTCGTGGCGCCGTGGCGCCGAGAGCGAGGGGGGGCGGGGGGAGGGGGGAGGGTCAAGGCCGCCAGCGGTAGGTCCGGCGCCTCTCGATGGCGCCGATGGCGGCCTGCAGCCTCGCAAGCTTTGCCGACGGCAGAGTTCTGCTCTGAAGGTGAACTTCGATGGCGACCTTGGGGTCCAGGCGCGCCAGAATCTGGGAGGAAGGAAGCTCAGGTGGGCCGGGAAGGGAGGGGCGGGACCGGGGCACCTCGTAGAATCGGAGGGCGGTGCTGGACATCGAGTCGAGCACGGGGGCGACGCGGAGGCGGCGGAGGGCGGGGAGGGCGGCGATCGCCTCGGCCTCGGCCTCGGAGAGCGGCCGGAGGAGGGTCAAATCGAGGTCGGAGAGGGCCCGTTGAGCGCTGGAGAGGAGGGCAGCGACCTCGCCGGGGCTTGTGCTCGTCGCTGCGCGAAGGGGATCGGATCGGATCAGATCGGATCTGAGGCCGCGCGGCCCGGGGGGGCGGGCGCACCGTGGAGAACGATGCGGAGCACGGAGAGGCTGGGCAGGGCCGAGAGCGCACCGGCGAGGGCGGAGCGGGCGGCCGTGGCCGCGGCGCGCCCATCATCAACGTGGAGGAAGAGCTCCCGTAGGCACGCGGCCCCGCCGAGGGCGCGGACGGTCTCCGGAGACCAGTTCCCAAGATTGAACTGCGGGCGGGGCGGGGCGGGGCGGCTCAGCCGAGGGCGAGGAGAGACGGGTGCATGCGGGCCGGGCACCCGCAGCGGCTCCAGTCGCTCCAGCCTCGGCAGGCGCAAGACCGCGCGGACGGCCGCTTCGGGCAGATAAACGAAATCAAAGTCGACGGACTGCGGGGCGACGACGTCCGAGAGCCGCGGAAAGGCATCCGACCTGCAGGAGGGCTGAGGAGCGAAGAAGAGGATCGGAGAGTGAGAGGGCCGCGCACCTTTGGACGGCTCCCTCATCGAGGAAGAAGAGGGTGCGAAGGCTCCTGCCGGCGGCGCCGTCCGCGATCGCCCGGAAGCCGCCCCCGGAGGCGTCTACTAGGACTCCGCGATCGAAGAGCAGCGCGAGCCGCTCGAGGTGCGCGAGGGGCGCCAGCGCCGCCAGCGCCGCCGACTCCGAATCGAAGTCGGGGCGGAAGCTGAGGGAGCGGAGGAGCGGGCAGGCGGCGGCGACGGCCGCAGCGGCCTCCGGCGTGACGCCCTTCTGGACCGCTTGGAAGTACAGGGTCAGGGAGCGGAGCTTGCCGAACGGGGAGAGAGCGGCCCGCAGCTCGTTGCCCGGCGGCAGCGCAAGCGGGTTCCGCCGCATATATGCGTAGACCCCGTTCCAGAGGCAGAAGTGGAGACCCTCGAGGCGGCTGGGGGCGCCCCCCGGCGGCCGCAGCGCCCGCAGCGCTCCGAGCACGAAGCGGCTCAGGAAGTCCTCGCCGTAGCCGTCTTCCTCGGCCCCCTTCTCGGATGCGAGGACCCGAAAGGCCACCTCCCGCGGTTGCGCCGGCGCCGCTCCGCTGCCGCCGCCGCCGCCGCCGCGGACGAGGGCCGCGAGGAGCCCGCAGGCCGCCTCCACCTCGCGCCAGCCGGCCCCGAGCGAGACGCTCGCGCCGTCGCCGAGCCGCATCTTCCGCTTCTTCACGAGCGCCATCGCGGCGTCGTGTCTCGACGGTGCGGAGCCAGCCGAATTCTCCTCGTCCGTCCGCAGCTCGAAGCTCGGCCACTCGGTCTCCTCGATCACCTGCCGCCACCGCCTGCGACACGGCGGCCTCAGCAACGAATTCGAAAAGGAGCTCGCGGGCGTTCTCGGGGTCGCAGTCAACAGAGCGAAACGGACCTGCACACGCTGCGCAGGGGCCAGCTCACTCCCGGCCCCAGCGTCTTGAACACGCCGCTCGCCACCGCGTCCGGCAGCGCATCGAGAGTGCTCATGGCCGCAGCCGCCGCTGGCGCTCCGACAGCTGCAGCTGGAAGCGTGGCTGCAAGTTCATCGACGCGCGCCCGCTTCTCCGCGCGCGAGGTGCTCGAGCTCGACATCGCCCGCTGTTTCTATTCGATCCGCGGCGCGCTTTGCATGATCTTTTCGCGTGTCGAATCGAAATGTCTACCCCCCCTCCGGGTCCCTAGGCCTAGCTATATATATAGGCCTCTCGCCGACGGACGAGCAGAGCCCCCGTCCGACGGTCCGACGATCCGTCCTTTGATATCGATATTCCCTTCTGACATCCGCACCACGGCAGGCTATGCGCGCCCCCCGCTGAGGCCTCGGGCCCCATGGCCAGACCGCACCGGGCCCCATAGGTCGAGACAAGAACGTTCAGGCAAACACGACCTGGGAAAAGTGCGACGGAACGTGCTGCTGGGCGAGGGAAGCGGACCTGACGGACCCCGAAGTACGCAGCATGAACTTTGACCCTGAGACCTGCGAGTACGATGAGAGAGTAAAGGCGCTCTTCCCGCTGTGGGGCGTCCGGTACGAACGTCAGACGGAAACTGACAGAGACGAGGAGCGGCCGCCGCGGGTGTGCCTGCCCCCCGAGACCGAGGAGCTGCACGCCTGGAGGACGGGCGGGATGGAGGCGATAGAGTCAGATCGCGAATCGGACATGAGCGAGGATCCCGGAAGCCCACCAGGGCCCGACGACGTGGACCCGCCGCAGGCGCAGGATGCAGGGAGAAGCCGGTACCAACTGCGAGCCCGCGCAGCCCCAGTCAAGGAAGGGAAACGGGTGCAGAAGCAAAGCAAACGGAGACGGGTACAGCCGACCGCCAAGCGAGAGAGAGGGATGGAAGAGAATGACACTCGGAAGCAGACAGCGGCCGCCCCCGCGCCAGAGGATCCCGCCGAGACCGGAGACGAAGAGGAGGAAGCGGGCCCTGAAGCGCTGATGGGAGCGACGATATGGCAGATCTACGAGATGCGTAAGGAAGCCATCCTGGAAGCGGGTACAGAGGGGATACAGACCCGGATCGCCGAACGCGAAGGACAGGAGGAGTATCGGATCGACTCCGACGGATCAACCTTCGACCTGGGCAAGGCCGGTAAGGCGAGAGCGGGGTACGCCGTATACGATCCCCAAGAACCGCACATGCAGTACGGTGGGAGGCTGCGAGGGCAGCTGTCCAATTATAAAGCCGAGCTACACGGGGCCATACTCGCGACGCTGATCGCACCGCTCAACAAGACGGTGAGGGTACACTGCGACAACCTCTCCGTCGTACGGAACTTCGCCACCCGGGTGCGATACTACAGGAGGAAGTCAGCGCGCAAAGACACACGGGATAGCTACGAAGCAGAGTACCGGCTGTGGCGCGCGGTGATGGAGCTCCGCGGGGCGGGAAGGCGGGAGGACGCAGGAGTGGAAGTAATGTGGGTGCCGGGCCACGACCCCAATGACGAGATCCACAAGGAAGTTGACCTGCGCGCAAAGGCAGCAGCGAACATGCCCCTTGTCAACCCCGCCACCGGCGAGCACATGACATACCGGGCCGACGTACTCGTACCCCCCGAATCCACGGGCTTTGAGCTCATCCACCAGGGCGAGCGGGTTGAGATCGACCCCTGCAGATACATCAGAATGCAACACGCGGTGCGGAGCTTCGTCAAATGGACTCAACTGAGACGGACGGGCGAAGCCCTGCGGGACGCGCTTGGAAGCCCTAAGCAAGCGCTCGAGCTGCTGAGCGTCAAGTACTGGCACCGCAAGATAAGCGGCTACAGGCACAAGTGGCGGGCGCACGGCGTGAAGGCGCTGATCGACGGGCTGCCACTGATGCCCGAACGCCTGCGCGACCGCCCGGACCTATACGAGGGGAAGTCAGAAGGGGAGTGCCTGCGGTGCGCAGCGAGCGAGGCCAAACCCAAGGAGACGCTGCGACACTACCTGATCGAATGCCCCAGCCTGCCCGCCGCCCACGCCCGCATCCAGAAAGCAGTTGACGAGGAGTTCCTGAAACTGTACGACAAGAAAGTCGTGGGGGCGGCGCGCAGAGCGCTCGACGCAGCTGAGGAGGCGAAGGAGCGGACAGAACGGTCAGAGGGCTCCGAGCAGGCCCCGAACGCCCAGGCCCGAAAGCGCAAGGCGGCGCACCTCGAGCAGCCAACCAAATCGGTGGAACAGGCGAGCCTCGACCTAGAACGCGTCTACGAGGCGCGCCCGGTAGCCGAGAAGAGCCTGTCGGCGAGAATGCGGTGCTACGACTTCAGCCGGAGGTACGCGCACGCGCCGGAGGCGGGCAATAGCTATCCGGGCGCATGGCACGACATGCAAGGCGAGCACAAGGGTTGGCGCAGCGCGCACGACCTGGATCACATGCGGGTACTCCAGGGCCTGCTGCCGAACGACATGGACAGAGTCTTAGTCGACCTGGGATTCGCAGAAGCAGAGACCATACCGGTCTGCCGGCAGCTGGCGGAGACGGTGCTCACGGAAGTACACAGCGAGATCTGGAAGCCGAGAAGCAAAACAACGAGCAAGCATGAGTCCCGAGTGTGGGGGATCACGCAGGGAAACAAGCGCGCACCGAAGGGGAACCGAGCACCGACGGTTGGCAGCGAGGCCGACCCAGAGGCTGCAGGAGGACATCCCGAGGACGCTGCTGGGACGCCGAGCGCGGCAGAGGTCGGGGGAGCGACAGCGATGCAAGAAGCAGAGAATGAGGACCGGCCGGATTCGAACCCGCCCGACCCGACCCGGAACCGAAAGCGAAAACGCGAACTCGAATCGCACCGTATCGCGGCGCGGGAACTCGATCGGATACGCGGAGAGGGCCACTGCGACCACTGCCAAGAATACCACGCCCCGGGGACAGCGTGCCACGAGACAGCAGTAGTGGAAACGCTTGCGGTACGAGCTTTCAAGAACTACCTGAGGTACGGAGACATGGGACGACTGCCTAAGGTATCGTAAATAAAGCGCCTAGGGTCCGGCCGAGTCGCTGGAAACAGCGGCGCGTGGGGAGGGGGGCAACCCCCTCCCTGCCTGGCCGGACCTATCCGAGCAAATTTTTTTTTTTTTTTCAGACCGCGCCCGCCGCCGCAGCCAGGCAGGGCCGGCCCCCGAGCTCGCCTCAGGCCGCCTCGATGGCCCGGATGCAGTCCACCACACTGCGCGGCGGGGCCCGGGGCCCGGGGCGGGGTCAGCGGCCCTCGCGGGGGGGCGGCGCGGGGCGGGCGGCGGGCGGGGGCGGCGGGGCGGGCCTGTCGCCGCGGAGGACGGCCTCCGTGAGGGCCTCCAGCGCCCCCGCGTTGTTCTTCAGCAGCGCCTGCCCGGCCCGAGGTTAGGATCGGCGCCGGGGCCGGGCCGGGCCGGGGGCGCGCACGGCGGCGGCGAAGACGCCCCACCGCGTCCGCTCCATCTGCTCCTTCCGCGCGATCGGCCTGCCCCCGCGGGGGCGCCCGTTCAGCAAAGGGCGGGCCGGGGCAGGGGGCGGGGGGGGCGGGGCGGGGCGGGGCGGGGGCGGACTGGGGCGCGGCGTTGAGGATGGCCTGCAGCTCGGCGAGGTCGGCCTGCAGCTGGCCGCCCCGCGCCTCGGGGTACTCCAGCCCCTCCCCCGCGATCCTGCTCATTGCCCCACCGTTCAGGGCCACGTCGGCTCGGGCCCTGGCCACGTCCCCTCGGGTTCTTCAGAGCCACGTCGGCTCGGGTCCTGGCCACGTCCCCTCGGGCCCTTCAGCGCCACGTCCCCTAGGGCCCTTGAGCACCATCGTACACGTGCCGGGCCGGGGGCCCCTCCGGGACCGGGTACGCCGCGCCCGGCGGCCGGCCCCCCCTCGAGGCCCGCGGCGGGTACGCCCCCACGTTCGCGCCCGATACTATCAACATCTGAGGGAACCACATCACTAACAAGCGGAGGACAGAACAAGCGAGTTCCTGCGGAGCAGGAGTGGCCTTGGGTCTTGGGGTTTCAAGGCGTGAGGGTGGTCGCTCTTTGTTTTAAAACGGGGGACCGCAACCGCGCGCGGTTACCGGGACCTACGGGGGGTTCGCCCCACCGTAGTCTCTCAAAAACAAAAACACAAATTAAAATGCAATTCATGATCATACACGCAAATAATTAAATACATAATTTTGATACTCTGATATTTATATTTATCAAAATATACTTCGACTGTGAAGTAAAATGCGAACGTTAACGATACTTTGACGTTGAGTACGAAGCTACTATAGCTAGGCTATTATAAAATTACCAGTACATTAATATTGTAGTAAGCTTAGAAGAGAGCACGATGCTATCAAACTTTATCGATATCTAGGGCTCGTGCCGGTGCCACGAGAGTGCTCTCCATCATGTACGAATAGCGACGTGTCCGTGGTGCCTCGCGATCGGGAACCGAAGCCCGGCGCCACTGAGCGAGGGACTGGCCATGGGGCGCTGCGGCCGCGGCCGGCGCGGGGGTCGACGTCGTCGACTTCGGCTCAGCCGCGTCGATGATGTCGTCCGCCGGGGCCGGGCCCTTGATGATAGCCGCTGCTGACGCCCGCCGCGGTTTGCGCGGCACTTCCGCTGCGGCTGGCGAGCGGGTCGTTGGGATGGCCGCATCGATTATGTCGCCCGTGGCCGTATTGAATGACACGGACGGCCCCCGCGGCCGCTGCGGGACATGCTGTGCTTTCGCGACAGTTAGAGCTGGCGAGCGGGTTGTTGGAACAGCCGCGTCGATGATGTCATCCGTGCCGGTTGCCATGGCTGAGGCCCGACGCGGGGTTCGTAGCGCTGTGGCGATGGCCGGCGATCGCGAGCGCGCCGCTGGACCCGGAATGGACGCGTCGATTATGTCGATGTCGTCCGTGTCGATCGCCGCGGCCGGCGGCCGCCGCGGGACCCGACCGCCGTACGCGTCCGAATCGATGACGTCGACGTACGATGCCAATCGCGACTGCGGGTTTCCGAGTTCGAGGCCTGTCCGCGGCAGGTGCATCGACCGCCTTTGCTTGCGACGACTGTACGTGTAGACCCCTATGCACACGAACAAGGCGACCGTCACGCCCACCACAACCCCGGTGACGATGCCGGCCACCTTCCCCACATCGAAAGACGACGCCGCCTCCTCGCTGGCGGAGGCGGATGTCTGCACGCCGGCTTTGATCGCGTTCTGCGTGCACTGCGGCTTGGCAGTCGCTGCGCCGCTTGGGAGGGCAATTGTGTACACGCTCCCGCAGAACGAGCCTGTGAGAAGGCGAATCAGATTTCATGGTGCTTAGGTAAACGGTTACAATCACGAACTGTTGCGCGAGAAGCCGGGGCCGGAGCCGAGGACTGGCGATGAGCCGATGTAGGCCCCCGTGATGTCGACCGACGGGCTTGAAGTGATGCCTAGTTGGAGGGCGTGCCGCCGGGTGCCGTTGCTGACAGCGTCTGCGAAGGCAGCACGGCCTTTGAACTGCACGCCACTGATGCTCACATCCGGGTCGACTTGCCGCAGGAAATTGTAGAGCGTCATCAGCCAGTAATCGTCGCGGGCAGCGGCATCCAGCGAATCGTAGTTCTCCGAGAGCCACGCGACAAACGAGCCGAGGCTGTTTTCAACGCGCACAGTGAAGTTTAATCTGGACGCGTTGACCGGTACTGCCGCCGCAGAGCGCATCAGCTCCGCCTTGACGGCCTGGATGTACGGTGCGACACCGGCAAAGTTGCCGCCGATGGAGCGGACGGTGCCGCCCGTTAGGTTCGAGCCGTCGGACAGCGAGAGCGTGAGGCCGCTGTTCAGCGAAGCGTATACGAGCCCCCGAGTGATCGCTTCCGGCCCGGTTGTTGTCGCCGAGACGTTGAAACCGCCGCCATCAGTCGGGCTGGCGAGCAGCCCGCCGAACACATTCATCGTCAAAACAAGAGATTCCGCGTCGCGATCGGCGCTGACGTATGCCATCTGCAGGGATGCATCCACGTATGAGTGACTTCGGACGGCGCAGCAATCGCAAGCGCATTTATGCACATACCTGAACGTCGATGCTTTTCGCGATCTCTGCGGCAAACGAGGTGCCGCGCACAGCGCTCCGGAGCGCCTCAAGCGCCGCGCGGACGAGCCGCGGGTTGCCGAGAGCGGAGGGCGACACCGGGTACAGCCTCTGGAGTGCTTCGAGCGTGGCCGCCTGCCGCGGGAACGAGAGGACAACGGGTAGCTGAAGGCCAGCGCGGTCTCGGAACCCGCCGATTCCAGGCACGCCAGGCTGCAAGACAAAGCGATACTCAATAGACTTCGATGACGTTACGAATATGGCTGCCGCACCGACGTGATGCGCTGGCCGTCGAGCCTCTGCGGGGTGCCGCCGACAAGGAGCGGGTCGACGGCGGAGAGGTCGAGGCCGCTGAGGAGCGCGTCGGCGTAGACAAAGTCGCGGAGCGCGGTCGAGGACGGCCGTCTCAACCCGGGCGCCAGGTTGGCCACGCCAAAGAACCTGAGCCGACTGTCAACGACGGCTCCAGTAGTGCGGGGCGCGAACATACGAGAAAGTGATCTGGATGCCTTCGACAGAGCCTGCGGCAGAGGGCGCAATGGCACCCGTTTCGACGGCAAGCTGCAGGGCTTGATCGAATGTAGCAACGTGGGATGCCGCAGCGCCAATGGCGGCCGCGCGGGCTCGGATGCGCGCGGCGATGGCCGCAACGAGGCCTGCGGGGTCCGATTTGGAGCTGCCGGCAAAGACCGCCGCGGCCGACGTGTTGCCATCACCGGTGTAGAGCTCGAACGCGACGCCGAGCGTGGCGCGCGAGGTGAGGTTGCGCGACTCGGGGCGCGTGCGGACGACGTGGGCGATGTCGTGGAACGCGGCTGGCGTGCCGGAAGGAATCACGGTCGTCTCGGACGACGCGTAGCGCCCGTCGATGCCGCGCACAGCGATGGCGCCGGGGTTAGTCTCCGTCCAGATGGACTTCGACACGTTGAATCGCGACAGCGAAACTGCGCAGAAATGGAATAATGAATATGGTGACAGCCGCAGAAGATGCAAGGGTAGTTTACTTCGCTCGGACAAGGGATCGAAGGCAGCTGCCGCGGGCACGGAGCCGGCGAACGTGAGGGCTTCCGAGAGGTCGGCGACCGGGAGGCTCTCGCAGCTGGCGCCGCAGCCGGCCCTGTACACGGCGAGCTGGACGACGTCGGATGCGAGGCGCTCGCTGCCACCGTACAGCGCCGCGGGGAGGCGCAGGGCAACGACGTCGAGGGTCCGGTCGTCTGTCGCGTTGCCGAGGACAGAGAGGGCGAAGCTCGAGGGAAGGCCGATGCGGACGTCGGAGCCGCCGCCGAAGGCGACCACCTGTGCCGGGTAGTCGACGGTCCGAGAGACGCAGAGCTGGAGCGGGAGCAGCTCGGCGTCCTTGCGGGACGCGGACGGCGATGCGTACGCCGCGACGGGCGAGGTCCAGTTGGCGCGCGTGGCCGCGCAAGTGCCGCACTCGAGGGAGCGGCGGCCGAGCTGGGAGAGGAGCTGCCGGAGCGCGAGCGACGCGCCGAGGGTGCGGTTGACGCCGGCCTCGTTGCTGAACAGGTTGAGGGAGCCCCGGACGAGGCTCTCGAGGACGGCGTCCGTGTCCGGTGTGTACGAGTTGCAGTCACGGACGTAGCGGGTAGTGAGGTTAGCCGCAAGGGAGAGCGCGTCGTGGACGACCGATGCGCTGTAGTCGGCAGCGAAGCCGGCGCCGAGGATTGTGGCGAACTGCGACGCCGCTGCGCTCACGGCCATCTTGCTGTACCCGGCGCCCTCGACGGCCTGCATGGAGCTGCGGAGCGCGTCCACCTGGATCTGGAGGAGCGCTGCGTCCGCGGCGCTGAGGCGACGGCGCGCGGGGACGCTGGTGAAAGCCCCGAGGACCTTGCGCCTCCGCGCGTTGACGGCGGCCTGCTGCGCGGCCGACTTTGTTGCCGTCATGATGCTTCCGAACACGCACACGTAGTCCTGGGCACGCCTGCAGGCGCTGACGGCAGCGTCGGTGCTGTTTCTGATGATCTCGGCAGCGTCCGTTGTCGACAAGCCAGCCATCGGGTCGGAAACAGCCACGGGCTCAAGATCATCGAAGACGGTGAATGCGCCCGTCGAATCACGAACGTATCCACGGAACTTCAATAGGTCTGAAATCCAATGTGTCAGATCAACGAATAGCGGGGATTAATGTATCCACGGAACTCTAATAGGGCTGAAATGCAATATATTTCAGATTGACAAGTGGCGGAGATTAATGTATATATCCGCGGAACTCTAACAGGACTGGAATCCAATGTGTCCGATCAACGAATGGCAGAGATTAATATAACCGCGGAACTTTAATGGGCCTAAAATCCAATATGTCAGATTAACCGCGTGCAACGATTCTTGATTCAATAACGAGGAAGGAACCGAGGCAGAAATAAACGAATGAGCCAAATATAACACTTTCGTAAGCGTCGACGGAAGCAAAATCAAAGCAGCGCACCCTTCACGGGGTACGCCTTGATCTTCGTGAGCGTGCTGTCCGACGAGTAGCTGCGGAGGGTGGTCCTGGAGCCCGCGCCGACCTCCTCCGCCTCGAAAGCGTACTGGAGCGGCGGGCTCCCCGTCACCCAGTCGCCGCACGAGAGGCGGTACTCCTTGCTGAGCGCCGTTACGGACTTGGCGCCCTGGATCACGTCCAGCAGGCCGCCGTCGGCGAGGGGCTCGAGCAGCTTGCAGCTCCCCGAGGCCGGCGGCTGCGTTTTACCTTATTCAGTTACGGATTCGAACGTAATTTCGAATTCGCACGCACCCGGTTGACTTCCAGCGTGACTTCAGCGGACGCGGTGCGAGTCTTGCCGTCCTTCTCGAGCGTGACCGAGAGGGCGAACGTGTACGCCTGGCCCGGGCGGAGGACGTTCTTCTTGAGGACGAGGGACGACCCCGTGCTGCTCTCGGTGATCCCCTTGTCCTGCAGGTCCAGCGTGCTCGCGCTCTGCACGGTCCACAGGTACTGCAGCTTGTAGACCGACTCGCCGTTCGCCTTGAAGTCGGCAGCGTCGATGTCCTTGGGCGCCTCGACGGCGCCGGTGAGCTTCAGCTCTCGGAAAGCGTTCACTGTCCGCGATCCCTCGAGCTGCGCTCGCACAAGTGAGACGAGCACTATCCAGAACCGAGCAGAAGAGCTGCACCGATATCGAGACAGAGGGCGGGGCGTACTCCGCGATGACAACGGGGACGGCGGCCATCGCAGCGGCGCGGTCGAGGCCGTCGGTACGAGTAACGTGCACTGCAAACGAGAACCTACATTCGAGAATCGAATCAACGCATATTGTCATATGTATAAATGAACGGCTTACGGCTTCTGTGGAGACGCTTTGTCTGGCTGGAGAGTACGAGCCGTGATTTGGAGAACGCAGCCATTTTTTTCGCTCGGGAGGGCCACACCGGGACCGCTGATTAGAAAGCCGTCCGGGTCCAGCGGGAGCGCGTGCGTCGGAGAGCTGGCGCCCAGGGTCCACTTGCAAGCGAGCATCGTGTCAAAGCCGGCGACGGCGTCAACGTTGTCAGGGTCGAATGATTTCGTCGCGTCCAGCACAATATTCGAATCGACCCCCACGGTGCTCGTCAGCTTCAGCTGGCCAGCTGACTCGGAGAACGACCTGGCGTCCGCAACGAGTTTCGCGGCCTTTACTGTGAGTTCGGTCGTGAAACTGTTCCTGAGGCTGGCGTCCGTCCTCACGTTGCCCTCGACCTCCACCTTGTACGGCGTGGTCCGAGGCTGCACACGAAGGCGGGCGGATCAGCAGCCGATCGTAGACATCCTTGTTTAACTTCCGCACCAGCAGCGAGAGTTTGAGCTTTCCGTTTGGTCCGATCGTAAATGTCGAGGACGTCTCTCCGACCTGCTCGACTTCGTCGATGAACCACCGGAACTCCATCTCGATCGCTGCGGCAGCATCTCGAATCCTCTTCAAAAGAACGAATACTCATGTTTTCGCACTCGAGCTCGAGGAGCAGGCGCTGAAGGTCGCCCGCGCGGTGAGCGTCGTGTCGGCCGTCTTTGCCGTCTCGAGCTTCGCCCCCTCCGCGATCACGACGCTCGGGATCTCCGTGTTGGTTTTCGCGAGCTGCCGCAAACACATTTCGCTAAGCAATTCAACGCCTCCCATGGCCAGATCTAGACACTCTAGCAGAGCGCACCGCAATGGTCTGCTGCACGCTCGGCTTGTTGAGGAAGTTCTGTGCCTGGACGGCAACGAGGTAGCTTCCGGTTGGCGCGGACGCGAGGATACGGAGCGCCGTCCCTGAGATTCTGTACAGGGCGGGATCTGCTGGTACAGAACAATACTGAGTGAATCCGTCTATGGAAGTGCTTGTCAGAGAAGGCACGGACCAACAGCGATTCCGCCCTGAGTGACGGTCCACTGCAGAGTGAGTGGTCGGCCGCAGCCGCCGCCCTCTACCTTCACAAAGTACTCTGCGGGGTTGCACCTCCCGACCGAGACGTCGCCTGTGAGCTGGATGACTGGGGTCGGCGGGTTGGCCGGGGCTTGAATGACGATGGCGGGAGCCGAATCAGGGATCGGAGCGGAGTTGCCGATGCTGCTCATGCGCGTATCCGGACGAGACCACGGTCAGAGATCAACAAGATGAAATAGCTATAACAGAGCGCACGCGTTCAAGATCGGAGCCCCGGAGCTGGCAATCGACACGGCGGAAAGGAGCTTGGCGAGGCCGCCGATGTTCTGGTCGTTGACTCCGGCGATCGTGACTTCGAGAACACTCGGACGGACGAATGAGCAGTACGATGCTGCGAGCAAAATGTAAATGTGAAGCACAAATGCCTTCTTGCTAAAAGGACATCGCGCACCAGAACCGAACAGAGTGGCGGCATCGCGGAAAATGGCGCTTGCACGCACATTCCTTGCGGAGTCCAGGGCGGCGCCCGGCGTGCCCATATAGCTCTGCCGCGACACGAGAAGAAATGAGAAATCGAAGAGACAGTATACAGCCGCTATAAGAGGAAAATGTGAAGCACCTGCAGCATATCCGAGTCCTCACTCAGCGTGAACAAAACGGTATTGCCCTTCGCATGAATTAAGTCAGCCGGCGCCGTGCTGCTCGTGACATCAATCGAACAGTTGTTCGGAGCTCAAGCTCACCACATCAGAGAATTTCGCGGACAGGATCTGAATGGGGTCCTTGGGGGTACGGGCCACAGCCACCCGCGCCGCCGGCGCGTCAGCGGAAGCCATGCGCGACCCTTCAATGAAGGTCGTCTGCTTCGCGTTGACGAAGAGGTCCAAAGTTCCTGAGCCAGTCGCATAAAGCTTGTACGCTGCGCGAAAGATTATGCTGTGATCAAGAGTACCTTTATACTTTCGCTTCGAATTCTTTCTTAAAACGCACAGATTGTAACGATGCCAGTGGTGCCAGGAACGCGAGCCATCTGCGCAGAGCGCGCAATATTAATAGCAGCAAAGTCAAATCAAGCTTATTCGAAAATAAGATTCAGATCACGAACCGCGAGGTCGCGGAAGCACCCAATGACGCCCTGGTAGCGGACGTACGAGCAGAGTGGGGTGGCACCCGCTGCGGTCGTGAAGTCTGCAAAGAACGGAAGCTTTGCGAAACCGCCCGAAAATGTAAACTCAAACACGTCGTTCGGGGCCCTGACCGATATTTATTATTGTGTAATCAGTTTATCATTAAAGATACGGGAGAGATCGGAGGAACGCACTGGTCAAAGTCAATCACGTTGCCGCACTGGTCGACGCCTGTGAGGCGAAGCGAGTTGAGAGCCTCCGCGGCCAGCGGGCCCGCGATGCTCTCCTTGAGTGCAGAGGCGTCTCGAATGCTTGCCAGAATGTTGGGCTTCACCGTGAGAGGGAGCAGCCCTCCGAAGCCGGTACCGCTACGCGTCGCCTGAATTTGCACAATGCCGGTGGAGCAGGTCGAGAAGGTGACCTGGTAGACCCCGGCGACAGTGCCAGAGCTTGCTGATGACTGCTCGGAGACGTTCCAACTCCTGGCTGAGCCGCCGAAGCCCGCCACCGCGAGCACAGGGAGCAAACTTATGACATTCGCAGGAGCCGCCAGCGAGAGAGTCTGAGAACGAAGGCGCAGAATTGGTTAGATATGATTTGATATGCAAGAAGGCTATGAAAATTCAGGAGCACCGAGGCTGCCCACGGCGACGGGATCGCTTCGCTCGCAATCGAGCAGCTGGAGGCAGCCGCCGCCGCGCCAAATCCAAGCCGCAAGGTCGTCTCGCTGTCGGCAAGGGACTGATACGCAGCCTGTTCCACCAGGTTCCCGAGTGCGTCGCGGACTGCGACGTACGCGGTTGTCGCCTGGCCCGCAAGCACGTGCGGACTGGAGCTGGCGAGCCACTCAAGCCGGGAGGCGACGTAGGTGGGGTAGGCTGCATCCGGCGAGGTGGCGGGCTCGCCAGGACTGACGAAGACGGCGACGCTCGATCCTACTCCGGCAGCCTGGCCGTTAATGGCGACAGACAGCTTGTAGTAGCCCGCCTTGAATGCAGTTATCGACGCCGTATAGGAACCATCGGCATTGACTGAGACTGCCACAGTGGCTGCGGAAGGGAAGCTGTTCGGATTGACAACGGCCTTGAAGTTGTCCGGCAGGGTGAACACGGTCTCACTGGAACTGCGGTTTTGTTAACATTAATTAACATTAAGTGATGGAGCGCGCGCTCGAGCTCTGCAAACCTGACAGTGGAAGCGGGGCCGAGGTACGTCGGGGTCACCGTGATGTTGCTGAACGCATCGACCCGCTCGTCCTGCGCGTTGCGGAGCTCGATACGGAACGTGAAAGGTCTGCCAGCAGTGTACGCCCTGCAAATGTCGCCGAATACGCCCGACTTCGAAATCGCGATGTCTCCAGCGGTCAGCGAGATTGTGGTGACAGTCGAGACGGATGCACCGACAGTCCCAGTGACCGTGACTGTGGCACTCCCGTCAACAGACGTTTTGCCTGTTAAAACGAACTTGTCGACCCAGGTGCCGCCAGCCCCGTAGGTGCCCTTGGTCGTCACTATGTCCACTGGGGCCGCGGGGGACGCCGAAATGCTTGCAG
The DNA here is from genome assembly GCA_004431415.1 of Cyanophora paradoxa. NCBI lineage: Eukaryota > Glaucocystophyceae > Cyanophorales > Cyanophoraceae > Cyanophora > Cyanophora paradoxa. Next base: position 551,574 of record QPMI01000015.1, read on the forward strand.
CCACAGGCGGGGCGGAAGCTGTGCCTGCAGAGGAGCGGAAATCGATGGCGGCGGGGCATGATGACGCAGCCACGCCCGCTGGGACGTTGCCCATATAGTTGTCGTTGCTGCAAGAAAGTATAGTTGAATACAGATCGAATCCGTCCAAAGGACACAGCATTGCGCACCGGTCGCGGTACACGCCGATGAACGAGACGGGGAAGCCCTTGAGCGCCTTGACGCTCGAGGAAACGCCCTCGAACGACACCTTCGTCTGCATCGACGGGAGAGCGAAGAACCGGACGGGCGAGCTGGCGATCGCGCCGGAGGTCGCGGGATCGCCCGTCGCGAGGCTCAGTTGGAGCTCGTACGTGCCGCGTCGCCGTGGGACCTGCACCTCGACGAGGAACGTTCCTGCTCGACGAGCGTTACTTCGTAGAAGGCAAGACCAAAGGAAAGCTCATGCTCATGCTCGCCGTTCTGATAGTTGATGATACCGATCTGAGGAAGGGCGCTGAACGCAGGGTCGGTCGGGTCGGACGCCGTCTGAGGGACGAGCTGCGCATGCACGGTCGGAGGTTAGGGTGTTGTCGACGGATCCCGGAGCTTAAGAGGAAAGCTTAAGAGGAAAGCTGATGATAATTATGAGTAGGCGCACCTGGACGGACAGAGTGCCTGGGTTGCGCCCCGAAACGATAAGACCGTCTGCATCGAATGCCTGGACGACCAGGGAGGAAGTCCAGCCGACGATCTGGTATTCACATGCGGCCGGCCCGCTTGCGACGCTCCGTTGGGCTACGACAGGCGCGAGGCCTTTCTTTGTGACGAATGTGCGCGTGTCGGCGGAGGATGTGCCACCAGCGTTCGTTGTCGTCGCGGTGCACTGGTATCCCGTCAAGGCTTCGAGTGGAACTTGGACGATGATTGAAGTCGGAGAAGAGAGTATGGAGAGCACTGTCACAGGATCCACAACGATCTGGGTGGCGGTGGAAGTACAGGCGACGGTTGCACTAGACACAGCGTCGATGCCGAGAACGGAGAGCACGATGGCGACCATGCCGTCATTTGTCCGCTCCACGTCGACAGCGCCATCGGTACTGGGAGTCACTATCATAGGCGGTGCTGGCCCCGCGAAGGTGGTGAATCGCCTCGACGCCTCCAGTGAAGCGCCATCAGCATTCACGGTTGAGACTCGGCACGTGTGCTCTATGCCCGGAGCAAGATCAACCTAGATTTCGAGGAGTGAGATTAAACTAGATGCCGGCAGGGATAGATATCGATGGCCATGGCCAAGATGCACGAACAGTTACACACGAACCAGCGCAGTGATTGACGTGACTATTCCAGTGAGCCCGGCGACTCTGACTGGCGCGAGATCCGCGGTTGCTCCAGTCGCTCTGCAAGTCACGGTTGCGCCAGCGACTGAATCAGCTGCCAGGACACCGACTGTTATCGAAACTTGGCCATTGGAGTTGCGGGTAACTCCAGCCGCTCCGTCGGTTGCAGGGGAGGTGATGCTAGGAAGGGCCGGGCCAGCACGAGTGGAAAAGCGTCGCATGGCGAAGTCGGAGTTGCCATTCAAGTTCGTACTCTGGGCGCGGCATTCGTACTCGGTTCCTGCATCGAGAGCCACCTCAACCGCAATGGCCGCCAAAGTCGGCCCAACTTGCACGAGGACCGGGGGACGATCCGTGGACCCGACAAGGGTAGACTTGCAGGTAACTCCGACTGAGGTTACTGCGGACGGGGCGGAAAAGTCGATATTCAAAGCCAGAGACACTTTCCCAGACGAAACACGGGGGATGTCTCCAAGACCGTCCGATGCTGGGAACGTAATCGAAGGAGGTGCTGGGCGGAGATCAGGAGTAGGAGAAGGGGTTGGCGACGGCCTCGATGTGGGAGACGGGCTGGGCGACGGGCTCGGGCTGGGCGACGGGCTCGGGCTGGGCGACGGGCTCGGGCTGGGCGACGGGCTCGGGCTGGGCGACGGGCTCGGGCTGGGCGACGGCTCGGCTGGGCGACGGGCTCGGGCTGGGCGACGGGCTCGGGCTGGCGACGGGCTCGGGCTGGGCGACGGGCTCGGGCTGGGCGACGGGCTCGGGCTGGGCGACGGGCTCGGGCTGGGCGACGGCTCGCGGGCGACGGCTCGGCTGGCGACGGGTGGGCTGGGCGACGGCTCGGCTGGGCGACGGGCTCGGGCTGGGCGACGGGCTCGGCTGGGCGACGGGCTCGGCTGGGCGCGGGCTCGGGCCTGGGCGAGGGCTCGGCTGGGCGAGCTCGGGCTGGGCGACGGGCTCGGGCTGGGCGACGGGCTCGGGCTGGGCGACGGGCTCGGGCTGGGCGACGGTCGGGGGGCGACGGGGCTGGGCGGGCTCGGGCTGGGCGACGGGCTCGGGCTGGGACGGGCTCGGCTGGGACGGCTCGGGCTGGGCGACGGGCTCGGCTGGGCGACGGGCTCGGGTGGGCGACGGGCTCGGGCTGGGGCGACGGGCTCGGGCTGGGCGACGGGCTCGGGCTGGGCGACGTGGCTGCGACGGCCGCTGGGCGACGGCGCTGGCGCGGGCTGGGCGACGGGCTCGGGCTGGGCGACGGGTCGGCTGGGCGACGGCTCGTGGCGCTGGGCTGGCGACGGGCTCGGGCTGGGCGACGGGCTCGGGCTGGGCGACGGGCTCGGGCTGGCGACGGGCTCGGCTGGGCGACGGGCTCGGGCTGGGCGACGGGCTCGGGCTGGGCGACGGGCTTCGGCTGGGCGACGGGCTCGCGGCGACGGGTCGGGCTGGGCGACGGGCTCGGGCTGGGCGACGGGCTCGGGCTGGGCGACGGGCTCGGGCTGGGCGACGGGCTCGGGCTGGGCGACGGCTCGGGCTGGGCGAGCTCGGGCTCGGGCGCTGGGCGACGGGCTCGGGCTGGGCGACGGGCTCGGGCTGGGCGACGGGCTCGGGCTGGGCGACGGGCTCGGGCTGGGCGACGGGCTCGGGCTGGGCGACGGGCTCGGCTGGGCGACGGGCTCGGGCTGGGCGACGGGCTCGGGCTGGGCGACGGGCTCGGGCTGGGCGACGGGCTCGGGCTGGCGACGGGCTCGGGCTGGGCGACGGGCTCGGGCTGGGCGACGGGCTCGGGCTGGGCGACGGGCTCGGGCTGGGCGACGGGCTCGGGCTGGGCGACGGGCTCGGGCTGGGCGACGGGCTCGGGCTGGGCGACGGGCTCGGGCTGGGCGACGGGCTCGGGCTGGGCGACGGGCTCGGGCTGGGCGACGGGCTCGGGCTGGGCGACGGGCTCGGGCTGGGCGACGGGCTCGGGCTGGGCGACGGGCTCGGGCTGGGCGACGGGCTCGGGCTGGGCGACGGCTCGGGCTGGGCGACGGGCTCGGGCTGGGCGACGGGCTCGGCTGGGCGACGGGCTGGCTGGGCGACGGGCTCGCTGGGCGACGGGCTGGCGACGGGCTCGGGGCGACGGGCTCGGGCTGGGCGACGGGCTCGGGCTGGGCGACGGGCTCGGGCTGGGCGACGGGCTCGGGCTGGGCGACGGGCTCGGGCTGGGCGACGGGCTCGGGCTGGGCGACGGGCTCGGGCTGGGCCGACGGGCTTCGGGCTGGGCGACGGGCTCGGGCTGGGCGACGGGCTCGGGCTGGGCGACGGGCTCGGGCTGGGCGACGGGCTCGGGCTGGCGACGGGCTCGGGCTGGGCGACGGGCTCGGGCTGGGCGACGGGCCGGCTGGGCGACGGGCTCGGGCTGGCGACGGCTCGGCTGGGCGACGGGCTCGGGCTGGGCGACGGGCTCGGCTGGGCGACGGCTCGGGCTGGGCGACGGGCTCGGCTGGGCGACGGGCTCGGCTGGGCGACGGGCTCGGGCTGGGCGACGGCTCGGCTGGGCGACGGGCTCGGGCTGGGCGACGGGCTCGGCTGGCGACGGGCTCGGGCTGGGCGACGGGCTCGGGCTGGGCGACGGGCTCGGCTGGCGACGGGCTCGGGCTGGGCGACGGGCTCGGGCTGGGCGACGGGCTCGGCGGGCGACGGGCTCGGGCTGGGCGACGGCGCTGGCGGGGCTCGGCGGCACGGGCTGGGCGCGGGCTCGGCTGGCGACGGGCTCGGCTGGCGACGGGCTCGGCGGCGACGGGCTCGGGCTGGGCGACGGGCTCGGGCTGGGCGACGGGCTCGGGCTGGGCGACGGGCTCGGGCTGGGCGACGGCTCGGGCTGGGCGCGGCTGGGCTGGGCGACGGGCTCGGGCTGGGCGACGGGCTCGGGCTGGGCGACGGCTCGGCTGGGCGACGGGCTCGGCTGGGCGACGGGCTCGGGCTGGGCGACGGGCTCGGGCTGGGCGACGGGCTCGGGCTGGGCGACGGGCTCGGGCTGGGCGACGGGCTCGGGCTGGGCGACGGGCTCGGGCTGGGCGACGGGCTCGGGCTGGGCGACGGGCTCGGCTGGCGACGGCGGGCTGCGGGCCTGGGCGACGGGCTCGGGCTGGGCGACGGGCTCGGGCTGGGCGACGGGCTCGGGCTGGGCGACGGGCTCGGGCTGGGCGACGGGCTCGGGCTGGGCACGGTCGGCTGGGCGACGGGCTCGGGCTGGGACGGGCTCGGCCGGCTGGGCGACGGGCTCGGGCTGGGCGACGGCTCGGGCTGGGCGACGGGCTCGGGCTGGGCGACGGGCTCGGGCTGGGCGACGGGCTCGGCTGGGCGACGGGCTCGGCTGGGCGACGGCTCGGGCTGGGCGACGGGCTCGGGCTGGGCGACGGGCTCGGGCTGGCGACGGCTCGGGCTGGGCGACGGGCTCGGGCTGGCGACGGGCTCGGCTGGGCGACGGGCTCGGCTGGCGCGGCTGGCTGGGCGACGGGCTCGGGCTGGGCGACGGGCTCGGGCTGGGCGACGGGCTCGGGCTGGGCGACGGGCTCGGCTGGGCGACGGGCTCGCTGGCGACGGGCTGGGCGGGACGGGCTCGGGCTGGCGACGGCTCGGCTGGGCGACGGCTCGGCTGGGCGACGGCTGGCTGGCGACGGCTCGGCGGGCGACGCTCGGGCTGGGCGACGGCTCGGCTGGGCGACGGGCTCGGCTGGCACGGGCTCGGGCTGGGCGACGGCTCGGCTGGCGACGGCTCGGGCGGGCGACGGGCTCGGGCGGGCGACGGGCTCGCGGGCGACGGGCTCGGCTGGGCGACGGGCTCGGGCTGGGGCGGGCTGGGCGACGGGCTCGGGCTGGGCGACGGGCTCGGGCTGGGCGACGGGCTCGGGCTGGGCGACGGGCTCGGCTGGGCGACGGGCTCGGGCTGGGCGACGGGCTCGGCTGGGCGACGGGCTCGGGCTGGGCGACGGGCTCGGGCTGGGCGACGGGCTCGGGCTGGGCGACGGGCTCGGGCTGGGCGACGGCTCGGGCTGGCGACGGCTCGGCTGGGCGACGGGCTCGGGCTGGGCGACGGGCTCGGGCTGGGCGACGGGCTCGGGCTGGGCGACGGGCTCGGGCTGGGCGACGGGCTCGGCTGGGCGACGGGCTCGGGCTGGGCGACGGGCTCGGGCTGGGCGACGGGCTCGGGCTGGGCGACGGGCTCGGGCTGGGCGACGGGCTCGGGCTGGGCGACGGGCTCGGGCTGGGCGACGGGCTCGCGGGGCTGGGCGACGGGCTCGGGCTGGGCGACGGGCTCGGGCTGGGCGACGGGCTCGGCTGGCGACGGCTCGGGCTGGGCGACGGGCTCGGGCTGGGCGACGGGCTCGGGCTGGGCGACGGGCTCGGGTGCTGGGCGACGGGCTCGGGCTGGGCGACGGGCTCGGGCTGGGCGACGGGCTCGGGCTGGGCGACGGGCTCGGGCTGGGCGACGGGCTCGGGCTGGGCGACGGGCTCGGGCTGGGCGACGGGCTCGGGCTGGGCGACGGGCTCGGGCTGGGCGACGGGCTCGGGCTGGGCGACGGGCTCGGGCTGGGCGACGGGCTCGGGCTGGGCGACGGGCTCGGGCTGGCGACGGGCTCGGGCTGGGCGACGGGTCGGCTGGGCGACGGGCTCGGGCTGGGCGACGGGCTCGGGCTGGCGACGGGCTCGGGCTGGGCGACGGGCTCGGGCTGGGCGACGGGCTCGGGCGACGCTGGGCGACGGGCTCGGGCTGGGCGACGGGCTCGGGCTGGGCGACGGGCTCGGGCTGGGCGACGGGCTCGGGCTGGGCGACGGGCTCGGGCTGGGCGACGGCTCGGGCTGGGCGACGGGCTCGGGCTGGGCGACGGGCTCGGGCTGGGCGACGGGCTCGGGCTGGGCGACGGGCTCGGGCTGGGCGACGGGCTCGCGGCTGTGGGCGACGGGCTCGGGCTGGGCGACGGGCTCGGGCTGGGCGACGGGCTCGGCGGCGACGGGCTCGGCTGGGCGACGGGCTCGGGCTGGGCGACGGGCTCGGGCTGGGCGACGGGCTCGGGCTGGGCGACGGGCTCGGGCTGGGCGACGGGCTCGGGCTGGCGACGGCTCGGGCTGGCGACGGGCTCGGGCTGGGCGACGGGCTCGGCTGGGCGACGGGCTCGGGCTGGGCGACGGGCTCGGGCTGGGCGACGGGCTCGGGCTGGGCGACGGGCTCGGGCTGGGCGACGGCTCGGCTGGGCGACGGGCTCGGGCTGCTGGCGACGGGCTCGGGCTGGGCGACGGGCTCGGGCTGGGCGACGGCTCGGGCTGGGCGACGGGCTCGGGCTGGGCGACGGGCTCGGGCTGGGCGACGGGCTCGGGCTGGGCGACGGGCTCGGGCTGGGCGACGGGCTCGGGCTGGGCGAGGCTCTGGACGGCTCGGGCTGGGCGACGGGCTCGGGCTGGGCGACGGTCGGCTGGCGACGGCTCGGGCTGGCGACGGGCTCGGGCTGGGCGACGGGCTCGGGCTGGGCGACGGGCTCGGCTGGGCGACGGGCTCGGGCTGGGCGAGGCTCGGGCTGGGCGGGCTCGGGCTGGGCGACGGGCTCGGCTGGGCGACGCTCGGTGGGCGACGGGCTCGGGCTGGGCGACGGGCTCGGGCTGGGCGACGGGCTCGGGCTGGGCGACGGGCTCGGCTGGGCGACGGGCTCGGGCTGGGCGACGGGCTCGGGCTGGGCGACGGGCTCGGGCTGGGCGACGGGCTCGGGCTGGCGACGGCTCGGTGGGCGACGGCTCGGCTGGGCGACGGGCTCGGGCTGGGCGACGGTGGCTGGGCGACGGCTCGGCTGGGCGACGGGCTCGGGCTGGCGACGGGCTCGGGCTGGGCGACGGGCTCGGGCTGGGCGACGGGCTCGGGCTGGGCGACGTGGCTCGGGGGCTGGGCGACGGGCTCGGGCTGGGCGACGGGCTTCGGGCTGGGCGACGGGCTCGGGCTCGCGGCTCCGGGCGACGGGCTCGGGCTGGGCGTCTCCTGGCGACGGGCTCGGCTGGGCGACGGGCTCGGGGCTGGGCGACGGGCTCGGGCTGGGCGACGGGCTCGGGCTGGGCGACGGGCTCGGGCTGGGCGACGGGCTCGGGCTGGGCGACGGGCTCGGGCTGGGCGACGGGCTCGGGCTGGGCGACGGGCTCGGGCTGGGCGACGGGCTCGGGCTGGGCGGACGGGCTCGGGCTGGGCGACGGGCTCGGGCTGGGCGACGGGCTCGGGCTGGGCGACGGGCTCGGGCTGGGCGACGGGCTCGGGCTGGGCGACGGGCTGGCTCGGCGCTGGGCGACGGGCTCGGGCTGGGCGACGGGCTCGGGCTGGGCGACGGGCTCGGGCTGGGCGACGGCTCGGGCTGGGCGACGGGCTCGGCTGGGCGACGGCTGACGGGCGGCTGCGACGCGCTCGGGCTGGCGCGGCGGGCTGGCGAGGGCTCGGGCGGGCGACGGGCTCGGGCTGGGCGACGGGCTCGGGGGCGCGGCTCGGGCTGGGCGACGGGCTCGGGCTGGGCGACGGGCTCGGCTGGGCGACGGGCTCGGGCTGGGCGACGGGCTCGGCGGCGACGGGCTCGGGCTGGGCGACGGCTCGGGCTGGGCGACGGGCTCGCGCGCCGTGGGCGACGGGCTCGGGCTGGGCGACGGGCTCGGGCTGGGCGACGGGCTTCGGGCTGGGCGACGGGCTCGGGCTGGGCGACGGGCTCGGGCTGGGCGACGGGCTCGGGCTGGGCGACGGGCTCGGGGCTGGGCGACGGGCTCGGCTCGGCGTCTCCGTCGGCGAGGGGCTCGGGCTGGGCGTCTCCGTCGGCGAGGGGCTCGGGCTGGGCGACGGGCTCGGGCTGGCGACGGGCTCGGGCTGGGCGACGGCTCGGCTGGGCGACGGGCTCGGGCTGGGCGACGGGCTCGGGCTGGGCGACGGGCTCGGGCTGGGCGACGGGCTCGGGCTGGGCGACGGGCTCGGGCTGGGCGACGGGCTCGGGCTGGGCGACGGGCTCGGGCTCGGCGTCTCCGTCGGCGAGGGGCTCGGGCTGGGCGTCTCCGTCGGCGAGGGGCTCGGGCTGGGTTCTTGTAGCATCGATCGCCGTAATCGTTGGAGCCGTTGGCTCGCATCATCGTTGGGAATTCCTGGTGCGAAGACGCAGTAGATTGCGACTGCATCGGCCACCTGCACAATGGCTTTAGTGATTACAATAATTTAACGTATGTTTTCTATCTCGAATCTTTTGTGTCATTTATGGCCCTGACGTGTTATCAACGGGCACCGGACACGACGGCCAGCAATATCAAGGGCTCGCCTAGGCGGGGGCCGGATTAGGAACTTCGCATGGCCAAGACGCCCGGGACGGGTTCTATCTTACATATTTTCCTGGCAGAAGTTTATATCTCTTGCTGGAAGAAGAAGGGAATGGGGATGGGAGGGGGGGGGGGGGGAAGGCGTGGCGGAGGGGGGGGAGCGGGGGGGAGGTGGGAGGGGTAGGTCCCTTCCTCAGGAATCGATGCTAGGCTTGAATCCTTAGGGCACGCCTAGGGACCGAGCCAGACGGGAAGAGAGAAGGAGGGGCGGGCGGTGGGCGGAGGGGGGTTGGAATGGGGGGGGGGGGGGGGGGGGGAAGCGGGCCGCACCCGAGTGCCCCCCGAGGCGCGGCACGTGGCCTCCGAGTGGCAGGCCGTGCCGGCTTCGATGGCCTCCCCCGGGGAGCAGCGGGCGACCTCGCATCTCCCCGACTGCCTCTGCAGGCCCGCGGCGGTCAGTGAGGATCGGCAATCGGCCCGCAGCGGATGGCAGGCCTCAATGTAAAGCCGGGCCGGGACGCGAAATGAGATAAAGGCTGCGTAGCTAGAATAGAGGCTGCATGGCCTGGGGTCTAGGCCCAGCTGCAGGCTTCGGCCTGGCCATGGGTAGTCCCGGGTGGAGGCCTGGCTAGCGCTCGTGCTGGGGCGGGTTTCGAGGAGGCGTGGCTATGAGGCCCCATCGCGGGCCCAGGCAGGGGCGGGGGTAGGGTCCCGCGGGTGCGCACCACGGGCACAGTCCCCGGGGTCGCGCACTTTGAGACGCACTTGCCCGCAGCGGCGTCGACCTGCGCCGGACGGTCGACATGAGTGCAGTTGCAAGCTCGAGACGAGAAGCTTAAGCGGGGCCGGGGCCAGGGCCGGGCGGGGTGAAGCGGCGCAGGGCGCACGTAAAGGCCGCCCGGGGCCCTGCAGGCGGGATCCGTGCAGGCGGCCCACGCGGCCACGGAGTCGCCGTCGGCGCAAACCGCGGCCTCGCAGCTCCTCGTCGCGTTCTGATCGAGCCGCGCCGATCGGTGTCAGCGTCTACGCAGCGAGCAGCAGGCATGGGTGCGGCACAGTCTCAGTCATGTCAAGCTTGGCCTATAGGCTATAGCTAGGAGCTGATGGGCCGTCCGGCGAGCAAGCTTAAGCTAATCTGTAAAGCAGCTCATATGCATGATGACGCGCACGCACCACCGGTGTTGTCCCTGGCGTCTCGCATGCTCGTACACACTTGCCGGCCGCAAGGTCGACCTGCGAATAAACACGAGATTTGAATCGGAGCAGTGCGTCGTGCAGCAGCATGATGTGCGCTCACGTAATACTGTTCGTTCTTGCAAGCTGCGGCGGTACACTCGAACCGGCCTGATGCTGCCGATGTCGAAAGAGCCTGGGGAGCGCGGCAACGCTGCGGCTGGGACGAGACGCTAACTGCGGCTGTCGCGCAAAGGAGCACATAGAAGACCACTACGAGACGCATCGTTGAGGAGTGGAATGGCTGGCTGTGGATGTCGGTGCCTCCCGCCATGCCATCCCGTGCCGCAGTGCTCGGCCCAGCTTCACACCTGCTGCCTGCGACGCTAGTCTGTGCTGGAGCAGGCGACGCGTACGCGAGCGTGCGCGCTCCAAGGATCCGCAGGCCTAGGCGAGCTGCTCACGCAGCGGGGTACTGCCGCAGTGCACCGGCGACCAGTAGTACGTCGGCGATTCGATATATCGATCATGAATATTAATGCCATATGCATGAATCCTCGAATTCCAACTAGGTACCGCAAGTACTACGAGCTGCCGCCGCCTGCGGCCTGCCCGGCCGCCCGCCGCCGCCCGGCCGCCGTCGACGTCGCCTTTCGCGGCCTTTGCGCATGCCCGGGCCCCGGGACGTCGACTGGCAGCGCTAGCTATAGCCTACCGGTTTACGTAGCGCTGGGCCGGCGGTGGCGGCCACTGGCGGGGCCAACCCGGCGGAATATCGATGAACTTAACGTATAACGCAATACATAACGCGGATCAGCGGGCGACGTACGGGCATGGAAGGGTGGGGGGCCGGGTTGGGGGGTGGAAAGGGTGGAGAGGGGGGGGGGGAAGGGAAAGTGGGGGGGAAGAGGAAGGGGGGAGGGAAGGTTGCGAGGCGGTCAGGGGTAGGGCCGGCGCCCCACGAGGAGCGCGTCGATCGCGGCCCGCGGCCTCGCGAGCTTTGTCGACGGCAGAGCGCTGCTCACGAGGTCGACTTTGACAGCGACCTCGGGACCCAGGCGCGCAAGGATCTGAGAGGAAAGAAGCTCAGGGGGGCGGAGGGGGCGGGGCGGGGCGGGGTGGAGCAGGGCCGGGGCACCTCGTAGGGTCGTAGGGCGGCGCTGGACTCGAGCGGCGGAGGCAACGCGAAGAGAAAAAGGCGGCGGAGGGCCGGGAGGGCCGGGAGGGCGGCGAGCGCCTCGGCCTCGGCCTCGGAGAACGGCCGGCTGAGGACCAGGTCGAGCCCCGCGAGGGAGCGCCGGGCGCCGGCGCTGGAGAGGAGGGCAGCGACCTCACCGGGGCCCGTGCTCCGCGCTTTGCGGAAGGGATCAGATCAGATCAGATCTGAGGCCGCGCGGCCCGGGCGGGCGGACGAACCGTGGAGCTCGATGCGGAGCCTGGAGAGGCAGGGCAGGGCCGCGATGGCCTCACCGAGGGCGCCGAGGGCGGCCGCGCTCGGGGCGCGGCCGTCCTCAAGGCGGAGGAAGAGCTCGCGCAGGCACGCGGCGCCGCCGAGGGCGCGGATGGCATCCGGTGACACGTCCTCGAGATAGAACTGCGGGCGGGGCGGGGCGGCTCGTGCTCAGCTGAAGGCGAGGAGAGACGGGGTCGGAGCACGGACCCGCAGCGGCTCGAGGCGCTCGAGCCTCGGCAGGCGCAAGACCGCGCGCGCGGCGGCTTCGGAGAGCTCCGCTCTAGCGAAGTGGTCCAAGCGGCGGGCGTCGACCTCCGACAGCCGCGGGAAGGCATCCGCCCTGAAGAAGGGCCTGAGGACCGGGGTCGCACCGCCACCGGCTCCAGTCGCTCCAGCCTCGGCAGGCGCGCCAGCGCGCGGAAGGCGGCCTCGGAGAAGTCTTTCGGCGCGAAGCGGTCCAAGCGGCGGGCGACGACTCTCGAGAGCCTCAGGAAGGCATCCGACCTGGACGAGGGCTTCAGGAGCGGATAGAACCGGAGTCTGCGAGAGACAGAGCGCACCCTCCGACCGCATCCTCGTCGAGAAAGAAGAGGCTGCGGAGGCTCCTGCCGGCGGGGCCGTCCGCGATCGTCCCGAAGCCGCCCCCGGAGGCGTCCACTTCGACACAGAGGTCCGAGTGCTCGTCGTTGAAGAGCAGCGCGAGCCGCTCGAGGTGCGCGAGGGGCGCCAGCGCCGCCAGCGCCGCCGACTCCGAATCGAAGTCGGGGCGGAAGCTGAGGGAGCGGAGGAGCGGGCAGGCGGCAGCGACGACCGCCGCGGCCTCCGGCGTGACTCCGTTGTGGACCGCTTGGAAGTAGAAGGTCAGGGAGAGCAGCTTGCCGAAGGGGGAGAGCGCGGTCCGCAGGTCGGAGGCCGGCGGTAGTGACATGTACAGGATCTGCGTGAACTCCCCGTTCCAGAGGCAGAGGTGGAGGCTCTCGAGGCGGCTGGGCGCGCCCCCCGGCGGCCGCAGCTCCCGCAGCGCTCCGAGCACGAAGCGGCTCAGGAAGTCCTCGCCGTAGCCGTCTTCCTCGTCCCCGTCTTCGGATCCGAGGACGCGGAAGACCACCTCCCGCGGCTGCGCCGACGCCGCTCCGCTGCCACCGCCGCCGCCGCTGCGGACAAGGGCCGCGAGGAGCCCGCAGGCCGCCTCCACCTCGCGCCAGCCGGCCCCGAGCGAGACGCTCGCGCCGTCGCCGAGACGCAGCTTCCGCTTCTCCACGAGCGCCGCCGCGGCTCCGTGTCTCGACGGCGCGGAGCCCGCGCCGGCGCCGCTAGCGCTCTTCTTGAGCTCCGGCTTCTTGTCGTCCGTTCGCAGCTCGAAGCTCGGCCACTCCGTCTCCTCGATCACCTGCCGCCACCGCCTGCGACCCGGCGGTCTCAGCAACGTTCAAAGAGCCTCGGAGGAGCGCGCGGCCGCGGGCGTTCGCTGGGCCGAAGTCAAAGGAGCGGATCGAACCTGCACACGCAGCGCAGGGGCCACATCGCCTGCGTTCCGAGCGTCTTGAACACGCTGCTGACCACCGCGTCCGGCAGCGCATCAAGAGTGCCCATGGCCGCGGCAGCCGCTCCGACAGCTGGAAGCGGGGCACGGCCGCTCGTGATCAGCAGCACGAACACCGCCGGCGCCGAGACAGCAGCGCCGAACCTCAATTGCAAGCGCTGAACCCACGCCGCGAGGCGCCGAGCCCAGCGCTGTCATCCGATGATCTACCCCCCCCCCCCCCCCTCGACGCCGACGACGCGCTTTCAAGCCGGGAAGAATTATCATCTACCCCTCCCATTTACAGTATTCACGAACCCCTAGGCCTTCCGCCTCTACCCCCGGGGGTTACTGTGGCAACCCCCAAGCCTTCCGCACATGTACAGTGAATCGCACTTCGTCGTTCGATATCCCCTTCTGCCATCTGCATCATGATCATGATCACAAAAACAGATCGAGACGCGAGGGGGAACTCGGAAGCTGCTGGCCATGTGCGCCCCCGCTGAGGGCCGCCGGGCCTCCCTCGCGGTTGGCCGGCCGCGGGCCCGGGGCCGCCGGGCCCCGCGTCAGGCCGCCTCGATGGCCCGGATGCAGTCCACCACACTGCGCGGCGGGGCGCGGGGCGCGGGCGCGGTCAGCGGCCCTCGCGGGGGCGGGCGCGGGGCGGGGCGGGCCTGTCGCCGCGGAGGACGGCCTCCGTGAGGGCCTCCAGCGCCCCTGCGTTGTTCTTCAGCAGCGCCTGCCCGGCCCGAGGTTAGGATCGGCGCCGGGGGCCGGGGCCGGGGCCGGGGGGCGCGCACGGCGGCGGCGAAGACGCCCCACCGCGTCCGCTCCATCTGCTCCTTCCGCGCCATCGGCCTGCCCCCCGCCCCGGGGGCGCTCGTTCAGCAAGGGGAGGAACGACGAGGGCAGGGCGGGGCGGGGCGGGGCGGGGCGGGGGCGGACTGGGGCGCGGCGTTGAGGATGGCCTGCAGCTCGGCGAGGTCGGCCTGGCCGCCCCGCGCCTCGGGGTACTCCAGCCCCTCCCCCGCTATCCCCCCCACCGCCACCCACCGTCGAGGGGTGCCGGGGGTGAAGGAAGGAGGGGGTAGGCGCGTGTCGATTTGGTCGAGGGTCGGGCAGCCGTGGCGCCCCGGGGCCGTGGCGCCGCGGCTTCTTCGAATCCGAACTCAAGTTCTTCTTCCGAAGTTCGAGCTGGAGGATAGGGGGGGGGGGGGGGATGAGAGGGGCGGGGGGGGGGGGGAGGGCGCAACGGGCGCACACGGGGGGGGGGGGGGGGGGAGGGGAGGGGGGAGGAGTGGGTGAGGCGGCCGCGGCGCACCGGGGGGGGGAGGGAAGGGGATGGGTGGGCGGGGGGGCGGGGGGGGAGGGGGGCGGGTTTGGGGAAGGGTGGGGAGCAGGGGGGGAGTGAGGCCGTCAGGTGTACGGCCGGCGCCCGGCGGCCGCGAGGAGCTCGTCGATCGCGGCCCGCGACATGTCGAACACGTCGGCGACTTTGATGGCGACCTCGGGACCCAGGCGCCCCAGGATCTGGAAGGAAGCTCAGGGGGGCGGGGCAGGGCGGGGCGGGTCCGGGGCACCTCGTAGGGTAGAAGGGCGGGGTTCAAAAGGTCGTAGGGTTGAAGGGTGGGGGTTAGTATCTGAGTGGAAGATCAGGGGGGCGGGGGGGGCGGGGTGGGGCGGGGCGGGGCGGGTGCGGGGCACCTCGTAGGGTCGCAGATTTTTGCTGGATTTGTTGTGGCAGGGGCGCAGGAAGAGGCGGCGGAGGGCGGGGAGGGCGGCGATGGCCTCGGCCTCGGCCTCGGAGAGCTGTCGCCAGAGGTCGAGCTCGAGCTCCGTAAGGGAGCGCCGGGCGCCGGCGCTGGAGAGGAAAGCAGCGACCACTTCGGGCCGCGAGTCTTCCGCTATGCAAAGGCGATCAGATCAGATCAGATCTGACCTGAGGCCGCGCGGACGGGGCGGGCGGGCGCACCGAGGTACTTCATCTTGACCGTGGAGAGGCTGGGCAGGGCCGAAAGCGCCTCGCCGAGGGCGGCGAGGGCGGCCGCGCTCGCGGCGGAATCGCCGTCCTTGCAGAGGCGGAGGGAGAGCTCGCGCAGGCCCGCGGCCCCACCGAAGACACGGACGGCCTCGAGCGACATGGTCTCGAGAGCGAACTGCGGGCGGGGCGGGGCGGCTCAGATGAGGGCGAGGCGAGGCGAGGCGAGACGGGCGCGGGCCCGGCACGCGCACTCCTCCCATGCGCTCCAGCCTCGGCAGGCGCGCCAGCGCGCAGACGGCGGCCTCGGAGAGCTGTGCGTTCGCGAGGTCGTCCAAGCGGGGGACGTCGATGTCCGACATCCGCGGGAAAGCATCCGACCTGAAGGAGGGCCTGAGGAGCGAATCGGATCGGAGAGAGTGAGAGCGAGCGCACTCTCCGACCGCATCCTCGTCGAGAAAGAAGAGGCTACGGAGGCTCCTGCCGGCGGGGCCGTCCGCGATCGCCCCGAAGCCGGCCCCGGAGGCGAGGCCGAAGAGCGCGAGCCGCTCGAGGTGCGCGAGGGGCGCGAGCGCCGCCAGCGCCGCCGACTCCGAAGCAAAGTCCGGGCGGAAGCTCAGGGAGCGGAGGAGCGGGCAGGCGGCGGCGACGGCGGCCGCGGCCTCCGGCGTGACTCCATCGCCCCGGGTGAAGCAGAGCGTGAGGGAACGCAGCTTGCCGAACGGGGAGAGCGCGGCCCGCAGCTCGTCTCCCGGCGGCAGATGCATGTCCATCTTAAACAGCGTTCCAAAGAGACAGAGGTGGAGCCCCTCGAGGCGGCTGGGGGCGCCCCCCGGCGGCCGCAGCGCCCCCAGCGCTCCGACCACGAAGCTTCCTCGTCTTCCTCGTCCTCGGATCCGAGGACGTCTTCCGTAACCGTCTTCCTCGTCCTCGGAGGACGTCTTCTGTAGCCGTCTCAGGAAGTCCTCGCCGTAGCCGTCTTCCTCGTCCCCTTCCTCGGATCCGCGGACCCGAAAGGCCAACTCCCGCGGCTGCGCCGCCGCCGCTCCGCTGCCGCTGCGGCCGCCGCCGCGGACGAGGGCCGCGAGGAGCCCGCAGGCCGCCTCCACCTCGCGCCAGCCGGCCCCGAGCGAGACGCTCGCGCCGTCGTCGAGCCGCAGCTTCCGCTTCTCCACGAGCGCCGTCGCGGCGCCGTGTCTCGACGGTGCGGAGCCAGCGCCTCCCTCCGCGAGGTCGCCGTCGGATCCCTCGTCGGACTCCTCGTGGCCGGGCCTCTTCTTGTCCGTCCGCAGCTTTAAGCTCGGCCACTCCGTCTCTTCGATCACCCGCCGCCACCGCCTGTGACCCCGCGGCCTCAGCAACGAATTCGAAAAGGAGCTCGCGGGCGTTCGCGGGGCCGCAGTCAACAGAGCGAAGCGCACCTGCACACGCTGCGCAGGGGCCAGCTCACTCCCGGCCCCAGCGACTTGAACACGCTGCTCACCACCGCGTCCGGCAGCGCATCGAAAGTGCTCATGGCCGCGGCAGCCGCTCCGACAGCTGGAGGCGCTGCCGCCGGCTCAGCAACGCGGGCCCGCTTCGCCGCGCGCGAGGTGCTCGACATCGCCCGCTGGTTCTGTTCGATCCGCGGCGCTTGCGGTCAGCAGACATCAACACCGCGGGCTAACGGGAAAGCAGCGCCGACCTCAAGATCTAGAGCTGAACCCACGCCGAGGCGCGCCGATCGAGCCCAGCGCTAGCGGGCCGACTGAGCCGCTTTCAAGCCGAGCCGCATGCGCAAGCAGAGACAGATCTAGATCTAGAGCTCGAGACAAGGCTTTGCATGCCGACACGAAATGTCTACCCCCCTAGCCTCCCCTCAACCCCCTGATATCGATCATGAGCTTGAAGGGATCTAGATCTCCTCTAGATCTATAGCTACGTATACCCCTGGCCTTCCGCACTTCATCGCTCGATATCCGATGATCCCCTTCCCTTTCTAGTTCTGCCATCTGCATCACAGATTTTTTTAAAACATCACAAATTTGAAAACACAAAAACCGCATCACATGTACGCCCCCCCGCTGAGGGCCCCCCTCGGGCTCCGGGCCCCGCCTCACGCCGCCTCGATGGCGCGGATGCAGTCCACCACACTGCGCGGCGGGGCCCGGGGCCCGGGGCGCGGTCAGCGGCCCTCGCGGGGGGGCGGGCGCGGGGCGGGCGGGGGCGGGGGCGGCGGGGCGGGCCTGTCGCCGCGGAGGACGGCCTCCGTGAGGGCCTCCAGCGCCCCCGCGTTGATCTTCAGCAGCGCCTGCCCGGCCCGACGCTGGGCTCGGCGCCGGGGGCCGGGGCCGGGGCCGGGGGGCGCGCACGGCGGCGGCGAAGACGCCCCACCGCGTCCGCTCCATCTGCTCCTTCCGCCCGATCGCCCTGCCGCCCGCCGGGGCGCCCGTTCAGCAAAGGGCGGGGCGGGGCGGGGCGGGGCGGGGCGGGGCGGGGGCAGACTGGGGCGCGGCGTTGAGGATGGCCTGCAGCTCGGCGAGGTCGGCCTGGCCGCCCCGCGCCTCGGGGTACTCCAGCCCCTCCCCCGCAATCCCGCTCATCGCCACCACCGTGCACCTGCGGGAGAGAGAATGTCAGCCGGGTTACGATGTTAAGAAAACGAGGAGGGGGGTACGCGCGTGTCGATCTGGTCGAGGGTGAGGCGGCCGCGGCGCCCCGGGGTCGTCGCCGCCGCCTCGACATCCACGTCCGCAAACTGCACCGCCGTCACCGCCGCCTCCGTCGTGTACCTGTACCCCGGTTGAGGGGGGAGGGAGGGCGCACGACTTGACGGGGAGGCCGAGGGCGTACCCCGCCAGGACGTGGCTCGCCTCGGCTTCTCTTAGAAAACGAGGAGTGGGGTAGTGGGGTACGCCCGTGTACATCTCGTGATGCCGCGGCTTCTTCGAATTCGAATTTGAATTCGGGCGCTCCAAGCAGGGGTGTGGGAGAGGGGGGGGGAGGGGGAGGGGAGGTGGCGAGGCGGTCAGGGGTAGGTCCGGCGCCCCGCGAAGAGCGCGTCGATCGCGGCCTGCGGCAGAGTGGCGCGCCCGATGGTGACTTTGACGGCGACCTCGGGACCCAGGCGCGCCAGAATCTGAGAGGAAGATCAGGGGGTCGGAGCTCGATGGGCGGGGCGGGGAGGGGCGGGGCGGGGCACCTCGTAGGGTCGAAGGGCAGCGCTGGACTCGAGCGGCGGAGGCAACGCGAAGAGAAAAAGGCGGCGGAGGGCCGGGAGGGAAGCGATCGCCTCGGCCTCGGCCTCGGAGAGCGGCCGGTAGAAGACCACATCGAGCGCCACGAGGGCCCGCCGGGCCCCGGCGCAGGAGAGGAGAGCAGCGACCTCGCTGGGGCCCGTGCTCATCGCTGCGCGCAGGCAAATAGGTCAGATCAGATCTGACCTGATCAGGCCAGATCTTCAGCCACGGGAGGCGGCGCGGCCCGGGAAAGCGAGCGCACCGTGGAGCTCGACCTTGAGCCTGGAGAGGCTGGGCAGGGCCGAGAGCGCCTCGGCGAGGGCGGCGAGGGCGCTGGCGGCTGCACTCGCGCCGTGTCTGTCCTCAAGGCGGACGAAGAGCTCGCGCAGGCACGCCGCTCCGCCGAGGGCGCGGACGGTCCCCGGCGACACGTCCTCGAGATCGAACTGCGGGCGGAGCGGGGTGGCTCAGCTCAAGGCGAGTAAAGACGGAGTCGGAGCACGGACCTGCAGCGGCTCGAGTCGCTCCAGCCTCGGCAGGCGGGCGACCGCGCGGATGGCGGCCTCGGAGAGCTCAGCGCTCTGGAAGTGGTCCAGGTGGGGGGCATCGACCTCCGAGAGCCTCGGGAAGCTGAAGGCATCCGACCTGCAGGAGGGCCTCAGAGGGGATCGGGGGATCGGGGAGAGTAAGAGGGCCGCGCACCCTTGGACGGCCCTCTCATCCAAGAAGAAGAGGCTGCGGAGGCTCCTGCCGGCGGGGCCGTCCGCGATCGCCCCGAAACCGCCACCGGAGGCATCCACCTCGAGGCAGAGGTCCGCGTGCTCGTCGTCGAAGAGCAGCGCGAGCCGCTCGAGGTGCGCGAGCGGCGCCAGCGCCGCCAGCGCCGACGACGGCGAAGCGAAGTCGGGGCGGAAGCTGAGGCAGCGGAGGAGCGGGCAGGCAGTGACAACAGCCGCCAAGGCCTTCGCCATGATTCCGTTCTGGACCGCTTGGAAGTAGAGGGTCAGGGAGCGGAGCTTGCCGAACGGAGACAGCGCGGCCCGCAGCTCGTCGCCCGGCGGCAGCGGCATCCGGCCGTTGTCGTCGTTGCTGAGGCAAAGGTGGAGGCCCTCGAGGCCGCTGGGGGCGCCCCCCGGCGGCCGCAGCGCCCGCAGCGCTCCGAGCACGAAGCGGCTCAGGAAGTCCTCGCCGTAGTCCTCGCCCCCGTCCTCGGATCCGACAACCTGGAATACCACCTCCCGCGGCTGCGCCGACGCCGCTCCGCTGCTGCCGCCGCCGCCGCTGCGGACGAGGGCCGCGAGGAGCCCGCAGGCCGCCTCCACCTCGCGCCAGCCGGCCCCGAGCGAGACGCTCGCGCCGTCGCCGAGCCGCAGCTTCCGCTTCTCCACGAGCGCCGCTGCGGAGCCGTGTCTCGACGGTGCGGAGCCAGCGCCGTCCTCCGCGAGCTCGCCTTCGGATCCCTCGCCGCTCTCGTCGCGGCCGGGCCTCTTCTCGTCCGTCCGCAGCTCAAAGCTCGGCCACTCGGTCTCCTCGATCACCCGCCGCCACCGCCTGCGACAAGGCGACCTCAGCAACGAATTCGGAGAGGAGAGCGCGGGGGTTCGCGGGGCCGCAGTCGACAGAGCGAAACGGACCTGCACACGCAGCGCAAAGACCACATCGCCCGCGGTCCAAGCGTCTTGAATACGCTGCTCGCCACCGCGTCCGGCAGGGCATCGAACACGCCCGCAAGCTGCGCGGTTGTCGCGGCCGCCGCTCCGACAGCTGGAGGCGCTGCCGCCGGCTCAGCAACGCGGGCCCGCTTCTCCGCGCGCGAGGTGCTCGACATCGCCCGCTGGTTCTGTCACAGTGTTCGATCCGCGGCGCTTGCGGTCAGCAGACATCAACACCGCGGGCTAACGAGAAAGCAGCGCCGACCTCAAGATCTAGAGCTGAACCCACGCCGAGGCGCGCCGATCGAGCCCAGCGCTAGCAGGCCGACTGAGCCGCTTTCAAGCCGAGCCGCAAGCAGAGACAGAGCTCGAGCTAGACAAGGCTTTGCATGCCGACACGAAATGTCTACCCCCCTAGCCTCCCCTCAACCCCCTGATATCGATCATGAGCTCTAAGGGATCTCCTCTAGATCTATAGCTTCGTATACCCCTGGCCTTCCGCACTTCATCGCTCGATATCCGATGATCCCCTTCCCTTTCTAGTTCTGCCATCTGCATCACAAAAATTTTAAAACATCACAAAAACACAAAAACTGCATCACATGTACGCCCCCCCGCTGAGGGCCCCCCTCGGGCTCCGAGCCCCGCCTCAGGCCGCCTCGATGGCGCGGATGCAGTCCACCACACTGCGCGGCGGGGCCCGGGGCCCGGGGCGCGGTCAGCGGCCCTCGCGGGGGGGCGGGCGCGGGGCGGGCGGGGGCGGGGGCGGCGGGCGGGCCTGTCGCCGCGGAGGACGGCCTCCGTGAGGGCCTCCAGCGCCCCCGCGTTGTTCTTCAGCAGCGCCTGCCCGGCCCGAGGTTGGGCTCGGGGCCGGGGGCCGGGGCCGGGGCCGGGGGCGCGCACGGCGGCGGCGAAGACGCCCCACCGCGTCCGCTCCATCTGCTCCTTCCGCCCGATCGCCCTGCCGCCCGCCGGGGCGCCCGTTCAGCAAAGGGCGGGGCGGGGCGGGGCGGGGCGGGGCGGGAGGGGCGGGGCGGGGGCGGACTGGGGCGCGGCGTTGAGGATGGCCTGCAGCTCGGCGAGATCGGCCTGGCCGCCCCGCGCCTCGGGGTACTCCAGCCCCTCCCCCGCGATCCCGCTCATCGCCACAACCGTGCACCTGCCCGCCAACGAATGTCAGGCGGGGTGAGCTGTTAAGAAAACGAGGAGAGGGGTACGCGCGTGTCGATCTGGTCGAGGGTGAGGCGGCCGCGGCGCCCCGGGGTCGTCGCCGCCGCCTCGACATCCACGTCCGCAAACTGCACCGCCGTCACCGCCGCCTCCGTCGTGTACCTGTACCCCGGGTAAGGGGGGTACGGGGCGCCGGGCGAGGGGGGGAGGAGGGCGCACGACTTGACGGGGAGGCCGAGGGCGTACCCGGCCAGGAAGTGGCTCGCCTCGTGCCGCGCGATGCGGCGAACGTAGTCGGGGGACAGGCGGTTGAAGCTGCGAGGGGGAGGGTACGTGAGATGTGCCGGGGGAGGAAAGGCGCGGGGGGTACGGGGACGCACAGGTCGATGGGGAGGCGGAGGAGGCCGGGGTTGGTCGAGCCAATGCCGAGGAGGACGAGAACGGTACTACTGACCAGGTACGGAACGAAGAAGCTGCGGAAGGAGGGATGAGCCGGGTCCGGGTACGGGAATCATGAAGAGAGGGGGGTACCCGAAGTCGCCGGGAAGGTACGTGAGGAAGACGCTGATGACGGAGATGACGCCGATGTACGCGAAGGTCGCATTGCGCTGGCGGGTCGGAGGTTCAGGGGGGTATGGGATTTGGGCCAAGCGGGGAGGGGTACGGGCGGACCTCCTCGTCCGGGGTGGAACCGGAGAGCTTCTCGGGGTTTTTGATGCCGATCGTGGACAGGTCTCGGAGACCGATGTTGGGCCGGAAGACCTGCCTGGGGTAGCTCCCGAACCTGCGCGCCGCAGCGCTCGCTAGCGCCCCCGAGGGCGCGCGGGGCGAGCGGGGCGCACCGCTTGATGACTCCGGCCTCCTTCATCTCCGCGAGCTTCGAGGAGAGCGCAGCGAAGTCGCCCTGGGCGCGCACGTGCACTGTGAGCTGGGGCCGTCATAGAGCGCGCGCGGCCGCAGGGGCTCGGCGGGGCGCGGCGGGGTCGGCCGGTTCATTCGCCTCACCTTCTCGACGATAGCGCTCAGCGCGCTCCAGTCCGCGTCGTCGGCGGCCTTGGCCGGCGTGGACGGGCCCGCCTCGCTGGCCTCGCAGCGTGTGACGTGCGAGGGTCCGGCCTGGAAGCGCACACGGCGTGAAGCTGTCGCAGGAGCTACCGGAACGAAGCTAAAGTGCCTGCGGGCCGCCAGGCTCGCCGAGGAAGGCCGCACGTGTCCGCCCGCGGGCCCGCGGGCGGAGTGGACGGCCGAGCTAGAGCCGCCCCGCTGCACTCGCCGGATGGGCGCCGCAGCGACGGGAGAGATGGCGAAGGCGTGCGAGTTCATTGCCGATGGGGGGAGTGAGCTCTGTCAGGGTACAAGCGCTAAAAGAGCAACGGTCCGGCCGCACGGCCCAGCTGGCCGGTATGGCGATAGCAGAGGATGTTGTGACGAAAGCAAGGAGGCAGCTCAACGAGGAGCTCTATGCCCTCCGGACCGGCTACGTGTACAAGGTCGAAAGCGCCCCGTAGCGCCGCTCGACCGGGCTAACGGGTTCTCGCAGCTGGCCGAGGTCGTGTCTCTGGGCAAGATAGATAGGATTCACAAGCGCCACGTGCTGCCTGGGCTAAAGAGCGTCGCGACGTCCTCGCAGTTTGGCGAGCTCTTCATCGGCCTTGTGCGCGGGGCCTTTCCCCTGTCCGCCCGTGCTGATTCTCATCAACACCCGACTCTTTCAGGAGGAGAAGATCGCGGCAGCGTACGCCTCGCTGCCGTACGAGGTGGACGTCATTCAGAAGAGCTTGCTCAAGGCGAAGCCGGCGGTGATGCGGAAGCTCATTGAGGACGAGTCGGAGCCCGTTCCAGAGCCGCAGGAGCTCCTCGACTGGTTCTCGGCCATCAAGGACCGCCCGAAGCAGATCAAGTCGGTCCTGCAGGCGCGCCGGCGCGGAGCGGCGAGGCCACACGGCGGGGCCCTGACGCGGGGCCGCAGGGGATGCTGGCGCAGCTGGATAGAGACTTCGATCCGGACACGCACGACATCCTCACGGGCGCGCTCTGCTCGCTCGAACGCGTCCTCAACAGGATCTCAGCCAGCACGCGGGTCGGCCCCGCTCCGCTTCGCCCCGCCGCCGCCCGCCGCCCTGCGCTCGCCGCCGCCGACCAGCCTCGCGCAGGACGCGGAGCGCTTGAAGGTCCTGGGGTACCTCAGGGAGCACATCGACAGCCCGGTGAGCGCTCCTCGGCCTCGACCCGGCGTCGCCGCGCCGCGCCGCTCACGCGCTGCCGCCCCTCTTCCACCGGGCAGCTGCTTCTGGAGCGGGGCAGCACGATGGTGACCGAGGCGGAGGTGGCGGTGGCGAAGCGGGGCGGGCGGGAGCACTCGGCGCGCCTCTACCTCCTCTCCAACTGCATGCTCGTCATCCTCGCCCACGACAAGTCCTCGTGCGTCCGCCCCTCCCTCCCAAAGCTTAATCCTCTCCCGGTGCTGAGCGCCCCGAGGCGCAGGGCGCTCTACACGATGCGGAAGCTGGGGCGGGCGATCACGCGGGCGGTGGGGGGCGGCGGGGGCGGCTCCTCCCGCGAGGACGGCGCCTCGGAGGGGAGCGCCGCCTCCGCCCGCGAGCTCCCCGACGGCACGACGGCCGGCGGGGCCTCCGGCGCCCGCAGCCGCCGCGTCTTCCACGACTGCATCTCCCTCCTCCACCTCCGCGTCGAGCCGCCGTACCCCGACGACGAGGAGGCGGTGCCCCTGGCGCACTGCCCGCCCCGCGGCCCCGAGTTCCCCTTCGACGTCGTCTGCAAGAACGGCGCGGCGGCGCGGCAGCTCCGCGAGAAGATCGCCGCCCAGGTCGCCGTCGTCCACGCCCAGGAGGCCGAAGCCAGTGCGCTTCCTCGCTCCCTCCGCCTGCCTCCTCTGCCTCTGCGTGCGTCCGACTAACGCGCCGCGCCGCGCCCCGCCACCGCAGAGTCGCGGTGCCAGTCGTTTCGCGAGTGGGGCGCCCGCCCGCCCTCGGCGCCGCCCCCGGGGGCGCACGCGTACCCCGGGGCCCCGGGGGGCTCCCCCTACGCCTCGACGGACGCCCTCTACAGTGGCCTGTCGCCCCGCGGCAGCGGCGGCGGCTCGGGCGGCACGGGCGGCGTGGGCGTGGGGGCGGACAAGGTGGACGCCGTTGCGCGGCGGCTGGCGGCGGCGGCGGCCTCCGCCTCGTCGTCCACGGCCACCGTCTCCTCCTCCATCTCCTCCTCGGCCGCCAGCTTCCGCCCCAGCCGGCCCCTCCCGCCCGTCCCGCCCTGCCCTCCGCCCGCCGCCTCGGAGCGCATCACGGCGTACAGCCCCGCCACGATGCTCCCGCCGCGCCCGCCGGGCGGCGGCCCGGCGACGCCGGCGCCGGCCCCGCGCTACGTCGAGGCGGCGAGCCCGGGGAGCCCCCCGAGTCTTCCGAGGCCGACGGGGGTACGCCTGCGCGCTCCCGGACGCCCCCGCCGCCCCGCGGGCCCTCCAGCTTCTCCCTCTCCGGCGCCGACTCGACCTCCGCCTGCTGCTCCCCGGCCCGCCCGCCGGCGCCGCTGCCGGCGACGCCGCCGTACGAGTCGCCGCAGCGGGCGCCCCTGGAGCGGCCCAGCGAGGCGGACCGCGCCGCCGAGTCGATGATGGCCGTCTGCGGGGCCATCCGCCGCGGCGGCTTCGCGCTCCGCTGCACCCCCAACAAGACCGTCTCCATGTGCCGCCGCGTGCGCCTGCGCCTGCGCCCGCCCCGCCCGCCCCGCCCCTCTCCCCCGCTCAGCTTCTCCTTGCAGGACGTGGGCCCGCCCTCGGACGACGAGGAGCTCTCTGACTGAGCCGCCGAGTCGGTGGGCCGGGCGCCCTGCCCCGCCCTGCCCGCCGCGCCCCCGCGTGGACATGGGGCGGCCTCTTTCTGGCCGTGCCCTCAGATGCATGTCTAGGCCTAGGTAGAGTTTCTAGATCTTCCGATTATTTAGGTGGTTCCCGCATTCATGCGCTTCAATGTCAACGTCGCAAAGTCGGACTTCGAGAGCTTGCAATTGTTGAATCTTCGGAAAAGAAGTAACTGCGAAACCAGAATCTAGAACGATCTAATTGCATTTGAAATCGGCTGGGGCTGTATACGTACATGTGCCCAGCGGCCCTCTCGCGGCTCCTTGGCCACGCGTACGTGCACGGCACCGTCAGGGCCTCTTCCCCCGGCGCCGCCGGGCCGGGCACCGTCCGACGGTCAGAGGTCTGATGCCTGCCCCCGGCCAAGTACTAGTGGCCAGGTCGGCAAACGCTGTGACAGGGCCCCCGCCCCTCTCAACTCCGCCGGGCCGAGCCCGCGATGCTAGCAGCTCGGCGGATCCGGAGGCGGCGCGGGCGAAGCCCCGACGACGATCATGATCTTGCACTGCTTTCAAGGCGCGCCGGGGGCCGGCGCCGGCCCGGGCGGGGGCGGGGGCGGGGCCCCGGCGCGGGTGCGGGCGGCGGCGATGTCGCGGAGGAAGTGGAAGGCGGCGAAGCGGTGGTCGAAGGCCATGTCGTACCAGAAGTTCACCGCCACCACTGCCCCGGCCCCTCGTCAGGCCCAGGCGGAGAGATATTCGATCCAGGCCTAAGAGGATTGGATCTAGCGGCGGAGATTTGATCTAGGACTGAGATGATTCGATCCCGGGGCGCGCACCGCGGCCGGCGGCGTCGGCGGTCTGCCCGACCTCGTGGTACCACATGGCGGGGAGGAAGAGCATCTCGCCGGGGGCCAGCGCCACGCGCAGGCCCCGCGCGTGCGCCGCCAGCGGGAAGCGCGCCGCCCGCTCCTCGGCGGGCAGCGACGGGTCGAAGGCGATCCAGGGCACCCGCTGCGGCGGATCGCACGGCACCAGCTCGAAGCCTTTGAATCCGCCTTCGACTCGCGGCCGCCACGCCGCCGACTCGTACTCTCGCTCTGCCGACGGGCGGTCGCGGCGTGAGAGAAAGAGAGAAAAGGAGGGGGAGGGGGGAATGGGAGGGGCACCGTAGAGGAAGGGGTGTGCCTGCGGGGGGTACAGAGTGAAGTGCTTGCGCCCGGCGACGACGACGTAGAAGTTCTCGTAGTTGTCCTTGTGGAGCGACGTCTGCGGGGCCTCAAGGCGAGAAAGGAGAGGGGGGGGGGGGGGGGGGGGGGGGGGGGAAGAAGGGCAGAAGGAGAGAGAGTGGAGCCGGGGGCGGGCGGGCGTCTGGTGTCCCCCTTAGCCCAGCCTTTCCAGAAGGCCCCGGGCGCACTAGCCGCCCTAGGCGTGGGCGCCGGTGGTCCCCCAGCTGGCCCCTAGCTGATGACCCCCAGCCTCGGCCTCGGCCTCGAGCGGCCCCTCTCGCCCCGGCAGGCGCGGACCTTGGTGGCGGAGCCGCCCATCCAGAAGTTGACGGCGTCGGGGGGCCGCCCCAGCGCCTCCGTCGCGAACGGCACGTCCGGCGCCACGTCGCCCAGCAGCGCCCGGTACTCTGCGGGCCGCGTCAGCGTTCCGTTCATGAGTTCCGTTCACGGAACCTAGGGCGCGCGCGCCCTCGGCCCCTAGGGTTTGAGTCTAGCCTGCAGGCCTAGGGCGCGCGCGCCGATAAGAGTTTTCACGCGCGGGTCAGCGCTCTGTTGTATACTTGTATGTGAATTAGGCTGGAATGAAGCTTTAAAGAGCGGCGGGCGGGCGGGCGGGCGGGCGGGGGCGCGCCGGTGTTGAGGCAGTCGTTCTGGAGCTGGACGTAGTGCACGCCGCCGGCCGTCGGGTCCGGCGACTCCAGCACGTCCACGAACTCCGAGAAGCGCATCCGCCTCTGCCGCGCGCGCCGCGTCACTCGCTCGCGCCTGCGGCCGCGGGGGAAGGGCCGGAGCGCGCTCGCCTCATAGGGCACGGCGAAGTACTCGCGGCCCTCGTACTCAGTGACGGCGTCGGCCCGCCCGTTCGGCGTGACCGCCACGGTGACCTCGCTCTCGCCCAGCACCCGCCGCAGGTACTCGTTCGTCCACGGCCGCGCCCCGAACGCCGCCCAGTGGCTCACCGCGTCTGCCCGCGGCCGGAGCGCACGTCAGCGCAGGCGACAGCGAGGCGTAAGCGTGCGGCCGGGCTGCGCACTACGGATGATCACGGGCCTGTTGAGGGCAATGATCCGCGAGAGCTCGAGCGGCGTGGGAGGCCGATCGAGCACCTCGACCGACTCGCCGACGTAGAGCTCTGCGCAGCGTCTCAGAAAGGGGCCCCGCTGCTCTTGCGAGCGCTGGTGAGGCAATGCACCGCAGACGCATGCTGATCGAGGGCGGCGCGAGCGGGATGGCGCGATGCGAACCTCGGACTTGCCGGGACAGCCGCACCATGGCACGCAGAACCGGATCGTCGATCCCCGCCTCCTCTTGATCGCTTTCGCTGCCGCTCATCGTCCTCGCGCTCCGCGTCTCGCGCTGCCGGCCGAGTTGCGCGGCCGTGGACGAGGCTCGGGTGGGCGGAGCCCCGCCGGCGCCCAATCAAGTCCGCAGAAACAGCCGCAACTGCCGCAGCTCGCTCCGACTTCAGTGTCAACTCACTGCGTCGGGGGTACAAGGACACAAAGGGTACGAAGGGGCACTGCTGGCCACAACGCTTCCGTGAACGATGTCGTGCACCTCGCGGGTGGAGAAGCGGGCCCGCGTCGATGAGGTAGCGGCGGCCGCGGCCGGCGACTCGCCTTCGGCCGCGCAGCTTGCGGGCGCGTTCGATGCACTGCCGGACGCGGTGGCAAGCGGCGTGTTCAAGTGGCTCGGGCCGCGTGCGATGTGGCCCCTGCGCGGCGTGTGCAGGTCCGCTCAGCACTGTAAACTGGGGCGCGGCGCACAATTCGTTGCTGATCATGATGCCGCCGGGTCGCAGGCGGTGGTGGCGGGTGATCGAGGAGACGGAGTGGCCTGCTTTCGAACTGCGTACGGACGATAAGAAGCCAGAGCTCAAGAAGAGCGGCGCCGGCTCCGCGGCCGCACCGTCGAGACACGACGCCGCGACGGCGCTCGTGGAGAAGCGGAAGCTGCGGCTCAGCGACGGCGCGAGCGTCTCGCTCGGGGCCGGATGGCGCGAGGTGGAGGCGGCCTGCGGGCTCCTCGCGGCCCTCGTCAGCGACGGCGGCCGCGGCGGCAGCGGCAGCGGAGCGGCGCAAGCGCAGCCGCGGGAGGTGGCCTTCCGGTCCCTCAGATCCAAGGACGGGGCCGAGGAAGACGGCTACGAATACGGCGAGGACTTCCTGAGCCGCTTCGTGCTCGGAGCGCTGCGGGCGCTGCGGCCGCCGGCGGGCGCGCCCAGCCGCCTCGAGGGCCTCCACCTTGCTGTCTACGGGACGCGGAATCGGATCCCTCGGAAGAAACCGCCGGGCGAAGAGCTGCGGGCCGCTCTCTCCCCGTTCGGCAAGCTCCGCTCCCTGACCCTCTACTTCAATGCCCGCGACAGTGGAGTCACGGCGGAGGCCGCGGCGGCCATTGTCGCCGCCTGCCCGCTCCTCCGCTCCCTCAGCTTCCGCCCCGACTTCGCCTCGGAGTCGGCGGCGCTGGCGGCGCTGGCGCCGCTCGCGCACCTCGAGCGGCTCGTGCTTGTCCTCCAGCGGGAGGAATTGGACGCCTCCGGGGGCGGCTTCGGGGCGATCGCGGACGGCCCCGCCGGCAGGAGCCTCCGCACCCTCTTCTTCCTCGATGATGATGAGGTCGGAGAGTGCGCTCTCACTCTCATTCTCTCCAAATCTATCCGCCTCTTCTCAGGCCCTCCTGCAGGTCGGATGCCTTCCCGAGGCTCGCGGAAGTCGATGCTCCGCGAAAGGGTGACTCCGCGAGCGCTCGGCTCTCCGCGGCCGCCGTGCGCGCGCTGGCGCGCCTTACGAGGCTGGAGCGCCTTGAGCCGATGGGGGTGCGACCCCGGCCCGCGCCCTTTTCCCTTTGAGTCAATCGATCCGCCCCGCCCGCAGTTCTATTTCTCGAACGAGTCGCTGGATGCCATCCGCGCCCTCGTCGGGGTCGTCAGTCTGCGGCAGCTCGTCCTCTGCTCCAGAGGCAGCGATGTCGGCGCGAACAAAGCCTTCCTCGGCGTCCTCGCCGAGACGCTTTCGGCCCTGCCCGGCCTCTCCAGGCTTTGCTTGTCGCTCCACAGTGCGCTCCCTCGCTCGGGCCGCGCGGCCTCCGGTCAGATCTGATCTGATCCGATCCCCTTCGCGCAGTGGAGAACGCGAGCCCCAAAGACGTCGCCGCTTTCCTCTCCTGCGCCGGCGCCCGGCGCTCCCTCGTGGAGCTCGATTTCATCCTCCTGCGGCCGCCCTCCAAGGCCGAGGCCGAGGCCGTCGCCGCCCTCCCCGCCCTCCGCCGCCTCTTCCTGTGCCCTGCCCTCGAGTCGACGTCCAGCGCTGCCCTCCGACCCTACGAGGTGCCCCGGGCCCGCGACCCGCCCCGCCCCGCCACGCCCCTCCCGCCCTGATGAGCTCCCTTCCTCACAGATCCTGGCGCGCCTGGGTCCCGATGTCGCCATCGAAGTCTACCTCACGAGCAGCACTCTGACGAATGCAGAGGTCGAGGGGCCGCGGGCCGCGATCGACGCGCTGCTCGCGGCCGGGGGGCGCCGGCCCTACCCCTGACCGCCCCGCCACCTCTCTCTTCCCGCTCGCCACCTCTCCGCCCCGTCGCAACCCCCCTCCCCCCCCTCCCCCCTCGAGCTCGCTACGTATACCCCCCCCCTTCGCGCTACCTTCCCCTCGCTACCGCCCCCGCTCCCCGCACCCGCCCCTTCCCCCCCCCGCCCCCCCCTACACCTCCGGATCCCATGACAAGTGCACAGGGCGCATCGATGCATCGCTTTCTCCCCCCCTTTTGCGCCCCCCCCTCCTCCCCCCCCCCCCTTTGCCCCCCTCCCCTCTCCCTCTCCTTGGGCGCATCGATATCGATTGGTTTCCTTTCTTTCCAACGCGCCGCGGCACATGTGCACACACGCACGCGCGGGCGGGGCCGGCCCCGCCCGGCGGCCCTCACGGGTTGGCGTACCACGGGGAGTCCACGCTGCGGGCGGCCGGGGCGGCGTCAGGCGGGGGGCCGGGGGGCCGGGCCGAGGCAGCCTCTCTTCTGGGGGCGGGGGCGGGGCGCCTGTAGGCGATGGCGTCGGGGGCGGTGGCGTGCATCGCGTCGAAGGCGAGGCGCCCGAAGCACGAGGAGAGGGTCCCCACGAAGTGCTGCCCCCGCGAGAGCAGGTACATGCTCGCCAGCGCCCCCAGCGCGTTCACCTGCCGCCACGCCCGCCCGCTCGGCGACCGGCCGGCACGGGCCAAGAGGAGCCGAGTCGGGCAGCGGGCGCTCTAGAGGAGAGGGAAGGGCGCCTCTGGCGGCCCCGCGTCGCCCGCCCCCCGCCCCCTAGCCCGGCGCCTGCCCCACAAGCCGCCGCGCGGGGTCGGACCTCGAACTTGAGGAGATCGAGGCCGCGCCGCTCGGAGCGGTCGTACATGAAGCGTACCCCGGGGAGCTCCCCCGCGGCCCCCGCCAGCTCCTCCGCCACGTCAGCGTCCGACGATACAAAGACCGCCGCCGCGCCCGTCCGCCGCACCAGCGCCCGCAGCGCCTGCCGCGCGCGCGCGCCGCGTCGGTGCGAACGAAGGCGCGGGGGGTACGCGCAGCGGCACCTTGAGGTAAGCGGAGAGGGGGGGGAGGAAGTCGTGCTTGTGGAGGTGGGGGTCCCAGAGCGGTCCCACCGCCTCCAGCAGGTTCGGCCGGTCGTAGACCGCCTGGGCGGGGGCGTCAGGACGGGCAAGGGAAGCGTGAGCGCTGTATCTTCAGCGTAAGCGTTGTAGGACGCTCAAGCGGACCTTGTCGAGCTGCTTGCGGAGGTGGAGCGAAACGACGGGTCCCGTCTCCTGCCGTGCCGGGCGCCCCCGCCCGGTCGGAATGGGGCGGAGGGCTCGCTCGTCCAAGGGCGCGGAGGGGGCGCGCGCGAACCGCCGTCCAGTTCAAGGCGGCCTTGACGCGCTCGACGTGCTCCAGGATCTCCCGCCGCGGCCGGAACAGGAAGCTGGGATACCGAGGCTCAGAACGAGAGAGCAGAGGGGACGAGAGAGGGGTACGGGCGCGCTTGACGAGGCGTGACTTGTAGAAGCGGAAGCCGAGGCGGCGGACCTGAAGAACCATATGTTAGCAGACGTCAAGATATCTAGACGATAGATAGTTAGATCTAGAAGATCTATTCTCTTGATTCAAACAAGAAGGCGGGGCTTGTAGACGCTTAAGCGGAAGCCGAGGCGGCGGATGCGGACCTCGGGCCCGGCCGCCTCGGGCACCGCGTTGCGGAAGCGCGTCACCGCGCTGTGCGGGCCCGCGTGCAGCAGCATCTGCGAGCGAAGGGGGCGGGAGCGTGAGGCAGAGGCAACGGGAGCTGAGACAGCGGCGGGGGCCGCCCGCCCTGTCCCGCCGCTCCCTCAACGGCGGGGGCCGCCCGCCTCCCCGCCGGGGAGCGTAAGGCAGCGGCGTTGAGGGGTGTACTGTACCCCGCCCTCGCCCGCCCCCGCCCCCGCCCCCCTCACCTGGCTGGAGCGCCAGTGCTGCATGACGCGGCCGTCCTCGGGGCGGCAGCTCGAGGCCGGCTCGAAGAGGCACGTGAAGCCCTCCGTGCACGGCCGCCAGTAGTACCTGAGGCCAGCTTAGAGGTCAGCTAAGACTAAGCTAAGACTTCGTCCTTAAGACGATATCTAAGACTTAAGGAGGGGAGGGGAGGGCCGGGGGCACCAGTCGTTGGGGGAGGCGGTGACGAGGGTCCAGTTGCGCTCGTGCGCCACGCGCAGCGCCACGCTCATCCAGTAGATGTGCGCCCCTGCGAACGAAGCTGAGCTGAGCGGGGCCAAACAATGCTGAGCTTTACACAGCTAGAGAAGCTCTTAAGACCCAGCAAGCAAGCAGGGCTACGCTGAGCTTAGAAGCGAAGCTAGATAAGCTCTTCTCGAGGTGCGGGGCGGGCGGACCGAGGCCGAAGCCCTTCTCGAACTCGAAGAGGATGAACTGGCGGCCGGCGCACGAGGCCGGGAACTGCATCGCCCGCAGCTGCGCGGCGCGGGGCCGGCGCTCAGCCGGTCAAGGACAGGCCGATCCCTAAGGGGCTTCTGGTTCGGCAGGCCGGGATCGAGGCCCAGAGGTCTATGCTAGACCTCGGCCGCGGCTCTTATCTTAGCGCTAAGCGAAAATGTTAGCTTAGAGGCAGGGCGCAAGGTCAAGGCTTAAGGTGCGCTTTAGGCTTGAGGCTGGGTCGAGCGCCGCGCTGAGACTTCGTCGTTCGCGCCTGGGCGTCGAGGTCGGCGGCGGCGGCCTCGGAGACGAGGCGGGCGTCGGTGCCGGGGAAGCCCCAGCCCCCCGCCACCACGAACGCCTCCTGCCCGGGAGGAGGGATCAGAGAGGGGGCGGAGGAGGGGTAGGGGTAGGGGCGGGCGGGGCGGACGGTGGCGCGCTCGTAGATGACGGCGGAGCCCGGGGCGAGGAGGCCGCGGGACTCGAAGGGGGGGCGGCCCCGGGCCCCCCACTCCCACGCGTCCGCCATCGCCTCCTTCCGCGCCGACTCCTCGCCCCCGACCTGCAGCAAAGAAAGGAAATCAGAGCGAGCTTAAACGTAAGCTTAGCTTAAGTAAGATTAAGTTTAGTTTAGGACCTGGGCGAAGGGGTTGCCCTTGTAGTCCATGGCGAAGGCCCCCGAGGTGCGCGAGGCGGCGCGCCCGCGGGAGACAACCACGTCCTCGAAGTCCCGCGGCGGGCCCGAGGGCTCGCAGAGCAGCTGGTACCCCCCGCCGGACTCCTCCGGCAGCGCCCGCGCGCGGTAGGGCGCGCACTCGCGCTCGCCGACGAGGGCGGCGAGGGCGGGCGGGGGCGGCGGGGGGCGGCCCCAGGGGGCGAGGTGGCTCGCGCGGATCGCCACGAGGCCCTCCTCCGAGCGCGCCTCGAAGACCGTCGGCTCGAAGAGCAGCGGCGAGAGGACCAGCCGCCCCGCCCCGGCCCCTGCCCCGGCCCCGGCCCGGGGGCGGCCGCCTCAGCCACGAGCACGTCGCCAGGGCACCAGCCGCCGCCGGGGGTACACTCCTCAAGCGTCAGCACGGCCGCCTCGCCGCAGCCGACGGAGGGCCCCGCCGCCCCGCCCAGCGAGACGCGCAGGCCGGAGCCGGCCGGGCACTCCAGCCGCGCGTACACGGCCGCGTGGACGGCGGGGCCGAGGGCGAGGGCCCAGCCCGGCTCCGCGGAATGCTCCTGGGCGGTCTCGAACCGGGCGTCGTACTCGACGCGGAGGGGCGGGGCGCCGGGGGCGCCGGCGTGCTCGACGAGGAGCACGGGGAAGTCGGCGTCGTGCGCCGGGTCCCACAGGCCGTGCCGCGCCTCCGCGACCGCCACGCCCTCGCCGGCGTGCGACCGCGCCGCGTCGTACCCCGCCACCCGCCCCAGCTGCCCGCCGCTCGGCGTGGGCGGGCGCGGGCGGGCGCGGGGGCTACAGCTACAGCTACGGCTGCGGGGGCGGGGGCGGGGGCGCACGGTTGGGATGCTTTCGAAGGCGAGGACGCCCATGAGGTAGTACCGGAAGCGCTGCTCGTTCATCGAGCGCACCCGGTACCTGCGCGCCGGCCAAAGCGTCGGCGTCGGCCGCCGCGGAGCGGGGGCGCGGGGCGCCGGAGCGGGGCGCACGAGTACATGCAGGGGCAGCGCTCGTTGCGGAGCGGGGCCAGCGCCGCGAACTCCGGCTGCGCCATCGCGATCTGCGTCCCGCTGTGCCGCGCCAGGTTCACCTTGTTGCGCCCGCCCGACACGACCCGCACCACCGAGTCTGCCGGCGCCCGCCCGCTGCGAGTCAGCTCCGGTGGCGGCGGTGCGACCACGCGGGATCATCGGCGCTCAGGCTACAGCTCGGCTACGCGCGGCCGGTCTGACGGGTCGGCGCGTGCTCTCCGGCACCGCAGCGGTGCGACCGAGCGGGATCATCGGAGCTTAGGCTCGTGCATCGATGCTAGGCGCGTGCGGCTCGGCCGATCGGCGGGCGCCGTGCTCACCCGCGCGGACTTCGTGCGCTGCGATGCACAGGAGCAGCAGCTGCAGAACATATCCTCGTATCCGCAGTCGCCGCTCTGCCGCCCACGCGGGCCCGCGCCCGCTGTGTCTCATCTTTCGACCCGGGAGTGACCTGGGGCGGGGTACACATCGAGCGAGATGGCCGGGTCCTCGAGCGGGCAGCCGGCGCTGCCGATAACGCCGCCCGAAGCGTTCAGACATGGAGAAGAAGGTGCGTGGGGGCGCTATGGGCGCGCCTGTTTTGAGCCAAGCCGACGACCGCGTTCTCGCAGGCGGGCATGAACCCAACGAAGGCGATCTCTTTCTGAGAACTGGAAAGACTGTCGCGCGCTCGCATCGCGGCGGGCCTGCGGGGAGTGCTGTTGCAGCCGCTCGACGCAAGCTGTTCCGCTCCCCGCGCGCCAGCGCGGGCGGCGCGGAAGCGGAAGCGGGCGCGCAGCGCTCGCTTCTCACCGCAGCGAGCGACTGGTTCGTCGGCATGTGGCCCGCCATCGCGCTGATTATCATCTCGTACGCAACCCTTCCCTTCCTTTCGGGCCTAAGCGCGCCTGACAGGGCCGCCGCAGGCTCTCATCCGTGTTCCTAATCGTTTCGATTGTGCGCTCGTGCCTGGACGACGCGCGTACGCGCACCGCGCGTCTTCCAGGCGCGGGGCTGGGCGCGCGCGTACTAGTACTGAGGGATCGTTGTCGACGTCGCAGCTGCGGACGCCGAGCGAGGAGCAGCGCGACGCGACATGGAAGGCTGGCTCGGCTCCCTTCTCGGACGCTTGGCTGAAGGACAAGCGACTCTACAGTGCGCCGCCGCCGGCCGCCGCGGGCGCGTCAGCCCGCCGCCCGCGCGGCCGACGCGCGCGGCCGGCCGCAGAGCGGTGGCACGAGGACGTGGCGCGCTGGACGCGCACGACGGAGGACGAGGCTGAGGGCGGGCCGGCGATCGAGAGCGAGGAGCGGGCGCGCGTTCTCGAGCGCCGGATCGAGGATGCGCTCGGGGCGGTGGCCGGCGCGCTCCGGACGGACACGCCCGTGCGCGAAGCGATGGAGCGGGCCGATGGCGAGCTGGGGGCAGGCCTACGGTCCGACACCCGTTCCTCCGACTTTTCTCCGGGCCCGCTAATGCTGCGGCAGGGCGATCCGCGAGCTGGAAGGGGCCTTGCGGGAGGCCGGCTCGGCGCGCGCCGGGCTCCGCGCCCTGAACGCGACCCTCGCGGCCTCGCTCGCCAACCTCCGGGGCGCGCTCTGCAAGGCGGACGCATGCCGCGCGTCCGTCCGCAGCGCCGGTGCGCGCAATCGATCATTCAGTCGAATTCAAGCAAATCGAATCGGGGCGCAGCGGATCAAGGGCGGCGCTGGCTTCGCGAGATCGAAGAGCTGGAGGCGGGCCTCGAGAACAGCGAGCGCAACGCCGCGCATCTCTTCTCGCGCCGCGACACGCTCCTGTGCGCCCGGTTCGGTTTAAGCTCGAAATCCCGCTGGATCAAATTCCCGCGCGCGTGCAGGGCGCACCTGGGCGATGCGGAGGGGCGCGCGCGGTCCGCTGCGGCGGAGCGCACGCGGATCGACGAGCGCCGGCGCGAGCACGAAGCGTGCGCGCGCGGCCCCGGCCCTCGGACCGCGCGCCCGGATCAAATCCGAATTTGATCTCGCGCGCGCTCGGCCGGGCAGGGCGCTCGGGGGCCGGCGGCAGGCGCTGCACGACCTCCGGGGCGGCTTCGAGGCCGAGGCCGCGCGCCTCGCATCCCTGACGGGCGCCGGCCACCGCCTCGCGCGCCCTCTCCTTCGAATTTGAATTTGAATTCCGTCTTTCTTCCCTTGACGCCGGCGGCGGGGTACAGGTCGACGAGATGGGCGAGGTGGCGGGGAAGGCGCGCGGCCCGCCGCTTCAAGCCCCGCCCGCCGTCCTTCTCACCGCCGTTGCTCAGGTCGCCGGGGCGCGGGAAGGGGGCGAGGACCTTCGGGCCGAGCTGCAGGCTGCCGAGCGCCTCCTGGCACACCTCGAGGCCCGCCCTCCTTTCCTTCCTTTCCTTTTTGACCTGAGTCTGAGTTTGGGGCGCAGCGGGCGGATCGGGACCTCGACGCGCTGCCGCCGCCGCCCGCCTGCGGACCCGACCTCGACTGCGCTCGCGGTTCGATTCTCCCCGGCTCCCATTCCGGCCCTAGGCGCGATAGAGGAAGGGGCCGGCGCAGACGCCCGGGCCGCGGCCGCCGTCCCTAGAATCGCGGTACCCCTCGACGGGGCCAACCTCCCCTCCGTCCAGTACCGAGGCGGGGCCCCTACCCCGGCCCCCCCCCCGCCCCCCGCCGCCGCCCCTCCTCCTCCTCCGTTGCTGACCTCTCGTCTCAGAGTGGGCGGAGGGCCCGCCGGCGTCGGGGCGGCTGCGGGAGGACATGCGGGGCGCGGCGGGGGCGGCCCCCGCCGCCGCCGACCCCGAGGTCCCCCCACCCCACTCCACCCCCCTGCCCCTCTTTTAGGCCCTTGGGCCTCTTCCCCCCCGCCCCGTCTCCCCGCCGCCTCGCCGGCCACGTCGCGCTGACGCGGGCCCCGCGGCGGCAGACGGCGCGGCTGCTGCTGGGGCTGGAGCGGCGCTTCGGGAGGGAGCTCGCCGCCGCCGAGCAGCGCGCCGCCGACATCGAGCGGGTGCGCGCCTTCGAAGAGCTCTTCACTTCGTTAGAGATTGCTTCAGTAGTCGCTTCCTTGTAGATCTAGAGCTCCTTAAATTACTATTAGAAGACTTTTCATAAGAGCCCCCTCCTCCTTCCTCTTCGTGTCCCCGGAGCCTGACTGCGGGCAGCTGGAGGCGGCGCTGCGGCGGGCGGCGGAGCGCCCCGCCGAGGACCGCGACGCCATGCGCGCCGCCATCGCTGACGCCAAGGGCGCGCCCCCTTCCTTCCTTTCCCTTCCTTTCCCTTCCTTTTTGATGGGGGCGGGCCGAGCAGCGCGGGCGGCGGGGCGGGCGGCCGAGCTCCGCCTCCGCCTGGACTCCGGCCTGGACGCCGCGGTGCCTTCTCCGAATCTTCTCTCTCTAAGGCGCTGCTCTCTCTCTAAGGCGCTCTAAGGCGCTTCTCTCTCTAATCTTCCCAAAAGTACTCCCACGCGCTGCTTCTCCGAATCTTCTCTCTCTAAGGCGGCGGCAGCGGGCGGACGAGCTGGCTCGGCGCGTCGAGGCGCAGACGGCCCGCGTCGCCGCCGAGGCCCAGGCGAGCCCCGCGCCGCGCGCCGCGCGCCCCGCCGGGCCGCAGGCTGTACATCGGAGCCGGGGCGGAGCGTGAGAGATCTCTCTCTCGAGCTCCCCGGATCAGAGAGCCGGGGCTGTACATCTAGGGCTCTCTCATGCTCCGCCCCGGCCCGCCTTGATCCGGCCCGCAGCGTGCGCGTAGCGCCCTGGAACCGGCCGAGGTCCGTATCCGGATCGGCGCCCAGCCCCTTCGTCCTCCTCAGCTCCGCCCCGCCTGACTTCCGCCGCAGCGGGAGCTGGAGGAGGAGCTGCGGGCGGCCCAGGAGCGCCTGCGGGGGGCCTCTGACAAGGCAGCCCGCGCCCCAGCCTTCCCCGCGAGTCTAGTAGATCTAGAGCTAGTCTAGATCGCAGGCGCCGCCCCGCTCACTCGGCCCGGCCCGCGCGCAGCTCCCCGAGGTGGACGCGGCGGTGGCGGAGGCGGAGGGGGCGGCCCGTGGCATCCGAGTGCGCGGCTGCTGCGAGCCGCAGCCCCGCCCCGCCCTTCGCGATCGTGTGCCTTATCGTTTGCGCGCAGGGCCAGCTGAGCGACGTGTACGAGAAGGTGGGCGTCTAGCGCCGCTCAAGCTTCTAGCTTGTGCTCGCTCTGCGGCGCCCGGTCTAGCTGTGTCTGGGTCTAGATCTGGATAGCTATAGCCCATAGCCGCGTACGGTCTGGTTGCAGATCTAGCCAGCACTAGCTAGTCAAGCCCCGCGCGCGCGCGCGCGCGCGCGGGGGGCGCGGCCTGCAGCCGATCGCGATGCGCGGATCCCCGGCAGCTGAACCGGACGAGCCGTGACCGCTACCTGCTCGCCTCGACGCTCGCCAACTACCGCAGCCGCTTCGGTGCGGCCGGATTCGATGCGAGATCTAGAGCTCGAGGCTAGCGCGTGATGCTAGCGCTGCTAGTGGTCGAGATTTGATCCGCGGCTGGGCGCAGCGGACTCGATGGCGCAGGCGGGCCTCTGCAAGCGGCAGCTGCGCGCCGCCGACGCCGAGCTCGCCAAAACGTGCGCGCGTGGACGGGGCCCGCGCCCGGCAAAAAGTGGGCGCCCGCGGAATAGAGGCGGGCCCGCCGAAAAACTGGTCTGTGCAGGGATCGAACCTGCGACCGTGGCGTTATTAGCACCACGCTCTACCGACTGAGCTAACAGACCGATGCGAGATGTGATTTCTTTGGGAGGCTGGTTTCCCGGCAGCTTTGCTCCGCCGTGTGACCTCCACTATGCTCCAGTCGCTCGGGGGGCGGCGGAGCGCGGAGGCGGCGGCGGGGCCCGAGGCCGCCCTGGTCGCCGAGCGGCGGGCCGAAGAGCGCCTCGAGGAGGTGCACGCGCCGCGCTGCTCAGCGCTCTCTCAACGCTGACGCGAAGCCGAACGCGTACGCAGGCCATGCGGGGACTCCGCGCAGCCGGCCTGGGCCTGGGAGGCGGGCCCGTCGCTCCGGGGGCGCCAAGTAGCGCGTGCGCTGCGCACGCGCGCGCCCCGCCGCGCCGCGCGCACCGCTCCAGTCTCGAGCCAGCGCGGCAGGCCGGCTCGGGAGGGCGCGCAGCCGCCGCCGCCGCTGGGCGAGATCGAGCGCGAGAACGCGGCGCTGCTCGCCCAGGCGCGACGCGCTCGGCTCCGCTCTGGAGACAGGCCTGCTCCGCTGACATTCCGCGCCTGTCTGCGCGCATGCGCAGGTCCAGGAGATGCGGCGGCGCCTGGAGGGACGCCCCGCGGTCCCGGGCCCCGCCGCTCCGCCTCCGCCTCCGCCGCCTGCGGGCGAGCCACGGCCGAGCGAGTGGGAAGCTTTGGAGGAGCGGCTCCGCTGCGAGGCGCCGGCCGCGGGCCAGCCCGAGGCGCGCGCCTCTCCTCGCCCCTCTCCTCCTCCTCCTCCTCTCTGACCTGGGCCCCCGCAGCGATCGCTCCTGGGGCGCGCCTCCGATGTCCTCCTGTGGCCCGCCCGCGCGGCCGGGCGCGCCGCCTCCCGCGGTGCCCGCTCGCCTCCCCGTTCGCCTCCCCGTTCGCCTGATCCCCCCTCCTTCTCAGGCGCCTCGGCGATTGCGGGGGCGTTCAACGCGGCGGACGCGCGCGTGCGCTCCGCCGCCGATACCGCCGTCCACGCCGTCGCCGGCGGTCCGTCTTCGTCTTCGCTCCTTGCTCCCGTTCCCCTCAATTCTACTTCTCCTCCTCTCAGGGGCCCACAAGGCAGCCGACGCGGCCCGCTCCGCCGAGCACGGGGCCGAGGACGCCGTCCGCGGTCCGCCCGATTGCGCCCTCCGGCCCGCCCCGCAGCGCAGCTCCTCCCCGCCCGTTTGTCTTACTTGCAGGCGCGGTCTTCGCAGGCGCTGCCCGGGCCGTGAAGCACGGCGCGCGCGCGTCCCCTCTCCGCCTGGGTTGCGCTCCCTTGCCTGAGACGGCGCCGCCGGCGCCGCGCGCAGGCGGTGAGGCCGTCGTGGACGCCGCGGAGGACGCGGCGGTCTCTGCCGCCTCCGCCGCCGGCCGCGCCGCCCGTGCAGTCGCCCACGGCCCGCCCCGCCCTTCTACCCTCTCCTGCTCTTGGCGCCGCGCCCGTCTCAGGCTGCCGCCGCAGGGGGAGAAGTGGTGGTGGACGGGGCGGGCCGCGCGGTGCACGGCGCCGAGGACGCCGCCGCCGCCGCCGCGCGCGCCGCAAAGCGACGTGCGCCCCTCCGCGCCCCTTCGCTCTCCTCCCACTCACTCCGGCGCAGGCGCCGGCGCCATCGTCCACGGGGCCGAGGAGGCCATCGCCCGCGGTGCGCCGCTCAGCTCACTCTGCGGCCCCCGCCCCGCCCCGCCCACTCCTCCGGGGCAGGCGCCGAGGCCGTCGGGAGCGCTGCCTACGCCGCCGGCGACGCCGCCCTCCGCGGTGCGCGTCCTGAGGTTCGACAGAGGCCGCCGGACCTGACTCGGACGCGCGCAGGGGGCGAGGTCATCGTAGGGGCGGCGGAGGACGCCGCCGAGTCCGCCGCCGCGACCGCCGGCCGCGCCGCCCGCGCCGTCGCCCGCGGTCCGTCCCGTCCGACTTTGGCGTCGCCCGGCCCCTCCCGCTTCTGCTCACTCACTGTGCTCGGCGAAGGTGGCGAGGCTGTTGTGGACGGGGCGGGCCGCGCGGTGCACGGCGCCGAGGAGGCCGCCGCCGCCGCCTCGCGCCGTGCGCCTCGCGCCCCGCCGGGCCCCGCCCTCATCCGCCCATCATCGATCCACTCTACAGGAGCCGAGGAGGCGGCGGCGGCCGCGGCGCGCGGCGTGAAGCGCGGTGCGCGCCCCGCCTTCTCTGATTCCGCGCCGCTCGTCTTACTTTCTTTTGCCCAGGGGCCGAGTCGGCCGTGCACGGGGCCGAGGACGCCGCGATCGCCGCCGCGCGCCGCGCCCACGACGGTGCGACCCCGCCAACCCGCCACCCCGTTTTTCCGAACCCCCGCCCCACCTTCAAACCCGCCAACCCGCCCGACCCCACCCGCCCTTCGAACCGATTTATGTCGCCTCTCTGACATTGCTTGGCCGTCGCGCAGCCGCCGTACAAGCGCGAGAGGTCGTCGTCGACGCCGCTGGCCGCGGTGCGGCGCCGCCTCCCGCCCGCCCCGCCTCGCCCGCCCGCGTCGCCCCTAGCCGAGCGCTGACCGCCTCTACAGTGATCCGCGCCGGCGACGCGGCTGCTGACACTGCCGAGCGCCGTGCGGCCGCGCCCGCCCGCCGCCCGCCCGCCCGCCCGCCCGCCCGCCCGCCCGCCCGCCGCCCTCGCGCGCGCGCCGCCGACGCCGCCGCCGCCGCCCGGCTCACCGCAGGCCTCCACGACGCGAAGGAATCCGCCAAGGAAGGTCCGCCTGCTCCGCTCTGTCCCACGCCGCCGCCGACGACGACGACGCTGACACCGGCGCGGCCGGCGCGCGCCCCGCAGTCGCCTGGCGGGCGGAGGGCGCCCTGGAGGACCAGGCCCGACGCGTCGCGGACGCGGCCCGCCGCGGTGCCCGCCCCGCGCCGCGCCGCCCGCGCGCCCGCCCGCCCTCGTCCGCTCTTACGAGCGGCCTCAGCCAAGGAGGTGGTGATCGAGGGGCCGCGGGAGGCGGCGCGGCGCGGGCGGAGGCGGCCGGGGGCGGCGCCGGCCGCTGGGGCGGGGCCGGGGGCGAAGAAGAGGAGGCGGAGGTGGAGGTGGTGCTG
The DNA here is from genome assembly GCA_004431415.1 of Cyanophora paradoxa. Classification (NCBI taxonomy): domain Eukaryota; class Glaucocystophyceae; order Cyanophorales; family Cyanophoraceae; genus Cyanophora; species Cyanophora paradoxa. Next base: position 592,747 of record QPMI01000015.1, read on the forward strand.
GACGAGTGGGAGCGGCGGCGCGGCGGGCGCGGCGGGGAGCAGCAGCGGCACGTGCACGTCGAGGAGCGGGCCTGGAGCTCGGGCGACCGGGAGCGGGACCGGCGCCCCCCAGAGGAGGGCGTCCGGGAGGCCCTCCGGCGCGCCGCCGGCCGCCACGAGATCTAATCTGTGGGGAGGGGACCCTAGCGCTAGCCTAGTTGCTGCACGTGCGCCGGCGCCGCAGCCCCTATAGGTAGACGTAGTGTGGTTCGATTTGCAACTGTAAATTGTATACGCAATTCATTGCCATGGCCATGGCCAGTAGTTCGTCTCGTTGTCTGCTGTATCTTTGATTTGTGACTTATTATCCTTAATATCGCTACCTATATATAGCTACGGGGGGATCCCCACCGTAGTCTCTCAAAAAAAATCGTTGCCAAGTTGCGAGCCGCTGAGCTCGAGCTGTGCGGAATCGTTTGAATTCGAACTTCAGCGCTAGGAAGCTCTAGCCGCTGCCATGCAGCAGGCTGAGCTCGAGCGGCCGGCGGCTTATAATTACATTTTCTGGGGCCGCGCGCGGCAGGTAGCATATATAGCTAGCATGCGCACTGCCATGTCCATGGCCATGGCCAGGCGCCGGCGCCGCGGGCCGGACCGGCGCCGCGTATACGTACGTTTAAATATTTTAAATATTCGATCATTTGACGCTCATGATCATATTTGCATCAGCACGTATACGTATACGTATACTAGTGCACGTGACTGTTTGAGCCCGAGTTCTCGGCCGAGGCATGCGCGTGCAAGCCCCGCGGCCGAGGATCGGGCCAAGACTGCGTTATTGCCTTGTCATTTTCACACATATCACTCGCAGCTGCGTCTGCAGCAAGCAGTCAAAATGTTCACTAATACTGTATCAACTACGATGCTCGGAAAAATATAAGCGACCGAGGAATATGTTACATAACATGATGATCTGATCGCCTCTCGCTAGTAAGTTTAAAATTTACTGCCTGGGTGCCTCACGTGGGCCGGGTGTCGAAACGCGCCTGCTGAGCGTTCTAAGCTAGGATCGAGCTAAAAGCATTCACATTGACGATGAGGTAAGCATTTCGAGCTAACAAACGTAGACGTTGCCTCGAGGGTGGGGGAAAATGGTATTTACTGAGCGAGTGGGGGTCGGACTGACAGACGTCGGGCTAGGATGTAGAAACAATATAATACAGGGCGACCATATTAATGATGAAAGGGGGAAAGGGGGTCCGCTGTGGGCCTGCTCTGCCTGCCGAGGCCCAACCAGGCCCGGGCCTACGGCGACTACTGCTGGAGGATGCCGGGGGGCACCGGGGAGAGGCGGGGCCGGCGGGCGGCGGCCAGGGGGTCCCGGGCTAGGTCCGGGTGCTGCCGCTCGAACTCCTCCCGGAGCCGGTCCGCCATGTCCTCGTACTTGCGCTTCTTCTCCGCCGGCAGCGCCGCCCACAGGTCCCCCAGCTGCCGGGGCGTCAGGGGGGGGGAGAGGGGGGGGTAGATAGATTCGACGGGGTACACGCACGAGCTTGGAGATCTGGGCGTTGGTGAGGTGCGGCCACTTCTCCTTCAGCTTCGGGCGGGCCTCCTTCATGAACTGCCGAAAGATAAGGAAAAGAAAGGAAGGGAAAGGAAAAAGGAAAGGAGGGCGGACCAGGATGAAGCAGTTGTGGGGGCGGGCCACCTTCTTCTCCCGCATGGGGCACTTGGAGGACGACGAGGAGGAGCCGGAGGCGACGGGGCCGCGGGCGGGGATGGGGAGCGGGGAGGAGGCGAGGGAGGGGCCGGCGCTCGAGGGGAGCGAGCCGAGGGACTCGAGCCCGAGGCCGCCGAGGTCGGCGTGGGGCCAGGGCGCGAGGCCGGCGAGGCCGCCGAGGCTCAGCGGGAGCGAGGCCAGGGCCGCCTCGTCTATGAGCGAGCCGCACGAGGAGATGCCCGACGAGACGCCGCAGTCCGGCGAGTCGGGCGGCGAGAGCATGGGCGAGCTGTACCCCGACGAGGGCGAGAAGCAGCCGCCGCTGCCGTCGACGTAGAGCGACGCCGCCTGCACGCGCGCGATGGCCGGCTGCAGCGGCTGCGCGTTCAGGCACATCGGCTCGACCTTGACCGCCGCGAGCTGCTGCTGCGCCGCCGCCGCCGAGGCGGCCGCCGTCGAGCCCCACTGCAGCTGCTGGTGCCGGCCGCCGACGCCGATGGGGACGCTGTCGGCGCCCGGGACCCAGGCCTCGGGGGGGAGGGCCACCCTGGCCATGGGCGAGACGGTGCGGGAGGCGGCGCGGGAGGCGGAGCGCGAGGCGGGGCGGGAGGGGCGGAGCTCGTCGTACGACATGGGGCGCGCGGCGGGGGACTCCTCGTGGTGCGGGGACGGTGCGGGGGGGGCGACGGAGATGTTGAGCGGGAGCGGCGCGTCCAGGCTGTGCATCGAGGCCGGCCGCGCGCTGGACGACGGGAGGAGCGCGGAGAGCGATCCCTCGATCTCTCGCACGCACTCGCGCTGGCTCTGCGCGAGCCGCGCGAGGAGCGCCTTCTGCCCGACGGCCCGCGGACCGAACTGGACGGCCGCCGGCAGCTTCGGCGACTTCGTCAGCGGCGACGCGGCGGCGCCCTCGCCGCTCAGCTCGTGCGGGCGCTGCGCCGGCTGCCCGTCGGCGGAGGACGGCAGCCCCGGCGTCGCCGGGTCCTCCTCCGTGGCCGACAGCGATGGCGTGCTCACGGAAAGGTCCGGGCTGCCGGGCTGCAGGTCCGGCAGGCTCCCGGCGTCGGCAGCATGGAACGTCCGCTCCGCGGCGGGCGCGGGCAGAGCGGAGAGATCTTCCTGCGCTTCCGACGCCGCGACTGCCGCTGGAGGCTCCGTTGGCGCCGAGCCCTTCGCCGGCTGCTCGGTGACCCAGTCCTGTTTCCCGAAGGCGTCGGCGAGGGACTAAAACGGACGAGAGGGGTTGGTGCGAACCAGAATGTCCGACAGAGCCTGCCAGCGTTCCAAAGGGGAAAGCTCCCGCTGCAATGTGGTCTCCAGGTTCTTGATCACTGCGTAACGGATGCTCGATGGGGGAAAGACGGGAGCGCGCGTGAAAGAGCTGACCTGGAAAGCACACAGAAGCGTTCTTGCACGTGTCGCAGCCTTGATTGGGATTGCAGCTGCCCCTGCCCTCCGACGAGCAACTCCCCTTCCGACGAATCGCCATCTTCTCCGGCTCGCAGTCCGCCTTGGTCGACGTCTTGCAGCAGTTGTCCGTCACACACGAGCCAGCATCTTTCGGCTGCAGCTGCAGGCCCTTCTCCTCGTGCTGCTCGCTCGGGCGGAAGTCCGAGAAGATCTCATCGAGATCAATCTCGTCGTCCAGGCTGTAGATGGTTGGGACGAAGCCAAGTGCATCCATCTGAGGCGATCCCCCGGTCAGCGTCCATTGTTGGTACTACCGGCCCGACATCGATGACAGCCGCCGTGGTGCCGCGGCTCTGTGCGCTAAACAGCTTCCAATGCGAACCTCTGGATGACTTCGCGCCGAACGGCGCGTGGAACGCCCGTAGTGGACAGCAGAACGAGCTAAGCGAGCAAGAGCTGCCACGAACGCTCGCCCCCGTGAGCGTGTGAGAGAAGGCGAAGCAACTGTCCTCCCTCTTACGCCAGACTGCAGAAGCTGGTTCCTCGCTCAAGCCGCAAGATCAACTTCACGCGTTGGACCGCGAGCTAGCTAGCCAGCCGCTGCAATTGTAGGCCCGCTACCCGCGCAGCGCCGCAGCTGTGACCGGCAAACGGCAGAGCTATGCGAAGCAAAGCTGAAGCTTGAAGGAGCGACTGGGCGAGGCGCCTGCGCCGCCTGCAAAGCTGCACCCGGGCGCCCGGCCGGGGAGATGGGGCCAGCACCGTGGCAGCACGGCGCGCGCTCCCACAGAGACGCGATATCGATCGCGATGGGCGGCCGCGGACAGAGCGAGTGTCGGCGGGGGGGGGGAAGGAAGCTCAGAAAAAAGATGTCGTTGTTGTGGTACCTTGTAGCATACGTGTAGGATTCACTAATGATTTGATGTGAAGGCTCCGAGCAACTTGCAAATTGCAATCATTAATGATGTGAATTGGTGCCAATTGGCAATTGCGAATGCGGAATGCGCTGCTCATCCATGATGCGCATGTACATGTACATCATATGTACATGTGCGGTTCGCTTGCAAAGGGCCCCAACTATTGGTCTAATTATAATCTGAAAAAAACTCTCACCGAACATCGGCGAACAAAGGCTGCGGACGTCATTCAGACCGTTTTCAGCCAATCGCCGTACACCAAGTACTTGCTTATACGTAATATTTTAATGGACGTAATCACAAGACTCACAACGCGCCGAATTTTAAGGTCGTGCTACGACCTCCCGGATTCCCGGGTTCGGTTCCTGCTGTTTCCGCTACGTTGTACTTCGAATCCTTGTGATTCCCGATACCGTGACTTGTATCCTCGTTGTGTACTACGAGTGGGCACGCCCACCGTAGATCTTTAAAAAAAAAAAACGCGCCGAATTTTATTATGAACGAACTTCGGAAGGCATACGTAACGGCCGCAAATCCGGATCTGATATCGATATCCATGATTTGATCGATTTAAACGGCCGCGGGCCGGATCCGGATTAATTTTCCGGATCCGGCGCGGACACGCGAAAAGTCAATTTTTTTGCGCGATATCGATCCTCATGTTCATGATTAAATTGCGTCATACGTATACCGATATCGATCGCGAAGTGACGCCGAATTTCGAATTCGAAGTCTCGAACCGATCGAGAATCTGTTGAATCTTCAAATTGAACTGTTCACTCGGCAACGTTAACCGGCGCGCGACGGTCCGGCGGGGTAGCCGGCCACGGCACTGCGGGGGCTGCACAAAGAAACAAAATTACGAAGACAAGAGCACGAAAGAAAGAATCGACAATAAATTTAAGGGAAAACACAGAGACAGATCGCCGAATTCGAAGAAACGACAAGCGAACGAGACCGCCGGGCCGAGCAGATATAGCGACAGATCTAGAGGATGACAGACACGAAGAAGAGCTAGAGCTAGAGCTAGAGATACCATCAACAACTGAGGGAACCACATCACTAATTATAACGTTAACAAGCGGAGGACAGAATTGAGAAAGATAAATCACAGGAAGCAGCCTGGCAGACAGGTAAGCGGAACAACAAGACGACGTGGAGGCTGATCGAGGCGAGGCAGGACGATGCGAAAGGGCAGAGCTACGGCACGAGAAGGACACAGAAGGCGGATCAGGCGGATCAAGAGCAGGCAAAAGGACAGTCAAAGGAATCACTAAATCCGGCCGGGGTCGAGGCGGGCAGTCGGGCGGAGCCTCGGAGAATGGAAGTCTTGACATAACTATAATCACATCGATACCAACATAAACATGCACAACGTTAACATCATGGCACGCGCATGCGCGTGTCAAGCCTACAGACCCAGATTTAGAGGCCAGATTTAATACGCTCAGCTGGGCGCGAGAGACTGATCATGATCATGATCATGATGCGGTACCGCGGCCGGTATACGTACGTATACGTATACTGCACGCTGAGCACAGGACTGCAGTATATATCACTGAGTCATATACGTGTACATTAAACCGTGGTACTATGGTACAAAGTACATTCTGCACTTCATTATTTACAGTACTGCAAACGACAGTACTACCCGCGGGCTCTAATTTCGGCTGCTCGGAGGCCGCTCGAGGGGCGGCAGGCGGACGCTCTGGCCCCCGCGGCTGGGGGCGCCCCTGCCCCCCACCGCTCCCCCCGCCTCTGCCCCGGAGTCGCCCTCCTCCTCGGCCCTCCGGGAGGGGGACGGGAGGCCCGGCGTCGGGCCGCCCGGGCCCGCCGTCGCCAGCGCCCGCAGCTCCTCCGCGTTGCCCCGCGACGAGAGGCTCACCATACGCATCTCCGGATCCGAGCCGCCGCTGCGGGCGCCCGGCAGCAGCGCCGGAGCCGCCCCGCCCTCGCCGCCGCTCTCGCCCTCGGCCTCGGCCTCTGGATCCCTGGACCCGGGGTCCAGGACAGCGATCCGGGGCAGCTCGGCCCTCGCGCGAGCCCCGCCCGCCTCCGCCGCCTCTTCCGCGGCCTTTTCCCTCTTCTTCTTCTTCTTTTTCGCCGCGTTGCCGTCGTCGCCCTCATCCTCCTCGATGCCGACTTTCGCTGCCCCGCGGTCCTGCGCGGCGCCTCGCCGAGTCAGAGGAAATGAGGGAGGGGGGATGGGAAGGGGGCTAGGGTGCCTTCGCCGCGTCCACGACGGCCTCCTTCCCGGCCTGCGCGCACGCGCCCGAGGCGGCTCGATTCTCGAGCTTGTTTTTGAAAGAGGGGGGTACGGCACCTCGGCGAAGGCGCCCCCCGCGGCGTCGCCGGCGCGGGCGACGCGGGCGGCGGCGAGGAGCTGCTGGCCCGAGGGGAGGGCCATCGGGCCGAGGTCGAGGTGCAGGCCGGGGTCCAGCCGGCCCAGCTCCGCCGCGTGCACCCTGCGCCCGGCCGAGTGAGCGAGGTTGAGGAGACTGTCTATTCGTGTTCGCGTTTCTCTGCCAACGATCGTGTGCTTTGCTTTTCGTTCGCGGCGTGGCGGGCGGGGGTGTGGGGAGGGGGGGGTGGAGGCGGGGGGGCGAGGGGGTACCGGGCTCCCGACTTGGCAGCAGCGGCGGCGCGCGCCGCGAACCGCGCCACAGCGGCGACCGCCACCGCCACTTGCTGCCGAGTGGAGGAAAAGAGGCGTTGAGGGGTACGGTTCCGCGCCGACTGGGGTGTACGCGCACCGAGAGGGCCGGGATCATGAAGCGGAGCTGGTCGGCAAACAGCGCCACCGCCCAGCCGAAGTTGATCCCGTTCATCAGGAGGGAGACCTGCTCGGGGGTACGTGAAACTCTCGCTTAAAAACCAGGGGTACGCCTAGCGGGGTGCCGCACGCGGGGGAGGGAGAGGTTGATGGGGAGAACGGGTAGGGACGGCGCGGAGGGGGAGGGCACGAAGTTGAGCATGAGGACGAGCACTGCGCGCGAGAACGAAGGGAAGCGAATTCAGAAAAGCGAACGAAGGAAAGGGGGCGCCCGGGATTCGAACCGGCGGTCTGGGAGGCGAGGGAGCCGGCCTCCATGAGGTTCTCGATGCGGTCGCGAAAGGGCCGCACGGCGAGGACGAAGAGCAGGTGTACCCCGTGGATCCCGATCAGCGCGCAGATCTGCCGGCCCGCCTCCAATTCTCAGCCACGCTTGGAGTACGGGCGGGGCTGGGAGGCGGCTGCCTGGGCGAGGGCGACGCCTGGCGACGTGCCCGAGGGCAGCAGCGTGGATCCCGCCGCGCCGCCGTCGGGCAGGGCAGAGGACGCGGACGAAGCGGCGGAGGAGGCGGCGGAGGAGGCGGAGTGGATGGCGGAGGCGGAGGAGGCGGCGCCGCCGACGAGGAGCCCCAGCACCGCCGCCGTCGCCAGGCGGTTCAGCATCGACACCACCATGTACAGGTACCTGGGGGGGGGAAAGGAGTCAAGGGGGGTACAGGGTTACGGTACGGTACGGCCGCACGCGAGGCGGTCGGGGCCGTAGGCGTCGAAGGTGGGCGAGAAGGCGTCGAACCACCACTGGCCCAGCTCCCGCGTCCGCTTCTTCCCCTGCAAGGAAAAGTCAGATCAGAGCCCGCGGGGGTAAGCGGCCGAGTTCCAAATGGGGAGGGGGGTACCAATATTCGGTCGCGGGCGGAGGGCTTGGGGTCGCCGGGGTCCCCGGAGGCCGCCTCGGGTACCAGGTACGGGTTCAGCGTCCACTCCCCCGTGTTCCGGAACAGCTTGTAGATCTGGATCAAATTTAAAAGCAAATAAGCTTAGTTCGAAACTCAGATCCGATTTTAGGCTAAGATTGGTAAGCTGCGCACCCCCGCGGCGCGCTTGACGTGGAGCTTGAAGCGGCGGAAGGCGCGGCGGAGGGCGGCGAGGCAGCCGCGGCGCTTGCCGCGGCCCCGCGCGGCCCCGGGCTGCGGCGTCTCCCGCTCCGGCTTCTCCTCCTCCCCGCCGCTCTCCGCCCCGTCCTCCTGCGAAGATGAAAGACAGGAACGATGAGAAAGAGAAGAATACATAGTTGACAGATAGGAGCTGAAGCGTGCAGGCTGCAAGGGCAGGGGGGAGGGCGCGCCTTGGCGCCCTGCGTGGCGAGGAATGCGCGGTACTCGCGCCACGCCGCCCTGGCCTCCGCGAGCGTCCAGCGGCGGTAGGCGACCAGCTCGAGCCGCTTGATGCGCGTCTGCAGCGGGGCGGGGCGGCGGTCAAGCCTGGATGGAGCGGCCGCGCGCGGCAGAAGAGAGCAAGCATCGGGGGCGCGACCCCGATCTAGATCTAGAGCGGAGCGGAGGGGAGCGGAGGGGAGGGAGGGAGGGAGGGAGGGAGGGGAGGAAAAAAGGAGAGGAGCGGGGCGGAGGGGCGGATCCGGACCTGCAGGGGCGAGGAGGGCGGGGGGGGGGGGGGGGGGGGGGGGGGGGGGGGAAGGGGGAGGGGCGGAGGGGACGGACCTGCAGGAGGACGGCCATCGCGACGGCGAAGGCGAAGGGCACCAGCACCTGCGGGGATCGCGGAGGAGGAGGAGCTTGAGCTTAGCTTCAGAACTGAAGGACTCGTCTCGAAGCCTGAGCGTGAGACTTGTCTATAAACGTGACTCGACTCGCTAACTTGGACTTTATGACTCGCTATATGTGACCTAACCGGCTGTTCGAAGGGGCCGGCCCGGCGGGGGCGCACGAGGAAGACGGCGGCGACGGCGGTCCAGGCGGTGATGCCGGCGCGGAGCACCGAGCACGCCGAGATGCACATCCCCTGGATTGTGTGCGTCAGTTCGAAGCCGGGCGCCAGTTCGAATTGTCGGATTGTTTCGCATAGCTTATTTGATTCGTCGTTCTCTTGATAGCTTAGATTGGCTTAAAGTTCGAGAGGGGGCGGACCGAGTAGGCGAAGTCGACGACGGCGAGCTCCCAGCGGGGGAAGGCCAGCGCCCCGCCCAGCCGCCGCCGCCTGCGTGAGAGGGCGCGTGAGACGCGGTTCGATTTTACGTGTGGAAGGAAGAGGCGTGCGGGGGCCGCCCGGCCCGCTTTGGGCGGGGGGCGAAGAAGAGCGAATCGCTACATCCTCTTCTAAGGCCCAGATCTAAGGTCTTCTAAGGTCTTCTTTTTCTAAGAGAGAACTCAGTAAGGAGAAGCCGGCCTCCTAATGGCGCACTTGAGCCTGCGTGCGAAGTAGAGGTGGACGGCGCCGTGGGCGAGGAGGACGGCCGCGAAGAGGAGCGTCGAGTAGAAGAGGAAGGAGGAGAAAATGTCCCCCACGCCTGCCGCGCGGCGCGATGAGCTCAAGGAGTTCATGTTAAAACGGTGAGCTAATGCTTTATTTAAACATGATACGGAAAGGAAAGGAGTTCATGCTTTTTTTAAACAAGCTAATGCTTAAAACGGAAAGGAGTTCATGCTTTATTTAAACAAGATAAGCTAAATAGAGCGAGAAACGCGCACTGCAGCGGGCGGTGTTGGAGGCGAACTCCCCGATCGAGTGGAGCCTCCGCGCCGCGGCGGCGGAGGTCGCGGCGGAGGTCGCGGGGGCGGCGACCGAGACAGCGACGGGCTTGGAGCACCACGGCACGTCGAACTGCGCGAGGGAGGGTCGCGCTCATGATCAGATGAATATTAGGTTGAGATAAGACTCAAGTTTAGGCGAAGTCCAGTACGAAGTAGTTTGAAGCTCAAAAGAAGTGTTATGGCTCTAATGACAAGCCCACGGCGGGGGCGGCGGGCCTGGAGGAGGGTCCAGCGGAGGGCGCTGGTCATGCCGGTGTACTCCTCCGGCAGCGAGACCGCCAGGAAGCTCGTCGCCGCCACGAACTGGGGCGAAGAAGATAGAAAGCTCAGCGAAGACAAGCATCAAGGAGCAGCGATGATGGCCATGCTATAGCTATCTTCACGCTCCAGTTTGGAGCTCAGAAAGCGCACTTGGACGTGGGTGATGATGCCCATGGAATTGGCGCCCCCGCGGGGCGCCTTGGCCATGGCGTTGGCGCCGCCGCCGGCCCCCGCGTTGGCCCCCGCCGCCCCGCCCCCCACCGCCCCCGCGTTCGTCGGGACGCCCCCGACGCGCCCCGCGCCGGCCGCGAGGCCTGGCCCCGCCGGCCGCCGCCGCCGGCGCCACCGCCGCCGTGCCCGTCATGCCGCCTGCGCCGGCCGCAGGTAAGAAAGAGTTGCAAGGGGCGCGCGCATGTACTAAGCACCCATGGCGTCGATGGTGCCGGCGGCGCCGCCGCTGGCGACCGCGCTGCTGTTCGCCATCGCCGACGAGACCACTGACGAGAGAATTACTGCAGATCAACGCAAGTTCGACGCATCGGATCGGACCGAGGGTGGAGGTGGGGAGGGAGCTGGCGGCGACGGTCGCGGCGGTGGCGGCGCCGCCGACGACGCTCGCGACGGCGCTGACGACCGTCGCGGCGACGACGACGGCGACGGGCGCCGCGACGATGGCCGCCGTCAGCGCCGAGGCGGCGTTGCCGAGCCCCGCCGAGCGCTCGGCCGCCGCCGGGTCCTTCTCCACGACGCTGAACTCGAAGACCGCCTCCGAGGACGCCAGCGCGTTGTCGAAGGCCTGCGGCGTCTCTGATCATGAGCATAGGAACGAGCTCCTTGTTCGGTTGGGCCTCTTTTTAATTTTATGTTCTTGTTTGTTTTTCAAGAACGAGCTCCTCTTTTTTAATGTTGGGATGGGCAGAGTTAGCTCAAGAAACTGTTGTTCAGTTGGGACTCTTTTTTAATCTTCTTGCTTGCTAAGAGATGTTAATAGGATCTCTTGTTCCGTTAATATAGGGCGCACGCGGAGCGTGAAGGCGTAGAGGCCGGCGGCGGCGAAGGCGGGGAGGACCAGCGTCGAGCCCGCGAGATCGGCCGCCCCGAGGGCGAGGGCGGGGCCCTTGGTCTGCGCCCACCGCACGCTCGCCACGTACCCGTCCGCGTCGTACGACGACTCCGAGCTGAGCGCCACGCGCGCGTCGATCTGCGAGGAAATTTAGCAGGAGAGGGGGGTGAGAGATAGATGAGGGGGTACTGCCGCACCGGGAAGATGGCTCCCAGGAGGTTCACGGAGATGACGGCGACGGGGGCGAGGTTCGATCCCGAGAAGGGCAGAAGCGAGGCCGAAATGGAGGTGACGGGGTACCCCAGCACGCCCGACGCGGCCCCGCTCTGTAGGGCGTTCACGCGGGCCAGGACCGCCGCCGCCGAGTCGGAGGCGGAGGCGGCCACTCGGAACGTGTACGCCGTCGAGGAGCCGGCCGCCTGCTGCTGCTGCTGCAGGCTACGTGCACGGCGGGCGGTGCCCGCCGAGAAGGTGACGCCGAAGATGCGCTCCTTCTGCACTGAGAGGAGGATTCCCGTGTTGTTGAGGAGGCGGAGCCGGTCGGGGGCGCTCGAGGCGGGCGGGAACTGCCCGAGGGGCACCCCGAACGTGATCGTCACCCGCACGTCTGCGTCCAAGCCGGGCGGGCGGGCAGGGGGCCGTCAGCTCCCGCTCAGCTCCACGACTAGACCAAACGAGGGCGTACCCGGGCTCTCGCGGACAGAGACGAGGTAGGAGGCGGCGGCGAAGGGCGACCCCGAGGCCGCGATGGCGAGGTCCACCTGCGATTTCGAAGCGGGGGCGGGCGGCGAGGCTAGGCTCAGCTAGGCACTAGGAGGGAGGGGGGTGCACGCGCCTGCCAGTCGCCGGAGCGGAGGCTGGAGAGGCGCGCCGTTTCGCCGATCCCGAGCGGCGCGAGGGACGGCAGGGAAGCGGCGCCCGGCCGGGGCGCCAGGCTCCACGAGAAGGCCAGCGGCGACCCCGCGGGGGGGAAGAAGCCTTCCGCCGCCCTGGGCGCCGTCAGGTTCACCTGAGGAGAATTCAGGGACGGGGGAAGGGGGGGAAAGAGCCTCCGGGGTACGCAATGCACCTCGGTGGCGGGGAGGAGTACGGTGATATTGAAGGAGAAGGAGGTGGCGGATGGGAGGGTACCATTCGGCGCAGTTGTTTCGTTCGCGGTCGCGAGGACGAGGACGAGGAAGGGGGCGGGTACGGAGATGCCGCCCTCGTTGTCGGTTACGGTCAGGTTGAAGGTGTAGTTGCCGGGGGTAGGGATGCCGGGGACAGTGGGGGCCAGGCCGGCGAAGCGTACCCCGCCCCGCGCCCACGACCCGCCGGCGACGGCGCCGTCGGCGTCGAAGGAGCGCGAGCCGTTGAGGACGAAGGACGCGTTGACGGGTACGACGAGGGGCGCGGGGGGTACGACGGCGATCGGGAGGAGGTTCGCGGCGATCGCGAGGGCGACGCGCGCGGGGGAGGCGTCGAACGCGGTACCCCCCGCGGAGAGGGCGAAGAAGGAAAGGGAGTACGAGGCGTTGGAGCCGCCGAGGCCGCGCGGGGCGACCAGAGTGACGTTGGCGACGGCGCGGACGGACGTCGCGTTGCGGCCCTGCGAGGCCTGCAGCGGCGCCGCAGCCAGCTCGAACGAGGCGGGGAGGGGTACGGGGCCGAAGGAGGGGCCGGGGGACACGAGGACGGCGGGGAGGGGCGCGGGGGAGGGGCCGGCGAGGGGCGAGGCGAGGGCCGTGAGGTTGGCCGAGAGGGGGGCGGCGGCGGTGTGCGAGAGCGTGACGAGGAGCCAGGACGTAGCGCCCTCCCTAAGGGAGAGGGCGGAGAGGGAAGAGGCCAGGTCAAGGCGGGGGCGGGAGACATTGAAGGGCGCGAGGGCGAGGGCCGGGTTCGGGAGGAGCGTCCGGAGCCGAAGCGTCCCCTGCGACACGCTCTGGTTCGCCGCGAGAGCCGCAGGCGCGGTGGGGTACACCGTCCGGTTCTCGTTCGGCAGCTGCGTGGGGGGAGGGGTCAGGCGGGGGCGAGGGGCGCGGGGGTACGGGGCACGCACGAATGCGCCGGTGCCGAAGGAGTACACGTCGGGGGAGGAGGAGACGGAGAGGGAGGGGTACGCGAGCGCGCCGGCGCCGACGGCGATGGGGCGCGCCTCGGCGATCCGCACGACCGGCGAGGGGGGTACGAGGGCCTCGCTGGAGGGTAGCCAGAGGGCGGCGACGGGCCAGGAGGGGTACGACTTGCTGTACAGGGGGGAGGAGACGGTTGGAGATGTGTCCGACTGGGCCGTCATGTTCACAGCCGCGTCGGTACCCCCCACAACGAAGAGAACGCCCCCAGCGGCGGCCATCGAGGCCCCAAAGAGGGGTGCCGTCACGTTCGCCTGCGAGGGGGGTACGGGTTAGAACATCTGGGGGTACGGTGATCACAGGGGGTACGGTACCTCCTTGACGGCGTCGTCGAGGGAGAGGGGGAAGCTCTGGAGGAGGGCGGCGGTAGCCCCCGGGAGGCCCGACACGGTCAGCCGGGACCAGACGGCTGTACCCCCCTGGCTCCGCAGCACCCAGGCGTCCGAGAGCGGCGCCGAGGGCGACGCCGGATCGTAGCCTGTCGAGAAGCGTAAGCGGCCGAGGAAGAAGAGGGAGGGGGGGGGAAGTTGCGGGGGGTACCGCCGTAGATGAAGACGTCGGTTCCGCGGGCGGCGATCCCGAAGAAGGCGCGGGCGGGGGGGCCCTGCGCCGGCCCCGCCGCCCACGCCCCCGCCCCCGCCGTGTACAGCGCCGTGAGCGCGAGCGCCGGCCCCTTCAGCGGCGTCGCGATCGCCGGGTCCTTTGCCATACCCCCGAAGAGCACGAGGCTGTACCCCGCGTCGGCCTCGACGGCGACCATGCGGTGGCCGAAGAGGCCCTGCGCGTAGTACCCCGAGGGCAGCGCGGGGCCCTGCGCCCACCGCTTCGTCGCAAGGTCGTACACGAGTGTGTCTGACGAAGGAAAGTCACGGAAACTAAAAAGAAGCGCCGCATGCGCAAATTAATGTTGCTGGGGCCGCACCGGCGTACGGGATTACGGTGTCAGAGTACCCCACCTCGGAAAAGACGCGCACGATGCCACCCGTCACGTACAGCTTACCCCCCAGGGCCGCCATCGCCGCCTGGCGGCCGATGGCATCAGAGCGCGTCTCTGCAGACGGGAACGGATCCCGAGCGGACCAGGCAGCGCTGGATTGTAATAACACAGCGCGACCTCATTATCCTATAGATTTTTCGGAGTTAAAGAATCCTAAGTTCATAGAGTTGGAGTGTTTATATTAAACCGCGGTCTTATGATTCTATACATCTCATATGGTTTAAGTTCAACCCAAGGATCTGATCATGAGCGGAGCCATCACGGACCAGGCGGCGCTGGCGGAACGGGTTGGGGGCGACGGCCGCGTCCGTGTCGTTGGCGGCCTCCTCGGCCCACTTCCACGTCGTCGTGTCGAGGGCGCTGAGGAGTTCCGTGCCCACGCCGTTCTCCTTGAGCCCCCCGAAGACGTACACTCTGCGCCGCCGGCGCCGCTCCCCCGTCAGGGTCGAGCGGGATCGATCGGCTTCGAACGCGCTGCGCACTTCTCGCCAACGGCGGCGGCGGCGGCGTGCGAGCGCTGGTCGGTGAGGCCCGAGTGGCTGGCCATGCTCACGTGCACGCCGGTCTGCGGGCGGGTGGGGCCGGTTTGAGTCAGCCAGCGTGGATCCGAATCGCTTCGAGGGGGCGCACCGCGGGGTCCCACATGGCCGTCCGGTCGCTCGCGATTAGCCAGAGCTTGTCCCCGACGGCCTGCGAACCCGCTAAGAACGACGAAAACGCAAAGCGTAGCGTAGCCGGGGCGCACGAGGAGGGCGTCGTGGGGGGCGAGGGTCAGTGAGGCCGTCCAGTTCGCCCGGTGCGCCTCCGCCTCGGCGGCCGGCAGGTACGACTGCACCGCCCCGCGCGCGAGGGCCCCGGCCGGCGCCGCCGGCAGCACGGAGAGAACCAGCGGCTCAGTGAGGGTGGAGGTGCCGCCGGCCTCCGTCAGGAGCAGAGAGACGTTGAGGCCGCCGTGGAAGCCGGCGGGGGCGGCCGCCTGCGTGGCCGGGCACTGCACTTTGTAGAGGACGGCGCCGCCCGTCAGGTTGCCCGAGCCGGCGATCGTGGCGGCCGCGTCCGAGAGGCCCACGCGGCAGCGGAGCGTCGTGTCTAAGGGCAGCGCTTTGCCGCTCATGAGCGCGACCTGCGGAGGGTACGAGATGATGAGAGGCGGGACGCTCAAATCAAACCAAAGCATTAGAGGTCGGCCGCGGGCCTCGAGGGTGAGGGAGCCCGTGGCGGGGAGGGCGGCGGCGCTGGGCGTGAGGGAGAGCAGCGTCGGGCCGCTCTCGAGCGTCGCGTTGCGGGCGACGCGGCTGAAGGCGCGCGCCGGCCACGCCGAGGACGTGAAGGCGACCAGCAGGCCCGCCTCGACGGAGAGCGGGCCCGGCCAGCGCGGCGCGCGGCAGTCGAAGGCCGACGCGTTGCCGGGCACGGCCGCCGCGACCAGGGCGAAGGGCACGCCGGAGAGGATGCAGGAGCGCGCGGCAGAGGCCGGCGGCGCGGGGTTGCCGGCCGGCACCACGCGGAAGCGGCCGCCCTCGGCCCGCGTCACCGCGCGCGGCGCCACCTCGCTCTGCGTGTCCGAGACCTCTGCGGGCTACGCGTGGGCCGGGGCAAAGGGGGGAGGAAGCCGCGGGAAAACGGGTACCGTAGAACTCGAGGGGGGTGGAGATGGACGCCCAGTAGGAGGCGGGCTGGACGATGGCGGGCGGTGCGGAGAGGGCGAGCGCCTGCACCCCCCGTCCCGCGAAGCCCTCCGGCGTCGCCAGCGTCAGCTGCAGCGACGGCGGGTCGGCCACCGTCGAGCCGGCCTTCTGCACGATAGTGCCCCGCGAGGTGTTAAACCCGGGGCCGAAGGAGACCACGACGGGCCCCGAGAGCATGAAGGGCGTCGCCGCCGTCGCCTGGAGCAGCGCCCGACGGAAGCTCGCCGTCGCAATGTTGAGCCCGTTGCCGGCCGCTGGAATCGTGTAGAGGCCCGGAAAGGTGGGGAAGCCGGGGGACGGGCCCAGGGCGAGTCCCAGAGCGGCGTCGGCCGCGTACGGCGCGAACTTCTCGTCGAAGAGGGGCGAGCCGCGGGAGGGGAGGCGGGCCTCGGGGGCGGCGAGGGCGAGGGAGGCGAGGCCGGCGTCGCAGGCGCCGGCGGCGATGCCGACGTCGTCCACGCTGAAGTACACGTTCGCCGCTGCAGGCGGGAGCGCAGGAGCCCGTCAGAGACTCTTTCCATCGCTAAGGCCAAACCAAACTGCACCCGCACCGGAGGGGAGGGGCTCGTTGCCCCCGCTTTCGCCGCCGCTGAACGAGTCGCTGAAGTCCGCCACGATGTAGATCCGCACGTACGGCGACCACCTGCGCGGGGCTGAGGGGGGTAGAGGGAGGGGAAAGGCAGGACAAGCGTACCCCTGGAAGGTGACGTAGTGCGTCTGCCAGGTCCCCCAGGCCGCGAGGTCCAGCCTGGGGGGAGCGGAGTGGCTCATATGACAAGTGCGATCAGATGGGAGGGAGTCGGAGAACGCGGCGCGCACGGCTTGAGGAGCATGCAGGAGGAATCGGCGAAGTCCGTTCCGACGAAGTGCGTGTTCTGCGAGTTGGAGGGGCCCCAGACCACCACGGGGCAGGCCGCCGTGGGGGTTCCGATCCCCCGCACGATGTCCCAGGGCCTGTACCCCGGCGAGTCGACGTCCCACGAGAACTTTAAGCCCACGAAGAACTTCGCCTTCGTCTCGTTGAACGCCCCGTACTGAATTGAAATGGAAGAGGCGTGATTTAGGGGGGGGGTACAGGAGAAAAAGGTGAGGGGGGTAGGAGGTAGGGCACCTTGACGCGGGCGGCGAGGCAGGAGGGACCCGTGATGGGCACGTGGATCGG